>CM057454.1:1003630000-1004830000 GCA_016271365.2 Neoceratodus forsteri
ATATATATATATATATGGGTATATATATATATATATATACACACATATGCACATACACATACACATACATATATAGGGGATACAAGATGGGCAGGAGTGGGATATGGAAAATATTGTATTCTCAGGAGTGCTGAACGCACGAGTGAGAATGCACAGCTCATGATGCAGGAGTGAGAATATTTTCCATATCCCATGATCTGCAGATCATGTGTGTAGTTTATACCACTGGGGTGAGAGCTTTAGGAACATTTTTGTGTTTCTGTGTGTTTCCTGCTCATTCTGTTTGGGGGGGGTGTATGTCTGTATGTGTGTGTTCTGAATGGGCTGGGAGTGAGAAACACAGGTCAGTGTGTTTTGCAAAGCTAACTGAGTAATTCAGAGGATAATTGAGAAAGACAAACTGCTGCAGGTAGCACTGAGAGAGAGAAACTGCTTTGTAAAAGAGTTTCATTTAGAATTCAGGTTGTTTTGAAGCTGAGATCAGCATAGTAATGGGCTAGGAGTGTTAGAAACTCAGTGAGACATAGGGAAGAGTATTTTGCAAAGCTAATTGAGTAAGTTGCAGCTTTAGTGAGAAAGAGAAACTGTTTTCTGAAGCAGTTTCCTTTAGAATGAAATATGTAGTGCAGATATTCTCACTCTGGTGACATCAGCAGAGTGAGGATAAATGTGCTATCCTCACCCTGGTGATGTCATCAGGATTTATCCTCACTCCAGAGAAAATAACACAGGTTATACCACTGAGAAAGCTCTCACACCAGTGGTATATATATATATGTTTTTACTATATATATATATATATATATATATAGATAGATAGATAGATAATATATATAGATAGATAGATAGATAGATAGATAGATAGATAGATAGATAGATAGATAGATAGATAGATAGATATCATAACAATTAATAGGCAGAGGCAGGGGTTCATACAAAGGCACCAGAGGGGTGGGAGATACAGAGGCAGACAGCTTGTCAGCTGGGAGGAGGACCCACCAGAAGGAATTTCAGGAGCAGATGTCATGGAAGATACTGTAGACACAGAAACAGACAAATAGCTAAGAAAAAGAAAGGTCCAAAAGCGGGCTAAGTGTTACCCTAATGACACAGGGTGGTAACACTTCAACAACAGCAACAAAAGAAAAAAAAAGAAAATAACTTAGTGTTGGATTTATCTAAATGTATCCTTATGGAAGAAGTAAATACCTTTTGGATAGAGGTCTGACCTTCACCCACCACAAGTGAGTTAAGTTTTTCTATCTGAAATTAGACCTGCAAAGGTTTTGTAGAAAACTGAGACTTTAGATGTTATTTTGACACTTTAGAAAATTAATCTATCATGGACAGAGAAAAAAGAAAGGAACCATCATTGTTTTTTGGGTAGAATATCTTTGTTTCTCCCTCAAGCATATACCAGCAAATGTTCAAACATATTGTGATTTGGTAAAAAAATAAGTGGAGTTTTTTTTTTTTAATTGAGTTGTTTAACCAGGAGTAGCCCACTTAGCTGAAAGCTTTTTTACAGGGGCGACCTGGGAGCACAGGGAAGTTAAGTGACTTGCTCAGGGTCACATAGTATGTAAGTGAAAGCTGTGGGATTCAAACCCAGGTCTGGTCTGCTGGATGTCTCCAGATTTGCAGCTCAGAGCCTTAAACCACTGCACTATACTGCCTCCTGGTGTCCCATGAGGAGAGTGCATGGGGAAGGGCGCTGTCCATAACAGCAACCTGCTTCCCAGCATATCTCTCATGGCAATAGGAGGGTAGAGCAGCCAGATGGGGGAGTAAGCGAAAATAGCGACAGGATGTCACTATATGTATGTGTGCAGGAGTGGAGTGAGCATGCCAAGCGTGGGCTGGGAGGGGATGGAGGAGCTGTAGGGGTGGAGCTACAAGGGCTGCCAACCTGCATCATGGCACCAGGGGGTGGTCTACAGCTGCAGCAGGTGTGGTACAGGGTTCGGGTTCTGGTGCTTGTGCAATTTTATTGTGCCCGGCCCAAACCATTTATTTTTTAATATGTTGATACACCCCTCACATGCACACCCTCTGAGTTGAGAATCCTTTAGTAGTGGGGGGCGAAGCCTCAAGTGGGTTTGTGGAGGGGACAGCACCCCCACAGAAACATTAAAAAGTAAGTCCCCAGCACCATTTTCCTGTGCACCAGGGTGTCAGAGTCCCAAAAATATTTTCGGCACTTTAGACTTCTTGATAACAGCGATCGCCTTTAGGCTTTCACCATTATCACATAGAACCCAGTTTCATCAACAGGGAACAAGAAATGGATTGGAGATGCAGATTTAACTTAACTGCTGCTGAATTTTCTGCCTTAAGAAATCTGGAGAATAATAGTAATATCTTTATTAAAAGCACAGATAAGAGGGAAACCATTGTTGTAATGGATTATAACAATTACAAAAAGAAATGAGTGAGACTGCTCACTAATGAGGAAAATTACAAAAACTAATGTTGTGAGACAGCTCACTAATGAAGAAATTTGAGAAAAATTAGGAGTAACCCAGTTAAAGATGTAAAAGGGGTTGAGAGGGATATTTTTGCAGAGGGTCTTGAGAAGGAGTGGATAACAGAATGGGAACAACATGCATTGATGAAACACACCCTAAGTTTACCAATATTTTACACCCTACTTATGATCCACAAAAGTCTAATGGATCCGCCTTGTAGACACAAAGTTGTAGTATAGTGTCAGTACTTGAGCCTCTTTCTACTTATGTAGATTACCTTGTAAAATCCTTAGTGAATGACAGCAGAGCATCTGTTCAGGATACAGGGGATATTATCTGCATTTGGACACTTTTAGCAATGAAGACACAGAATCTGAAAACTATCTACTAGTTACACAGAATGAGTGCTCTGTATACCTCCATACCCCACAGGGAGGATCTCGATGCATCAGGGGAAGCACTGAACAGAGAAAGAATGGACACAAAGTCCCCAAACCAGTATATTACAAGTCTGGCATGACTGGTCCTAAATAAAAAAATCATTTTGGTTTTGAAAATGGATTTTACTGTCAGCTAAAGAGGATGGCCATGGGTTCAACCATGGCACATTCATATGCCGACCTATTTATGGATAATTTTTTGAAAACAAGTTTAGATATTCAGAATCCACTAACCCTTCATGAAATGGAAAAGTGGAAATATATTATTAATGATATTTTGGTAACATGGAATGGCACTGAACAGGAACTGAGTAATACTCATGAATATCTAAATACCAGGACCCACTTACTATCTGTTGGGGACATGACAAAATAAACTTTTTAGATGTGGAAATCTTTAAGAGAGACAACAGATTATTACAAGGTTGTACAGGAAGGACATGGATAAGAATGCTCCCCTACATGTGGCATCCTTTCTTCCAAGGAAATAGGTGGAAAGTATTAGTTCAACACAAGAGGTATATACTGCAGCAGCAGAGGAAATTAAATAAAGATTTCTAGCAGGGTAATACAAGTAGAAAGTGTCGAGGTTGTGAAGGAAAGACAGAAGGGACCAGAGAGAGGACAACTTTTACAAGAAGGACAGAAAGTGTACTACAGAGAAACTGAAAATCATATTTTTTTTTCAATAACATTTTCTAGCAGTTTTGGCTACTTAAAGAAAAAGCATTGGAAAATTTTACAAAATGCAAATCATGGAAAGAAAGTAATTAAAGACCTGCCTTTAGTAGTAGCTAAAAGAGCAATGAATCTGAAAGATAGGGTGGTTCAAACGGCACTATGTGAAGACAATTAAGCAAAAACAGTGACCACCAAAAACAGCTAATACAAAACAGCTTGGTTAAATACAACAAGTTTTGTTTGCCTCCCACACCCCCTTCTTACACATATCAACTCCAGGAGGGGATGCACCTTGGGGGTGGGGGGATTTTTGGTTGCTGTATATGACTTAGCTGTTTTGACTTAGCTGTTTTTACGTAGTTGTTTTCGCTGACCACCGTTCACACAGAAAATCCTGTGCCAAACAAATCTGACAACAGCTTTTTATCCAACATAGATTTGAAAGGGTAATTATCCATGTGGTTGGGGTGTATACAGTTCAAGTATATTTGAAGACAATAGTAAATGCATCAACGAGGGAAGAAGTAAAAATTAATTAATTTCATGTCAAACAGTAGGACTCATTTATGGTTTAAAGTGCTCCTGTGATTTGATAATATATATACAGTATATATATATATGAAAGACAAGCAGGGTGTTGAAAATCAGGGTAAGGGAATACAAGAATGATGTAAAAAACATCAGATAAAACATCTCCTGTTGCACAATATTTTATTGAAAAGAAGCATGCCATTCTGAACTTGAGCTTCTTTGGCACTGAAAAGTTAGTGCTGCATAAAATGGGTGAATCCTGAAGAGGACACCCTTCACTGGGGAGGCCTAGTCCATTGATTTATTTAAGGCTACAGTACATTCAGCATTAAACTTTAACTGAAATGAGTTGTTTGCTAGTGTGAGTATGGGCTGATTTTCAGTTGGTTGGTGGTTTTTAATTCAGGTTTTCTGACAAATAAGTAAACTTTAATCAGTTGTTAACTATTTCTCACTGTTTCTAACATTAATGATTACATCACAGAGTTGACAACTGATTAGCACACCATTGCATACTGGATAAGAAATTTCAACGTTTAGTGTTAGCAGCCCATTCAAAATGGATTTATCAAACCGGATAAGAACTCAGTATCAATGAGTTAATTTTAAAGTTTAATGCTGACTGTACTGTACAGAGAAGAAATATTGTTTAAATGAAGGTGTGGATTGGTTACAGATCATTCAAATTTGTCTTTTCTCACTTACAGACCTTTTTATCACTCTAGGAGAAATTTCTGGTCCTCAATGTTTCCGTTTCAGGGATAGAAGGTATGGAACAATTATGGCTTTTACCTGCCACTTTAAGGATTTTAAAATTAAAAGTGACATCAATCTGAGGTCTGAGATTACTCAAACACACAGACACAAGTGACTCATTCATAAAACCCTCTTGGTGTAAATTACATGCACAGTAACCAGCCTGTAGGGGAAGAAGGGGGCTTTTAGTATATATAAAGGGTGAAAAGTATCCACTTTATTTATGAGAGTGATTTAGTTCTTATGAGGTCTGTATTACTAACCTTCCAGAAACCTTAATCCAAAAAGGTGGTCATTTTGAGTTAAATATGACAAATAAATGAGTTTGATGAAATCCACTGGGGGTAAACTAACATACATGTCCAAAAAGTAACCAGTACAAAAAGGAAGGTCATGAAGTGTACTCTGGGCCAGGTCTATAGACTAGAAAATAGAAAGATTTCAGTCATGGAGAATAAAAACAATTACTTACAAGAAAAACTGACAAAATTCAGGCATAAGCGCTATAGGAACAGTGCTTCTATGATGTTGTAATGTGAGATGCATAAAAAGTCATGACATCAGATGCTCTGACTATCAATAATGATGTAGGCAGGCAGGGAAGTATTCAAGTCCCTAGCAGAATGGCACAGGTGCTCTTGCTCTGTGAAGAAAAGGAGAGGAGTCATGCCATAGCGCAACAAATAAATGGTATGTAAGTACAACATGAGGATGAAACTTGCAAGCACTGAGGGAAGAAAGAATGCTAATATATATATACATTTTTATGAGACAAAGAACCTCTGTGCGCAAACACTGAGGCAAGGGTTACCCCAAAGGGCATTTGGCTGGGAAGCCAAGTTTCAAGAAAATACAAAATCACACATGCCCCCACAATGCAAAGCATCATGGGCTGCATATGCAAATCAACACAGAATGTTATGCTGGTCCAACTTTAAGCAGAATTGCATGGTGCCAAAGGCCTCTCACACAGTTTGCAAAGGGTGCTAACAGAAGACATAGACACGTGTTTCGTCCTACCAGGACTCATTAGTATGCCTCGTCTGTTTGACACCCCAGTGGGATGGACCAGTTACCCTTAAGGCAGTGTGCCTTGGATATATTGTGGTGTACCCATTAAAATAAAAAACTATTTAAAAGACAAAGAACCTCTGTGCACATTTTTATGGATTGTTTGTGTCTTTTAGCCAGAGGGCACAAGAACATAAAATGGAAAGTATGAGTAGGTAACAAAACAATGAAATCGGCACTAGAAAGCAAATAATGTGTTTTGTAAACCTTTGTTTAAACAGTAGTATTACAGCATATAGCAAGTTAGAAATTGCATCTATGATTCTGAACACAGTGACAGGGTACGTAAAATGTTTTTGGTGCATGAGGAGTGTCCATAGTAGTTGTCTACTATTATAGAAATTTGGGTAAATCTATGAAATGAAGTAAGTTATTGACTAATCTTATTTATGCTAACCTGTTTCCATCCTGAGGAAGGTATTTTGGCCCTAAAATGTTGGTGGTGTTAGGGGCACCTTGAAAATCTGCGCCTGGTTGAGCAAAAATGAATATATAATTTATACTGAAAACTGGGTGAGGGGTTACAAATGTCCTGTGTTCTTTACCTCTATTAGTGACACTCACAGGAATAGACTGCTCCCTGATTTAATGTTTGATTTTGCAGTACCATAGGAGTTCCAAGAATTGTCTTTGCATTATATATGATAGGCTATATATTTAAGATTATTCATAGTTAAAGGCATGAAAAAATAAACTGTGCATGCTATTTTTGCTGCAAAGGCAGAGAAAAGGGAACTTTATGTCATAAAAGAGAAGGGGTTAAAGCATAACAAGCACTGAACTGCTTCTGTTAAGTTGGTTGGAAGAATTCTGTGTAGCCCTGCACTTATTTTAGTGTAAAATATTAGATGGCAGTTTACTGTAAGTGTTACAGTATGTGAAAAGCAAACGTTTACTATGCCAGTAATGCTTGTTGTATATTTGTGTTCTGTACTGTAGCATACACCTCAATTTGTAGATTACAAGATGTTTTCCATTCTTTATAACCTGTTCACGGCATGGTGTTGCAGCTGGATATCTCTATGTGTGGGGGTATGATTTTTACCATCACTGAGCCAAAGCAATTTTTCATCATTATGTATTGCTGGTAATTAGTTTCTGGTTCTCCCATATATTCCTACAAAGAGTGGGGAGTTCTGGTGAAAATAACTGTCATTTTTCTCTTTTGCCATTCCCTGAGGTGAGAGTGTGATGGAAAAAGACATACAGAATTTGTCAGCAGAAAAGTTATGGTCAGCCAATCTAGCCTGCCCTGTTTTCCTTGCCTGTTACTACACCCTGGACCCTATCTGGTATCTTAGGGACTCACCTGTCTTGACTACTAAATCCTGAATACTGATCTGGGACTATTTGCTATTGGTAGTAGCTAAGTATATTGCTCTGTATGAGATACCTGGTATATTCTGTGCAACTTTGGTTAGTGGTCATATCACTGACATTGTGGTTATGTGCTTACCTGTCAACTTCATACTTCTGCAAATAAAAATTTTAAAAAAAGTGGGTAACCAGAAAAGCAATGAAAGTTAGTTCTGGTCATAAGTACTCCATGCAGTATTAGGAAACTGGATGCGTACAAAATGTTAATCTTGGAGAAAAGGAAGTAGAGAGGACAGGATCATAATTTTCCACATACATTTAAGATGAAACATAATATATAACAATACATTAACCCTCATACAAAAACAGTTCCCTCAAAGAAGTCCATCATTAGAAAAATTACTGTTCATCATGATTTCACTAAATCAAGCAAAGACTAGTACTGCTGTTCCAGTTTTAGCCCTTTCAATTTTTCTTTCTTTCTTTCTGCTCCTGAATCCTCTATTTTCAAGCCTTTAATAATTTTCTTGATTTTATTGCATCATATGTGGTTTGAATCAGCATCATATGGTGAACTTCTTTAATTTGTTACAAGACAATTTTCTAACCATCTAGCAGGACCACAGAGTCATAAAAATAAAAATAAATGGAGTCACGTGATGTGCTTGGTGTTAGTGGTGGCTTTCCTTTGTGCTCCATGATTTAAGCTTTCAAATCATGGCTTTTACCCATTTAAACTCAACAGTCTACCACTTTCTTTTGATTATGCATTAGAAGAGCCACACCTGTAACGAAGTCTGTTGAAATCAGTGGAGACGAACCTCTCCAAATCTCAGCAAATGGACTTATCTTTGTCACCCTCAGTACCGCCACACAATCAGGCTACTAATCACTAAAAGCAGGGATCCCCACTTGAGTCACCTCCCAGATCTACTCCATAAGAATCATTATCAGAAAAGCTGGACAGATTTTTTCAGTGCTTGCCTCGGCAAATCTACATTGCATGAAATGGTTTCATATTTTAAAACCATCAATTCAGCTCTTGAAGTCTTGACTACTTGAGTTTCCAACACAGATGCCTGAATTAGTTCAGTGTAGGACTGACAAAACAAAAGAAGCAAGGGAACTCATGGAGCTCTGTAAAAAAAGTGGCTAAACTGAAAGACAGAATTGAAGCTCAATCAATCAATATTTATTGGAAGGTAAATTGAGAGTCAAGATCATGAAGGAAGGAAAAGGCAAAGCAATTTAATACTAGTTGGAATACTGGAGCAGGCAGATGGCTCCATCATGCTTGCCTTTGTTCAGAAGCTTCTGCTTGAAGGTAGCCCCCCCCCCACCCCACATTATGGCACAGTTTACATGATAGAGCTTGCTCACTGATCACTTTATCCACAGCCCTCACAGGGAGAGAACCCGAGGACCATAATAATGTGGTACCTTAACTACCAGGACAAGGTTTGCATCCAGACACAAGCTAGAAAAAAGGGCCCCCTGACTTGCAATTGTATTTATTTAAATTTATTTGAATTTTGTTTACTGGGAGGACCAACTGAGGTTAAGAAGTCCCTTTTTTCAGGGGTGACCTGGGGTTAGTCAAATACAGAGGAATACAGAGTACTTAGGTTTACATGGAGAAAGATGGAGCAGATAAACAGAGATACTAGTTTGCAAATTCATGTAGAAGCACTATGCAATATAATACATACAAAAGACAAAGCTGTGAGTTACATATGTTTAGAATCACATGGTAGTTAACACATGTCAAAGGTAAGTGCAAGGAAGTTTCATAAGTAGGGTTCAGGGAGAAAGAATATATTACTTAGTGGCTACAGCTGTAGGTCCTTAATACAGGTAGGTGGGTTTTTAGGCCTTTTTTGGAGCTGCCAAGGGATGCACATTTCTTTAGACTGATTGGGAGGGTGTTCCATAAGTTAGAGATGGTAGTGGTAAATGCCCTATCTCCAGCAGTGATCCTTGTGCGTGGGACTAATAGTTGCTGGGAGTTGGAGGATCTAAGAGGTCACCTGGTTGTTTTTTTTTGGGTAAAAGTCTTTAAGGCTAGGGGGAGCCTTGCTAATCTGAAGCTTGTAGACTAGCAGAGAGGGTGGAAGGCTAATTTCCTTTTCAGTGCCAGTCACTGAAATGAGTTCAGTACAGAACAGTGGTGTATCTTTGGGGGGGGGGGATATAGCAAAGTGAATGATTCTATGGTATAGGGATTTAAGTTTGTGCAGTTCAGTATTCTTGAGAGAACATAGGATTGAGGATCTGTAGAGCAAGGTGAGGAGTAGAATTGTCTTTGCAATATGACACAAAGCACATCTTCTTGACCTGGAAGGACACTACTTCTTTATTCAGCTGTGATCTGTTTGGGAAATTCTATATTGCACTTGATATCTCCAACAACGTGCACTTTTGCTCAATTCTGTGGGAGGTGAAACTAACTACCTTTGGTAATTGCTTTTTATTTACATATTTATTTAGTGTTTAACCAAGAAGGGGCTTGCAAACTCTATTTATCTTGTGAGTAACTTCTGAAAGTTTTAAATACTGCATTTGGGTAGACCCCTGGAGGTATCTAGATTGTCTACTAGGATTTTCTGACAGTTAAGCTATTTTTAAATAAATTACATGTGACTGAGGATTTGAAAAAGAAGCTTGCAGACTCTGCTTATCTTGGAAGTAACTTCACAAGGGCTTGAAAACTGCATTTTGGTTGTCCCTTGGGGATAGCTGAATTGACTACTAGGATTTTGGGACAGAAACTGTTTTCAAATAATTTACTGGTGAATAGGATTTTGTGATAGTTAAACTATTTTTAAATAAGTTACTGGAGGTTAGTTAAATTACTATAAAGGGCAGTACTCACCAGGGTGGTGGAGCAGTGGTGTATTTGATTGTTTCTAACAGTCACCTGTGGTTGTGGACTACCCACCCCCCTTCCACATACCCCCACCCCCCCAGGTGTGGCATTTCCTTTATAGTCAAAGTTCTGACATCACTTCCTCAACAGGTCTTGGGGTAGAACTGTCATATTCTTAATAACCAATCACAGTGCATAAAGGGTAAGTACACACCATCAAACAAAAGAAATATATATATTACATATTGTATATTATAAGGAAGAGGGACATGTGGAGAGTGGTACAATGCACTGGCTGTGGGGCAGCAGTTTTCTGGGAGACATTCTGGAAACTGCATTGCTGTCCTATTTGCAGGCAACTGTCAGCTCTGAGGGAGGAGATTGCCTACCTCCAGGCTGAACTGGAAAGGACTAAGGAGGCCTTCCCCACCCAAAGAGCACCACTGCCACAGCCACTGCCTCAGAGGTTGCCAAGTATGAAGAGCAGTTGGACCACAGTGGGTTCTGGGAGGGTGTGGGTGGTGGAACAGAGGTGAAGCCCCTAGTTGTACCTCTACACAAATCATATGCCAGTCTGGCAAAACAAGGTTCCTCTATGATGGCACCCTCAGTGGCGACCAAGAAGAATGCTGAGGACATCCACAAGTGAGACCCACAAAAGGGCAGCAAGGGACACCACAGGGGAAGGAAACAGCTTCTGATAGGGGACTTAATTGTTAAGGGGGTAGAACTTGGGAAGGGAGAGGAGAGGGAAGTAAGCTGCCTGCCTGGTGCCATAGCTTGGAGGACAAAAAGCGAATCCTCAGGATTGCAGAAGCAGCATCACAGGAGAGGGAACTAGATATCATTGTCCACCTTGGGACAAATGACCCAGCTAGGCATGGAATCAGTGCAGTGCAGGATGAATTTGTGGAGTTGGGGAGGGGCCTCGGACAGGTAGCAAGCATGGCTACCTTCTCAGAGGTGATGCCAGTCCATGGCAGGGATGAAGCTAGGGTACTGCACACCATGCAGTTTAATGAATGGTTGCAAAACTGGTGCAGAGCACAGGGCTTTGGCTTCATTGGGGACTGGGGGTACACCTGGAGAGATGAAGGTCTTTACTGGCATGATGGTCTGCATCTGTCCATGAAGGGAACCGAGCTCCTAAGTGACAGGTTTAAATGCTTCCTTGGCAAGCTTTTAAACTAACCAAGGGGGGAGGTGCTGATAAGAGGCAGGAAATTTCAAGCCTCCCACCACAAAACCTGGCAGGTAGTAAGGTAAACACTAAGGTACAGAGCTCAACAGAGGGCAGGACAGGGGTAAATGGAAAAATAGACAAGGGCAATAAGAGCAGGGATGGGGGGGAAAAGGATAAAGCCAACATTAAATGGAGGGCAATGAGTACCAAAGCCCATAGTCTGGGAAACAAGCTTCCTGAGCTAGTAGCCCTGATAGAAGATCAAGAATTGGATATTTTGGTAGTCACGGAAAAATAGTACACGGAGAACCATGACTGGAATGTCAACATACCGGGGTACACAGTCTAAAGAAGGGACAGGGAGGGTAAAAGAGGAGGTGGAGTAGCTCTATACATAAGGAAAGGGATCAAAGCTACAGAACTAAAAGGTAAAGGGGGAGGACAAGAGGCACTCTCTGGGTCACCTTGGAGACAGAGAATGGCATCACAGTCTGTACAGGGGTTGCATACAGACCCCCGTCTCAAGGGGAGGAAATGGACAAGAAAATAATAGAGAACATTCTCAAAATGGCTGAAAAAGGGGAGATACTGTTGAAGGGGGATCTGAATATGCCAGATGTTAACTGGATGACATGGACTGCAGCCACATCCAAGAGCAGGGTCATTCTTGATGCCCTGCAGGGGGCAGACCTTAGACAACTAGTGTTGGAACCCACTCAGGAGGGAGCAATACTAGACCTGGTACTCTCAAATGGAGAGAGGATCACAAATTTAGAAGTCAGTAGACATCTGGAAACAAGTGACCACTGCACAGTGTGCTTCATAATAAGCACAACCATAGAGACAAGCCATACAAGAACAAGGATACTGGACTTTAGAAGGGCTGACTTTGGCAAAATGGGTGAATACCTGAAGAATGCACTAGCAAATGGCCAAAAAGGATGGGTGGAAGAACAATGGAGAAAAATCAAAACTGCTATCACAGAGGCAACAAGCCTTTGTGTGAAACAAATAAAGAAAACAAAGCAGAGTAAAAAAACACTATGGTTTTCAAAAGAGGTGGCAGGGAAGGTTAAGGAGAAAAAGGCTGCATTCAAAAAGTATAAGGAATCACAGAAGGAGCATGACAGGGAACGGTATCAATTAAAGCAGAAAAAAGTGGGCAAGGCAGTCAGAATAGCGAAGGCCCATACCGAAGAAAAAATTGCCAACTCAGTTAAGAAGGGGGATAAAACCTTTTATAGGTACATTAGGGAGCATAGAAAGGTTAAAGGAGGAATAGTGATGATTAATAAAGGAGAGGGGAGGTGGGCAGAGGGAGACAGTGAAAAGGCAGAGATACTGAATGAATACTTGTGCTCAGTATTCACAAAAGAAGATGAGGAGGAGTTACCTAAACCAGACAATAGAAGCACTCTGGGTAGGGTGTTGACACCAGTCTATTTACAGAAGATAGAGTCCTGAAAGAACTCCTAAAACTCAAGGTGGACAAGGCAATGGGGCCTGACGGATTCATCCCAGAATCCTAAAAGAACTAAGGGAGGACCTAGTGACACCACTAACCACACTTTTTAACAAATCATGGGAGGATGGGGTGGTACCTGAGGACTGTAGGAGGGCAGATGTGATTCCCCTTCACAAAAGTGGGAGCAAGGCAGAAGCAGGAAACTATAGACCTGTAAATTTGACCTCAGTGGTAGGGAAAATGATGGCATTACATCTGAAAGAAAGAATTGTTCAGTACCTATAGGCCAGTGGGGCACAGGACCCAAAGCAGCATGGATTTACTGCAGGAAGGTCATGTCAGATGAATCTAATTGATTTCTTTGACTGGGTGACCAAAGTAATAGACCAGGAAGGGGTGTGGATATGGCCTACCTAGACTTTAGCAAGGCATTTGACACAGTCCCACACAAAAGACTAATAATTAAGTTAGCCAGCCTGGGAGTGGGTTCCAGGGTGGTAGCCTGGGTAACAAACTGGCTGCACAACAGGACACAGAAGGTAATAGTGAATGGAACACATTCTGAAGAAAGGGGGGTTACTAGTGGAGTACCTCAGGGCTCAGTACTGGGTCCAGTCCTCTTAAACATCGTTATAGGTGACATTGCAGAGGGTCTGGAAGGAAAGGTATGCCTCTTTGCAGATGCCACAAAGATCTGTAACAGAGTTGATACACAAGGGTGGGTAGAAAGGATGAGAAGGGACTTGGCAAGGTTGGAGGAATGGTCAGACATATGGCAACTTAGATTCAATGCAAAGAAGAGCAAAGTAATGCACCTGGGAAACAAAAACTCAGGAGAAGAGTACACAATAGCAGGGGAGATACTAACAACAACAAAAATGGAAAGGGACTTGGGGTAGTCATATCAGATGACCTAAAGGTGGATAAGCAATGTGAGAAGTCAGTAAGGAGAGCCAGGGGGATAATAGGATGCATAGGAAGGGACATCACAAGTAGAAAAAGGAAAGTGGTTATCCCTCTGTAGAGACAGTTGGTGAGACCCCATCTGGAATACTGTGTGCAGTTTTGGAGACCCCATCTATGCAAAGACATAGACAGGATGGAAGAAGTCCTGAGGAGGGCAACTAAAATGGTGCAGGGTCTGCATCAGAAACCATATGAAGAGAGACTGAGAGAGCTTAATATGTATACCCTTGATGAAAGGAGGGACGGGGGGACATGATAGAAACTTTTAAGTACCTCAAGGGAATCAACAAAGTCCAGGAGAGTAGCATCTTTCAGAAAAAAAGATGTGTAAGAACAAGGAGGAACAATTTAAAGATAGAGGGGGTATGGCTCAGGGGTAATGTGAGGAAATTTTTTTTCACGGAGAGAGTGGTGGATGTATGGAACTGCCTTCCTGGGGAGGTTGTTGGGTCTAAAACAGTGGGGGAATTCAAACATGCATGGGACAGACATAAGGCAATTGTAGTGGGGTGTTGCAGGAAGTAGGCTGTTGGTTAACTAGAATCTGCAGCTTATCCATTAGGAAGGGAAATGGGCAGACTGGTGGGCCAAGTGGTCCTTATCTGCTGTCAAAGTCTATGTTTCTATGACTTCTGGAATGTTTTGTGAGGAAGGGAACATGGTGGTATAGGAGATCCAGCTTTTGATTTAAAGACTTGGTTAAGTGGACTATGTGAATCCTGAAGGTGCAGTACTGATCTAAATACACCCCTAGGTACTTAACTGAATCAACACTCTCAATTTTTGTATCATTTAGGAGAGTGGGAGTAAAGGTGATCATTCAGCCTGGGTCCAAGTTTCTGGGTGCAAAGAGTACAGCCTTGATTTTTTTATTAGGTACCATTTTGTTGGTGTGGAACCAAGACTCCATGGATTGTATACCCCTTGTGAGTAGTTTGGTTAGGTGGAATGAGCTGCAGGAGCACCTTATACAACTGCATCATCTGTATATAGAATCAGGTTTGCATCCCCACCGCTGTTTGGTAAATCATTTATGTACAGAGAGAAGAGCAGGACACCAGAAATGAATCCTGGGGGACACCATCCCCAACAGGACATGAGGTTGATAGTGACCCATTCCATTTTACTTTTTTGAATCTATTTGAAAGGTAGCTCAAGAACCAACTCAGTGCCAAGTTATTCAAGCCAAGGGATTTCAATTTTGCTAAGAGGTTGTGGTGATCATAGATTTCATATCTTCAGTGATGTAACACCTGCTGTCCGGGACAAGAAAAAGGCCTTATCAGGATATTAAAAAAGCCCTTCACTCAGCCTGCATCCTTTTTTGCATGATGTACCCTGCACATTTGGTAATTATATCTTCAGGCACCCATGAGTTCCCAAATGCTGAAGTGGCTTGCAGTGATCTTGCAAAAATCACGTTGCATGTTTTCTCACCCTTGCTAGCTGAACTCGGTAGTTCAGTCCCTAAGAAATGAAACTCTACATGAGCTTGGTGAGTACTAAATGTTTTTCCTTCTTTATTCCCACTGCTTCACTCTGCCATGAAATTTGGGGAATAAACTGATGGGGACAGTTTCCTTTCCTCCACTTGTCTCTGCCATCTGTGTGTGGGATTAAACTGAATATTAAACCTTAAATTTATGGGGAAAACATGCCTGACTCTTAATTGTTTGAAACTACTGGGGCACTGAATTCCATTGGTTCTGTGTTGGCAATATGGCAGATAGACTGCTGTTATCCTCGTCATCTTCCTCCCTGCTGTTTTTCCTGCCTAGAATGCATATTGTTTACTTGCCAGCGCAGCCGTATTTGACAGGCGCTGTCAAATCTGTAAGCCCTCACATTCCTTCTTCCCAGTGGTGATCTAAAGTCCCACCTCCTTCAGGATGGATCCACTGCAACTCCAATTAGCATCAATCCTGAGACACCATCATCATGCCATGTACGTGCATGCATGGACTCTCTTCGTACAACAGCGCAGTCAAGCAGGAATCCCCCTGGATTTTTGCATCAGTGGTTTGATCTGCACAGCAATGCACACAGAAGTGAGTCCTCTTCAACTCTGGTGGCAACATGAAACAGGCAACATTCAACAGGGAGGGCAAGTGCTTCTCTCTCAAAGGGTCAGCTTAAACTCTCCTAAGTTAGCTCTGAATTGCCAGCTCTCATTAAATGATGATCAACTAAATCAGTATCTAGTAGTTAGGCCTGGTATTCCATTGTCAGTTTATAATATACACCAGTGTGGCCAGAATAAACAGTTGACCCAACAGCACTTTGCAAATTTAGACATTCATAGACCACTGGTAACCTGATAGACATTGCCAAGCTGACTGCAATAAGCACGATATATTACCTGCTTTCCTCTGAATCTATTACTAATGGTTTTACTTTTTCAGTTTTTTTTCCTTATCTACAATCTACCATACCATACTGGGTTTTAAACACTTAATAACAATTAGCAGCTGGCAGGGGGGGGAAGGGATCAAGAGAATGTGGCCAATCATTGTCTTGTATCACAGATACTAGTTTATTGTGTAATAACTACCCAAGTTATCCAGTTTAAAGGTTATGGACAGAGGTGTTTTCACACGTAAGTCCTGAAGGGACCGAAAGTTTGGAGCACTTGCCCATGCCTTTCATCACCCCAGTATCTTCGTGGTGGGGGGATTGGATCCATTTAGCCCCAGATCTTCCCATTTTCAGTTGGTTTACTGTGATTGTTATATGGTTCTTGGCTGTAAATATTAGAGCCATTGCTGTTTACCTGTTCATTTGTTGTTGTTTCATACTCATTCTCGTTTGTCAGACTCAGCCACTATATTACAAGTTGGTATGTATATCTGTGCAGACATGTTTTATTATGAGCAGACGGAACTCCCTTACACAAAATCCCAACTAAACTAGCCACAATGTAAGATCCCAATATCCCTTCCTGGAGTGGCACCTTACATAGAAACATAGAATTTGATGGCAGATAAGGACTGCTTGGCCCACCTAGTCTGCTCATTTCCCTACCTAATGGATAAGCTGCAGATCCTAGTTAACCAACAAACCTATTTCCTCCTACCCCCCACTAGAATTGCCTTATGTCTGTCAGATACATTCTTGAATTCCCCCACTGTTTTAGACTCCAAAACCTTTTCAGGAAGGCTGTTCCATGTATCTACAGTCCTCTCCATGAAAAATACTTCCTCACATTACCTCTGAGCTGTCCCCCTTCTATCTTCAAATTGTGCCCCCTTGTTCTTATTTATTTATTTATTTATTTGCTTTTGTTAACCGGGTAAGCACACTAGACAGCCAAGTGCCTATTTTCAGGTGCGACCCGGGAGATTACAAGGTACATTACAAGGTACATACATGAACATCAGGCAAATACAAGAGGAGGATTACACTACATAGAATTGGCACAACAGGGACTTTACAAGCATCGGATTTCATCAGGCAAATAGTAGTGAACATAATAGTCTTGAACATCTCTTTCTCTGAAAGATGCTACCCTCTTGGACTTTGTTGATTCCCTTGCGGTATTTGAACGTTTCTATCATGTTCCCCTCTCCCTCCTTTCCTCGAGGCTATACATATTAAGCTCTTTTAGTCTTTCTTCATATGTCTTCTGGTGCAGACCCTACACCATTTTGGTTGCCCTCCTCTGGACAGCCTCCACCCTGTCTATGTCTTTGCAGAGATGGGGTCTCCAGAACTGCACACAGTGCTCCAGATGTGGTCTCACTAACTGTCTGTACAGAGGGATAATAACGTCCTGTTTTCTACTGGTGATGCCTCTTCCTATGCATCCAAGTATCCACCAGCCCTCCTTACTGCTTTCTCACATTGCTTGCCCACCTTTAGGTGATCTGATATAACTACTCCAGGTCCCTTTCCATTTTTGTTGTTGTCAGTATCTCACCCCCTTCATCAACCCTTAATATCTCAAAACATCATTTATCTTCTACATAGCAAACATGATGGCTAAGTCAGGATTGAATCTTATCTCTTGGAACATCAAAGGGGCCCAAACCAATGAAAAAGATACATTTTCAGCACCTAAAATGGCTTGGCATGAATGTTGCATTTCTTCAAGAGACCGACACTCTATCAACACAAGCCAATCTGTGGCATAGAGAGTGGGTAGGCCAAGTTTATACCACTAGTATTCATAACAATAAAGAGGGTACTGCCATCTTAACCCAGTGTAACACCTACTTTCAACTACATGACCATTTCATAGATACTTCAAGGCATCCTCTCTAAAACTGAGTTCATTGTAGCATCAGTTTATAAGCCTAATAAGGAAGAACCTCAGGTTTTCATCTCCATATTATCTGAATTATCAAAACATCACTCTCTACCAATGAATTTGGCAGGAGATTGGAACACAGTCCAGGATTTAGCCCTAGGCAGATCCTCCTTCCACAAAAAGGGGCTCTCAACAAGCCAAAGCACTTTACAAGTATGGCAAGACTCTCTTGAACTACTGGAGCCTAGAGGAGTTTTATATCCTGGGGATAACAGTTACACTTTTCTATCTCTTGTTCATAACTCGGCCTCCCTCCTAGATTATTTCCTCACTAGTCCCAATATAATTTTCACTATTGTTAGATGTGAAATCCTATCAAAAGTAATCTCAGACCATGCCCCAGTTTTCTTTTTCTTTTCCCCCACAAGTCAAGTCAAGTCAAGTTAATTATTCCAAAGTGATCAAAGCACTTTACAAAATTCATAAAATCGTCAATAGAATATTTAAAAAAAATTGACTTTAAAACATAGTCAAAATACTAATATTAAAGACTATCCATTACTTAGGTTAGGGAATGCAAAGCAGAACAAGTAGGGTTTTAGTGCAACGTTAAAGCTCACGATGGTCCACAATGACAAAGACAAAAATGGAGAATAAATAATAACCACCTTAGAGATCCTAAAACCTTAGATAAACTTAAATTGTATACTGAAAACTTCTTCAAAGAAAACTAAGGCACTGTGGAAATTTATACTTGCCTCTGGTGACTTTTAAATGCTCTATTAGAGGGGAATTTATTTGCTTGGCTGCCGCATGGAAATGTAAAAGAGATCAAGAGGCTTCATCACTACTACTGAGAAATTAAAACCAAAATAAATAAATTATCCAATTCATCACCCAGTGAAGTATGGTTACAGCTTAACTCCCTCAAAGCCAAATACTAAGAATTGCTAAGGGAATAGGCTGAGTTCATGATCCTTCAGATAAAAACCCATTATGCTGACCAAGGTGAAAAAGCAGGCAAATTACTAGCCCTAAGACTAAAACAACAGAAATCATTTATATCTATGACAGGCATTCATCAATCACCTAATACCCCTTTAATCACTAATCCCAGGGGCATTGCGTCCACTATTGCAAACTATTACTAAGCTGTCTATTTGGCAGACCTGCCTAGTACCAGAAACCAGTGTTCTATAATTTCTCAATGTGGCAAAATTTTCTAAATCACCTCCAGAAACTCAACACAGATTGTGTGTCAGCATCTCCCCAGGAGAAGTCCAGCAAGCTATTTCTGACCTTCCCCTCGACAAATCCCCAGGCTTGGATGGCCTTTCCAATAAGTTATATAAAGTGTTGGCACAGCTCTTTATTGAGCCTTTAACTACCTTATTCAAGTCAGCCCAAAAACAACATTCCTTAGACCCGTTCCTACAACAGGCAGTTATTATACTGTTCCCCAGACCGGGCAACAATCCAGAATACATGATGAATTATCACCTATTATCTCTCCTTAACACAGACATTAAGCTTTTAGCAAAGATACTAGCAATGAGGGTAGGTGCAATCTGGAACTTCTTAATCGGTCCCGAACAAATAGGATTCATGCAAGGTTGCCTATCTTCTTACCACCTACACAAACTCTCCCATCTAATCTCTGCTTCCAGGGACTCTGAACAACCAACCATATTAATGTCCCTGGATGCAGAGAAAGCCTTTGATAGAGTGGTCTAGCAACTTCTGTACCTAACACTCCAGCTATTAAGCTGTTCCTACTCCTTTCATAGAATGGGTTAAACTGCTATATTTCCACCTATCAGCCTCCATTAAATGCAATGGAATCTAACATACTAACATACTATTTGCCAGCAGATTAGGCCTTATGGTCTATCGAGTCTGCTTGAACCTTAGATCCTTAGTTGGGTGCCAAGGCCCTCCCATCCCTTGTGCTCTAGAAACCCCTATCATCCATCCCCACCCCCCTGGGACAGGCCATCATCTGATACATCCACTTTCTGTGTCTGTCCCACCTCTCTTGAAGCCCTCCACTGTGGATCTCTGAACCAGCTCACCAGGCAGTGCATTCCAAGGGTCCACCACCCTCTCAGTGAAAACCTCCTCTCTTTTCCCCTCACCTTCCACCTTCCAACTTCAAACCATGCCCTATGGTGATACCTCCCTGCTTTGGTCTAAAGATCCCCTCCATGTTTACCCTATTTATTCCCTTGAGGTACTTGAAGACCTCAATCATGTCCCCCCGTCTCTCCTCTCCTCCAATGAAAACAGGCAGAGCTCCTTAAGTCTGTCCTCATACGTCAAATCCCCTAACCCTCGTATCATCTTAGTTGCCCTCCTCTTTACCCTCTCCAGGAGCTGTATGTGTGGAGCTGCACTCCAAGCCCTTTCACCTATGCAGAAGGAACATGAAAGGGATGTCTCTTTTCCCCTTACTTATTCAACCTTTACATAGAGCCTTTGAGCAGAAGGCTTCCCCTGTGTGATGAGGTCAAGGGAATCTACTCTGGCTATCTAAGGTACAAAATTTCCACATATGCAGATGACATTCTCTCACATTTACAGGGCCCATTTCACTCAATACCTGCAGCCATTAGACTCTTTCATAAGTTGAGACAAATATCTGGCTATAAACTTAACCTAGAGAAAACCTGTATCATACCATTAAATCAGTGGACTACTAATTCCCAATCCCTACACTTGGGTGGCACACGGTCCCCAACTACCCTCAAGTATTTGGGCATCCATGTAGCCATAAGCAATAAAAAAATGTTTTCCCTAAACCTAGACCCCATGTCAACAACAATAAAACATAACCTCAATAGAAGGACTGCACTTCCTTTGACTCTATGGGCCTGAGTTAACATTATTAAAATGAATATCTTACTCAGGCTACTATACCCAGTTAGTATGACTAACTTATTTATACCCATACACCAGAAAGGCAAGTGTCTGAGCAGCCTACACATCATGAATGTCCAAGCACCCCATCCACCATACTATTATATCTCACAATAGCATCCCAATTTACAATGTCCACATAAAACATCTAAAAGGGGATCTGTCAGCACTAAGGGCCCACACCTAAGTGTGGGGCTGGTCCCAACTTGCACTTTGTGTGGAAAAATATATGTTTTTACTTGCTGTTTACTGCATATAACTTTTTTTTCAAGATTCACCTTGGCTGTTTATGGGGCCCTCAGATCTTCTCTGGACACACCTCAAGGGGCCTGGCCTTGGCTCATGGAGTACCCATTTATTTATTTATTTATATTGCAATCGGTTTACAACCTTTGAGCCAGAGGCTCATTTCCAAAGGTACCTTGTCAAGAGAAGAGAAGATAATACATGTACAAAATATATAATATAAGAGAACAAATGCATAAAGATGTAGGCAGACCCATGATACTGGAACAGCAAGTGTGCTTCGTTCTTCCACCTAGGGTAGTGCTTCAAAATACCTAAAATTAAACTGCAGGTTAACACCCCCCAGGAAATTATAGTAGTGGCCCCCCACAGTAAATTCCTCACCAACCAACAATTTCCACCTTTTGCAATAAGTCACTGTACCATCACGTAATATTAACAATTAGCAGTTTTATTTTGGGGAAGGGGGAAAACAGGAGAAATATAGCATGGCAAATTTAACAACTGTTGCATAGCTTTACCCCACACAATCTTCATCTCCCACCCACAGGTGCATCCAACTTTTAAGAGGGTATCTGCCCAAAAGTCTATACAGTCCCTAGCATGAGTACTACACTGATGAAACACATGATGCAGAAGATATTTCATCTGGGCCCAAATAACTTTAGACAGATGCAGACCTTTTAACTTTTGCCTAGGCACCTTTAATCTTAGACACAGTCCTGCCCAGGACTTAACCCCCTTTGTATTTTGATGACCTGAAATAATTGTGGAGGACTTCTCCAAAGCTGCAGCGAGGGGTACTTTCAGTTCTGTAGATGTCATTGGGTTTTGCAGATACCTGAAGTCACAATATCATGCTGGTAAAAGGAATGGGCTTTGATCCATATAAACCCTTACTGAAACAATGATGAAATTCAATCTTCACCTACCAAGCCTTTCCCAGCTTCACCCTTGTGGGGGCCTTTGTATGTGGTGTTCACCTTGCAGGCCTTTCAACTCTTCCTCTCAAAGCATTCTCTCCTTATCCAGGTACAAATTATTTCCCTGTCCAGGAACAAATTCTTCCTCTGTTTGGGTACATCTTCTCTCTACAACTAGGAGAAACATTCTGAAACTCACATTTTAGAAGTCAGCAGAGCACTGCATATGTCAGTAAGCAACCTATACATTCTCTGAAGTCCAACTGTATCTCTGTCATGACACTCTCTGCACTGCAGAATGGTTCCATTCCTTGTGGACAATCTCAGACATCTTACACTTCCACTTGCGGGGTCTTCCTTCCCCAGTCACAGGTCCAAATCTTACAGGTTCCCTCTCTGGAGCAAAATTCTCATCACAACACTGGCTCTCTTTCTGGAGCAAAAATCCTTCATGCAGCAGCAATCAGGCACAGATTCCATTCTCACTGGCTCAATCACTAGAACAAACTTCCTTCTCTCCCAGGTGAAGGTTCAGTTCAAGCAGTGGCTCACTCCTGCTTTAACACAAATTCACCAAAGACTCAGTGCAGCTTGTCCTATTCTGTGGCCAACTAGATCAATGAGCAAACACACAGTCCTTTAAATTCTCAGATCATTTTCTCCATACAAAACCTTAAGCCCTTTGAAGTCTTAGTCCCCTACAGCACTGGCACCATTGAGGTTACAGTCACTTACAGCTTTCTCACAGCTGAATGTTATTGGGCTCCACAGGTCTCTTACAGCTGAAGGCTTCACAAACTTTGATGGGCCCTGGGGGACAGGATACTGGTACCCTCCCCGGAAAGCCCTCTTTAATACTTGACACCACATCTTTTTGCAAGGTGCTGGAGCCCTCCTCCCTCTGGAAGGGATCTCCTCAAACTGATCCAGAACACCAAGTCTTTAAGGTTTTGGGAGCTCTCCAAAGCTCCTGATTGGTCCACACACACTTGTCTTTCCAAAAAATTAATATTCATTAATCTCCTCCAATACCCCATAGTATCTGTAAAAGGGCATCAAGAAAAGTCCCTGTTTTTATTCCCAAAGCCTTATTTAAGTCTTATAAGTCCTTCTCTAAATCCCGGCTCTCTTACTGGCTGAATCAGGGGTGAAAGGGGAAAATCATAGCTGATGATTTTCAGTTTGTAACCCAGTCCCAGCTTTTACTGTTCTTTTAAAACCTCAATAAACAGTTATACCATGTATTTTTTCCAGACGATAGCAGCTTCACTGCCCTCTCACAGACTGGTGGAGTTTGACCTTTTTGCTCACCTCTATGCCTGTCACTGCTGCCAAAAGATACCCCCCCATGCAGTAAATGGGCTTATTAATATTCAGTGACCTTCATTAATATTAATTTATGTGCCAGTACAAATGCTGATAGGGCTCTGTATCTAAATAAATTAGTGGCTTCTCAGCCACCTACTCAGTGTCTCTTGACCCATACAGCAATACCAGAGGGTCAGAAGCACCAGGGAGGCTTGATTTTGACTGCAGAGGAGGCAAAGAGGCAAATGTACAAATCACTCATGTGCAGACTGGAAATGGATGCCAGATTGGCAGAACCATGGAAGGTACAGGGCCATGCCAATAAGAACAACAAAATTGTGAAGCTTACATGCAGTATAGTAGCTGTATTAGACTAATTCTGTTGACTAGCAAGCTGACTTTTTTGTAACTAAAAATCTCAGAATTCTCTGCAACTAACATCAGAGAAGGGCTGCAGTAGTTCAAGATGTCATATACCAGCACATCCCAGTTTCCATTTGCTGCATACAATTGTAATAGCTCCTTTTAATCTTTAGGCTTCTGAAAGAATTAGAATGTTTAGGAATTTTGGACTGATATATCAGTCTGCGGCCCTGCAAGGGTTAAATTTAAATTGCATTTGTGTTTCCCACATGTCTTAGAGCTTCAAGAAACCTTAGTCATAATGTCTATACAAAAAAAGTCTTGCTTTCATAAAATACTTAAACTTGACTACTACAAATGGATGTCTTGAGCAGAATCCAAAGGTAAAAAAGTAGTACATCTATATATCTCCTAAGGAGGAAGGTAAAGTCAATTATTTCTGATAGATTCCTGGGCTGTTACCTGGGTGTCTGACTTTACAGTAATTGATTGGGCTGATAGTGATCATACCATGTCTGCACTTTTTAAAACTTGAACATTGGCACAGTCTTCAACAGCATGCTTTCCTCTACCAGAGTCAGCACATAATTAGTTTGCAATAGTCAAACAAAGAAAAAAAAAGAGAATGAAGAGGCACAAGACAAGTGTTTTGCTCTTGCACTGATGAAACATTGACCATGTACAGTATGTTCCCAACTAGCAGTCCAACTCTTGACAGACAAATGTAGTTCAACCTCAAACACTGATCTTTCAGAGTCAAGACAAATGCTGATAGTTGCACACCTGGCTTCTCTGAAAAAATTACTATTAAACCTTGAAATCTAACTTATTTTCTGATTACTTAAAGGGACGAAGTGGAAAACAAATAAGAACAGCAGCCATTTTAGATGTTTTTGGAAAAATAAATGTATGTTAGTACTTTTCAGAAGAAATGTTATGAGTTCCCTTTCTGAGAAACATTCTGCCATATAGTGAGTGCTCTTGTTAAATATTGAACAACCTTAAGCCATCACAGACAAAACAAAGTTAAGGGTCATATCACATTCAGGACTCAAACCAGCCACTGCATAAGGAGAAGTTCAAGAAAGTAAATAGTGATCCATAATTGTTGGTTACATTTTATCTTAAGAGGAATCTAATAAAGAATTTCTTAGATATCTATTAGTATTGTGTAAAAATATTATTCCAATGGAAAGTAAAAAAAAAAAAATTCTGCAAAATATATACTGTATAAATGAACATACAAACATACCAGTAGATAAACATCTTATGGTCTATTTAGTCTTCTCAATCATGCAGTTCCCATAATGTTTACAAAGGGAACAGTCTACTCTTATCCATTTCCCTTCTGACCTCTCTCAAATACCCCTTTTCCCCCAACCCCCCCATTGGCCACTTTCACCCTCACCTTGTCCCATTTCCAAAGCTGTCTAATGATTTTAGGGATACCACCACCTCTGGCAGCTCATTCCACTTGGCCACCACCCTGTTGGTGAAAACGTGCCTCCTCATCTCCATCTCTCCCATCACCATGTTATTTAGGTGTGTGGTATTATTTTTAATAGTTGTGAGATCACAACTGTGAAAATAACATTGTATTTGTAATGTTGTGACTTAACTAATGTATTACTTTTGCAGCGGTAGCATGCTGTAGAAATAGGAGACTCCAACGATAGACTGGATATACTGAAAATGATTATTGTGAATTATAGCCATCATAAAATTGAGCACTCATGGATATGTCGTACTACTGTGCACCACTCACACTTATTACTAGGGTTCAATGAGGTCAACATTCCACAATAAATACATTCTATATTTCTAGGCAAGCTATGGAATATCTTCTGATAATGCCACTCCAGCAGAAATGAATTACAGAAAATAAAATGTAATATTCTTCCATTCTGACATACAAACTAAACATTTGCAGTTAGTATGTCATCAGAATGTTATTCTGCATGTCATAACAATATACTTGAATAGAAGAGCAGCTATAACAATGTTTAATGTCATCACAAGAGCTCTCTGTTGTACTGAAAAAGCAGCTGGATTCGAAGAAACAATTTAATGCTCATGTAAAGTGCTATCTCAAAAGGTTATGCATTTTAAAAATGGTGTTGTATGAATGGCATGCCCAATGGTCTGCAGTGGGTTAATGATATTAATCTTCAGTAGTGAGAATATGATCTGCATAGCCTATTTGTGCCCTTACTCTTCATGCGTTATGGGTCTAATCCTCATGTAGGATTAAATATGGTTATTTAACAGCATCCCATTACGTATCCCCTAAAAATATTATCAAAAGAATTATACATATTTATTTATTGCAAAAAGAAAGCTAGGTATGAGCATTGATTAGGGTAGAAGCACAAAGTCTTCAAAGCAAGAAAATGCAACATTAAATTGAAAACATAGAGAACAGAATCTGTTGACAGAAAAGGACTGTTAGGCCCACCGAGTCTGGCCATATGTTCTGTACCTAATCTGTCTCTGCAGACCCTAGCTGGTCTCCGGTGACAATACTGCCTCCCTGACTCTTATCTAATATTCCCCTATGTGTATCCCACACATGCCAGAAATCCCCCAGCAATTCCACTGTTTTAGACTCCACAACTTCTGCTGGAAGTCTATTTCAGGTGTCTACCACCATTTCAGTGATGAAATATTTCCTCACATCTCTCTTGAATTTCCCTCTTCCACACCTCCAGCTTCATTACATGCCCCCTGGTCCTGGTGCTTTTCCTCATTTGAAAGAGAATCCTTCTGCACCCTGTTCACCCCTGAGAGGTACTTCTAGGTCTTTGTCATATCACCACTCTACTCTCATCCCGAGTGAACACGTTGTGATCCCTTAGTCTCTCCTGATAGAGTTTCTTGTGCCAATCCTGAACCAGCTTAGTTGCCCTCTCCTGGACTGCCTATACCCTGTCTATGTCTTTTTGAGGTGTGGTCTCCAAAACTGGACACAGTACTCCAGGTGAGGTCTCAGCATGAGTAATACAATGCTCCTGCTGGAGATACCTCTTCCTACGCAACCTAGCATCCCACTAGCCCTACCTACTGCTTTGTTACAGTGCCCTGCCATTTTGAGGTCCTCAGATATGATAACCCCAAGGTCCATTTCCTGCTTAGTGATGTCAGCTCCCCTCATCCTACTCTTAGCTCCTGTGTTCTTATTCCCTAGTTGCATGATTTTGCACTTTTAAATAGTGAACATTAACTGCCATGCTTTTGGCAACTCTTCAAGTTTCCCAAAATCATTGCCCATTCTCTCCTTCCCTACTGAGTGTCCACCTTATTGCATATAGACCATACTAAAGAAAAATTTGGTGGAATATCTAGGAGACCATGGTCTTCAGGATGTGGGGCAGCATGGGTTCATGAGGGGGGAGATCCTGTCAAACAAATCTGATTGACTTTTTTGACTGTGTCAGTAAGACAGTAGACAGGGGCAAAGCAGTAGACATCCTCTATCTTGATTTCAGCAAGGCCTTTGACTCTGTGTCCCACAAAAGTTTGATCAGGAAGTTGGTGGTCTTGGAGGGACAAAACCCAGAGCGTAGTTGTGGGGGGAGAGTTATCTGACACCAGAGAGGTAACCAGTGGTGTCCTGCAGGGCTCAATGCGGGGGCCCGTGTTGTTCAATATCTTCATCGATGATACTGGGGATGGCATTAAGGGCAAAATGTACCTATTTGCAGTTGACATCAAGCTCTGTGGGAGAGTGGACACAGCTGAAGGGATACAAGACCTACAGGAAGATCTGGAAATGCAGTGGAGGTGGTCCAGGACCTGGCAGCTTTGCTTCAATGCTACAAAATGCAAAGTTATGCATATTGGAGCCAAGAATCCCAGGACAGAGTGCTACCTGGGTGGAGTCCGAGTATCTGCATCAAAGGAGGAGAAGGACCTGGAAGTTATGATCACTAGTGACCTGAAGCACTCCATACAGTCCAAGAAAGCATCAGCAAAGGCAAACAAGACACTGGGATGCATCTCTAGGGGGATCAACAGTAGGAGAGAGGAAGTTGTACTGCCCTTGTACAGGTCACTGGTAAGGCCACATCTAGAGTAAGGAGTTCAGTACCCACACCTCAACAAGGACATTATCCTACTGGAGAAGGTCCTGAGGAGGGCTTCAAAGATAATAAAAAGTTCTGAAGGCAAAATTCCTGCGCTCACACAACAAGAGGAGTTCATTACTAAGGTTAGAACCTTAAAAACTCCAATATTTCTCCAAGAAAGTAGTGCTCATCAACCACAAGAAAATGGCAATTCAAATACAACAAACTGTTGTGCTTTTATTTCCAGCAAATGTGAGAACCCCTAGCACCTCGGCAGAGTGCCTTCAAGGGGGTATAGTAGCACAATACAATCTTAAGCATTTTAAATACATTTGTCATAAGTGACATCACACTATATCAACCAATCCAGACATAATATCTGTGTAAACCAATCAAAAAAGGGAGAGTGAGGATGAATAGATAAATTAGGGGATGGGGGGGAGAGAAAAAGAAGGGAGAGGAAAGGGAGGGAGGAAATCTCAGTATGAAAGAAAGAAATTAGTTAATTTTAAACTAACATTAAAACTTCCAAAAGAACAAAATGGGAAAAATCCCAATTTTTACATTCTTCTACCTGCAATCAAAGATTAATACAAATTGTGGACACACCTTGTATTAAATTTCAGTGTTGCCAATATGCTGGATTATTTCTATGTATTTTTCAGGGGTTCTCTTAGAAAACTAGGGATACAACAACTTTATAAACATAAATAATTTGCATGCTGGAACAAAATATCCAGCTGAAAATATGCTATTTGCAGCAATTTCCAGCCTATCTGCTATTCACAACTTGTAATGCACTTTAGAATACAGTCATATCCAAAATTTGTATATAAAACAAAAACCAGTTTTTTTACTTCTATGTTATTTGACAATTGTAAAGAAATATATTTAGGAGGATTCAGGAAGGCATTTAACATCAATTTCCAGCCTATCTGCTATTCACAACTTGTAATGCACTTTAGAATACAGTCATATCCAAAATTAATATATAAAACAAAAACCAGTCTTTTTACTTCTGTGTTGTTTGACAATTGTAGAGGGATAGATTCAGGAGGATTCAGGAAGACCCATCTAGACCTGAAAAGTTTTAAACTGGATTGCCATCTGTATCGGAAGGGAGATTTTCCTTTAGATTATTGCAGCCTATGAAGATTTATAAGAAAGAGAAGACAAAGTAGAAATCATTATTTGACATACTGATAATATTTACATCCATTCATCTAGAGAACATCTCATTAATTATTTCTGATATTCGAAAATTATCTATTCTTTCAAGAAAGGTTTAAGATCCCATCTTTCATTTAGTCCAAAGGGTGCAACTGTATTTGCTTTAAAAATCCAAGAACTTTCTCTTTGTAATAACTTATTTGGCCTATCCCCTCCTCTGGAACTGATTTTTACCTGTTCCAATCCCATAAAGCATAAACCTATAATATTGTTGTTATGCACAGAGGAAAAATGCCTTCCTATAGGTGTATCCAATTTTCCATTAATAATGGACCTTACATGTTCTTGAATCCTTTCTTTCAATGGTCTAACGTTTTTTTCCCCTATATAAAACAAATTACAGTGGCACCACAACATATACACAACAAAATAAGTTTTACAATTGATAAACTCTCTAACTTCAATTGTAACATTATTTGGTAATGTAAAGCTGTTGCATGTATACATATATTTACAAATGTTACAGTTCCCACATTTGTGATTTCCTATAGGCCTCTGTGGTAACCACATCTCTTTTTGGGGGGTATTCTGTGAGAATTGGCTGTTCACTAGTTTATCTTGAAGATTAGAAGTGCGTCTAAATGTTATTCTTGTTTTTTCAGGCAAAATGTTGTTTATCTCAGGATCACTTTTTAATATATCCCAGCTATTCCAAACAACATTACCTATAGCTCTTGATATTGCATTAAAGTCCAATGAGCAAATTACCTGACCATTTGCATATTGTGATTCTCTTGTTCTTTTATCTAGAAAATCTTTTTGGTTTTTTACCCTTAATTCTGACTACAGCTTTATTTAATACTGACACTTTGTAACCTTTTTCTCCAAATCTTTGCAACAGTTCTTTCGCTTGTAGTTCAAAATCAGTGTCAGATGTACAAATTCTCCTTAATCTGACTAATTGCCCATATGGTATAAGAGTCTTTTAATTTAGCTGGATGTGAATTATCATTTCTCAATAATGAATTAGTACTGCTTTCATTTATATATCCTTTTGTAGAGATACTGCCAGTTTCTCTATCTACCTCTAGGGTAATGTCCAAAAAGTTAATACTGCACTCATTAATAACTGCTGTGAATTTTAGGTTTAAATCATTTTCATTTAGCCACTGAATAAATTTTTCTGCAGTTTCTCTATCCCCGTTCAATATGCAGAGACAACCATCAATGTATCTTTTCCATTGTATGATGTTCTCTGCAAAAGGATTTATGTTAGAATCATAAAGTGTTTCCAATTCCCATAATCCCAAAAAGAGATTTGCATATTCTGGGGCCATTGACATCCCACTGCAGTGCCACATGTTTGTAAGTAGTATTCATTGTTAAATTCAAAATAACTATGATGTAGTATGAATTCTAATATATCATTTAGATTTTGTACTGGGGCACCAGTGTGTTCCTGATCTTTTAACAAGAAGTATATAGCTGCTTTAATGCCATCAGCATGTCTTATAGATGTGTATAGGGCTTCTACATCTATACAGATCCATAAATATTTTTTGTCCCATGTCAAATTACTCATCTTGTTAATGGTATCACCAGTGTCCCTCAAATATGATGGTAACTGTACCATACTGTGCTGTAAATATAAGTCCACAAATTCACTTAAATGTTCAGTAATAGAACCAATGCTAGAGACAATTGGTCTTCCTGGTGGATTTGTTATGTTTTTATGGATTTTAGGAAGACAATAAAGGGTTGGGATTATTGGATAGTCACAAAACAAATATTTAAATTCTTGGTCATTTATATCACTTCTAAGTACAGCTTCATTTAATAGTTCACATAATTGTTTTCTAAGTATCTGTGTTGGATTATGTGGGAGTTTTTTATAATTGTTTACATCAAATAGTAAAACTTCTACCATATCTTTATATCTTTCTCTGTCCATTAGTACAATATTGCCACCTTTGTCTGCTTTTTTAATTACTACTGCTGAATTAGTGGTAAATTCTTTCAAAGCCTCTTTTTCTATTTTGGTTAAATTTGAACTGATTTTGCTGCTCTTTTTGTTATTCAATAATTATCTTACCTTATGTAATACTGTATTTTCAAAGGCAGCCACATTGCTATTAATAACAAAGGGACAAAAAACTGAATTATTTTTAAACATCATGGGCTGAATATTCAAACTGCACTATTTTGTGGCGTAAGCCCTTGCGCTGCACAAAATAGTTGCGCAGGGGTGTGGCCGGGCGATATTCAAAGGAGTTGCACTATTGAGCAACTCCTTTGACTATCACCCCCCCGGCCACAGCCACTGTGCATAGCGCAGTGGAACTTGCGCCACAGCAAGTGGTCAGAGTGGAGCATTCAAGTTGCGGTGGCGCAATTACCATTGCACCATGCGCAAATTTCCCATATTCAAAAGGTGACATGCAAATGGGGCCATAATTCATGCAAGGCACAGGGGGGGCCATTTGCATCTATTTATGGCCCCATTTGCATGCCATTAGCATGCAGGAGCACTGATCCCCGAGGACTTGTTCCTGGCACCCTGCCAGGCAGCAGCCATCGGGAACCGATGCCCCCTGCAGCCTGATCATGGGCAAAAGTGTAAAATCCCCACCCCAGCTGGCCCGATCGTGAGCAAAGCGTAAAAATCCCCCTCCCCGACTGGCCCAATGCGAGCAAAGCGTAAAATCCCCCTTCCCCGACTGGCCTGATCATGGGCATAAGGTTAAATAACCCCCACTAGCCTGATCATGGGCATAAGCAAATAACCCCCACTAGCCCGATCGTGGGCATAATTGCAAAATACCCCCACCAGCCTGATCGCAGACAGCACAGAGTCCAACCCCCAAGGACCTTTCCCAGGTGGTCCAGTGGACCACTAAGCTGATAAGTGGGCTGCAAATGTTGCAACACCCCCAAGAACAGATCCCTGGTGATCTAGTGTCCCCCACCCCACCCACCCGAAGCCCCACCACGCGCTCCCCGGCAGCCCGGTGAAGCAACATCCACCCACCTGCCGCCCGCTGCCCGCTGATGGACTGCTCAGTAGGGCTGCATGCCCATTGGTGCAGAACAAGAGCCAATGGGCATGCAGCCCATACCATACAGGCAGTCCAGATATCGAGATGAAAGAATTCATTCACATATCTGGACTGCCTGTCTGTTATGGGCTGCATGTCCATTGCTCTTACTCTACACCAATGGGCGTGCAGCCCTACCAGCAGTCAGTCGGTGGGTGGCGGGATGGTAGGTGGGTGGGATGCTGCTGCCCGCCGACTGCCAGGGGGCAGCAGGGTGGTGGGGTTTCGTGGGTGGGTGGGGTGGGGGACACTAGATCACCAGAGATCTGTTCTTGAGGGGTGTTGCAACATTTTGCAGCCCACGATCAGGTTTAGCAGTCCACTGGACCACCAGGGATATGTCCTTGGGGGTTGGACTCTGTGCTGCCCGTAATTGGGCTGGTGGGGGTATTTTAAAATTATGCCCATGATTGGGCTAGTGGGGGTTTATTTCAGCTTATGCCTGTGATCGGGCTAGTGGGGGTTATTTAACTCTTATGCCTGATCGGGCCAGTCGGGGAGAGGGGTTACTATATGCCTGTGATTGGGCTGCAGGGGGGGCACAGGTGTGGGTTGAGGGCCAGCCATAGGTGTCAGCTGCTGTGTTGCACCCTGCAATGTGGCAGCTCACCTGTGGGTGGCCCTCGACTTACTCCTTTTTGGGGCTAAAGTTGTGCAGGCGCAGGTTGAGTTGCGCCTGCACAACTCTGCTCAGCCCGCTGAATATTGAGCTGTGCAGTTTATGCATGGTTCCTCCCCCTCCAGTTCAGCATGCATTCATTTGCATTGCACTGTTGCTCAGCTTGCCTTGGGGGGCGCAACTGCCTCCTGCTGAATATGGCAGAATGGCACAATTTCGGACTTGCGCAGGCGCAACCCTATTGTGCATGGCGCAACCCTTTTGAATATCTAGCCCCATATTTCTTGTTTTCATAACGTCTTCTGGTATAGGAAGTCCCTCAATTTCTGTTAGGTTGATATTTTCTAAGATATTCATCTCCCTATTTCTTACATTCTCTCCGGTACCTTCTAGAGATGGCTGCATCTTATTTCCTCTTAGGTCTTCTTCTTTCTCAATCTCAGCTAGAAGAAAGTTCAATGTTTCATCCAATGTCCCTTCATTGATATTCTTGGTTTCCAAAAAGCCCATTTCTTCGCTTGTATTAAATTCTGTTTTTTTAGCAAAAAATATTTTCAATTTAATTTTTCGAAATAAATAGATCAACAAAAATATTGAAATTGTCTACTGGTGGAGTTGGAACAAAATTAAGACCTTTTTGAAGTAAGCTTAAATGGTTATTATTTAGTATGAATGAATTAAGATTGATTATTTGCTTTTTTGAATCTTCTGATTCCGCAATAGATGTTTTCTGTTGGTTAGTATTCCTATGTTTGCCACCTCTTGTTCCTCTCCTAGTTTTTCACTTTGTGTGTTGTCTTCTCCCCTTTTCTCTAAAAAAGTCGTGGGGGTTGGATTAATGGATACAGATCTCTGTCCTATATTCACAGTTTTTTCTGTTGATGCTTTTGGTTCTCTATTACTATTATTTCTTTTTCCCAGATTTTTTCTGCTCCTTGAGCGACCTCTGCTTAATGATCTCTCTTTAATGCTTTTTTAAGGGATATATGCAACACCTGCTAAATAGTCGGTGTCATCTCTATTATGTTTAAAACGTTTTCTCTCTAGGACCTCTTTTTCATGCTTTACAATCTTGTTTTTTAGTAATTTATCCAAGTTAGAAAATTGGCTATGTTCTTTAAAATGTCCAACTTCTTCCTTTGCTAGTTGAATTTCTTCAGACAGATATTCATAGTTTTCACTGTCCTCCTCAATTAATAGTTCAATATATGCCAAGGATGCTGTCTCATTATTGAGAAATGATAGTTCACATCCAGCTAAATTAAGAGACTCTTATACCACATGGGCAATTAGTCAGATTAAGGAGACATTGTACATCTGACACTGATGTTGAACTACAAGCAAAATAACTGTTGCAAAGATTTAGAGAAAAAGGTTACAAAGAGTCAGTATTAAATAAAGCTGTAGTCAGAATTAAGGGTAAAAAACCAAAAGATTTTCTAGATAAAAGAACAAAAAAATCACAATATGCAAATGGTCAGGTAATTTGCTCATTGGAATTTAATGCAATATCAGGAGCTGTAGGTAATGTTGTTTGGAATAGCTGGGATATATTAAAAAGTGATCCTGAGATAAACAACATTTTGCCTGAAAAAACAAGAATAACATTTAGACGCACTTCTAATCTTCAAGATAAACTAGTGAACAGCCAGTTCTCACAGAATACCCCCAAAAAAGAGACGCGGCTACCACAGAAGCCTATAGGAAATCACAAATGTGGGAACTGTAACATTTGTAAATATATGTATACATGCAACAGCTTTACATTACCAAATAATGTTACAATTGAAGTTAGAGAGTTTATCAATTGTAAAACTTATTTTGTTGTGTATATGTTATGGTGCCACTGTAATTTGTTTTATATAGGAAAAAAAACGTTAGACCATTGAAAGAAAGGATTCAAGAACATGTAAGGTCCATTATTAATGGAAAATTGGATACACCTATAGGAAGGCATTTTTCCTCTGTGCATAACAACAATACTATAGGTTTAAGCTTTATGGGATTGGAACAGGTAAAAATCAGTTCCAGAGGAGGGGGATAGGCCAAATAAGTTATTACAAAGAGAAAGTTCTTGGATTTTTAAAGCAAATACAGTTGCACCCTTTGGACTAAATGAAAGATGGGATCTTAAACCTTTCTTGAAAGAATAGATAATTTTCGAATATCAGAAATAATTAATGAGATGTTCTCTAGATGAATGGATGTAAATATTATCAGTATGTCAAATAATGATTTCTACTTTGTCTTCACTTTCTTATAAATCTTTATAGGTTGCAATAATCTAAAGAAAAATCTCCCTTCCGGTACAGATGGCAATCCAGTTTGAAACTTTTCAAGTCTAGATGGGTCTTCCTGAATCCTTCTGAATCTATCCCTCTACAATTGTCAAACAACATAGAAGTAAAAAGACTGGTCTTTGTTTTATATATTAATTTTGGATATGACTGTATTCTAAAGTGCATTACAAGTTGTGAATAGCAGATAGGCTGGAAATTGATGCTAAATGCCTTCCTGAATCCTCCTAAATATATTTCTTTACAATTGTCAAATAACATAGAAGTAAAAAAACTGTTTTTTGTTTTATATACAAATTTTGGATATGACTGTATTCTAAAGTGCATTACAAGTTGTGAATAGCAGATAGGCTGGAAATTGATGCAAATAGTATATTTTCAGCTGGATATTTTGTTCCAGCATGCAAATTATTTATGTTTATAAAGTTGTTGTATCCCTAGTTTTCTAGGAGAACCCCTGAAAAATACATAGAAATAATCCAGCATATTGGCAACACTGAAATTTAATACAAGGTGTGTCCACAATTTGTATTAATCTTTGATTGCAGGTAGAAGAATGTAAAAATTGGGATTTTTCCCATTTTGTTCTTTTGGAAGTTTTAATGTTAGTTTAAAATTAACTAATTTTCTTTCTTTCATACTGAGATTTCCCTCCCCCCTCCCTTTCCCTCTCCCTCTCCCTTCTTTTTCTCTCCCCTATCCTCTAATTTATCTATTCATCCTCACTCTCCCTTTTTTGATTGGTTTACACAAATATTATGTATGGATTGGTTGATATAGTGTGATGTCACTTATGACAAATGTATTTAAAATGTTTAAGATTGTATTGTGGTACTATACCCCCTTGAAGGCACTCTGCCGAGGCGCTAGGGGTTCTCACATTTGGTGGAAATAAAAGCACAACAGTTTGTTGTATTTGAATTGCCATTTTCTTGTGGTTGATGAGCACTGCTTCTAAGATAATAGCCAGTCAGCAGGGTAAGGCTTACAAGGAGAGGTTGAGGGCACTGAATATGTACTCCCTGGAAGACAGGGGAGAGAGAGAGAGAGAGAGAGAGAGAGAGAGAGAGAGAGAGAGAGAGAGAGAGAGAGAAAGAGGGAGGAGACATGATTGGGACCTTCAAAAAATTGAATGGGATAAATAAGGTTGATAAGGAGAGTCTCTTTAAGCTGAGTGGCAACCATAACATGAGGAGCTCAGTCTTAAGCTGGAGGGTGGGAGGTTTAGGAGGGAGGTCAGGAAGCACTTCTTCACAGAGAGGGTGGTGGACACTTGGAATGCACTGCTGGAAGAGATCATCTCATTGAAGACAGTGGGCAGCTTTAAGAAAGTCTGGGATAGGCATGGGGATGGTAAAGATCATGTGTAGGAAAGATGGGAGGAGTGGGGAGGGAGGGCAGGGACATTAGCTCAAGCTTTGGACCCTGCAATATGAGCAGACTTGATAGGCCAAATAGCATTCTTCTGCTGGCTTCTTCATATGTTTGTATTTTTGTATATTTTGATATCATCTGAAAAATGCCATACCTTAATTTCCAGGTCTTCTGCAATTCCACAATGAAGAAAAAGTACCCTGCCCATTGATGATGGTGTAGCATGGTGTCCCACATGCTTTAAATAATTGTTTGATACAGTACAGTGTATCCCTTTCTTTGGCACTTCTTTCAAAAGACAAATATTTACTCATGCAGTGGCTGGAAAGAAGGATGCCACAGCTAGGGTAACACCAATACTGTACCAAATAGTTGTTCAAAAACCAAAGGAGACCAATCGCCACAGTTACTAAGAAGGAGTACTTTGCACCCTAAAATTGCATTTCCTTGTTTTTAAGGCTTTGTGCTTCAACCCTAGCTGATGTCTTGACTCTATCCCAGCTGTGTTTAAAGTCCTAACAGATATTTTTTGCATTAATTTCCTCTTTTAAAAAATGTTATCTAATAATTAATGTACTTTACTTTGTGTTGACAATGCAACAGTAAGCAGTTCATGGAATACAGCAACACTCCTGCCTCTCTCTGCCCCTTTGTAAAGCAATCCTTGGAATCCAGTAGCACCTCCTTCCATCACTCCGTCCTTATGCCTAGGATCCAGGTACATGATGGCACCCCTTCCTCACCAAGCCCCTACTTCAAGAATCCATGGTGTCCAGTGGGAGGAATGTGGGTGACATTTTCAAAACAGATGAAGGTTGCACATTTCAGTTGGTATATGTGCACACATTTTGGAGCTGGTGTATTGTGCTTCAGTATTTCTGTGAGGACTATGAAGGCACATTTGGATTGTTAGGACATACAGTTCAGCAGGGGGAATGGGCATTAGTCTGAAAGGGCTGTGTGGTACAAATTCCAGGAGAAGGCAGGGCTCTAATTTTGTGATGGTGAAATGTGAAAAGTACAAAGTTCTGGAGGGATGCAGGCAGGCTGGAATTTTGGGACTGGTACAGGGTACAACATTCTGGGTGGGGGGGCTGAAGGATGCAAAATTAATGAAAAGGTATGTGGTACAAATTCCAAGAGGTTTATGGGTCACAGATTTGTGGAAGACTGTATGGCAAGAATTTGGGGAGGGATGTGAGGAGCCAAATTTGGAAGGGGCGTGGGTACAAAAGTTTACCAGGAACAGAGAAGATAGGATCAGGAGTCACAAGTAGAGAGTAATGAGGGTGGAGGTTAAAAATGGATGTGAGGAAATTTTCTTTTACAGAAAGAGAATTTGAGCCACAAAATGGTCTTCCAGCAGAGGTGGTGGGTACCATAACCATAAATGGCTTCAAATATGGCTGGGATAGAGTCAAGGGGATATTAGTTTCTCAGCAGGAAGTGGGAGGTGGAATCATGGATAACAGAGGAACAGTGTAAGCGAAGACTCCACAAAGACAATAGATCCTGGGGTATGATACGGTAAAATGGGCAGACTGCATGCAGAAATGCTTTCTTTCTGCTATCATCATCTCTACTTCTATGTTTCAAAAATGTGGTGTGATGATAAGACACATTTTTTGAGGAGTGGGCTACAGATTTTAGGAGGTTTGCAGGCAGTATATTTCTTGAGAGGTACAGGGCACTATGCTTAGGTGGAAGAAAAGGTAAACATCTTGTGATTAAGAGTAGAAAGGCTGTATGAGACAGTGGCCATGCAATGCTGCTGACAGTGAGTTATTAGCTATGAGTGCTGTAGCTGATATCACATGAAATCATCAGCTACTCTTCATTGAATTTTTAACAGGTAGTATAATCGAGTGTATAATTTGAAGTTCCCTGTCTGCTTGCACTACCACTGTATGGCCACTGGAGGAAATCTCTTTAGAAATATTATGAAATATCTGAAAATATCTGACCATGTCTATTGCTGCAACTGTACCAGTACTAGACTTGTACAGACAAAGGTATGGACCAGGCCGATTCAATGGACTGATGGTCTATTCCTGCTTGTAAAATTTTGTGTACCTATTTCCCCACCTTCCTTGCCCTAACCTTCCAATTCTTGTACTCCATCTTTGACATGGTTCAGTATTGATCCATCATGTTCCTCCCTTCTCTCCTAGAAGCCTCTGCCTATACTTTCTATAACATAAGTGTGCTGGAGAGTGTGATACTATGGTGCATCTCTTCAGGAAAATCTGTATCTGCCCACAGTACTGCAAATTTGAGAAAACTCAAATGAAGGAGTAATCAGTTCCTATGAAAGCCAATTAAAATCTTCAAAGACATAGGAATATGTGCCCACTCACCAGGAATAATCAGTTAAAGGGTTAATAGAACCAAAAACTGCAGACTAGAAAATGTTACACATTTTAAGAAGTAGTCAGTTGTAACTTTTAATTGTTGAAGTGTATTTTTTCTTTTTTTTTTCCTTTTCCTTTTGTTCATTTGAAAGTTTTCAACAGTATAGGATAGTGTTATGCTGGATGTGTGGAACAGCACTGTGCCTGGGGGTTGACATACCTAGTTTTATTCCTCCATCTACACCATCAGCATTGTTATGCATTCCCTGCTGTGACAATCTAGGCCTGGAGTGTGAAAGACCCATTACTCAGGGTGGACAGATGTACCTATAACAATATAGAGCTTGTTACATATTTACCTCATATTCCAGTGTCATGTACCACCACCAAATCACTCAGTAAAGCATGTCATCTTCATTTTTTGTCCCAATATCTGTTCAATACCTTAGTCCAGTACCAGTTTTATAAACCTAAGGTGCACAGATACTTGTATGTAATGTTGAGAAGAAAAGTAAAACTTATTTCAATGTAACTCTATAAGCAAGTCTTAATCTCGTCTTGAGGATTAATACTTAGAAAGAGAGTAATATGAGGAAGGTGAGAAAGCCCTCTACATGCAAGAGGTAAAGAGTGAAAAGTTACCATTCAATAGTTAATTGACTTGAACCCCATTGATCTGAAGTGATCCATTTGGACCAGTCAGATTCATTAAAGCAGAATGATTTTTGAGGGGCTCCAAAAAGTTCAGACGTTGGAGGAGTTAGTTCAAGACCAGAAAGATGTACAAAAGAAAGACACACACTGTCAAGAAAATGAATCAAATGATACCTAGGAATGTGAAAGACTCAGTTTATTGCCAAAAGGAGAGAGCATAATAAAAATAACCTCAGCACTTCAGATCTTAACATGATCTTTCATCAGGGGGCGTGGCTGCTGAATAAGACAACTTCATGTAAGTAGCGTTTGGTTAAAGCAGAACAATCACTCATGCTAATAGCAGCAGTACTACAACAGTTAGCTAACTTCTAAAAGTGAACACACATGAAGTAAAAATCTGGAACAGAGAAACCCAAACCAATAGAAATATTCAAAAATGGGTGATTAACAATAGCTATAAGAAAGCAGTTGAACTACATCTTGCTGGATTGGGCAGAGTAAAAACTTAGTGTTACTGCTACAAATTACAGTGCCAGACATGGGACACAGTCCATCTAGCAATTAAAAATAAAAGGCTCACAGATTCAATAGGGGTGCCCAAATGAGTACTGGGGGTTGCTGCTCCGACAGAATGAACATGGGGCCAGATTCATGTAGAATGGCACAGGGCTTTCATCAAGCCCTGCATCAAGCCCAGTGGTCGGACCAAATGCACTGAAAAGTTTGCCATAGAATACTCCAGTCCAGATTCAGGAATATTGGGTGCATTTATGACAATATTTCAATTTATGGCAGTTTGTGCCAAATATTTGCACAAGCCCCATAAAACGGGTACCCGAGATTGCTGCAAGCTAGATGAGAAAAAGCTGGTCTAACTTGTGGCAATTAGCGCACATGATTGAGAATCCCAGTCGCTGGCCAGGGAATGCTGCAAACCCCGTGAGGCATATGTTAGGCTCACCCGGAGTTTGCAACATTCTTGGGATGCTAGAGAATCAACTCCATAATCCTTTATCCTGTTTTATAACATAGTGAGAAAAATGTGAGCCATTTGATTGGCTGAGAGATTAGTACAGAAGTGTAATTATGAGACCATATTTACATTCCTATACTTCTTTCAGACTGCCAAGGTCTGCCAGAGCTTCAAATCCATTCGCTTAGCAGTGAACCCAAATGGACCAATAAACGAGCTGTGCAATCAAAGTCACCAAAACCACCAATGTTAAAATTGACACTGTCGGTCAGTTAAATGCAGAGTTGAAAACCACAGCCACAGCTGAGTTTGCCAAACCAATGCCTGCTGCTTCAAGTGCAGCTGAAGCTCATTTGCTGAAGATTTCAAAATCACAGACTCAGCTCAAGAGAAGAAGCAAAAAGAAAACAGGATTGGTGCAAAGAACAGCACTATGCTATGGAACTGGAACTTCTTGGGTGATGTTGCCTTTCATTTTAATTAACTAACAGTGGGACAAAATCAATGCAGTTTCTAATGTTTAAAATCAGTTCATTTTGCCTTACTGCTAACATGGTTGTACTGAAGCAGTTTCAGCGAAGTGTTTTCATGTATAACAGCTCCCTTACTGTTCAAAGGGAGTACAGCAGAGTTTCATGAAGGGTCTCTTAATTTTCAGTGGGACGGCTTTTCCTGTTTTGAATTCATTCACTCATTTTTAAGCAGTCAAAAGTTTTGCAATCACATTTTGTTTGAATCCATGGATCACTATGTTTCAATCCCTGTTATACTCTAAGTGAGATAAGACACTTCAGGAATGTGTAGTTATGGTGGAATCATTGCACTTTGCTCTTGGTTGTCTAAAGGCACTCAGTGCTAGCTCCCTCAGCCTAACAACACCCTTGAGCCATGCAATTATTCCCTCATAATTACACACCCTGGCATGTCATAGTGCATATACATAACTGTCTCACCATGTGTCCCATATAGATTTTGGGGCAAGTGCAGGTGATGACATTAATGACAAATTAGGCTAAGCATGAGATAAACACTCTAATCTCAACTGACTTGGACTTAATGGGCAGTGGCAGTGCTAGAGGGGGGCTGGGGGGCAGTCCCCCTCTTGGCGGCCTCAGTGAGAGTAGTGGTGCCCCACCACTATCTTTATTCACTGTTTAGTGCCCATTGTGGATCCCATCATTGACTGAATGGCCCCCCGGCTCCCAAATGCTCCCAAACCTGGCTCCACCACTGTTAATAAGGTGCTCAAACCTGGATCCAATTTTACAAAACTTGCATGTGTTGCAGTGACCACTGCAAAATCTTCCTTTGGAGAGAGGTGGTAGCCAGTTGCAAGGGGCCATATTTGTTAGTTTTGCAGTTTTACGAAAACTGTGTTTAACCATATTGCCTAGGCTGCTACCACAGCAGTAAGTAACAAGTGGTGCTTGATCCACAGCATGGAAAAGGGTGTCATCCCCTTTAAGTACGTGCCAGTACTTTTTCAGTACTGTGGCTATGTGTGATGAGATCCCATTACATTCAGTTACAAAACTGACCCCCGAGAAGTCTTCACTGTTGTGGATACATGGACAGAGGAGAACAGTTTTATTGAGTTGTCTAGTGGAATTATTTAATTATTTGGAATAGCCCCATGGAGAAACTGGAGACTTAACTCATCAGGCTGCTCATCGTTGAGCTGTATGGTTAAGAAATTTCTGTGCACACTTATAAATTGGCCATATACTCTGCTTGTTCAGTGTTTTGTGGATGTGTGCTATCAATAACATGTTACCAAAGCTGGCTTTTTTATGCATCATTGAAAACACTTTCTTTTCCTCTGACACAGAGGAATGTACATCAAGGAATGGAATTTCATATTCAGCCATGAACCCCAAGTTTAAATTGTTTGCATTCAAGAAATCAGCAAATTTCAAGGCTCATTGTGTGGTCCTCCTCCACATAACTATAATGTTGTCATGGTACCAACTCCAGAAAGCAATCTGGGGCAGGTACAAGTTTGTACCATGATTAAACCCTTTGGCCCCTTACACCAACCTAAAAGCATATTAAAGCAGGAAGAGGCCATGGTGATACCCATGGCCATCCCAAAAATCTATAAATAAAACCTCCCATCAAACATAAAGTACAGTTGGTGGTTGTCAACATGAGTTAAACAGATTGAATCAAAAACTCTTTGGGGAAGGATGAGGCTGATCCATTGGTATGAAGATGATGCTGAAGTGCAGATATGTCTTTATTGTGGGCAATAGACATACTGTGTATAAAGAGATAATGTCTATTGATAGCTAAACAAATTTAAAGGACCATAAAACCCCTCAAGTTGAACATAATGTCCATAGTGTCTATGATGTGTCCCTGCAGAATTGTGACTAGTCTCAGCAGGAAATGATCAACAAATACTGATATTTGTTCCAACAAAAATTCTCAAACAGAGATGATGGGTCATACGGGGGGGGGGTATCTGGTCCTTCTGGACCTTTGGAAGGACATAAAGTGTAGGAACTATGGAATATTACCACAAGCATATAGTCCTTCTCTGCTGCTAAGATTTGGCCCAAATCACATGAGTCATACAGAAAGCTGTTTATCATCCAATTCCATTCTCTGGTAGGGTCCAAGTCTAGTTGTTTATAATCAATGGGATCCATTTGCTGCCTTCATATCTCCAATCCCTTCTTAGTTTTATCAAGTACCACCACCAGGCCATTTTTATCCACCAGCTTGATTTTAATCACTTGATTGTCTATGATTACTTGTAATGTGCTTTTCTCTTCTAATGACAAATTAGAAGGTTGGTGTGGCTACCAGGAGTTCAGTATCTGTTCAACATCACTAATCACCAGTTTTTAGCAGATCAGCAAAGGTGGCGTATTGTAGGCTGAGGGGAGACATGTTGGTGGTGCTTAAACATTTGTCCTAGGAAAAGTATTGATGGTAGTTCCTTCCACTGTAAAGGAGTGGCACAAAAGGAGACAGACATGAGTAAAGACCAACAGACTATCCACAACACAGAAATAAGTACTGTTCAATGTGATCAGGTACAAAAGGAACAAGTAATCCATCTTGTCTGGTTTTAAGCTCAGGTATTATTAGTTATAAATTAGGAAGCACACATGGGCTGTATAAGCCTCCTTGCTTCTAACCTTCCTTAGTATGATCCTGGAGTAGAAAAAGTAATGGTTGTTGTAGGTCAAGGTGCACTTGTGATCAATACACAATCTGAAGAGAATCACTGCAACTATTGGAAATAACAGTCTAGAACATAATATCTGTCACTAACCCTCAGAGCAAAGGATATAGATATATACTATATATGGTCTGATTGTCAAAGGCCTTGAGAATGCCACAAGCCCCTTGTACATTGAACATACATCGCAGGGAGCTTGCAGCATTCTCTTGGTGCTTATTGGGATTTTCAGTCCTGTGCCCCAAATGCCACAAGTTAGACCAGCTCCCTCCAGTCTAATTTGTGACATTTGGGAGACCCTTTTCACTAGGCTTGAGCCAAATATTTGGAGCAAGCTGCCATAAAATGTGGAAACTGTCACAACTGCACCCAATGTACTAAAATTGGGCTAAATTGCTTTAAAGGAGTTTGGTGCAGTTGCACCAAACCACAGGGTTGATGCAGGGCTCGACACAAGCCCTGCATCAGCCTTCAAAAATCGGGACCACAGTATTGTAGTAATAGGTGACTCCCTGCTGAGATACACAGACAATTACATATGTAGAGGGAGGAAAGAAAAGTGTGTTGTCAGTTGTCCTGTGAGTTGAAGGGATAAGGGAGCTGAAAAGCAATTTAGAAGGTCTGCTAAAAGGAATTGAATCCCCTTTATAACATGGGAATAGTTCATCAAGTAAATTCATTGGCTAAGAACTGTTACCTGACAGTTAATTAATCTATGTTACATGCACACTGAGGGTGAGCAGTCTCTTACTAAGATCAATACTCATAAGATTCAGTGAGGGTCTCATTACTCTACTGGAAATTCAGTGTCACAGGCAGCCATTGTTTTAGTTGCTAAGTGAGCGATCCCCCTATAACACAAGCCTGTCATGTACTGTAGCACAGACAGTGCACCAACAGTGCCTGCAGTGTTAAAACTTTGTACACAGTGGCTACAGTGTTAAAAGTTTGTGCACCCTTACAGTGAGCCTGTGGACTGTCTCTATGCTCCTGCATCTCCTCCGTTTGCCCCTTGGGTGAAACACACAGAAATTCCCACCCACACACCCCATGGACCTCTGAGCACCATAGCCGGGACAAGTTTCCAAGCAGTGATGGACTTGAGTAAACTTGTGTCCATTAGCCCCCAGTTTGCACATTTGTGAATGTAGAGACACAGACTGAGAAGCTTACCCATCAACCCACCAGCCCTGCTAATCTCCTAGACCCCTGTCCTCCCAAGTGTCTGACCCACTGTCAGTTGTTCGTGATTCAAAGTTCTGATTGTATGAGAGAGAGAGAAAAATGACAAATGAGCAGCAGCTGACAGGTGGGTGGAAGACACACAGCGTGTTTGGTGTGGGAGTTAATGGTGGTGCTCTGATCCATTCTGTAAGGTACAGTGTGTAGTAGCGCAATGTGAGCAAGACAAAGCTTTGCAGCTTTTCCCTATCCCTTCACTGCACACATGGCTAAGAGAGTGGAGCCAGTGAGTCTGCAATGGAGTGGGAGAGAGAGAGAGAGAGGAACAGTGAAGTGCATGAGAGAGTGCAAGGAGCAGCTACCTGGAATTAGGTGAGTTAAATTCCTGCAGTCTGCACTCCCTCTCTCTGGTCTCCTACAGTTGGTGTCCACTCCAACTGGCGAATGCTCATCATCCATCCTTTTCTTGCATGTGTACCTGTTGGGGGTGGTTACAGTAATCCTTATAGGCATGGTAGGGGACAATGTGATGCACAAGAAATGCCACAAATCATCCAAGTGGTGTTTCTGTATAATTTCTATGCTCATTACATCAGGAAACTGCAGTATTCTGTGGGGACTCTTTTGAAAGGTGGCAGGATACACCACCTCTCTTGCTGTTTAAGCAGCAAAAAAAAAACCTTTTTAGATGTTTTGTTTTTATTTAAACATAACTCATGTTATAAGCACAATAACGCACTCCAGGGTATGTGGTTTTTAGGGATTAATCAACACCCTGGTTGCTGTGAGGACACCTGGTCTGAGACCTTGTATCTCACAACACACCCAGGATGTTGATTAATCCCCAGTAACCGCATACCCTGTCATGGGTTATTGCTTACATAGTAGTCCTACAGGTAGGAAATAATGATATAGGCAGAAGGAATGAGCTGGAAATACAGAAGGATTTTGAAGAAATTGTAATTAAACTAAATGAATGGGGCTGCAGTGTTGTTGTCTCAGAGATCTTTCACATACCCAGAGCAGGAAGACACAAAACACTGGGAATTAAGCATCTGAATGACTGCTGAGGAAATGGTGTGCTAGATAGGATAATAGATTTCAAAGAAATTGAGACAGATTTGAGAATGACTAAAAATTGTTCCTTTTGGATGAGCTGCATTTAAACAAAAATAGCATGAAGGTCCTTGTGGAAAGAATAAACTACAATATTCAAAGCTGTTTAAATTGAGTATTAAGCAGGAAGGAGGAGGAGTTTCCACTATAAGAAAATTATCTGAAAAAGAGGGTTATAGATCATCCACAGGACAATTTAATAAGAAAAGGGCAGTTAATGAAAGAAAGGTGATACTAGTAATTGCCAGAAACTTAGGAAATAAAATCAACAAACTGGAATATATACTGAACAAACTTGGTGTACACATATTTGCAGTTATAGAAACATGGTGGCAAGAGGGTGTGGAAATACGGATGGCTACATGACTTTTAAAAAAGATAGGAAAGAAAAAAAAGGGGGGCAGAGTGACAGTATATGTCAGAAAAAATGTGGAGGTGGCCAAAATTAATATAATTGAGTCACAGGTAGAACATAGTAAAACTAACACCAAGTGATAGGTGAAGTAACAAAACGGGAATAGTTTATAGACCACCAGCTCAAGAGGCTGTCTTAAATGAGGTGCTTTTCTCTTTCATTAGCAGCCTGGAAAACTAGGAAAACATTATACTTGGGGGTGATTTAAATTTGCCAGGGATTAATTGGAAGGAGAAAGAGGATAACCCCATGCTGGAAAGAGAATGTTTGGAAACAATAACATTATTAAACCTAGAACAATATGTAGAGTAGCCTACAAGGGGTGGGGGGGGTAACAGAACCCTTATGTGGCAGTAATCAGAATATGGTCACCTTTAGTATTAGAAATTCTAAAATTAATGGAAACCGTTTAACTAAAATAAAATGCTTCCACAAGGCTAATTTCCAGAGCATGAAGGAACATCTAAGAGGACAGGACTGGAGGGCATTATTCAGTGGAAAAAGCCTGGAATATAGATGGGAAGTTTTGAAAGTAAAAATAATGCAAGTTATGGAAAAGTTTGTGCCTGAGAAAACCAGAGTATACTAATAAAGGCAGAATACCAAAGTGGCTGAGCTGGACGATAAAGAAAATGATAATGAAGAAAAAAAAGAAAGAAATTATGAAGCAGCAAAGAAAGGTAGTACACATAACTTATGGGAAGCAAATAGGAAAACAGTTAAAACAAGCATTTGTCAATGCCGAATGTTCACTTGCAGGTATTTGCAGTGGTGTTTGGCACGTATGGTGCTTTACCCTAATGCCCTGTGCGATTGCTGGTATTTGCACAATAAAATTTTCAGCATGACCTTTTTGTTACCCACATTGTGCGCTACATAGGCGGAAACACGTTTTGGGCAGGATGTGAAAAATGACAGCTATACTGCTCATAAGGAAGTGTGGTAAAATGGCAATGTTGAAAATCTGGGTGGAAATATTGAAAATTCGCAAACCTACGGCGTGCATAGGAACTGTGCAATGCACGCTCATAAAACAGTCATTGTTAGGAATTTTTTCACCAAATTTTCAACATTGGCATTTTAAAACCTCTGCTAATGAACAGTGTCACTGTGATTGCCTTACTGTGTCCCATACATTGATTTTGCACATCGACTGCGCTATTGTGCACTACATGGGCGGAAACATGTTTCGGGCAGGATGTGAAAAATGACAGCTGTACTGCTCATAAGGAGATGTGTTAAAATGGCAATGCTGAAAAAATCTGGAGTGAAAATATTGAAAATTCGCAAACTTACAGTGCGTAGGAACTGCAACGCACACTAAATGAAAGCAGTCATTTTAGAATTTTTCACCAAATTTTCAACACAGCAATTTTAAGACCTCTGCTCCTGCATCAGTGTCACTATGATTTTCTTAATGTCCCATACATTGAGTTCGCACACCGACTGCACCATTGTGCGCTACATGGGCGGAAACACGTTTTGGGCAGGATGTGAAAAATGACAGCTGTACTACTCTTGAGGAGGTGTGGTAAAATGGCAATGCTGAAAAAATCTGGAGTGTAGATATTAAAAATTCACAAAGCTACGAGCGTGCGTGGGAACTGTGCAATGCACGCTCATAAAACAGTCATTTTTAGGAATTTTTTCACCAAATTTTCAATATTGCCATTTTAAAACCTCTGCTAATGAACAGTGTCACTGTGATTTTCTTACTGTGTCTCATACATTGATTTCCGACACCGACTGCGCCATTGTGCACTACATAGGCGGAAACATGTTTTGGGCAGGATGTGAAAAATGACAGCTGTACTGCTCAATGAGGAGGTGTGGTAAAATAGCAATGTTGAAAATCTGGGTGCAAATATTGAAAATTCAGAACGTACGGAGCGCAGTAGGAACTGCGCAACGCGCACTAAAAACAGTAATTTTAGGAATTTTTTCACCAAATTTCAACATAGCCATTTTAAGACCTCTGCTCATGAACAGTGTCACTGTGATTTTCTTAATGTGTCCTACATTGATTTAGCACACCGACTGCGCCATTGGCTGCTACAATGGTAGGAAACAAGATTTTAGGGTGAGATGTGAAAAATGACAGCTGTACTACTCATAAGAAGGTGTGGTAAAATGGCAATGTTGAAAATCTGGAGTGGAAATATTGAAAATTTGCAAACCTCACGATTGCGTAGGAACTGCATAGCACACTAAATAAAACAGTCATTTTGGGTTTTGCAAATTTTCAACATGGTTTTTGTGACCCCTTCTCATGAATGATGTCACTGTCAGCGGCATTATTCAGGCCTGAAGGGTGATTTCATGCAGTGACTGCAAATCACCCCGGGCCTGAATAACGCCATGACAGTGACATCGATAAAGAAGGGGTCCCAAAACCATGTTGAAAATTTAATTCAAAATCCAAGCTCTAGAATATGCAATAAAGTTGAAAAACCCATATCTAGCCCATTATACAGCTTACCGGCATTTCCTCAGTTCATGGTCGGCTTTGAAGAGTGCAGACATGTTCCCGGTCCACCGAAGATCATCACGCCAAGCTCCAGAGGTAAGTATGGGGTGAGGGGTGTGGGGAGGCTGGGTGCGCAGTGGGTGGGTGCGGTTGTGGGAGGGGACTGGGAGAGCGCCATGGGACCGTTTTGATTTACAGGTTTAAAAAAGACTCTGGACGCTTGCCACACTGGGGTGGGCCCCAGAGTGGCAGAAGGATGACTGGGGCGAGAGCCAACAGGGATTGAGCACCCCTGTTGGCAAACAACGCTGGATGTTTGCCACACTGGGGTGGGCCCCAGCGCGGCACCAAAGCTTTGGGGCGGCGTGACGCCGGGGTGGCGTGATGTGGGGTGGTGTGACGCGGTGCTCTGTATGACAGCGGTGGTTTTCTTTGAAGCGAAGACCACCACTGTCATACACAGCTCTCGCACCCATTGGTGCAGGACCGCCACACCTGCTCAACGGAGCAGTGGATTGCAAGGGAGAGGCACACCTCCAAAGTGTGCTACTCTCCCAAAATATTCCTTGCGCATGCACGCAAGCGAACTTAAAAATGCAAGAGACAGATAAGGAAATCAAAGAGCTTCCATCAGATTATTTTAGTAAGTAACGTTAAGGATAACTATAACACATTTTATAATTATGTAAAGGGGAAGAAGAAAGGTAAATAGGCAAGTGGGTCCACAGAAACAAAATGGTAAAATTATAAGTACTAAACAAGATATGGCAGCTTTCTTTAATGACTACTTTTGCAGTGTTTAGAAAGAATGGACAATAATTGGGTTATAAATTCAAAACAGGAGACCTGTCCAAAAATACACATTCATGTTGATGAGGGTAAATCAAGATTACAATGAGTCAGTCCTACAAAGTCAAAAGAGAACTGAAAGGATACACCAAGACTGCTTAGAAAGTTGGAAGAGGAACTGGCAGAGCCAATAACAAATGCTTTCAAAGATTTGTGAATGAGGGACAGGTTGTAAAAAAGGTGAAGGGAGGCCAAGGTTATACCACTGTTTAAAAAAGGAACAAAGTCAGATTGTACAAATGATAAACCCTGTGAGTTTGACTTATGCAGTGGGCAAAATTCTGGAAGGCATCATAAAAGAAGAAGTGGAAAAATATGTGTTTAAAGATCTGATGGAAAAGACTCAACACATTTGCACAAAGGGTAAATCATGTCAAACAAATCAAGTTAACTACTTTTAAACAGTTAGTAACAACTCTGATAACAATCTGTTGATGAAATATTTTTGGACTTCAGCTAGGCCTTTAATTGTGTTCCACATAAAGAATTAACAGGTAAATTGCTTGAAATAGGAATCAGTATCAGATTAATGAGTTGGGTGGAGTTCTAGTTGATGGAAAGAAAACAATGACTATCAATATGGGGTCAACAATCTGAGAGGGGAGAGGTTACAAGCAGAGTACCACAGGCTCCAGTCCTTGGGCCCGCTCTTTTTAATCTATATGAGTCATCCATGGGATCATCTGGGAATATTTGGATGGCAAATTTTGCTGATGATACCAAGTAGGGGCAGCAGTAAGCATAGGTGCAGATATAGAGCAACTAAGAAGAGAGCTGACTGACCTGGAAAATTGGGCAACGATACTTCAGCTGGAATTCAACATGGATAAGAATGCTGTGATGTACATGGGGAAGAGAAACAAAAAAGCTTGGCATACACTCTTAGGCAAAGAAATAAAGGAACTAGAAACAGAAAAGGACTTGGGTGTTCTAGTAACAAAGGATTTAACTTTTTAAAAGCAATGCAGTGATGTGACAAAAAAGTAATAGAATTGTAGGCTGCATTAAAACACACATAGCAATTAGGGATAAGGAACTGCTGATTCAACTGTATGGGGCTATTGAAAGGCCACATATGGAGTATAGCAGTCCGTTCTGGTTACCACAGAATAAGGATTGCATTAAGGAGTTGGAGGGAGTTCACAGAAAGGCAGTCAGAATGGTCATGGGACTAGAGAAGGTACCATATGCACAAAGAATAGAGAGAATGAATTTATACTTCTTGGAACGTCACAGACTAAGGGGAGACCTGTGTTTAACATTTAAAGCTTTTAAAGACAAGAGTGTATGTGAATAGCCTGAGTCTACAATTGAAAGATTTACCACCTGTTACCAGAAGGCATAACTAGCAGTTAAAGGGGGATATTTATAGGACACACAGAGGGGTTTGTGTTAACCACAAAGAATAGTGAAGGTCTAGAATGGATTATCACAGAACAGAGTATATTGCAATAATGTGGATATCTTTAAAATTTATCTATACAAATATGTTATTAACTATAGTATAGTTGGGTATGCCCATTCAGAAATGGCTAGCCTACTGTAATATGGAGCAACGAACAAAACCAGCACCATTCCAGATTTTTGTTGTTTAAGGACAGGCTTTATTACAAACAAATCAAAACCATAAAATCCACCACAGGCAGCAGCAGAAGCAGCAGCAGCGGGTGGTACAAAGACCCCCTACTGGTTTTGCACTATGTGTGTCATCAGGAGGATGACCAGCTCATTTGGCACACGTCAGTAAATATGGTGTTTGTAAAGGCATGATATACTATTTTGCATTACATCTAGTAAGATCACTAGTTCTTAACCTTATGAATAAAGGTTCATTGTGAGTAAAAGAGTGGAAATATACAGATATACTCTGTTGCACACTATAGCAATACTAAATATGCATAATAATAAATACTTTAATCATACAAAATCCACACTAAACCTACACCAATAAACTATTGTGAATAGTAAAGTTAAAATATAATGCAGGAGTAATGTAGTTTCCAAAGCATGCATTATCTTGTAACTCTTCCTAAAAATAGTGCTTGAAGTGAAACTCATTTCCAATCCTCTGCACCCTAGGAGAGAACATAGGAAAAACAGTTAGAAGTAAACCCAAATAAACCCTGTATTTACGTTTTAATACATTTCAGAATCTCAATTCTATCATTTAATCCAGGAAGCTGTAAGGCTTCCAAGGTGTAAATCCAAAAGGACTCCCTCTGGATCAATTTGAGATCAAGGTCCCCCATGAGACCCTAAGCCAACCATTTCAATTCCACAAAATTTAAAAATATATGTGGCTCCTGAATTATGTGTAGATCTACAATGGTTAGACAATGCATTCTTGCTATCCCCAATGCGTAATGCTATGCAGATGTTCCCCTATCTTAAGTTTAAAGGATCTGGTTGTCTTGCCCACATAAAATGCTCCATACTCACACTGCCTGGAACACTAAATTAGTTATGAAACAATTAACAAATGTTCTTATTTTATATGTTTTTTTTCCACATTAGTGGATGTAAATGTTCTGCACTTTAGAATTGAAGAGTAGAATTTAGAATTCCCACAAGGAAAAGAACAGCATGTTTATTGTGTGCTACCATTCACTTGATTGTTCCTCTTTCCTGGCTACTGACTGGTAACTGTGTACAAGTTTGTCCCTTAAGTTTGTACCTTTCCTGTGCACCATTCTAAGGGGAAGTGCAGTAGCCCCCTTCAAATAATGGCAAGATTGAAGCATAGTCCAATTATTCCTATTTTCCCTACCTCATTTGTATGTCTAGTGAATGTCATAATAAATTGCATCCATAGAGGGCCTTTTTCTCTGTTTCACTGTAAGTATCTCTTTTCTATTTACTGTGAGTCAGTCCTCAAAAGCCTTTTCCACTACCCTGCCACTATATCCCCTTTCCCAAAATTGCTGGCCCATTTCTGTACCTTGAATGATATTGTCACTTTCCTCAGAACAGTTCCTCCTAACCCTCAAAAACTGGGCCTTGGTAATAGTGTTAATCATATGGCGTAGGTGGCAACTAGAGTCATGTAGGAGAGAGTTGCAGTCAGTTTCTGAAAAACATTTGTGGAAATAGTACAATCCTGATTTTTTAAAACCTTAAGATCCAAAAATGAAACAGAATCCTTTTCACACCGGATAGAACATTTTAGATTTTGATTTGTACCTTCTAAATATGCCACAAATGTTTCCAATTCGTCTTTAGTGCCATGCCACACCAAAAAAATTTCATTAATAAAGCAAGGCCATATGTCAATCTTATAAAAAGGACTGACCTGGCTATCATAGACATTCATTTCCTACCAAAGGCCCACATACAGATTGGCATAGTTAGGAGCAAATGTTGCTCCCATAGCTGTTCCCTTAGTCTGGAGGTAATAAGTTCCCTGAAAAAGAAAATAATTTTTAGTCAGTACATGCTCAGCGCATTCAATAACAAATCTAGTTTTTACTACTGCTAGCACTGAGCTGTGAAACCATCACATTAATTCACACAGTGCTATGGAGTGCAGCTGCAGTCTGAATAGGTCTGGCTTGAGACTGCATTCCATGCTGTGCTGCAGTAGCTACATATCTAATGCATCACAACACACACAGTGACGTAGCTACTGCAGCACAACGCTGTTCTAGGAATGGATTTCCATGCAAAACACCATTCTACCATACACTATAAATATGTTGCTGGTGATACCTTTTTTTGGAATACCAAAATTGTTTTTTGAGACAATCTCTTGAGAGCTACAACTCCTTTATTAGGTCAGACAAAGTGGAGCTATATCACACGGTACATAGGCTGGATGTGGATTCAAATGAGACATGGCATAGTCTTTTCAAATATCAAATATAAGTAGTCAATTCATGTTCACAGAAAATAGGCAGGAAGAACTGAAAAATGTTAAATTGTCATTTAAGAGTACCAGCTGCACAGACAACTTCAAGATTAAATTGATAGTTCCTTTATGGTCTGATGGTGGAATGCCAATGTGGTGGTTTGAGGATGAAAGGAACAAAGAGAAAAGCTCCTGCAGTTTTGATATAAATTTACCTCTGGTAATGTAGCAGAAAACCAACACTTTATTAAGTCCTTTTTCTTCATTGTCTAAACGTTGGATCCTGTTCAGTTCAAAGCTTTGTCATTCCTGAATGCTCTTTAACATTCCTTTTAACATTGTGCTCTAATGATAAAGTAACTGATGGAGTGGCTTTGTCTTAAGAAATGTTCCCGTCAGTGTATTCTCAGCTTTGTGGGTGGTTGTTAAACTATGGCAGTACACACTTGTTATGAGCTTTTGTCTTTTTTTCATCACTATAACAGCAATCCTCACATTTTGCATATTCTATCATATGTACTACATTGCTGAAAGAACAGAAATACAGTATGAGTTTTAGATTTCAAATGCTTTTTCATTGCGACTGACTGATGTCTTAGGAGAGCTGTGTGTGTATAGTACAGGTAAATATGAAACTCCTGATTCCAACTCCTAACACACATAGATGAATACAAATTGTAGGTTGTTGCAATAACTACACTTTTCTACAATGATTGTCAGGTAGTTCTCTTGTAATCTCCTATAGAACTCACAAGGACGATAAATGTTTTACAAGCGAAAAGTCTTGTGAAAAATGATACAAATTCCACTGCTCTCGGGTTGTCTATGTTTCCTTGGATATACAAGGTTGTCCACTGACATCCATGGATGTCCTGCTCTGTCCTTGACTGTTGTTCATGATAATTTTGTCCATGACTGTCAATGATTGATGAGTATACACAAATGCCTACAAAACATATACACACACACATATATGCACTCTCACTCAAAAGATACTAACTGGGAGAACCAAATCCATCTACATACTGCTATATAAGAAAAACACATTCTGATGATCTAGCACAAAATATTTTAGATAGCATCTGTTATTGCATATGTTCTGAATATGGGTTTTAATATCCATATCTTATAATTTTTTTTTGTAGTTTAGTTTTTAATTTATGATATTAGTGAACATTTTCTTTGTCTTCTGTTTAATTTAGGATACCTGATAAATAGGCTCCTTGCCTTCTATTGATCTTAATTGTATGCCTCCCGACCGGTCATGTCTCGGATTCTTATAGGTTACCACCTTGATGAGGAGCTCTGTGTTTATCGGCTATTTCTCCTGCTCCTTGGACTGATTTCTGGCTGTTCTACTGTGGGATTAGGATGTTCCTCTTGTTTACTTCCTCGCCAACTTCAGCTCCTGCCTCATGTATTGCTGACCCCCTGACTTTGTGCACAGACAATTTTGGTGTACCGAGTAGGAGTGAAACACTTGCTGACTTTTAGATCTGCTTCCTCCTCTGAATGATGGATCCCATATACTGGCAGGTCTATTCTTTATGGAGCCTTATTTCAGGTAATTGATACAATGGTTGACTTTTTCTATATTGTAACTGGCATCCCTTGTTTTATTTCTGATTGACTTTCTCTGACCTTGGCTTGTTTCAGTTTGATTTTTTGGGTGACAGCTTGATCTGGATTTATAATGCCCCTTATTGTTGACATTGACTGCGGCAATGCACACTGACTTTTGTAATATGAATTTCCTTTTGGTCATGGTGATAAACAAAAGCTTTCCTACTAAGCCCCTTTACAATCCCTTAACCTTGCTACTGAGATGAAAATAAACTGCTGTCATACATTGTTCCCATGGATTCCTTTTTGGGGGCTGAACAGTTCTTAAGTCATGTTTAACCCTTTCTGTTTACAGCATTATCTGGACTTTATTTTTACCTTATCTGTTGTTAATTATATGGCTGATGTGTACTAGGCACCGATGATGGTTTTTTGAAACACACCCCCAGATACTGGGAGCGGGGGTCTTTTATGTTGAGTATTATTAATTTCTTTACAACATATTAAAGGGGCTTTTGTTTACTTGTTTGACTTTTGATAATGGAAATTTCCTGTTATGAGCACCTGCCTGTTTGGTGAAACTAGTTGGGGTATTGTTGTGTGGATGGGGTATCCGGGTCAGGATGATCTATGGGGGAAAGTCTCCTGAACACGTCAGATACCTGGCCATGTTTGGAATGTGGCCGTCTGGACTGGGGTGGGTAGTTGACATCAGTTGTTGTTTTTGGGATACTGGTGTGTGTGTGTGTGTGTGTGTGGGGGAGTGGATCTGTTTGGGATTGGTTAGTTTGGGATTCTGTTGCTATATTCTCCATAGCATTTTTGATGCAGATTCCTTAGCTGATCGTGGGGCGAGTTGGAAGGTTGTTTATCATTATTATTATCCTGATGCTATTTTGTTTGGGGAAGGGGTGGGTGGGGTTCTTTCGAGTTTGTTCATGGGTTTCTGTTGGGGACTTTGTATCATATTCTGTCCACTCCACTACTGGTAGGCTGTTATGGGGAGGCAGAGCACATCTTGGTTTATAATTATTTTTCTGTTGTGATTGTAAATCTTGTCTGTTTTATTTTTCTGTATTACAACTGTGTATATGGCTACCTCTTACAAGTTTATTACCTGGAATATTAAAGGAGCCCAAAAAAAGAGGAAAAGGTGTATCATATTGCATCACCTTAAAAAGATTCAGCTGGGGATAGTATTTTTGCAAGAGACTCATCTTCACAGAAAAAATGTTCTTTGTTTTCAAAGGGAATGGGTAGGACAAGTCTTTGGGGCAGGCAATAGCAATAAAAAGAGGTGTGTGGCTATCTTAGTGGATAGGAGAATTTTGTTTCAGTTGCTGCAGGAGTGCTGGGATCTGGAGGGTCATTTTGTTTTAGTGCATGGGCATTTGGAATAGTCTGAGGTTTTATTGGGATCTATTTATGGTCCCAATGCTGATTCCTCCAGTTTTTCACCAATTTGATGTCACAATTAGGGCCCTTTGTGCATGCACAGATTATCCCAGGGGGGATTGGAATTTAGCTTTCCATACGGATCTGGATAGGTCTAGTTGACAAAAGAAAGGGTTTATCCCTGGGACAGCATGGTCTTCAGGATTTAATTTTGATTTGATTTGATTTGTATATGGGTAAGCACTCTGGGGTACAATCCCTTTTACAGGAATGATCCATGGTCAATATAATTATACATACACATAACACCATAATCAAATTTGACATCACATACAATTACATAAAATAGGAATACAATTCCACATCATAAAAAATAGATCCTAGTAACAGACACACTAAACAAATCCCTGAGATATACTGTGAATACCTTTTAAAACAGTTTTTAGTTTTCTCTACTTCTAGATTTCAGGGATATTATTCAAAACTATTAGTACAGCAGTTATTAAAGATCTCTCACTAAAAACAATTACACTTGGACAAATCCCTAATATATGTTTTCAGTGTCTTAGAGAACAATCTATGGTTACCTATACTTCTAATATGTACAGGAATATTATTCCATACTGTTGGTGCAAGGAATGCAAAAGAATGTTGGCCACTTGATGTATACTTAAATGGGATTCTCAGCAGAGTTAAATCCCCTGAAGATCTTGTACAAGATTTTGTGCAAAATGCCACAAGTTGATTTCTTAAACTAAGAGGCACACCTGTTTGTTGTATTTTATAAATGAATTTAGCCATAGCAAACTTATGATATTGTTTGATTGGTAACCACCCAAGACTTTCAGTTATATTACAGTAATGCACATTATTAGGTAATAAAAGTGCAAATCTACCTATTTTATGTAATAACACTGATAATGATGATGATGATGTAATAGACAAGGAAGGGTCTAGTTGACCCATGGTGTACCCTACATCCCACTCTGCAGCAGTACACTTTTTACTCTGCCCTTCATTCTTCCCAGTCCCGGATCGATTACTTCCTTTTAGCAAGGACTGTCTTGCTGGCCTTCAATTCTGTGACATACAGCTCATGGTAATTTCTGATCATGCTGCTCTAATTTTGGAACACTCCGTCTGTGGGCTGGAGGAACAGGATAGAACATGGCAGCTTAATGCTACCCTTCTCTGAGATCCCACTACTCTTGTAGCAATCAAAGATTTTCTTGGTAATTTTTTTTCTGGAAAATGAGGGCATTGCTCAAACTTTGGTTATGGTTTGAGGGGCCTCAATGTGTGCCATGAGGGGTGAACGTATTCAGATAGCCTCTAAACTGAAGAAACAGTGTACTTAAAAAATAGACCGACTGTTTCAGCAAATACGATCTTTGGAGTGTAACTTAGCCCCTGCAGCTGATCATGCCATATGGTCTCAATTAAATGTTTTGAGGGCAGAATATTTTGGGATTCTTGGCAGGAAAGCAGACTTCACCTTGCAATGCACTCAAATGCATTATTTGGAAGTTGAAGAGTGGTCAGGAAAACTCCTAGCTTTACATCTAATGCAGATGGATTAGTTAAAAGCCATACCCAGTCTCCAACCAAATCAGGATGGTCAGATTTTTACCCACCCATAAGATATCGTGGAAGCATTTTGCTCTCATAATAGAGCTTCATTTACTGTAGTTCAAATCCTGACAAGTAGCATTTTTCAGAGTGAATTGCTGCTTACTTAGAAACCCACCCTCTTCCACTACTAACCTCACAACACCAAGCTCACCTAATAGCTCCTATTATGATTTAAAAGTTTGGCAGGCTATTGAGAGTCTCTCACAGAATAAAGCCCCCGGTCCTGATGACTTCCTTAACAACTTCTATACTGCATGTGTTGATATTTTAGTCGCCTTTTTAACATGCTTATTTAATTATTTGTGCTCTTTCAGTTTGTTGGAAATGTCCTTTACCCAAGCCTGGATCACCTTTATCCATAAATCTGGCAGGAGCGAGCTGAGGTCTGGCAGCTATCACCCCATCTCCCTGCTTAATTCTAACCTGAAAATCTTGGTTGAAGTATTGGCTGCTCACCTCCTGCAGGTCTGGGATGGGCTTTTTAGTCCAATGCAGGTCGGGTTCATGGCAGGTTGCTCCTCTAGTGATAATCTTTGTAAACTCTGGTATTTGATTTCCATGTCTGGGGAGAGTGGAATCCCTGTGGTCCTGGTCTCTCTTGATGTGGAAAAAGCATTCAATTGCATTTCTTGGCCTTTTTTATTTTCTATCCTTTGAACATTTGGTCTTCCCTCCACTTTCTGTGACTGGGTGATGGTTGTATATTGTAATCTGTCCACCAGGATTCAGTGCGAGGGTTACAAACATATGAAAATGCCAGCAGAAATAGGCCTTACAGTCTGTTGAGTCTGCTCGATTGTGCAGCTAGCCCCTCATCTCACAGCTGCCCCTCCCACTCCTCCCCCCTTAGATTTACCCTCCCCCTCACCCTGTTCCATCCCCTCTTGAAACTGCCCACCATCTTACAGACCACTACCACCTGTGGTAGAGTGTTACACTTGCCCACCATCCTCTCCATGAAGAACTATCTCCTTATCTTCCTCCTGAATCTCCCGGTCTGAGACTGTGCCCTCTCATTTCCTTCCTCTTCTTAATTGGAAGATCACCTCTGTTTGAGTCTTGTTCATCCCTTTCAAGTACTTAAAGGTCTTAATCATGTCCCCCATCCCTCCTCCTCCTCCGATGAATACATATCTAGCTCGATCAGCCTTTCCCCATACGACTTGCCCTATAATCCCTGGAACATCTTTGTCACTCTATGATGCACCCCCTCCAACAATCTGATATCCTTCCTCAGGTACGATCACCAGAACTGTACTCAGTGCTCCAGGTGTGGCCTAACCAGTGACCTGTACAGGGGAGGACTACTTCCCCACTTCTGGAGGAGATTCCCCTCACTATGCACCCCAGCATCTTGTTGGCCTTCACTGCCGGCTTCCTACACTGAGCAGAGTTGTTAATGCTCCCTGTTATAAGTACCCCTAAGTCCTTTTCTTCTTTGGTACTACCCAACTGTACCCCTCCCAGATAATAGTCCCTTCCCTGTTTTTTTTGTTCCGAAGTACTTATCTTGCACTTCTTAGCACTGAACCCCAGCTGCCATGTTTCTGATCATTTCAGCAGTTTAGTTAGGTCATCCTGTAGCCCCTTCCATCCCTCAATGTCATCAACCACCGCCCCCAATTTGGTGTCATCTGCAAACAGACTGATCTTACTTTGGATCCCATGTGAGATATCAGCTATGAATAACCTGAACAACACCGTCCCCAGCACTGATCCTTGTGGCACCCTGCTTGTCACTGCCCTCAGTGCTGAGAGTTCCCCTTCCACTACCACCCTCTGCTGCCTACCACTTAGCCAATTCTTTATCCATTTCACTGTCTTTGCTCCCACCCCCACAGTTACCAGCTTTCCCCCAGTCTCCTGTGTGGCACAGAGTCATAAGCCTTTGCTGAAATCCAAATACAGGACATCCATTGCATGGCCCCCATCTAGTTCCCTTGTCACCCAACTGTAGTACTCAATGAGGTTGGTCTGGCAGGATTTGCCTGAGACAAACCCGTACTGATGCCCATCCTGGAGTCCATTGTCCTCCAGAAAGGTCACCAGCCTCTCTTTCAGGATTGTCTCCATGAGCTTCCCCATGACTGATGTGAGGCTCACTGGCCAGCAGTTTCCTGGTTCATCATTTGGGCCACCTTTGTGGATAGGCACCACATGGGCATTCCTCCAGTCCGGTGGTATGCATCTCGTGTCCAGGGAGGTATTGAACAGATCCACCAGTAGCCCTGCCAGAACCTCAGCCAGCTCCTTGAATACCCTAGGGTGAATGCAGTCTGGCCCAGGTGCCTTGTCCACTCTCAGTGCCCTCAGTCCTTCCAGTACCCTGTCCTCAGTAATCCTTGCATCTGTCACCCCCTCTACCCCCCGCCTAACCCACCCCTCCACTTTGGTACATGTCTCGCTTTCTCTTGCATGACTATAGAACAGAAGTATTAATTTAATGCTTCTGCCTGCTCCTCCTCTCTCTCCACCCACTCCCTGTCCTTTTTTATTCTCACTATTTGGTCCTTGTTGTTCCTTCTTTCCCTTATGTATCTGAAAAAATAATTTCTCCTTTTTTAATACCCTGTGCCATCCTTAGCTCCCTGGAAGCCTTGGCTGCTCTGACTAGTTTGGTGGCCTCTCTGGATCTCTTCATGTACATCTCCTTGTCTTCTCCCCTCCCTAACATTTTGAATCTCCGGAATGCCTCTCTCTTGGACCTCACTCCCTCCCTCCATGACCTCCTGAGTCATCCATTTGTGCTTCTTTGCCCTTCTTTTCTTGCTCTGTGTTCTAGTACATGCCCCTGTAGCCTCCACTAGCCCCTTTTTTATGACATCCCACTTCCGACTTGTGTCCCAGCCTGTTTGAATCCCCTTCAGGTGCCCAGCCAGAATTTCCCCCATGTTTTTAAAGTCCACCTGCCTAAAGTCAATCACCTTGGCACCTGTACCCCCAGTTTCCTTCCCCCATGTTGAGTGTGAACCACACCGAGTAGTGATCGCTCTACACCAGTGGGTCCTCCAACCCTAGATCCCTTACCCTCTCCCCATTGGACAGTACAAGGTCCAGAGTATTTCCTATCTAAGTTGGCCCATGGACCAACTGCATCAAGAAACTGTCATGAAATTCCTCTAACAGGACTTGCTCCCTTGCACTTGTGGGGGTTGGGGTACTCCAATCCACCTCAGATTAGGTTGAAGTCCCCCACAACCACCACCACCATGTTATCCTTCCTGCAGACCCTTCAGATTTGCTCAGCTAACTCCCTGCCCAGGTCCTCCAGATGAGCTGGTGGTCTATAAACTACTCCCATCCTCAGTGTCCTGCCTTTTGAATCCTGAAAATGCATCCATAGGGCCTCTGTCCTGCCGTCTTCCCCCTCATCCTTTGCACACCTTATCCCCTCCTGTACATAGATCATTAACCTCCCCCTTGTTCCTATCCTTTCTGAATATCCTATACCCTGGGACAATCAACTCCCAGTTCTGGTACTGGGTGATTCACATTTCCATGATGGCCACAATATCCAGCCTTTCCTCTGCCAATAGGGCCTAAAACTCAACTGACTAGTTTCTGAGGCTCCTCGCATTCAGTGAGACCACTCTCCAATCCACTCCCTTTCCCTCCCTAACCCTTCTCCCTCCTTTCTCCCCCATGTCCTCTCCTCTTTGTCTTCCCCATTAACTAGTGGGGTAAGCTTGTCAGGCCCCCCACTCCAGGACCCCTGCCTACCAGCTGACCACTTGCCACCCCACCTTCTAGTTTAAATCCATCTTTGTTTCTCTGTACTCCTCTATCTTTGCTTCAGTACCACTTTCCCTTCCTTGCTCAGGTGTAGTCTGTCACCAGCATACAGGTCATTCCTGTCCCAGGTTCTATTCCAGCCATCCAGCAAGCCATACACCCTTGAGTGACGCCATTCCCCCAGCCAAGTATTTAACTCACCTATCTTTCCTTTCCTTGCTGTGCTTGCGCAGGGTACTGGGAGTACCTCTGAGAAGGCCACCAATCCCCCCATCTCTTCACACAGCCTTCCTAGTTCCTTGATTCTCTCCCATACCCTTACCACTTCCACCGCTCCCCCTGCCAGGTCATTCGTACCCACGTGTACCACAACATGGGGTCTCCTCCTTCCCTTCCATATAAATTTAAGAAGAGACTGCTCTGCCCTGTCAGCAATCAGCCCACATATGGATCTGACCCAGATTCAGCTATGCCTTTCCCCCTTACTGCCTCATCTGATCCCTTTCAGTATGGAATCCCCCAGCACTAGAACTCCCCTCTTCATGCCTCATACCTCCCCCTAACCTCTTCTCTATGAACTTATTAGTAGACTCCTCCTTACCCTGCCTCTTAGTAGCGCCATCCAATCTCCCTGTACCTCCCCAATCTCCCCACTGGCCTGCACCCCTCCCCGCAATGCTTCCTCACTATCTTCCCCCTCTGTACCCTCTGCCCTGGGTCCCTATCCTTCTCCTGCTGTGTGTCCAGCATCTATCTCACCAGCATTGCCCTTCCCCCATTACCCTTGACCCTCCATCCACCAGTCCAACTGAGACCCTCTCCCCCTTCCCTCCTTCCTCTGTCCAACTGCTGTCACCTGGGCTGTCCCTGCTCCTATTTCTTCCTGCCCTATCTTGGAGATCCAGTGCCTCCCCCTCCACCATTTCTGCTAACACTGCAAACCTGTTACCTGCTTTCTCAGTGTTGCTGAGACTAGGCTCCTCCCTCCCTCCCTGAAGCTTTCCTCTATTACTCGACCCCCTAGTCATCTTGACCCCCCTCCCCTCCTCCTTTCCTCACCCTCTTCAGTTCTGTGTCTCCTCCTATGCCTTGGCATCATACTTCCTTGTACTGAAGGCCATCCTGTCCCAGTTGCCCCTCCCTTCACCCTCTCCAAATTTTGTCATTGTTATTTCTGTATATGACCCAGTTGCTAAGTTGTTGTACTTTTGACCATCCCTTTGTTTACTTCCTTGTGCTGCATCACATTGTACTGCTCATGTATTGTTTCTCTCTTGTATCCTCCCAGGTTGTGCCTGAAAATAGGCATCTCTATGCCTTGTGCACCCACCCGGTTACCAAAAGCAAATAAATAAATAAACTCCTTACCTGGCCACTGTACTTTTCCCCTCTAGCCTCCTCAGCCTATGATAAATTGGACACCCACCTAGCTTCCATAATATGCTCATCCAAACAGCCACCCCACAACTGTTACAGCCCATTAGTCTTCCCATGCTGACCCCCCTAGCATCCTGCTGCTCCCTGTACCCTCTCCCATTACACTGTCTGCATCCTCCTCTATTTCTGCAATGCCACTCTCTGGCATGTCTTCCCTCATCTCTCCCCATTTTCATACCCCTGTGCTGCCCTTACCCCCCTTGCATGTTAATCCCCTTAAGTGGTGCCCGTACTCCCTCATCAGCTTATAGTCACTTCCTATGCAGCAGTATCTCCTTAAGATCCTTGATCCTGACTATTTTCACCCACTCAACATATCAGTACAGCTTTTTCAACTACATTAATCTTGCAGTCTTTACTCCTGTGTGTTTCCACTTCAGCTATGTGTTTCCATGCCCTGTGGCTTTCAGACTTCTGGCCAGTGAATGAAATGGGCTGCACCTGGCAGTCCTTTCCATCAATTGTAGGGTAACTCCTCCCCTATAAATGCGCAATACTCCGGGGTGAGAGGGATGGGGAGGGTGGGATTAGGGCCTTATCCTGACTCTCATGAGAGTCAGTCAGCCCTGACCTTTCCCCCACCAGACCTCTCAACCCCCACACAAATGTACAAGGCCAAACACAACATCCTGCATGATGTCCAAATCTAAGGTGAACTCACCCAGTCAGAACTCCAAACATTACACAACGCAGATCAAATATCACAGCCCAGGATGCCCCTCAGTAACAGTTCTAAATCCCAGTACTGATTTCAAATCACCATCACCATCTCCCCTCCCAGCACAAACAATTCCAGTATCAAAATTAAAATAGAAAAAGGAAAAGCCCGCACTTCCCTGAAACAGCTCCTTCCCTGCTGCTGGATCCCAAGTGAGACTGTTTGCTAAGATGGTGCCTGTTAATTTCCCATCCCCCTGTCTCAAGGCCAACAACTTCCTGCCTGAGTGGAACTCACTCAGCCAGCCAGCACTCCAAAAACAGAACAGATCAAATATCACAGCCCAGGATGCCCCTCAGTAACAGTTCTAAATCCCAGTACTGATTTCAAAACCCCACCACCATCTCCCTTTCCTGCACGAACAATTCCAGTATCAAAATTAAAACAGAAAAAGAAAAAGTCAGCACTTCCCTGAAACAGCTCCTTCCCTTCTGCTGGATCCCAAGTGAGACTGTTTGCTAAGATGGTACCTGTTAATTACCCATGCCCCGCTCTCAAGGCCAATAACAACTTCCTGCCTGAGTGGACCTCACCCAGCCTGCCAGCACTCCAAAACCAGCACAGATTAAATATGTTTTTTCCACCCCGGTGTTTTTTCAGTAAGGGATGAGGCAGGAGTGCCCCCCCTCTCCCTTGCTGTTCAATATTTATCTTGAACCCCTTCTATATATTGAACATAACCCCAACATTCAAGGAATATTGGAAGGTGGGGTCAGATATAATCTTTCCGCATATGTGGATAACCTTTTACTGCATCTCAAAAATCCCCTGACCTCTACTTCTGCTGTCTTAGAGGAGATTGAAAGATTCTCGGTAGTGGCTGGCTATAAACTTAACCTGGATAAAACCGGTGTTTTACCTCTGAATGCACTTGTGCCCAAGCAACAAATTACACATCTAGGCTTCATATGGGAACATACTATTGTTACATATTTGGGGATTTGGGTTACCCATTCCCTTTCAGACTATGTCAAGATGAATCTAACACCCCTTTTATATGCAATCAAGGCTGATCTGCAACTCTGGAAGTGTTAACATCATTAAGATAAATATTTTACCTCATGTGCTGTATCCAGTGAGTATGTTGGGGGTATTTCTTCCCAGATCCTGGTTGACCCAGTTTTAGGCTGTGCTCATGGAGTTTCTGTGGATGAAGGGTGCAGCTTGTCAAGCCTATTTTAAACTTACCACACAGAAGGAAAGGGGTGACTTATTGCTCCCCAGTTTCTTTCTATATTACTGTGCCCTGCACAGCAGTAAGATTTTCCAATGGGTCCATTGCTTGTACACCCTTGCAAGCTCAGCCTGTTGTCCCCTTTGGCTTTCTATAAAAGGCAACCCTGTAAACAATTCAGCCTCCATATTAGTAGCCTACTTTACTTAAAACCTTCCCTGCTACCCCCTCAGCTCCCTGCAACACCCTTCATGTGGTTGCTCAATGCTCTCCATCAGCTCTGTATCTATATGGGGTTTGATTGGAACAAGGATTTTTCAAAACCTATCCTTGGTAACCTGAACATTAAGATAGCCAACCACCCAATTCCTTTTCAATTTGGCCCACCTCTCCAGGATGCTGTTCTCTCATTACTGATAGAGGAGAGTAAGCTTATTTCGACCAGCATATTATAGGAAAATGTTGCTATTTCATGTTATCATCCCTTCAAATATTTACAACTTTCCAGAGTGGAGATTCCTCTGTTGGGTCCTACCCTTGGAATTCCAAGATGAATGTGAAGTTACAAGATCTCTTGTTCTTGTCACATCAACCTCATGCCATTTCCAAACTCTATGGCTATTACCAGGAGCAAGATCCAACTAGTTTAATGGGGATATATTTTCACAGGCAGCAAGCTCTGGATTTTCATTTTGACATTAAGGCTTGGCAGTTAATTTGTAAAGGCATTTACAGATTTGTTAAACAGGATCATTATCATCTCATGCAATTCTGTATCTTACACAGTTTGCATTACACTACCCTTAGGCTGTTCAAGATGGTTAAGACTGCTTCTTCAACCTGCTTTCACTGTGGACTCACCGAGGGTCACCTTAAACACACCCTTTGGGACTGTGTGAAGGTGACACCCTTTTGGAACTGTATTTGAGACTCACTTGACTCTTTCTAGGGTCTTGATTATTTTTTTGCTCCTCAGGTCTGCCTGATTAGGCACCACCCAGCAGAGCTGTTTGGCCCTCATAGGGCCTACATGTCTTTAATCTGAGTTATAGCCAGGCTTGTAATTTGTCATCACTGGTTAGATGATTCCATCCCCTCTTACAGGGAGTAGAATCAAGATATATTGCTGGCCCTGGAGAATGAAAAACAAATTGCCCTCTACCAGGATAGATATGATGGATTTAGTTCCCATTGGGAACCACTGTATGCCTTATTATCTGCCTTGGTGAGTTCATAGGCTAATGCTTGTCAAATGGTACCTTACTGTTCCTGTTGTTCTATACAGGGCTCTGTGATGTTTACATTGTTTTTGTGTTTTGCTGGGGTAATGTGGCAACAGGTGTGCTCTGGGCAGGTGGGAGGAGGGAGGGACCTTCAGGGGAGGGAGGTTATTTTCTTGTTTGGTGGAATTTTATATGTTGATTAATACTGTTTTGATGGTGAGTTCCCTGGGTTGGTATGTTCTTTATCACATGTTGGAAAACTTTAATAAAGCTAATTAAATTGCACCAAAAAAAAAAAGAAGTTCTAAGGCCACCCCATGGCAAACTACTATTAACAATATCAATATATATAATTCTTGTGATGCTTGTCCACAAGGGATGGATACTAGGCAATTCACAGATGCCAGGAAATTCACTGTTTCTGAACATTGCCCTAAGTTTGAAAGTGCCCATAGCCTATTTGCCTTCTGTATAGACCCACATCATTTGCACAGCCCAACAGTATGCAAGTTTATCAACTATGAACCTAAGTGGAGCTCTGTCCCCACACCAGCTGCCCTGCAATATGAGAGAGACTTTAGAGGACACTCATGAACTAGAAAGTCAAGGATGATTACCCAAGGGAAAAGAGATTAAAAAAAAAACAGCTACTTATTCTCCTCCTTCTGTCGGGAAATATCCATCCTAACTCTGGCTCATCTGGTAACTTTGGGACCTGTAGGGACCACACAGGAAAACTAAAAGTCATTTCACTAAATATTGGAAGCCTGATCCCAAAATTCCTGCAGCTAGAAGCCTTGGTTGCACTTGTCCAGTCTGACATAATTGCCCTCACAGAAACCTGGCTTACCTCCAAAACACCTGATTCTTCTGTTGCCTTACGGTGGTATAACCTATTTAGGGAGGATTTTGAAGGCAAAACAGGTGGTGGCTGCCTAGTCTATCTACATACAAATTGATTTGCAACAAATTGACCATTGACAATCCTTCAAGTGAATGTGAGTGCCTGGCTGTTAAAATCCAAATGGGGAGCAGGCATAAATCTCTCCATGCACTATTAATCTATATCCCACCAGGAGTGCAGCAGAAGGGCATTGAAATGTTTGCCAACTATTTCAATCAACTTTGCTTAAAAGGGGAAAGAAGAGTTACTGGGGACTTTAATATCAAATGGGCTGCTAAATCTGATGTTGCCTACAAGGACATGGAATCCAGCCTTTTCCTAATCCATGTGGTATATAAATTGCACCAGAGTTAACTATAAAACAGGGACAAAAACCTTAATTGACTGGATCATTGCCACACACCCACAAAGACTTCTCAAAGTTGAGGTCCTATCTGATGCCATCAGCAACCATTCATCTGCCCACTGTGAATGGTCTGCCCAGTTACCAAAGACCCCTCCTAAAACTATTATTAGCATTGTCCTACTGAAAGGTTTAACAGGTGCCTTCAAAGCACACCTGTCCTGGATAGATTGTGGCTCTTTGGATGATATCCTGGACATCAATACAGCACTTGACTACTTTATAACCCAACTCACTGAATCATGCCACAAAGATGCACCTCTAAAAATCACAAAATTAAAGGTACCTCAGCTGAGTGGATCACCACAACTCTACTAACCCACCTTTAGGCAGGGACAATCTCTGGAATTGGGCTAGGGATTCAAGATCGCCCACTACCCTGCAATTATATAAGGAAGCCCACAACAAGTGTACTCAGAAGGTTAGAAAAGCTAAAGCAGATTTCTAAAAGGATCAGCAGAATAAAAACTGGAGAAATAGGAAGAAATTTAGGGACAACCTAAAAGATCTCCTCAGCAGCAACATCAAATCATCTCTGACAATGCTTAACTCAAATGGGAAGACTACCACATCCCCTTCGAAAATAGAAAATACCTTCAGTGATGCCCACAATAAACTGAGCTCCCTCCTGACAAGGCGCCTGAGGACAATGATGAAGACATCACTGGTCACAGTAACCAAGCTTGCCCTAACATGGATTTCCCCAAATGTTCCTTTAAGCATATTACCATAAAGTAAACCCTCCATTATTTTAAAAGGGTCCTGGGAAAGACAAAAATGGGTAGGGATATGATACATATGAAGCTGTTGGTCCTAGCAAACAATGAACTAACAGTTTCTTTGACTAATATTTATAACCTGTCCCTCCAATTTTCAGTTTCCAGAAATCTGGAAACCTGCTATAGTTATGCCAGTGTTTAAAAGTGAGGACTGCACCAATGTGGCAAACTACAGGCCAATCTCTATCCTCTCCTCCCTCGCAAAGGCATTGGAAAAAATAACCTCTGACCAATTAGCATCCTTGTTTAATAAGTATAACTTGATGTGCAAACAGCAATACAGTTTTAGGAGACTTCACAGCACCGAATCAACCCTTATTGAATATGCCACCAATCTGCATGAGGCCCTTGACAAAGGGCACCTGGTTGGTGCCACCTACATAGGCCTTTCAAAAGCCTTTGACCTCATAAACCACCCACTACTGCTGAATAAGCTCTCTGCCCTGGGCATCTCCTCTGAAACTTTAGCCTGGTTTCAGTGTTACCTCACTGGGTGGACTTAGAGGGTTAAGAAAGACAGAGTGCTCTCGAGTGCAAAGAGTGTCACAGTTGGCATCCCTCAGGGGTCTATACTTGGCTGGCTCTTCTTTTGCCTATTCATTAATAGACTCCCAGAAGCCAGGCCTATGTCAAAGATGCTACTATATGCAGACAATACAGTGATTTTCAACAGTAGCTCACAACATGGGGAACTCTCATGTGATCTACAAAGTAGCTTTAAGCCTCTAGAGGACTTGTTTAAAAGCAATAAACTTGTCCTAAATTTTAAAAAGACAAAAGCAATGCTGTTCACTGAGCCTCACCATAAGAAAAAGGTATCTTCCCTGGTTATCTAAAATGCACACAGAGCTAACCTTGACTAGGTTGAATCCTTTAAGTATCTGGGTGTCAACTTGGATGATACCCTTTCATATGCCTCACATGTGGACAACAATGCAAAATGGCCAACAGAATACTATGCGTGCTTTTCATACAACAATAAAATCTTGCCAATGAGGCAAAACACCTGGCAGTCTCCAGTACATCCTCCCACTCATTGACTGTGGACTTCCTATATATGGAGTTGCCTGTGAATCAGTTCTAGTCAGAGCAAGAATGGTCCTCAACAAAGCCTGTCATTTTGAAAGTGAGGCTGATAGACTTACTCATACTTGCATCCTGTATGATCTCTCCAGCTGGCTTCTACTACAGGACACGCTAAAATATCAGTCCTGCCTGATGGCAACAAAAGCAATTCTGGGCCTCACCCCAGCTGCAATTTGTGACCTCTTTTGCCAGATCAACAACAACTACTCCACTCTGTGTATGACCAGACAGGGCCTTGAAGTCCCCTTTCACAAAAAAAGCCTGGGTAGATGCTCATTTGCTAGCCAAGCTGCCCATCGGCTGCATGAACTCCCACATTCCCTTGTGGACTCCCCAAAATGTCACTTTTTTGAATTCCCTAAAAAAAGAACTTGCAATGAAATCAGTCTGTTGCTGCTTTAAATGATAGAATGCAATTTTGTGCTATGTTGCTCCATGACTGTCATCTGACTCATTTCTCAACTGCAATACCTTGTTTGTAACCGTAATGTCTGTACCTGACCAGCCTTCACTTGAGCTGGTGAATGCATGATGTTTATACACTTGTCCATTGTACTATTCTTTTTTTTTCAGTTAATACTTTTTATTGAATTTCGTCAGTAAGATACATTACAGTTATGCTTCAGAGCCATAATCATTATGTTGAACAAGCTTGCAAACAATAAGATAATCTGGACTATGGATAGAGCACAGCAAATTCACTGAATTCACTGAAAATATACCTACCAGCTTAATCTGGTTCAGAGTCAGTTGGAATTCATCTGTATCTCCCTCCCCCGGGTCGTGCCTGAAAATAGGCAGGATTTGTCTAGTGCACTTACTCGGGCAACAAAAACTAAATAAATAAATAAGTTAAAGTGCCTTACATGAGAGTGGTACATACTTGCCATAAAGTCTCTATATAATTGTGTTATACATAATTATGTGGATATAAGACTACATGTACGGAGCTGCCGTAGGATGACTCCAAAGGGTGCGTCTCTGCAGTCCCTTCATAACTTGAATACATATCCATTAAGTATGGAAGGAACATAATTCTCTTGTACAGAAATACTGAGGCATTTTCTCACAAAAAGAAAATAAGCATGTTCTTGCATTATATTAGTCAGAATGATTAAATCCTTCACAGGTATTATACCCATTTGTTAAAGACAAGTATTCGCAGGAAGTCCAATAGTTCGTTTTGAGCCCACAGAGTCCAGGACTGCCAATTGCATTCCTTCGTTACTAAGTAATCACTTATAGGAGGTCTATTGCTGGGAGTCCGCCTACCCCAGTACGAGAAGAGAGAAAAGCCATATAGGGGCCCCAGAAAATATGGTATTTGGGCAGTTTGCTATCAGCTATGTGGAATAGACAGTCCAGCTGGGCAATGTGGGCCATTGAATTATATAGTTCAGATAGAGATGGGATTTATGTAGCTCTCCAGTGGCTTAGAATAAGCCGCTTAGCCTGAAAGCTAAAGATTGATAGCCATCGGTCCTGCATCCTAGATAGCTTCTGACTCAATGGTATCTGACCCAGGATCCAGACCTTAGGGGACACACCGATTGCAGCCCCAAATATTTGTTCAACAAGGCTGGATATAGCAATCCAAAAAGATGACAGCTTTGGGCAATGCCATAAAATATGGGCCAGGTCTCCAACCGGGGTGTCACACCTCCAGCAATGGTCATTCTCTACCAAATGCATGTGGTACAGCATATTGGTGGTGCAATACCAATGAGAAAGAATTTTATGCTGTATCAGCTGGCTACGAGTGTCTGGGAGATTTTTAAGAGCTTCCTTCTAGCATGTTAACCATTGCTGCTCTGAGATAGACTGATTGAGGGCTTTTTCCCATTTGGTCTTAGCTATAATGGAACCAGAGGGGAGCTGGGACCTAAGGGTTGAGTAAATACATCTAACTACTCCCTTCTTCACAGATAACCAGCTAGAGAGAAGGGATGGATTGCTCTGTCATGCCCTATGACAATGTTTGATGTACATCGGTACTGCACTATGTAGTTGTAAATATTGCCAAAAGGTCTTGTTCCCCAGGTAGTATTCAACATCTAATTCCTTAAAGGATTTCATATTTGATCCCCCATTGTCCAGAACCTGAGCTAATTTAAATATCCCCTTATCTGCCCAGTCTGTCCAGAAAAACATTTTCCCCTCAATCATATGGGCTTTATTATGCCAGATTGGGATTTCTTCCAGCAGGTATGGATTAGCCTTTAACTTCTTATGGACTGTGTGCCACGCCAAGGCTGGGGCCAAAATAGAGGGATGTTCCTGTAAGGTTTGGGGTAGGGGGAAGTACAGCAGGGTCGCTAAACTCCTTTGTCTGGCCCTTTCTGACTCCATTTCAACCCACTGTGGAATATTGCCCCCCCCCGTGGGAGAAACCATACCATAGTCTGAGCTGTAAGGTATGCTAATTTATACCCTTCCATCCAAGGGAGGTTCCAACCCCCTTATCTCCAGTGTGCGCATAATTTGTTCCTACTATATCTAGGTTCAGCCTTTTCCCACAGGAAGCTGGAAAGCATCTTATCTATTGCTGTAACTCACATTGCCGGGAGCACCAGAGGGATATGCGATAGAGTATATAGGAGTTTAAGGGCAAGGACCGGTTTAATGGCTGATACCTTCCCAGCCAAAGTAAGATGAAATTGACGCCACCAGTCCAATTCTATTCTAATATCAGCAAGCAGGGGGTTTAGGTTTAGCTCCCAGATTTTAGTTAGATCCGCCTGTAGTCTGATACCCAAATACACTATCAAGTGAGCTGCCCACCGAAGCCCATACTGATCGACTGAGGACTGAATGCATTGGATGTTTAGTGGTAATACCTCCGTTTTGGAGTGATACATTTTTAGACTTGATAGTATAGCAGACTCTGCCAACAGTTTGAGTAGGGGAGGAATGGAGGCTGGGGCATCAGTTAGTGGCACCAGCAGATCATTCGCATATAGAAAAGTAGAGTATGCCTTTTCACCAATGCATATGCCCCCAATATTAGGAGGGGATCTAATGGTTATTGAAAAGGGCTCCAGTGCTAGTATAAAAAGTAAGGGAGGGAGAGAGTGGGCACCCCTGCCTAGTTGCCCACTCCAGAGAGAAGGGAGCACACAGTGTGGCATTTATGAGAACCCATGCCATGGGCTGGTTATATAGCACAGAAATCCAGGCCCGAAAATGGGATCCAAATCCCATGGCATCTGGCACCTGCAGCAAGAAGTCCTACTCAAGGGAGTCAAAGGCCTTCTCGAAATCTATTGCCACTGCTGCGGTGGGAGTTGTACCTGTTTGGGCAAAAACCATATTGTTAATCATAGACCGGATATGGTCCCTACTGAATCTTCCTGGGACAAAACCCACCTGAGAGGAGTGGACCAGGGAAATAAGTAGGGGACTTAGACGAATTGCCATAATTTTCACAAATATTTTGCTGCCGGAATTTATTAGCGAGATGGGCCGGTAGTTAGAAGGCTTTGTTGGGTCTTTCCCTTTCTTAGGGAAAACTGTAATGATCGCTTCCCTAAGTGTATTGGGGAAGGAACCAGTGTTCTTTGCTGTATTAAAAAGGGTTGCCAGTAGAGGGGCGATTTGCGGAGCTGCAATACTCCAAAACTCAGAGGGAAATCCATCTCCTTCTGGTGCTTTGCCTGCATTTAAGGTGTTTAAGGCTGTGGTTACTTCCAGCGAAGTAATGGGGGCTTCCAAGGCCTTAGCCTGCTGTGAGGATAGCCGAGGGATAGATAGTAAATCAAGGAATCGACTTATCATAATGGGTCAATAATTCTTGAGGATGTATATAATTCCTTGTAGAAATTCACCATGATGGAATTTATGCGGTCCTGAGTCACCTGTATTGTTCCGCCTGGGTCTCTAAGGGCAGAGATATAGCTCTCCACTCTCTGTTTGCATAGACAGTATGCCAGCACTTCCCCTCTTTCTCGCCTCCCACCCAATACCTATGTTTTAAATGAAAGATGGCCAATTCTGCCTTCCTATCAAGAAGGCTATTAATATCTGAACGAAGGCGTATTATTTCCAGATGACAAGGAGAAGGTCTAGAGTTGTGTGAGGGAGGGGGAGAGGCTTACAAGTGCCCTTCAATACTGCCAGGCGTTGCTCAAGCATTTTTAGTTGTCGCTCCCTCCGACGCCTATGGGCAGCAGCATAAGCCATTATAGCACCTCTGAGTGTGACTTTCAGAGCTTCCCACAAACATGCCGAGTCTATTAGGTTAGGGGGGTTATCCTGCAAGAATAGTTTAACTTGTGTGGCCACCCAACCAGGAAAGTCTGGATCCCGCAATAAAAGGGGTTCTAGTTTCCAGATACGGGAGTGTCTAACTTCTGGGATCCACAATAACAAGCGGACAGGAGCATAATCCGATATCACTATTGGAAAAATCTGAGTGTCAAATTCTATGTTCCACTGAAATGGGGAGATTAGCCAATAGTCCAAAAGAGAATAAGTTCTGTGAACTGGGGAAAAGAATGTATATTCTCTTTCCTTGGGATGAAGGGCTCTCCAAGCATCTTGCAGCCCCATATGAGACATACACTGTTGCAATGCCCTTCTTGTTTTGGGGTGCCTATCTGGAGTGTTGGTGTTCCTATCAGCACTCAGGTCTAAGGAGATGTTAAGGTCTCCCTCCAGGACCACCGGTATTTGTATCCCTGCTAAGGAGGAGAGAGACTGCGCCAGCTCATGAAAACATTCTGGTATGTCCTCATTAGGGCCATCAATGTTAACAACCACTAGGGGCCCATGTTGTGTAATAAAGAGAGCCACTACCTATCGACCAGACTTATCCCATTTGGATTTAACTAATGACCAGTGAAGAGCTTTATGCACAAGGATGGTGACTCCACTCTTGTGCGTAGAGGCAGAGGATGACACAACTTGACCCACCCATGCCCTTTTAAGGCTGTCATTATCTGCTTGCCGGAGTTTAGTCTCCTGGAGTGGAGTGACATCCACTCTTAGCCTTTTTAGGTGTCCTAGAACCTGCAAACGCTTAATCAGGGTATTAATTCCCCTCACGTTCCAGGTAATTAAATTTATATCAACCATAATCCAAGTTTCTTGTAAAGACTGATCTGATATTCCAAATGTAAAATAGACACAAGGCTGAGAGGAGGAAGGACCCCATCCAGGATACCATAAAGCAACTGATCAGCTTAGACTCTGTCCCTAAAACATTATCTTGTAATCTGATACCTTGCGAAGGATAGTTTAACAACAATGTATTCAAAAAACAAACACAACAACCAGAACTATTTACATCCAGCCTATACACGGCCAAGAGGAAGCCCCATGGAATATGGCCAGCAGCATGTGCTACAAGGCCACCATGTGCATCCCTGGGGGTGTAGAATAGAGCAATGCCTTATTCTGCAGCTTGTAAGAGAGATCGCTGTCTCTCAGCTATAAGGGTAGAAATTAGTTAGGATCATAGGATCCGTTTAGGAGGAGTGAAGATCATGTGCCTTGCAAGGCCACCATAAGGACTATTTTGGGAACATACAAAGGGAGGGAGGAAGGAGGAGAGGGGGTGGGTAGGTTAAAAGAAGCAGAAAAAACAGGGGGGTAAGGAAAGAAAAGGAGGTTTATGTATAACAATTCTTGGGGGGGTAAGCTGGTGCACCAAACAAATACCCCAGATAGATAGTTAGGTAAGAACCATCACTTATCTAAAGTCCTTCATGTGACTTTGTCAGAATAGGTCCTTGAGCGAGCTTCATCAGTCTCTGTGTGCTCAGGAGGTCTATCATTCCCAGCAACTGCCAAGAGATGATTGGGGCTCATTCGTGGGCCCGAAGGAGAAGCCACAATATCTGCCCATGATTTGTTCTGTCCTGTATTGGTGGCATTTTTGTCATCTAACTGCAATGCTGCACCCCAGATGTTTTCTTCTTGTGGATCTGGACTACTTGTTTGAAACGGAGCATACGGATTTGGGGTAAAGAATGCTCGCAGTTCCAAACCCGGGTGGGCTCCATGTCTATGGTCAGGTCGGGGGCTTGTCGAAGCGGCCCATATTCGAGGGTGTTGACTTTTGGGATACTGGACTGTGGGATGCCTCTTTCACAATCTAGGAGGTAGTACAGCCTCAAAGTTTCAGATCTGCGGAGTAGCAGGTGCATCTATTGCAGCCTGTGAGGTTTCTTCCATCTCTATTGGTTCCACTGTTGTCTGCATAGCCAAGTTAGCCCCTTGTGCTCGAAAGTCCTCTGGATGCTGGGCTCTTTGAAAGTCCATCAGATTTTCGGGAGAAGCAAACATCAGTGGTACTCAATTGTGGACCACTCTCATGGTGGCTGGGTAGTGCAAGGAGCAGGAGTAACCATCTGCATGAAGGATCTTCCTTGCCAAGCCATACTCTCTCCAGTGGTCGGATAATTCTCTCGAATAGTCCTGAAAAATATGTATTCTGTGCCCCTGCCATGTTCAATTGCTGGCTTCTCTGGCCACTCTCATAATAGCCTCTTTCTGTCTGAAGTCCAGGAATTTAGCCAACAGTGTCCAAGGCCTTTCGCCCAATTTAGGAGGTGGGGTTAAGGAGCGATGAGCCTGCTCCACCTGATGCCTGAAATCCTCTGGAAGGCCTAATAGTGTAGAAAGGGATTGCTGTAGAAAGGAAACTGCATTGTTATGTTCTGCCCCTTCTGGGAATCCTATGAATCTGAGATTATTTTGCCAGCTCCTATTTTCAAGGTCATCGACCTTCTTCTGGAGGAGGTGAATAATTTTTGCTTGCTCCTGCATGTTTGCCAATGAATTGTGTATTGCTGCTTCTTGCAATCCCAGTATCCGCTCGGTATGAAATAAATGGACTTCGATTCCCTTCAGTGCTTGGGTAGTCACAATAGCAGTGGTTGTAAGTTGCTCCATCTGCTCCATGTGGGAGCTCTCCCCCATCACAATGGCATTGCAGGCCATGCCAAGAGTGAGGCCCAGCTCTGAGTTAGGAGGAGTGGCGTTGATGTGCTACAAAGAGCCGTTTACGATAATTTTAGCAGTTCTGTCACACAGCTTTATTGGCATGACACATTCATCCCTCTTTAGCGCTGTTAAGCATGTCTGTAAGGATCCTCTGTGCCGGGTTTAGTTGGAGTATTTTCCCCTTAGCTGCAGAGCAAGGAAATTAGGCAGCCATCTCAACCGTGGTTGACCACCCCATTGTCCTATTCTGATGTGGAACCTTTGGAAAAGAGCACTTATGCTCAAATGTGTTATCTGAACTACAAATAACTTAATAAATAAAAGCCATCAAACCTGGTGACGGACAAAGACAAGGAGAAATTAAAAAGACAGACAATCAGGGTAGAACTAGGGAGATTTCAATGTCCCAGATATAGACTGGGACATTCTAATGTCAGTAAGCCAAATAAGACTGATGTTTATAATGTCTAGCTGAAGAACTGTGCAAAGTTGTTTTTTGCACTACACAAATCCATGTCACTTTGCGTAGTGCTACATGTAATAAAGTTAAAAAATTGCACATACACCTAATGGAGTGCCACTGTGGCCTGTGCTGGGGATGACAGTATTATTTAACATATACACAGTTTTGGCCAGTGATAAGATGCACTAAATATCTGTGTATATTGGGACATATTAGGCTAGATTTTCAAAGAGCCTTTAGATCACCTCAATTTGTGGCCATCTAGGGCTGTGGGGAACTCCAGGTGAGCCAGGAACCCTGTGCCCAATTTTGTAAATTAGTGATCCCTGCACCGAAGACCCAAACGTTGCCACAGCCACAGGGCTGCAAAAAACATTGGGTGCACCTTTAGAGTTTGATGGAGGGGTCTGTCAACCCCCCGCCCCAGTGCAAGCTTACACAACCCGTGGAGGTGGGGGGAGAACTCTGAATGGAAGGTGGAGAATGGGGGCTGCTGAGGTAGTAAGGGTGCCATAGCGTATGAGGGGGGCATGGTGTCAGTTACAGGGAGTGAAGGAGGCACCTGGCAGAGGTGCCATATGATGTATCTGACAGCCAAGGGAACCAGGCAAGGGGGGGCTGGCATGGCGATACTATTATGACACCACTGTGGTGGAACCAGCCCAGGAACCTGCCCCACAGAACCCACAGTCCTGTGGTGTGGGTGCCAGGGCTGCTTCTACTGGGGGCCATGTAATGGTATTGCCATGTCAGCCCCCCCACCTAGTCCTCTTGGCTGTCAGATATGCTGTATTGCATGTCTGCCAGGTGCCTCCTCTGCACCCTGTAACTGCTACCATGCCCCCAATACTCTATGGCATCCTTACTGCCCCCAGCAGCCCCCATTTCCCACCTTCTGGATCCCACAGTTTACTCGCGGCCCTACCAAGCAGTGGTACAGGGCTCTTAGATCACCTACTGGCTGGTCTATAGTGAGACCCCTGTTGCAGCCATGGTGGGGCTTATAGAATCCCAAATAAGTGGATGGTGAAGCTCCTCTGTAGTGCACCCACCCTTGTGACCTAGTGCACGGGTGCTTTTGTTGCAAGGTTGGCACAGGGGGCTTTGTCACACAGTATCTTGATTTTGCCGCAGCTGGTGCTTCAATATCAGGAATGCCACAAACTATGACACAATGTGGCACTTGTGTCATACACCTTTGTTTCGGGCACCTTGCAACATAGTTCATCCTTTGAAAACTGAGTCCACTGTCTCAAAGAAACCCATTTAAAATGAATGGGGGGTTTTCTGTGACATATAGTGTTCTAGCTGGATATTCTGCATCATGTCACTGGCTACCACTCTATAAACATCCTCAAGGTAGGGTTAAAGGTTAACATGAATTTGATGTTGCCACTGTACAGGTTTCTGGTTAGACCACACCTCGAGTATTGCATGCAATTTTGGAACTGATATTTGAAAGAATGGGAGAGGTTAGAGGCTATCCAGTGGATGGCTACAAAAATGATTCAGGAGCAGCAGGGGAAGACCTCTATGAAAAGATTAAACAATCTAAATATGTTTTCTCTGGCAGACAAGACTAAAATGAGGGATATGATAGAAACATAGAAAGAAATGCAGTGTCAAACAGAATAAGGTGACCTTCTCAGAGTTACAGTTACAATCCACCCTATTATGATTGGTCTGTGTGTGAACCTTTCCCCATACCCCTTTGCTCTCCAGACTCCAGGGACAAGGAGCTGAGGCAGCCCTTTTAAAAATTGCCTAAGATGCATTAGTGGCATTAGGGCTTTGAAAACTGTGACTTGTTTCAGTGAATAAAAAGATTCTTGAAACTCAAAACACAGGATTAATACCGCTGTGCATTTTCTTTGATACCCATCTTGGTAAATATATTTTAAACTAAAGGGGGTTAATTCTCTTTGTTTGTGACTCTTGAAGTGGAGAAGTTTGCCAGGATGCTGGTGTCTAGCTAAGGGAAAGATCACGCCATTTCCAATAAGAGGCCATATGCGAAGTGGAAGTGTGTTTTCTGTGCATACATTAACATCTTCCTAATAAAACTCATACAGGCTATCAGCAGGCTCCTCTAACAATGCAAAGAGCAACAAATAAAATGAATTGGGAGTGTTAGTAGATAATATGCAAACAAGTTCAGGTTCTTTTTCAGCTGAGGCAAGGAGAGCAAAACAGACTGCAAAATGGAACAATGCAATCTAGTACTCCAGTCAAGTTACCAAGCATGTTCTGAGCCACACTAGGGAGGTATCTCATACAGTGAAAAGGGGAGAACCACACTGAGAGAAAATGCATGTCACTCAGTGGGCATGCAGTAAGATAAATTGACAAGGGTTAGTGAATCATGCTAAAGACTGTGAGTGTTGTGTGCCAACAAGGGATGAGTGTGGCTACTATACTTCAGGGGAAAAGCTAAATAATTAAGCATAAGAGAATAAGAGATCCAAGTGATTAATTTTAGATGTATGAGATCAGGCAATTTAATTTAACTGTCTTGGCTAAAGGTCAAGTGGCTGCTATGTAATCAGGGATTAAGCAGACAGCAGAAGTTAGCTACTTTTAACTAAATAAATATACATAACCTTACAATCCAAACACTAAGTCCCCAAGCCACAGAAAATAAAACTGATTTGTGCATATACCTGCCACATAGCCCTACTCACTGATGTCTACACTGGAGGCTTCCATAGTCCCTGCTGATTTCTGTCTAGAGAAGTAGAGTTAAGCAAGGGGAGTAGGGGTCATTCTAACAGGCTAAGTCTGGCCATACCAGAGGCTTCTTATCACATGCCCATGCCAGCTTCTTAGTGGATCCATGTTATTTAAGGAGTAGGGGATCATTAAATATGGCAGTTTTCAATGTTCTAAAATATCTCCATTAAGGACAGTAATAATGTTTGCAACACCAGCTCATGTCCTAGCGTGCTCCCAGGTCCTCCATACCTATACAGAAGGCTTGAGGCATTTTATGCGGCAGCCAATTGGCCCAAGGAGACATCCTGTGGCTGGGTAATGGGTGGCCTGTAAGCAGTATGGTAGGTTTGAAGACTGTGTGTCTGTCAGCCCACTGTACTGCAGGGATTCTTTTGTAAATGGAACACTAGCATGCCCCACCCCCATGTCTGCCTCTGACAGTTTTACGCATAGCTGTTTGGGCAGCCTGTGATTATGTGCAGGGCAGCACATCTCTAGGAGTGTGGATACATGGAGGTCTCCACTTGTGTAGAGCTAGGTCCCACCATGTCATGGCAACAGGAAAAAATGTGACCGTCATTAGGGCACAAACACAATACTGATGGCGAACATCATGCCTAGCAAGTGTGCTGCCCAGCCCCCAGGATGCCCAATGCCCCGGGGCACATTCTGCCTGTTTGTCTTGGGGCTGTGCTCCATGCAACCCCCACTGTGAAGGGCTTCACCCTCACACTCCACATACTTAAATATAATCACCTCCGGGTTGGAGGTGTATGGGGCAGGGAGCGCAACACCTGGACAGCACTGTCCTTGCTGAGCGCTGCAAAATCCAGTTCGCTTGCATGACGGGTGAACTGGTTGTGGTGCCCTAACTGTGATGCCCATATAATGGTATACAGTATGGTGCAGTTAGACCTCTGTGTACCAACAGCCTCACTGTGCTTCTCTATAAAGATGTGCAAGGCCTCCTGAGGCCTTTGTGAATCAAGTCTTAAATAGTTAGTGATGACTGATTATGCCAGTGAACATTTAAGAGGACTGAAGTGATGAGACTGGGAGCTAAATACATTTGCCCAAAGCACAGCGGGAATTTTAATGTCCAGGACCATGACAGTACACATGGTGTATAGAAAGGGATGTGAAATATTTGTGTTCATGGCAATGGCCATGAACAATTTATTCCTTGAGCAATGCATGCTGATTGCTGCATTCAAGAACTGAATCAGCATGCTTAACGGGCAACAGGAAGTTTCCATGGATTACAGCAGCTGGTACCAAATGTCTGTCACAAGCACCATAATAACAGCCCCCAGGATTGCCACGAGTTTGACCAGAAAAAGTTGATCTAACTTGTGGCAGTTGCCGCACAGGACGGAAAATCCTGTTAAATTGTCACAAACCCCATGCGCCGTATTGTTGGCACTCTGGGGTCTTGTGGCAATCTAAGACTTTTGAAAATCCTTCTCAACATGTTTAAGTAGAAACTGGATATGCAGAAAGTTTATCAGAAATTGAGGTTAAAACATTATTTTAGTACAGTGGGAGATAAAACGGATTCAAATGAAAGACTGAAAAATTGAACTTTAACAAAAAATGTTGATAAATCTCAATTCCACCCCCAGCTAAATATGAGCCAGTATGTCAACATACATGGAATTAGTTAAGAAGGACCTGAAAGGACAGGAAAAAAAATCAAAAAGACAGGAAAGCAGAATATAATTTAATGGCGGTGGAATCTGTGGCTCTAAGGGGTCTAGAAAATTATACATAAATAGTGATCAAAAAAAGTTGAAAAATGAGGGGGTATAGTAGTCAAGGATCAGAACTACTATAAGGAAGAGTGTATTAAACAATTAAATAGCCACAGCAATTACAGGAGAGCTCAAACAAATCCAACAGTGGAAATTGTCAAACTAGTGGGGGACTTACTGGAGCAGGGAAACAAGAAAAAGTAACACACAGACTGAAAGTGGAAAACATTATCTAGACCATATCAGATCATGCCAGTATTTTATGTTCTCCCAAAAATCCACAAAGATAGGGAAAGACCACCAGGGAGACCAATCATAGCATGGATAGGGTCCTCTTCAGAAGCCCTATTAGAATTCATTGATTTCCACTTACAACTCTGGGTCAGTACAATAAGAGATTACTTAAAAGACACCAGTCACACAATAACAATTTTGGAGAAGCTAAATAGTGATGAAAAAGTATAGGATAACACTATACTAATGACACTAGGGGCCCAATTCAAAAAAATGTTCCCAGAGCAGTGCAAGGGGCTTGTGTCCTAGTGATTGTTGTAAAGTGCCCCTTGCACCAACTGTGGGAACAATTCACAAAGGCAGCTTGTGTCAACCACAGGCTGCCTGCCCCAAACAGGGCTTGCATCGCCTGTGCTCCCAAAAATGGGGTGCAACATGGCACTAGGGAGCATGTGGCAGATGCAAGCTGCCACATCCTCAAATGTAAGATTCTCAGAACTCACCCAGCAGGAGAAATTCTAAGTGAGCAGTAATGGACAGTGCACACGCTATGCATACACTTTACATTACCGCTCTGTGACAGTTGAGTCGGTGCCAGCTGCAGAGGTGAGAGGCACATTGTCCTGGTGCCAGCTCTTCTGTTTCAGGATGGGGGGGTGGGGTGGTGGGCACTACCTGTTGTGATGGGGGTTGGGGCCACTAAACCACCAAGGATAGGGTCATTGTGATATATCATACAAAGGGGTCACGTCAGTGATTGGGGACACAGTAAATCAAGGGAAGGGGGCATATGTACAGTATGTAATCATAATAGGGGCTCACATCGGGGAGAGGGGGCGCAATAAAAAAAGGGACAGGGCATCTGTATTTTATCATAATAGGAGCTCACATTAGAAAGGTAGGCACAATAAAACCACGGACAGAGGCATGTTTATTTTAATATTATAGGGGTCACATTGGGAGGGGGTGCAATAAAACCACAGACAGGGGCATATTTATTTTAACATAATAGTGGTCACATTGGGAAGGAGGGCAATAAAACCAGGGACGGGGGCATATTCAATGTATTATAATAAGGGCTCACATCCAGAGAGGGGAGGCTAGCCACCAGGGACTACCTAGAGTGGTGCACAGCTGCCCCACAGCTTATGGAAGACCCACTGGATGTGCCCCTGTTTGGTGCACTGCCAGGGTTGCTGCAAGCTGTGAGATGTTGCCACGGGGACCATGCCCAATAGAGAATCAGGTGCAGGGTCCCTGGCACACTGGACCTTGATGCAAGCTACTTTTGGTGGTAGTTTGTGTCATTCTAGGGGCTCTTTGAAAATTGAGCCCTAGTTGTCAAAGACCTATACACTAGTATTCCGCATAGAGAGGGCTTGACTGTATTACCAAAAAAAAAAGAAAACTGAGCACTAGGACCTGGGCTAGAAACCTCCAAATCAATTCCTATTAAAAATGGCAGGCTTGGTATTTGGAGAAAAACATTTTAGATACAAAACAGTTATTAATGGAGGTTAAAGGTACAGCCATGGGGTCTTCCATTGGGCCTAAGTTATGCCATTATTTTTATTGATCATTTTGAGAACAGCTATACCTTTGATGAGAACAATAACTTTCAGATAAATGAGATTTTGGTTTGGAAAAGATTTAGACAATATATTTTGCATCTGGTTAACAACAGAGACAGAATTTATGTTATTCTATGAGTATATTAGTAACTATACAGAATATCTCAAATTTGTTATTAATCACAATTCTCAGACCATCAAGTTTTTGTACCTTTGATTCTACAGGGGGCTAGCTAAACACTTTGACCCAGATATTCAAACTGTGCCAGGCTGTGGCGCAAGCCCAGGTGCAGCTCAAATTAGCTGTGCAGGGGTGTGGACTGGGCGATATTCAGCGGAGCTGTGCCATGGCTCAGCAGCATTGAATATCTCACCCTGCCACCGCAATGCGCATGACACAGTGGCACTGCAATTGTGGGCATTTATAATAAAAAAAATGTCCATATCCCTGGTGGTCTAGCGGGTACCCCTCACCCGCCACTGAGCCCCACCCCTCTCCCCAGTCAGCCAGCGGGCAGCAGCAGCACCACCCACCTGCCACCCGCGCCTGCCAACTGACACCATCGGTAGGGCTGTATGTCTATTGGTCCTGGCGTGAGCCAATGGGCGTAGCCCATACTGACTCTACATATTCCAGATATGTGAATGGGATCAATTCACATCTGGAATATGTAGAGCATGCATTGCACGCCCATTGTCACGCTGTGGATCGAGCTGTGACAGCCCTACCAAAGGTGTCAGTCGGCAGGCGGGCGGGCGGCACGTGGGTGGTGGTGCCACCGCCGCACCGGGGGGGAGGCGGGCAGTGGGGCTCAGTGGGTGGGTGGGGGGTACCGCTAGACCACCAGGAATATTGGACATATTTTTTATTACAAATGCCCATGATCGGGCAAACAGCAGTCCACGGGACCACCAGGGATACTGGATGGAATTCTTAATTTATATTACAAATGCCCATGATCGGGCAGACAGTGGTCCACTGGACCACCAGGGATATTGGATGGAATTTTTAATTTATATTACAAATGCCCACAATCAGGCATGAGGGGGTGCTGCCAGGTGCAGCTGGAGCTCGAGTGGCCACCCACAGGTGGCAGCTGCCGTGTTGCACCCTGCAATGTGGCATCTCACCTGTGGGTGGCCATCTGTTGTTCCTTTTTTGGATCAACTTTGTGCTGGGCGCAGGTAGAGGTTGCACATGCATGGCTCTACATCCCGGGCTGAATATTGGGCTGTGCAGGGTATGCATGGGCACACCCCCTACCTGCACCTGCATATATTACTGATGCGCCCAGCTTATTGACGAAGGCACATTTTTTCTTTCAGCATCGCGTCAAGACATCATGGGGTTGCATATGGTGCAACACTGTTGCACCATGTGCAACCCTTTTGAATATCTGGGCCTAAATATTTTGAAAGGACATGGACAGAAACACATTGCTGCATGTTAAAAGTTTCCACAAGACCAATACAAAAAAACAGTATCCCATACATACTGTACTGTACATTTGACTAGGAATTGTACAAAGGACACTGATTATGAGGAAACTGGAAAAGAACTGGAGGAGCACTTTAAGTAAAGAGGATACCACCATGACTTCTTGAGGGAAGCAAGGAGAAATGCGATGAGTAACAGAGACAGGAGCTGCTTAATTTCAGTGGTACACAACAGACAACTCAAAAAGGACAACTTTGTCTATAGACTATTCAGATGAATATGGACAAGACAAATCTATTTAATGAAACACTGACATGTGTTACAAGCCAATGAACAAAGAAGTTTAATGTTAGAGGCAAACTGCTTGTCATAATGAAAAAAACCAAGAATGTGAGTAACAGTTTATGGCGCTCTTTTCAGAAAACAAAAAAGAAGGAATATGAAATAATCCAAGGGAGACCACCATTAGTTGGAAATTACTCATGTGGCAATTGCTAGAACTGTCACAGTACTCAAAAAACAAAATCTGTGTATAACCCCTTCAGAGGAAAGGAGATCAAAATTTGAGATTTTATCTCATGCCAGACTGTACAAGAGGTGTATCTTCCCTGATGTCCATGTCATCTGGGATACTGTATATAGGTAAAACCATGAGACTATGGAGGGTACGGCTCTATGAGTACAAATGTGATATTAGAATGGGGAGATAAAAAAATCATTTGGAACTTGGCATTTTTAAATTTACCTTGTCTACTGTATACTGAGATTTGTAAGATTGGAAAATGTACAGTGTTCACCTAGTGGGGGCAATGTGACCAAGCACTTATGTTATGTGAAGAGAATTGTCAGACAGATTTGAGACTTTGAAATCTATATATGGACTTAATAAAGAAATGTCATGAATAGAAATGGTGTAAGTAATAGAAGGGATGTAACAAAACAGCATGTGACAATCTGTATATAGCTTTAGAATTACAGATTCAGTTTTTCTATCATATTTATCTTTCCCAGCACACCCCACCCTAACCCTACATTTTTTGGACCCTCCACGCCCTTGCTCTTCCTTTTCCCACTGTCCACCCCGCACCAGTCACAAGTAAGCATTTTCTTGCAAACCCTCAACAGTATTTATGATTTAAGATTTAACCATACTAATTGATTGTAGAATATAAGGAGGTCTTTATTTAGCAATGTTCTGTTACTGTAAGGGCTACATCATGGCCCCTGTACATAGAGAAATGTTGTAAGAGGGTAGCTGACCACAAGATTTACGTGAGCCATTTGTGGTTACCGAATTGGTCTAGTAGCAACTATATGGTCTTTTCATGGCCAGGTGTTTCAGGATTAAAGGCTTGCTGTTCTGGCACACATTGGGTCCCGATTCAGCACTTCCAGCCTACTGTAAATCTTCAGGCTTATTTCAATTGTGAAAGACGGTGTAAAAAAAGAAAACTAGAACTTTTAATGGTAATGATTCTAAACAAAAACAGGCATTAAGACAGCTTGAAATAACTTATGAAGTATGGTTAGAGTGCACCAGCATCAAAGTGAAAGGGAAAGATATGTTTAAAGTCCAAAATGTTTCTCAATACAGATGCACAGCAGCATAGTTATGAATGAGGCAACCATAGGGAACCACATCACTGTTTTGATGCAAATCTCCCAGCCAGCCCCTGCACAGATAATAAGAGAAATGCTGAGATACAGGTAATACATACATTTGTACTTGTAATCAGATAGGAGACATGCTGAGTTTTCAAAAGTATTAGTAGCACTATAAAGCATTCATAACAACAGTGCATCTGGCAACCTGTAGAAACAAGTGTCATTCTTAAGAAAAGTACAGAACTGAGAAAAAATACTCTTGGAAACAGGTGTCTTGCTAGTACCAGGGTTGGAGGAAAATGTTATAAAGCACATAAACAAAATAATCGTGTCTATTAAGAGAAACAATATTAAGTACTGTATGTTACATTTATGGTGCAGTGCATAGGGATTTTTAATAGCAGAGTTATAAAACTGGTTATGCATGAGAAAAAGAACAAAAAATGCTCGTACACTGAGGTTCTAAACTGACATGCCTCATTAAAAAGGTAGTGAGAGCAGAATAGAAGCCAGAGGCTTCAATAAATAAATACCATGAACTGAAGTTTGTAATGCACATTGGTGTTGAATTATAGTTTTGGAAACTGAAAATCTAGCAGTGTGGTAAAAGTTATGGCAAATGCAAGGAACTAGTAAAAGAAGTATTGAGTGTGTTTTGCTGGTAAGGCTGAAATGAAATCTCTATCTTAACACTAAATTTTGTAAATGTTGTGCTAAACTGGGTTATTTGAAAAAAATTGTTGCAGAACATTTAGCAAGCACATGAAAATAACATTTTAAACTGATGACAGAATTTGTTAAGTGGTAAGCTCTATACAAAGAGTTATTTACAACAAAGTATATATACAGAAGTATAGCCAGGATGAAGCATAGAAATGTTGCAAAGCATCACAGAATGCTGCAATTTACTGCAGGGGCCATTGTAAGTCAATGGCAATTAAGCCCTTTTGTCATGCAGGACTTTGTGATGTCTTTACTGCAAGTTACTGCACTTCATCATGGCTGACTGTTGTGTAAGTATGTGTATATAAATATATATATATATATATATATATATATATATACATACACACACACACACATACACACACACACACTATATATATATTTATATTCATTCATTGCAAAAAAACTGTTATTGCAACAGGATTGATATCAAAGCAGCAAAAGTAGGCAAATGGGACATTAGGACATTAGGGTTTCCAACCCTACCTCCACATTCCCATCCCCCAAAGGCAGTGGAAGTGGCAAGGCAACACAACCAAGCAGAGAAAGTGATCATCAGTTAACACAAAAAAACATACAACTCTGTGAACATAACACAAGAGACATCCATCATCATGGTCCACCAGCTGTATGAGATCTGCTGCCATGCCAGCATGTTAGAGTACGCCCACATGCTGGGCATTGAGTTGGAGGGGCTACTGTATGCACCTTACCCTACAGTGCTCCCTAGAGACCTACTGGGAGGTTTCCGGGGTCATGGGGGATAGGGCACTGCATAAAGAAGGCTACTGTGAGACTACTCAGTGTCAAGACAAGTCACAGAAAGATAACAGAGCATCATAACCTTGCTTGCCTGTCACTGTGTTAATCAGATATGTAGATGTCTGCAGACATGACAGTGTGTTCACATGAAAAACATATCTCAGCCATGCATTGGAGCAGATGGCCTAGGCAGGACTGATCACAGTGTTATTAATAACAGAAGGACTTGCAGAAGCACCACAACAAGCATATATGACATTTTGTTTAATTCTTTGGTAACCAGGTAAGGCCCAGTGCCTGTACTAAGAAGTGACCAGGGAGCACTGGGGAGGTTAAGTGACTTATTCAGAGTCACACATTATGTAATGGGACGTTGTGAAAGTTTACAACCATGGCAGTCTCTCCATCATCTGCTGAGAGCTCTGCAGCCATGTAACTCTGTTTGTAAAGCACCTGAGAAACAGAGTGGACAGGAGATTGTCAAGGTGACGTATGACAAGCAAATAAATGAAAGATAGCTGCTCGGACACAAATAAGTCACAGGAGTGATAATACTATAATATACTTATATCATAGTCAATGCCATGCCACTTTGTAGCCATCACCCCCAATATATTGTGCATCTGAAGAGTACTGGAGTGCTGTACAATAATGCATTCAGTGGAGACTGTTGGAACAGGGAAGTTGAGTCACAGGAGTATTGTGATCAGCCCCACAGTAAGACAATATGACTTCTAGTGTCATATTACTGTCTGGAGAGGCCACCTATAGAGCAGCGGCATACCACTGTGTTGAGTATGCACTCACATGCAGACCAACTGGGGTTATCACAGTGCATAGTATCATAGTTGCTGGACAGGTGTTTGACAGAACATATGATGCCAGCACAACAATTAGTCATTCTGACATCCACTACTATCTACCATGTTAAGAAGTTATATGTACCTGTACTGTTATGCCACATTGGAGATACCTGTACTGTTATGCCACATTGGAGATAAATGCCTGGAATGCAGAGGTACCATGAGTCTGCCACTGTCATGTTTGATGACCCACTGAATAGACACAGATATAGATGATGAGACAGGTTACATCAGCACCAGAATGTGCTAGATTAGTTCTACTGGCATGTTACTCTGATGCAGAAGATGACCATTTTTATATTGCCATTTTATTGTATTTGCACAGGACATCTTCATACAGTCTTGCAGTAGCCTTCCTTGTGTAATGCCCTGTCGTCCATGACCCCAGCAGCCTCCCAGTATGTCTCAAAGGTGCACTTTGGAGTGCAGTGCATGCAGTGACCTCTCCCCCATGGTGCCAAGCATGCAGGTGTACCCCCATATGATGGCATGACAGTGGACCTTATACAGCTGGTGTACCATATTGATGGATATCTCTTGTGTTATTTTCAGAGAGTGGTATGTTGTTTGTCTTAACTGAATATTGCTCTCTCTGTTTGGTTGTGCTGCCTTGCCCCTTCTGCTGCTTGTAGGTGTGGGAATGTGGAGCTAGGGTTGAAAACCCTAGCACCGCATTTCCCTACTTTTGTTGCTTTGATACCAACCTTAACTGTTGCATTAATGATGTTTTATGCAACAAATGTCCTTACTTTTTGAGAATACATTCACAAATCCTTGTTTTCATCCTTTTTTGATCTTGTATACCTTTTCACACCACTATAGCACCAAAAAGGATGTGTAATAATTATTACACAAGATCACCAAATAATCATGTTTCATACAATTTTCATTGTACTATGTAGAGAATTTCACCCCTTTATTAAACAAAACATCGAAATAATAAATTTATGTTACTGTTTGCAACTGAACTCCTGTCTCTGAACTATATAAAATATTGTGTTCAGATTCTGAATTCCTTAAGTAAAGAATACTGTACCTTATTTTAACAGAACCACGCAGATTTCATTACTGCCTATTAAGAAAGACACACAGCACAGAGCATAGATTTAAAAAAATGTGTTTGAAAAATGCCAATTGAATTCAGTCCAAATCATTTGTGTGTTCCTGGAGTGGGCCAAAACACAAATACATTGAAAAAGTTATATTTTATGCTAGAAACTAGTTATCTGTTTCACAATACTTAATCATCGATCACTTTTATAACAAAATATACACATAATGGTATTTAGAAATTATATTCAAGTATTTAATGTAGTGCACTTGGAAAATTCCATACTAGATCCCTTAATGATGATGATCCTACAAAAAAAGCAGGAACACATAATGAGTAGCAAACTAGGTGTGCCAATGAAAGCAGTACAAGATTTTCTTTTCAGCTTCTTATTTACAAAACAAAAGCATTTGTGGAATCAAATTAAGAAATCAAAATCAGGGGCCAGATTCACAAGCCTTTTCCCAGCACAAACCAAGTTCATTGAGGGCAAACTGGGTTTTGCCCAGAGTTGGTATCCACAAAACCCAATTTGCCCAGGCAAACTGTATTTGTGACCAGGCAAAGTTGGGAGGGGGGCCGCAATGCAAATGAAGGGGAAGAGATTTGCATATCTTCACGGTAGTATTCACTACATTTTTGCTCCATGCAAGGACCATTTGTGAAGGCCCTTGAATAAAGAAATTACCGCCAATGGTAACATGGAGGTAATCTGCACAACCCTAGTGGTTGGCGGAGGTACTATGGCTCACCCTCCCTGTTCATCTGATCACAGACCAGATATGATAAATTGATTTCCATAGTATGGCGGTCACTCCTCAGTCCCCAATCACCCACCCGATGTTGAAAAATATTTTTCCATAGTGTAGTGGTCCCCCCCCCAGTCACTGATCACCTTCTTCAAATCCCGAAATCCCCATTCCCTGGTAGTCGTGTCCCTTCATCCCCCTCCCTCATCACCGATCATTGTCCCCAAAGTAAAACACCCCATTCCCTGGTAGTCTAGCATCTCTTCCCCCTTCCTGGTCTCCAATTGCCACCCCTAGAGTAAAAACACCCCATTTTCCAGTGATCCAGTGTCCTTTCCTCTCCCACAATGTCTGATCACCATCCCCTTCTATATCAAATTCCGTGGTAATCTAGTGGTCCTTCCCGGTTCCTGATCCCCATCCACTTAAACCACCCTGCATTCCCTGTTGATCTAGTGTCCTCCCACCTCCCCACCATCTTAGATAATCACCTACCACCCCCGCTACTCCATCCCAACTTCCATTTGGTAAGCAGCACAGCCCTCCTCTCACCTCCAGAACTGACCGCAACTGAGTTATGAATGAGCATATACTCTATAGTATGTGCTTATTCATAGCTCACTCTGGGGGCAGCCATGGAGGTGAGAGGATGGCTGTGCTGCTCGCCAAAAGGGAGTTGGGATGGGTGGGAGTGGGGTGGTGGCTGATTACCTGAGAGGGTGGGGGTTAAGGAGGCCACTAGACCAACAGGCATTGCAGAGTGGTTTCAGTGGATGGGGATCCAGAACTGGGAGGGACCACTAGACTACCAAAGAATCTGGTACAGAAGTGGACAGTTATTAGACATCTGGGGAGTGGGGGAGGAACACTAGACTACCAGGGAATGGGGTGTTTTCACTTTGGGGACAGCAATCAGTGACCAGTGGGGGGTTGGGGCACTAGACTACCAGGGAATGGGAGTTTCAGGATTTGGGGATGTTGATAGGTGATGGAGGAGGGGGGAGGGACCTCTACACTATGGAAAATTATTTTTCAACATCAGTGGGTTATCAGGGAGGGGAGAGGGCACACCATGGGAAAATCTTGATTTTTGTGGGATCAGTGAGAGGAAGGGGGGAAGGACCTCTACACTATGGAAAACATTTTTTAACATCAGGTGGGTGATTGAAGAGGGGGGAAGGACCACTGCACTATGGAAAAACATTTATTATTATCGGATTTGTGATTAAGGAGGTGGGAGGAACCACTACACTATGGAAAATTATTTCTTAACATGGATTGAGTGCTCGGGGTCCAGGGACCAGGAAGGGACCACTGCACTATGAAAATGTATTTAACATATTAGATGGGCAATAGGGGACCAGGAAGGGACCACTACACTATGGAAACTTATTCTTCACATATGGGGCTGGTGATCGGCGGACAGGGGGGCACTAGACCACCATGGAAATATGGGCATGGGCTGGTATAAGAACCCACACTAAGCCACCTGCAGGACATGCAAATAGGCCCATATTGAGCATGCTAATGACCAATAAAGCCTTGCATGCCTAATGGGCGCATATGTATTGCTACCTTAGAGAATGGGGACTTACCGAGTGTGTGCTATTGTTGCTGGCCCATTGTCCTCTCTGTCTGCCCCAGCACTTCTTGGGTTCCTGGTGCTTTTCATGGGTTAGGACTGGCCCCCAGCTGCCTTTATTCATTGTCAGATAGCTCAGGATACTATCTGACTGTGAATTGCAAGATTGCCCACCAGCACAACCTCATGGTGCAACATAAAATTTTGTACTGCACTTTGCCCTTTTCAATGAATCATGCCCCTAGTATTATTAATTAGAAACAGAAAGAGTTAAAATGTTAATAATTTGTACTATGCACTGACAATGATAACATTTAACATATATACAACACTGCACATGGATTTGAACTGCACTATCATTCAATTAATATAATATTAATAACAATGCAGTATATTCATATACAAACAATACTTTCAGCCATATACATGTATTTACAATTCTGAGTCACAATTTGGTAGGTGTTACAGAGTCAGTTAGGTATTGTGTAGTTGTAAAGATAGTCTTTGTCAGTGACATCATCTTTTGATATGACACGTAACTCTAAATTAAAAGTGATTGACACTTATTTTTAGAGTAGCGTATCATCGTAGACATTTACATAGGCCAAGGTACTGTATGCTCACTGATTGTACATACAGCACAGCACCCTCATTTATGAGCCGACTTGAAATGTAAAGATTTTATTTAAATCAGCAGATCAATCAAGGCATTACATGTAGAAAGAAACCGCAAAAAGAATATCACTTTTCACTGTCCTTATGGCAACATGGAATTACATTTTCTTTAACATAACTGCAATATGATCCATGACAAATAAGTACATGAGGCAAGATATGTTACAGTCACTGATACTATAGAGAGAGACTCACAGCCTCATGACAAAGCACAAGATATTCAAAAGTACCATAAATTTTCATCAGTGCACCAATCTAGCCATGAAATCTACAAGGAACAGCAAAAAGAAAGCATACTTTGCACTGTGCTTATGGCTCATTACAGTACAGGAGTCATATATGTGACCAATGCAATACTATGGGCCTAATTTTAAAAGGGACTTAGATTGGAGCAAGCTGCAGAAAACAGCAGCTTGTGCCGAAACCTGGTGCACCAGGGATGCTGTGCCCGGTTCTCTAACTAGCAGGATCCTGGCAGCTAAATCCCTAGGCTTGTGGCAACACTGTCCATGCGTCAAACACACGGTGTAGCAGGAGGGCTTGCTGCAAGCTATGAAGTGGCTGTGCACCAGTCCAGAAGGGCCCTTGGTGGCTAGTGTCCCAATGGCCCGATATGCCTGTTCATGTAGGTTAAGTCATCTTGGTGGTCTAGTGGTCCCTCCCCCCACTGCAGTATCCCATTATTAAAACATGTATATAATTTAATATATCATGATAGTCTAGCAGTCCTTCCCCCACCCAATATGCCCACTATTAAAACACGTAGATAATTTAATTTATCCAGGTGGTCTAGCCACCTCTCCCCAAATCTCAATATGCCTGTTGTTAAAACATATATATAATGTCATTTATCATGGTGGTCTAGTGGTTTCTCCCCTCACCCCAGTATGCCAGATATTAAAACATATACATAATTTAATTTAATCTGGTGGTCTATTGGTCCTTCCCCCCCCAACTCCGGCATGCAGTGCTCATCACCCTGCTCCCCCATTCCGAACCCCAAGCCAAGACTGGCACAGCCCTCCTCCCACCACCTCAGCTAACCCTGACAGAACTGTCACTGAATGCATAATACAATACAGTACACATGCACTGATAATCAATGAGTGCATACTGTATTGTATTATGTGCTCAGAGACAGTTCTGTTGAGAATGGCCGAGGCAGTGTGAGGAGGACTGTGCCAGTCCTGGCTTGAGGTTTGGGTTCAGGGGAAGTGATCTAGTGGGCAATATGTGCTGGGGGGTAGGAATGCTAGCGCACTAGGATAAATGAGATTATATACATGTTTTAATAACCAGCATATTGGGTAGGGAGAGGGACCACTAGGCCATCAGGATAAATGAAATATTAAACATGTTTTAATAACAGGTATATCAGGGTGGGGTGGAGGGACTGCTACACCACCAGGATAAATTAAATTATATACATGTGTTAATAACGGGCATATGGAGAAGGGGGAGGGACAGGTAGACTACCAGGATAAATGCAATTGTATACATTTTTTTTTAAATTTAATAAGCTTTAATAAAGTTCTCCAACATGTAAGAAAGAACATACAAATTCCAGCAAATGTACCATCAAAACAGTGTTAAACAACAAATAAAATTCTACCCAACAAGAAAATAACCCACATCCTTCCCCTCAAGATCCCATGCCTCCCAATCCCCATCTGCCCAGAGCACACCCATTGCCAAAATACCCCAGAAAAAACAAAAACAAAAACAAAAAACAGGGTAAACATAACAGAGCCCAGTGCAGAACACCAGGAATAATAAGTTGCCATTCAACCATTATTAGTCCATGAACTCACCGAAGCAGATAATAAGGGGTACAATAGTTCTCATCGGGACCTAAATCCAGCCTATCTGTCCTGGTGGAGAGCAATTTGTTTTTTGGTCTCCAGGGCCAGCAATGTCTCTTGATGCCACTCCCTGTCAGAGGGGATGGAATCATCTAACTAGTAACGACAAATTACAAGCTTGGCTATAACAGATTAATGACATGTAGGCCCTTCGAGGGCCAAACAGCTTCACTGGATGGTACCCAATCTGACAGACCTGAGGAGTGAAAAAAGAATCAAGCCCCAAAAAGGGGTCAAGTGAGTCTTGAATAGAGTTCCAAAAGGGTTTCACCTTCTCACAATCACAAAGGATGTGTGTGAGGTGACCCACGGCGAGGCCACAGTAAGAAAAGGTTGAAGATTCACTCTTACTCATCTTGAACAGCCTAAAGGGTGTGTAATACAAATTATGTAACATACAGAGTTGCAAAAAATGATAACAATCCTGTTTAACAAATTTATAAACACTTTCCCAAATTAACTGCCAATCCTTAACATCAATATGAAAATCCAGAGCCTGCTGCCAGTAAAAACATATCCCCATTAAGCTATTTGGATCTTGCTCCTGAAAATTGCCATAAAATTTGGAAGCAGCATGAGGATGTTGTGACAAGGACAAGAGGTTTTGCAGCTTCACAGTCCTCTAGAAATGCCAAGGGATAGGGCCCAGCAGAGATGTCACTGTTCTGGAAAGCTGTAAATGTTTGAAGGGATGATAACATGGAATGGAAAAACGTTCCTGTAATATGCTGGCTGAAATAAACTTACTCTCCTCTATCAGTGATGACAGAACAGCATCCTGGAGAGGCAGGCAAGATTGAAAAGGGATTGGGCAGTTGGCTATCTTAATATCTGGGTTACCAAGGATAGGTTGTGACAAATACTTGGTCCAATCAAACCTCATATAAATACAGAGCTGATCGAGAGCTTTGAGTGACCACATAAAGGGTGTTACATGGAGCTGAGAGGTAGTAGGGAAGGTTTCAAGTAAAGTAGTCTACTGATATGGAGACCAAAAATGTTTAGAGTTGCCTTTTTATAGAAAGCCAAAGGAGACAATAGGCTAAGCTTGAAAGGGTGGACAAGCAAAGGCCACACTGAAAAAGCTTGCTGTGCAGGGCACAGTAATATAGAAAGAAATTGTGGAGCCAGAAGCCATCCCTGTCCTTGGGCAGTTTAAATTAGGCTCAATGAGCTGCACCCTTCTTTCACAGAAACTCTGTTAGCACCACCTGAAACAGGTTGAACCAGGATCTGTGAAGATATCCCAACATACTGAGCGGATACAGTACACGAGGAAGAATATTCATCTTAATGACACTAACTCTTCCCCACAGGGAAAGAGGTAGCACCATCAAGCTGTGCAGATCTGCCTTGATTGCATCTAAAATGGGTGTTAGAGTCATCTTGACAAGGTCTGAATGGGAGTGAGTAACCCAAATCTCCAAATATGTAATAGCAGTAGGTTCCCATATGATGCCTAAATCTGTAATTTATTGCTTGGGCACAAGTGCATGCAGGGGTAAAACCTTGGTTTTGTCTAGGTTAAGTTTATAGCCAGCCACCTTCTAGAATCTTTGATGCTCTTCTAAGGCAGCAGAAATTGAGGTCAGGGGAATTTTGAGATGCAGCAAAAGGTCATCCATGAAGGCAGAAAACTTTCATCTGACTCCACCTACCAATATTCCTTGAATGTCAGGGTTATGTTTAATATTATATAGGAGGGGTTCAAGATTAAGATTGAACAGAAAGGGAGATAAGGGGCATCCCTGCTTTGTCCCTTGCAGAAGAAACACTGAGGTGGAAAAAAAACAAAACGTTGCATTGAATTCTGGCAGACAGACTACAATATAAAACCCTCACCCAATCACAGAAAGCAAAGGAAAAATAAAATGTTTGAAGGGTAGCAAATAAAAAAGGCCAAGAGACTAGAGAAAATGCCTTTTTTTTCTGGGTCAAGGGAGACCAGGAGCACAGGGGCCCCACTCTCCCCAGATGTGGATATTAAGCACCACAGTTAATGAAGATTATCACTAGAAGAGCAACCTGCCATGAACCCAACCTGCACTGGACTAATAAGTCCATCCCAAACCTGCAGGAGGCAAGTAGCCAATACTTTAGCCAATATGTTCTGGTCAGAATAAAGCAGGGAGATGGGGCAATAGCTGTCAGGTCTCAACTCGCTCCTGCCAGGTTTATAGGTAAGGGTGATCCAGGCCTGCATAAAGGATGGGTCTGACAAGCCAAAAGAGTGCAAATAATTAAATAAGAGTGTTTAGAAGGGGACTAAAATATCAACGCATGTAATATGGAAGTTGTTAAGGAAGCCATCTTGACCAGGGGCCTTATTCTGTGGGAGACTCTCAATAGCCTGACAAATATCTAAATCCAAAATAGGAGCTTCCAAGAGAGCTTGGTGTTATGAGGTTAGTTATGGAAGAGGGGGTGGATCTAAGTAATCAGCAATTCACTCTGAAAAATGCTGCTTGAGTGGATCCAAACCATATAATGTGCTATAATAAGAGCAAAATGCTTCAGGGATATCTCATGGGTGTGTAAACATCTGACAATCTGGATTTGGTTGGAGACTGGGTATGACTTAACAGATCCATCTGCCTTAGACACAGAGCCAGGAATTTCCCTGACCATGCTCCATCTTCCAAATAATGCATTTTAATGTGGTGTAAGGTGAAGTCAGCTTTCCCAACCAGAATCTCAAAATATTATACCCTCAAAACATTTAATTGACACCATATAGCCGTATCAGCTGCAGATGCTAAGTTATGTTCCAAAGGCCATATTCACTGAAGCAATCACTCTATTTTTTCAGTATGCTGTTTTTTTCAGTTTAGAGGCTATCCAAATAAGTTCACCCCTCATGACACTTTGTGGCCTCCCAAAGTATACCCAAAGCTTGAACAGAGCCCTCATTTTCCAGAAAAAAATTGTGAAGAAAATCTTTGATTGCTGCAAGAGTAGTGGAATCTCGGAGAAAGGTAGAGTTAAGCCGTCACGTTCTATCCTGTTCCTCTAGCCCATAGATGGAGTGTTTTAAAAGCACAGTAGCATGATCAGAGACCACCATGGGCTGTCTGTCACAGGACTGAAGGCCAGCCAGACAATCCTTGCTAAGAAGAAAATGATCAATCTGGGATTGGAAAGAGTGAGGGCAGATTAAAAAGTTTACTGCAGCAGAGTGGGATGTAGGGTACACCATGTGTCAGCTAGACCCACTATGTCTACTACATCCCAAAGACCATGCTATCCAATAGATAAATCCTTCATTTGGGAACCAGACCTATCCAGATCTGTATGGAAGACCAACTTCCACCCCCCCCCCACTAGGATGATCAGTAGGTGCAGAAAGGGCCCTAATTGTGTCATTAAATTGGTGAAAAACTGGGGGAATTCAACACTGGGTCCATAAACAGATCCCAATAAAACCTCAGACTGTACCAAATGCCTATGCACTAAAACAAAATGGTCCTTCAGATCCCAGCACTCCTGCAGCAACTGAAACAGAATCCTCCTGTCCACTAAGATAGCCACACACCCTTTTTTATTTTTATTACCCACCCCAAAGACATGTCCTACCCATTCCCTTTTGAAAATAAAGAACATCCTCTCTGCGAAGGTGAGTCTCTTGCCAAAATACGAACCCTGGCTGAATCCTTTTGAGGTGATGCAGTATGATATACCTTTTCCTCTTTTCCAGGGCCCCTTTAATATTTCAGGTAATGAACTTACAAGAGGTAGCCATATACATAATTATAATACAGAAAAACAAAGCAGATAAGGGTTCTAACCATAATAGAAAGATAATTATAAATCAATAAGTGCTCTGCCCCCCGTAACAGCCTATCAGTAGCAAAGTGGACATAATATAACACAAAAGTCCCCAACAAAACCACATGAACAAACACAAAACACCACCACCCAAGCCTAGCACCAGAAAAAATAACATCAGGATAATAACAAAAAACAATCTTCCAGCTGCCCCCGATCAGCTAAAGAATCTGCATTAAAATACCCTATGAAGAATATAACAAGATAACCCCCAAACTAACTGTCCCCAAACAAAACCACCACACTCCTTCACCCACCCACACTAATATCGCAAAAGGAAAATACCTCATAACAACTGCTCACTCCTGGTCCAAAAGACCACACTCCAAATGTACCCAGGCCTCTGATGTGTTCATGAGACTCTCCACCATAGACTTCCCTGTCCCCAATACCACATTAACACAACAATAACCCAACTAGTTTTGCCAAACAGACAGGGGCTCATAACAGGTAATTCCTAATAACAAAAGTCAAACAAGTAAACAAAAAGCCGCTCTAATATGTCATAGAGAAAATAATAATACTCCACATAAAAGACCCTGGCTCACAGCATCTGAGGGTATAGTTCAGTAAAAAGTCATTGGTATCTAATACACATCAGCCATATAATTAACAACAAATAAGGTAAAATAAAGTCCAGATAATGCTGTAAATAGAGAGGGTACCACATGACTGAAGAACTGTTTAGCCCCCTAAAAAAGGAATCCATGAGAACAATGTGTAACAACAACTTGTCTTCATCAAAGCAGAAATGTTAAGAAACAGAACAAGGGCTTAGGAACAAAGCTTCTGCTCATCACCATGGCCAGAAGGAAATAAGTATTACAAAAGTTAATGTACATTGCTCTGTACCGTGTCAACAACAGGGGGCATTATAAATCCAGATCTACGCTGTCATACAGAAGATCAACTGAAATAAGCTAAGGTCCCCTTTACTGATTACCTGGATTGAGGGTCCATAAAGCAAGACCTGCCAATGTATGGGATCCATCATTCAGAGGAGAAGGCAGACCTAAAAATCAGCAAGTGTTGAACTCCCACTTGGTATGCCAGAATCATCTGTGCACAAAGTCAGGGGGTCAGTAATATATGAGGCAGGAGCTAAAGTTGGTGAAAAAAAAGGAACATCCTGAACCCACAACAGAACAGCCAGCAGTCAGTCCAAGGAACAGGAGAAATAGTCTATAAACACAGGAACTCCTCATCATGGCAGAAATCCAAGGCAATCCGAGGCATGACTGGTTGGGTAGCAAAGCAATTAAGATGAGTAGAAGGCACTGAGTATAGTCAGTAGAGATTAGCAGCAACTGCTGTACATTAAAGATAAACCATAGCCACTATTTCAGGGTGTGAAGAAAATTAAGAGTACAGGGTAATGCCATGTAATTTGCCAATGGAGCATTTCCAAATGGCCCAATATATCAGGAGAACTGCTATAAAAAAAGGCTTCAAGAGGAACACAAAACAGGGCTGCCAGGTCCTTAAGGGAGCTCATTGGGTTTTAAAGGGATCAGAAAGAAGTATCACTAGTTCCCAGCAAGCTATCTGTGGAGACTCAAAACTATTCTGTTCACCCCCAAGATTAATCTGTAGCTGGGCTGGGTAAAGGACCCGAAACTTAATGCTGGTGGCAAAAATGTTTAGAGACTATAGGGTAATATGCAGCTCTTTTCTGCCAAATCACTACGGGGAGATCTTGTACCACCCTGATTCTGTTGTCCTATCAACTGACCATCTGAAGATCCTGAATTTTAGGGAGCAGATGCTGGCAGTCAAGATAATTTTAAAATTTTAAAATGAAGGGCTGTGGAGGCTCATTAGATAGAGGCATAGCCTGCAGCACCAGGTGAGCCAGTTTGATAATTTAGGATGGGCCATTAGGGGAGGGTCCCACAAATGTTTTGCAAAACTTTTCTGCAATAAAATTGAATTGGGACCCTCCATTCTTTCTGGTAGTCACAATATCACAACGTTGTTGCGCCAGCTGCAACCCTCCAAGTCCTCCAGCCTGGATTCTAGTCGAGCCATCTTCTGTCACACAGTTTCTAGTTCAGGGTCCAGTTTGTCTCGTCAATTATCCAAGGATCCGATGCGTGTCTTCACATTGCCAACCTGTTAATTTAGGTTTTCGATGTCCAAGCTCAAGGCTTTCAGTTCACCAGTTTAAGTCTGAATAGCCTCCTTTAGTGACAGAAACTCTGTGAGGAAGTGTTCCTCCAACAGTGGCACTGGAGGGGAAGTAGGTTTGTCTGCCACAGTGGCCTGTGCCTTGTACAGCTTACCCCCTTTTTCTCTTTCAGGCGTTGCAAGTAGGATATGGTGTGGTGGAACAAATTTTTATTTCAGACTCCATCCTGCCAGCAAAAGACTCCAAGCAAGGTTCCACAGGTACAGCACACTCAGAAGATCAGTAGAATAACAGAAGTTAAACAATAATATAGCAAAATCAGTAGAATTAGGAGTTGAGGGATGGAGAGGTCAAGAGGAGCTGTTTCTCTTTCCAGCACATCACCTGACTCTCCAGGAAATTATATACATGTTTTAATAATGGGCATAACGGGGTGGAGGGAGGGACTGCTAGAACACCAATATAAATTAAATTATATACAAGTTTTAATAATGGGCATATTTGGGTGGGGGGAGGGACCACTAGACCACCAGGATAAATTACAATACACTTGTTTTCAGAACTGGCAAATCAGGACTGGGGGACACTTGTCCTAAGGAATTAACATGTATGTAGTAAAGCAAGATGTATGGGCAGATCATGGTGCCACACTGCACCAGGCTCTCCCAGAGTGATATTTCTAAGTACCCTTACACCAGGCCTGGCTTAAGGGTACTTAGAAATTCTCTCTCTGGGAGAGTTTTGTGAATCAGATGTTCAGGGATGCAGCAGCTTGTGTCTGCCTTATCCCCCCTTGCACCAGACTACAGCCCATTTTGTGGCACATGGGCAGTGCAAGTCTAGTTTGGGGCAAGCAGCCTGTGGTTGCTGCAGGCTGCCTTTGTGAATAGCTACCAGTGCATTATTTGGGGCAAGGGGCACTTTGCGTTATTCTTTGTGGCACAAGACCCTTGTGCACTGCTGGGAGCTTTGAGAATTGGGCCCTATATGTACACAACTTTAAGCTGGCATAGGTGTGAGGCATACTGTTACCAACTACTGTCCTGTAGCTTGTACAAGCTCCATGTTCATGAGCACAATGACATTCATCTTTTAGTTTCTTTGGCAGTCTCTCTTTGAGGGTGCATATAGAATCATTGCCCACCACCCATCCACCTCTGTATCTGCCCCATGTGTCATAATGATCAGACTGTATAGAATGTCCCTGGTGGAAAATGATTGCATGAGTGTCAAAATGAGCACCTGTAAACATGACTTTACCGCTGTTAAAGTTTGTAATGGGTGTGACAATTTTGACTCCAAGTGAATCAAATCTTTGTAGCATAATTATGAGATATTTATTTTATTTTAGTCTTTGGTAACTGGGTAAGGCCCACTAGGCACAAGTGCCTGTTTTCAGGGGTGACCTGGGAGAACTGGGCGGCTAAGTGATTTGCTCATAGTCACACAGTATGCAAGTGGAGGTTGTGAGAATCAAACCCAAGTCTGGTCTGCTGGATGTACCAAGCTCATTCACAGCTCATTACTCTAAACTCTCACATGTATATGTATATATATGTGTATGTATGTGTATGTATATATATATATATATATATATAGTATAGCAGGTTATATTGGTGCCCGTTTAATTTAGTGCGTCTGATGTGCGCTACGTATTAGCGCCCGTTTAAATTAGTGGATGGTTCACCCGCAATTACTGCGGTAGTTATATCAGGACCATTCCTGAAATCCACACTTGAGGCTCCCATTAAACATTGGTTTCTTAGATGTATTTTTACCATGTGTTAAATACTGTATAAAACGGAAGCTGAGGAGAATTACTTACTGTTCAAGGATAATGGTCAAATAGGAACAACTCCACAAATCCCAGACTGCCAAAAGACATTCGCGCCACATCAAGACCCAACCTTAAAGTTCCTTACAAATTGCATTTATAAGGACAGCATACCGCATAGAAACCTATTTTTGTAGACAGTATTGCAGTACGTACAGTTGTTTTCCTTTCACAAAAACAAACTCCATGATAAACACCGACTTCAATAAACACCTCTTCATCTGCCTTACCCCAACCTATGCCATCATGAAAGGTGAACGCCAAACATTGGAGAACGAAAACAGACAGAGGGACAGATTTCGAGGACAACCCCAAACAATAAGCAAGAGAGGACTACATAACAAACAGAGGAGCAGTGAAGGGAAAAAGGATCAAATAAAAGGAGTAATTTACTCACCAGCGTGAATTTTTGTTTTGTTTAGCAACAATGGGCGTGTGAACAACTGTTAAGAAAACAATGCCATATTGAGAAGATAATATTAGCGATCCGAATATATTAGTGATATTTCCATTTCCGCTAATATCGCTAAAATAAATGGAACACTAATATTACCTGCTATACAGTATCTATACACACACACACACACACACACACACAGAGCACTGAGTGACTCTCAGAGACTGTGTTGTGTTCCTGCCACACCGTTATCACTGCCACCCACATTATGCATCTCTAAACAATTTATGAAATTTCACAGATGGGTTATCTGGGATATAGACAGAAGTCAACAGTATGTCATCTGTCGCTTCTCTCTGTATGTTACTAAAAGACAAGCATCTATACTGGCACACATAGTTAACTGTGAAGTACTGCCTTATTGGAATGACATCCTCATCCAAACTGTTAATAACAGCCATTTTAATCTCAGTGACATCTTGCTGAGCATTATCAACAAACATCCTATGACCACGATAAGTTGCCAGGGTTAGACAAAGTGGTGTTAGGCTCTGAAAGCTTGGAAGTTGCTGTTGGCTGCCCCTTATAACACTCAATGTTTCAGATAAAGTTGTTGACTTGCAAGCATTAATGATGTCAACAAACTCTGGCATATGGAGGACCACCTGCATCACAGAGTTAGAGTAATAGTTTACTCCAGTACTTTTGTCAGATGTTACCATTGCTGCCACACCAATACACTGCTTTGCCAGTGGTGACCTCATCTGATCAACTGCACTAAACTGGCCATGAGAAGTCAAGGCAGAAGTGTGACCAACACTAAGTTTCTTCCTCTTCAGTGTATGTGATGCATCCATGGAGACATCCCACATTACTACATTAGCAGGTACAGGATTCAGAAATTGGTTGGATTGGTACAGATTCCATAGGTGATTGCATTTAATATCAGCAAGGATTTTGTTTGGTGCAGTGTTTATGATTTACAGACCTGTGAGACTTCTGACACGAGGTAAAGCAACATAGCTCATTCCATGTTTGAAGATTACATTCCCTGTGTCAACCATTGCTTCATCCAGACTCAAACACTGAGACTTTGGAATTGACACAGCATATGCAACACAGAGTGGGAATCGCTTTCTGGTTATATAAATGTCTTTCACTAGCTGAAATTTTATTAAACACCTCTCTATGCTCTGTGGTTACTCAAGGTCATCAAATTTAACCACAGCCATCTCACAAAATGTTCTCTGCACATTATATTGAAAGTCAGCAATGTGGCCCATAGCCCCATTAACAAGTCCATGGTCCACATCAAGATTAGGAAGAAGCATGTCACATGCATTCTTATACACTGTCAGAACTGCTTCCAAACCAGCAATTTGTGACATGTCTGAGGTCAGTTCCTTCAGTCATTCAACCACCTTTGATACCATTTTGGAACTTAAGCAAACACTATCAACTGAATCAAGTGATAATACTGTCAAAATTGGTTGCTGTTGTCTCTTCAGTGTAATTTGGTTGAATTCAGCGCATTGCTTAAGTCTTGGCATCAAACAGGCAATACATATGCCATTACTGTACAGCTTGAAAAATAGATCACACACATCAAGGTTGGAAGTTTCCTTCCTTGCTATGACACGTGTCTTCAAAATTCTGCATTAGACAGTGACAAGTTTCCAATACTTGAATCAACAAATAGTGCTTTGTATTGTAGATCAGCACTGTGTCTCATGTTTTGAAATAGTGCAACAAAGGAGAAAAACTACCACAGGTTTATTCCACCAGTGCACCCAAAAGTCATTTTTTCTTCTCCTACAGAAAGTGTACAGAAGACATGTTAACCATTCACATGTGCTAGTTGAAAGAGGTCTCCAAAAACAACGTTTTTCCCACCAACAGGAACATTGTCATCTGTGCCAACAGTCTTCTGCAGATGTAGGTAAATGTAGGCAAGAAGAACATTGGAAACCATGCCGATCTTATCAATAATCACGAATTCCATTTTTCAAACATGGTCCGTAGAGCAATTGCAACCTGAAATTACAATTTTCAGTACTTACCTGTCTTGCCATGTTCAACAAGCAGCATAAAAAGGTGGAGTGGTGTTACTTCACCTATTTGTATGCTGTATGCTATATGCTGCAAGCACAGTTGGAGCTGTTACAATGACAGATGTTGCTACTCCAGTATGTTTTCATATTTCAACAAGAATAGCTTCAAAAATGAAACTCTTGTCTGTCCCAGCAGCACCACTGACAAACATACAAAGTTGTTTTTATTCTTCACAAGAACACTCCTTCTCATGATCCCACATACCATGTTTCACAGTATACATCACAGCAATGTGAAAGATTTCCTGATGTCCATTCAACTTCTGCTGTACCATGCAACCATCTGTGGTGAAGTGGATTGCCTGCTACATAGCACTTTCAACCTCTGACATCAGTACTGCTGTATCATTATCATAGACAGGTGGTCCCAGAGCACCTTCTCCCTCAAGGTTACAATGTTCTTCTGAGTTAACTGAAGTATCTTCCAGTGGTTGTCAAGCTTCTTCTAATTTCACTTTTTCTAAATTCAGTCTCTTAACAAAAGCAATTGATGGTTCATTCTTGAAAGTCTCATAGCTGAGATGGAATTGCTCCTCATATGTGTTACACTCACCTTTATGGGAGCATTCATCCCTCCATGGATTGAAGAGGAACAAGAGAGCAAAGTAGTAATTTTCCATCTTCATTGTAGTTGCCAGATGCAGCTTGCTGTGGTCAATCAACCTCAGCTTCTGCCTCTTGATGAGACTTCCCTGCAAGCCTGTCACTTTTTATATATCTCTAGTTGAAGCCAACTTAATTCCATACTTGTAGTCATACCCTTGTAGAACTTCAAACAAGGGCATGTTCTCTATGGTGTTGTGGCACTGTGGATAGTATGTGTCAATTAAGTTGCTTTTCAAGATGTTCATTGAAGATGGCCTGTTTGCAGCAAGCTCTTCAATCTCATCATGAGGTCTGAGGATCTGATGTCTCTTTTCTTTGTAGTTGACATTCAAGTAGCATATTGACTCAGATTTTTTACATAGGCATGTTCAGATCAATTGGTCACTAGCTTCATAGGCTCCACATTTACAATGTGACAGAGTATAAGATTACAGGTTCATCCAAGCAACACCAGTGCCACAGAGCAAGAGATCAAGGAAACAACATGCCTCTAATGTGCTGTTCCAGATACTAACAGGGTTTTCTTCAACCTGCTTAATCTGGTACAACTCAATTTTGTCAAGTACTGTATCCTTGCCATGCAGTGAATGAATTGTGTGCTGTTTATAAACATTCTGATTCATGCTCACAGAGACCTTCTCAAGCATTGCTTTGCTAGTGTCCACCGCTCCAAACTGACTGTCAGTATCAGCAAGGAGATCTACATTTATATCCTTGTAAAAGGGATTTCTATGCTTTAAGTAGCATAAAGCATTTCTCTTTCTCAACATTGACAACATTTTGCCAAATTGCTTTGGACATAGCCGGTACACCATTGAACAGAATGTCTCTAGTAATTGTCTCAACATTTTTTTGCAAAGGGAGTGGCAGGTATGTGATAGATACTTCCATGATTTAATGAACTCTTTCTGAGAGAGCTGCTTAATAAGCTGAAATACACCTTCCATGTATCCTTCAGATAACAAATACTCAAATCATGTGAAGTTTCTTACAGTACTTCTGACACAATGCAAAGTTGACACAAATGTTCGCATTCCTGAGTTGTGCACAGCAACCGTATGGAAGTGTTAGAATATGCTGTCACAAGCTCCAGTTTGCAAACATGCCAAAGAATGGCCCAGCATACCACAGTGGAATCTAATCTTGCACTGATCAATGTTTTCTAATAGTCTGCATTTTTCACCTCTCTTCATGATCAGAAACAATTCAAAAATGTTTCCACCTAATGAAAATACACTTCACTGATATTCCATGCATCATCACATGTCCATGTGAGATACCGTGCTTTTCTCTGTTCAGAACTTGGGACATTGTCTTCATACTGTAGATGTCATGCACATAATCATCTCGGAGCACCGTCAAAACATGTTGTGCTTTCCCAGATTCATCTACAGGAACAAAAACTTGTTTACTGTGTAGATAAGTTTCTTCCCAGAAGTATGCTCAATATACTGAGGCCTGGATATTCAAACTGTGCCCAAAAAGTGCACAACAGCAGAAGCAAGTGCAAGTCCACTGCGCCCATGCACAAGAAGTGTGATATTCAAAAACTGCGCAGGTCAAGATGCGCCTGCAGCACATGACTGAATATCATGCCACCTGCACCATAGAGCAACCAGAGATGTGCAGTTGCGCATTTCAGATGTGCCATAACACAACCAGGGATGCCCAGTGGAGCAGTCCAGATGTGCCATAGTACAACCAGGGAAGCCCCTTGGAGCAGGGCAGCAGTGCAACAGCACAACCAGGGATACGCAGGGACAAGATGCAGAGGCCCACCACCCATGCCACAGATGGGCAGAGGAGCACACAGCAGAACAGACATCACCCCCACACCCCATGCACTGCACAACTGGTGGAGAGCCGGAATAACCACCAGCCCATGGATACCAGCAACCAACCCACAGCTGGGGCATGGTGCCCCAGCACACCACCTGGCAAGCTATGACCGGCACACAAGGAGGGCTGACCACCCCATGCCACACCATCCCACCAATGCAGAGCACACCCTGCACCACAAACCCCATACACCCTGCCAAGGAGTAGTGCTCAACAGTGCAGGACACCCCATGCATGCCACCACCCCTACTGTGACAATGCAACCCTGTGCACCACAGAGCCATGCAAGACAGCCTCACCATGTGCACCCTGCAGCGGGAGCAGCAGACAGTGATGCAACAACTGCATATACAGTGCCACCCCGCACGTCCCCCCTGAGGTACAGCTGAGAGACCGACCATGCGTCGGCACATGAGGTACCCCACATGCGACAGGGCATGCCCCGGACCCCACCACCAGCAGTACAGCACCCTGAACACCCTCCCAAGGACACATCCCATCCCAGCACAGGCCACAACAGCCAGCACAGACACACACAGTGTTGCATGGAAGCATGCACCATACAGGATGCAACAGAGTGCATGGACAAACAGCCACCCATACCCAAGGGCACACCAACACAGGGACACAGTAGCAGGTCAACCAAGCCACTGGTGTGTGGCCACGGCAGCCATGTACACACAGCCAGTACCCCTACATGGCACAGGAGTGCCAGTCACCCTGCGCAGGCACCATGAAGCTGTATGCCACCAGCATGTGGCCAGAGCACAAGTGACAGACAGTGGAGCACATCCCCTGCAACAGACACAAGCGACAGCATGGAGGGGGGACAACAACAGCAGAGGCCACAGTGGCACTGGAGGCAGATGTGCACCATATTGGTGGCAGGAGGCAACCTGGCATTGTGCCGGGTACAGTGGTTGTCCAGCATGGACAGCCACTACTAACATGCCAGCAGACCGTGCATATCACAGACATGCAAGGGTGTCAGCTGCACAGGCCATGGACCTTCTGACAGGGGTTCCATGCACACAGTGCATGCACCATGGACCACTGCACACAGGCATCCAGTGCACAGAGAACAACACATAAACCACAGACAGTGACTGATCCCCCCGCCCGCACCATAGGCAGTTCCCTTCCAGACACACACACACGCCCATGCTTGCACCACCCCTGACACCATGCACACCACTGCAGCTGATAACCTGTAGCCCACTGCAAATCAGAGACCACCACAGTTGTCATAACAAAATGTATGTATTAAAAAATATAATCACTCAAACATTTGTACAAATATATACAAGAGTGGGGGGAAAGGGACACAAACCAGGTGGGGGTGGGCATGGGACAGGGGTGTACAAATAGGAGAGGGAAGAAGGGGTGTGAGGGTGGGTCCAGGGGGATTAGATGTGTCAGGGGGTCATGGAGGGCCTATTCTCTTCCCTGCTGTCCGCTCCTGTGGTGCCTCCAGGTGCTTCTCCTCCAGACCCCATGCCGCTCCATCCACTCCAGCAGTACCAGGGACACCCGCACCAGTTGCAGAAGCTCCTATATGCCCCATTCCAGGGCCATCCAGCAATGTCCACCTAGGACAAGGGAGTAGAGTCAATACGTGTGACTGTCCAGCCCACTGCAGCCCACCCATTGTGCATGGCATACAGCCATGTGCCAAGCCCCTGTGATGGTGTGCGACCACCTACAGTGACCGAGTCCACAAGACCTGCTTACCCAGCCACCCACAGCCATGCGGACCACTGCACACACCCACCGCCCATGTCCCACACAGCACCACCGTGGCTGTACAGTGACATGGCTATGCTGTGCGAAGGCAGTGGCACAGCCATGTACCCGGTGCACACATGGACCACCATTGATGCACTCCCAGACATGCAGTGCCACTGGACAGTGCTGACTGTAACAAGTTGTATGCATGGCAGTGGTGTCAATGGATGGGGGCCATGCCCCACTGCCCGCCCTATTACACAGCATGCAATAGTAATCATGGATGTAAGGCACTCACCATCATCAGGCTGGTCCCTGGGCCTCTGTGATCCTGCATCCCTCCCAGCCTGCTGGTCCTCTTGGCAGTGCCTCCTCTCCCTCACCCACTGGCACTCCTCTGGGCCTAAGGTGCAAACATGGAGAGAGGAACATCAGTACAATCTGGTAGCAAAGTCCCCCTGCCCCCATGTGTGTGCAATCCCACACAGCCATACCCATCCACCCCCGCCCCAATTCCACCACCATGGCCAACACTGGATGCCCCCCCACATGCCAGACACATGCAACCGTGATACCTATATGGACATTAACAGTGTATTGATGGGGCACCTACCTGCCCATGGCACATCCCCGCAGGTGGGCAAGCCTGTCCAGGTCCCTGTGCCAGAGGTCCCCGTATCGATGGCAACCCAGCTCGGCCATACGCCCAATTCCCGTGGCCTCCTCCAGCGCCACTACCACCTCCTCCCATCCTGCACTCCTGGCCCTGTCCAAGGGTGCATCACCACAAAGTGCCCCAGCATGGGGCTCTACAATGACCACAAAATTGGCCAGCTCCACCTGGCTCCACACAGCAGCCCTCCTCCGTGCCATCTCTACAGCTAGTTGGAGTCAAAATGGCTCTCGGTAGCGTGGTCCGCCAGGTGCAGATGCTGCACAGTACAGCTCTGCCATTCCCTATTGCACTGTCATTGAACAGCGTGATAGTGGTGCACCCATGCAGATGCATGGTGCCTAGGGGGACAAAGGTTGGGCACAGGGTCAAGGGTCTTTCGCGCACGGACCGCCACAGCGCGATTGGTACTCAATGCGTGTAGTACGATTGGGTGCCTGTGTGCCACCTCCTGTAGTGGCCTACTGTGCTGTGGCCCCAGTGCACCTACAGTAACCCCAGTGCCACAGCACCATATATGTGAACAGCGCAGCAGCACCACTGGCACAATGGTGGCCATGCCCTGCATTGTCTCCCACACACAGCACGTCAGCAGTACGGCAGGCATCTGCGTCATCACCCTGGCATACGCAGTTCAGTGTGTACTGCGCATGTCACAGAAATGCACCCTTGCCTGAGCATGTTCAACACAATTACGGAAAGCTCAACAGCATGATATTCAGCTGGCATATGCAAATCAGCTAATCAGCCATTCAATGGCACAGATACTGCATTTGCATCCACTTAAAATTGCGCCTCACCTCATTTGCATGTGTTGCACTATAAAAATGCGACATTGGGCTGCACTGGCCATAGTCGGTTATTGCAGTCTATTGTGGTGAGTTGCATGCTGTTTGGGAGTGTGGACTGTGGTGTGTGGGAAATGCATGGGACTGCACAGTCACAGGTAACACCTGTCATTGTCACAGGATGAATAATGAGCGATTGTGAGGTGGAGGAAGAGGAACAGAGACGTGGGAGGAAGAGGGGGCCTAACTTCACAAAGGCAGAAACAGATGCCCTGTTTGAGGCCTACCTTGACCAGGAGCTGCTGCTCAGTGGATGGCAGAGAACACCACAGGCCCATGCTGCTGCATGGGAAGAGGTGGTGCGTGCCATCAACCTGCATGGCAGCCACCAGCGGTCCATGCAGGAGTGCAGAAAGAAGATGGGCACGGACAGGCGGAGGAGTAAGGACAAGGTGGCTGCCATCAGGGCAGCATGGTCTACGACCGGTGGGGGACAGCCAGACGTGCAACATCTGACCCCACAAGAAGAGCGGGTTGCTGGCAGCATGCAGCGTTGTGCCATCGAGGGTATTCCGGGTGGTGAATTCCAGACGGGTGGTAGCCCGTCACTGCATGGTAGGTCCTGGTCTGTCAATGAGGGAGGGACAGGGTAGGGCAGATATATTAATGCTACTGTGTTCCCTTACAGCTCCTGAGCATCTACATGGGTCAGCAGTGGTGGGCTTGTCCACTGAGGGTGGTACCATGGACATAGAGGAGGGCCCATCCACCTCCACAGGCATATGAGGGTCAGGGTGACAGTGGGCCTGCCTGGATGTCTGGACTGATGTTGGTGGAGCAGGTGCAGGGGAGGCCCTGCCATGTCCCAGCATGCCAGCGTCCATGGATGCCAGCATGCTGAGACTCGGGCTGGTGCCAGATCCATCACTGATGATGATGGAGCTCACTTCATGGACAGTGATACGTGTGGGCTGCAGGATGGCCACACAGCAGGTGACATCACAGGCATGGCTGTGGGTGGTGCCACCATGAAGGCCTGCATGACATCACAGTCCCAGCCAGTGCCTGTCTGCATCAGTGGGGCAGCACTGGTGTGTGTCCAGGACAGTGGGGCTGTTGCGGCCACTGCGGTGGCACCGTTGAGCCCTGGAGAGCTGTAGCTGGAGGGGCAGTGTCAGCAGTCGGCCAATGGCCATGAGGGTACAGTGTCAGGGGGCGGTGTCAGTGCACCATCTGTGGACATGCCTAGGCCTGGCACTGGTGTACAGCACCCACCCTCAAGGGGTGCTGCCTATCAGGGTCATGAACACCGTGAGGAACAGCATGCTGATCAGGCAGAAGACCTCTTAGGAGAGCACACCCGCATACTCCAAGAATCCATTGATCAGCAGGTGCGGCTTGTGACGGCGGTGGATGCACTCAGTGTGGCTTTGCACCAGGCAGAGGATCGGCACAGCAGAGACACCACTCTGCTCCTGGCAGGGATGGACCGGATGTGGGAGGATGTGACCGCTGCCATTGACAGGCAGACACAGGTAATCACAGCTGTCATGGCCACAATGGGCACACAGTTATTTGCCCATGCGTCGGAGACACCATGCAGTGCAATGTCCACCCCCCTTCCCGGCATCATGTGACATCCTCCTTGTCGACACCGGGTTCAGCTGTGGGCATCCCAAGCACACCTGGTGCAAGCATGTTCGGTGTGCTGCAGACCCCTGCGCAAGCACGGTCGCGTTCACGCAGTGGAACCCCTGGGGGACCGTTGGTGCCACCCCATGAGGCCATTGGTCAGCCTGTCACTGCTGGCGGGTCTCAGCGGGGCAGCCCATGCATCCGTGGTGGCCGTGGCATTGTGGCGTGTGACTGACCTGTCTTCCACCACGGCTACTGTCTGATGCTGCCCTGTGTGCATTGTGTTGTTCAACGTGCAATGCACAGGTGGGGTTCCCGGCCCTACATGCACACACACGTTCCATCTGCACACCTCTCCCGGCTGCTGTCCACTGTGTCGTGTGCATGATGATGCCTGCATTGCACTGTCCGCCACTGTGCAATGGTGCCCAGCGTCTGACACACGCTCAGTGACAGACACTGGGCGTGGTGGTCTGTGGACGTGTGTGTGGCTAGGGGTGGCGGTTGGGGTCAGCGTGCCTCCTACCTTTTGTGCATGTCTTGTGAGGTGTGTGTATATGTGTGTGTGTGACCACGTGCTGTGTTAGACCTTGCCCATCCCTGATGGCATGTGCGGTTCCATGCTCAGCCAATTCCCTTAATGACATGCACCCCCTGGAGTTTGTCCACGCATGCTTGTGGGTTGTGCCTTTGTCACTGGTGGTTGCACGTGGTCCCATGACTTACCTGGGTTGGTTGAAGTGTTCCTCTGTGATGGTGTCCCGGTGCAGCTGTGCCATCCGGATCAGTCAGGGGTCCCTTTGACCAAGGGGGGGCTGCCCATCACCATCTTCACCAGTGTCCTCATCGTCCCCATCTCTATCCCCCTCTTCGACCTGTACAGCCATCCCACAGTTGTTGGCCATGTTGTGCAGGATGCAACAGGCCAGGAATAGCCCACAGGCCTTTGAGGGGCTGTACTGTAGGGCACCGCCAGATGTGTCCAGGCAATGGAAAAGTGCCTTCAGCATCCCGAACACCAGCTCGATGACATTGCGTGTGGTGGCATGTGCCTCATTGTAGTGTTGCTGTGATGGGGTCGCGGGGCCGCCGGTACGTGTGAGCAGCCAGAGATGGAGTGGGTATCTATTGTCACCTGTGTATAGAGGGTTGACGTTAGTTTGGTGATCAGTGTCGCCCTGCCTTGGGCCATCTAGGCCAATACCCATGTCACCTCTGACTATGCCCCTCCCAAACTCCATGTCTTTCTGTGTGCTTTGCATACTCACCCAGTAGGTGGCCAGTGGGGATGTCCCCACTCTCAAACCTGTGGCAGAGTGCAGACTGGTGCCAGATGAAGGCATCATGTGCTCCCCCAGGGTGCTTGGCACAGACATTGATTATGCGCGCCCCCTGGCATCGCACACCACCTAGCAGTTGATGCTTGCATACCCGATCTGATTCATGTATGTGGCCCCTTCAGGGCCAGATGGTGTGCAGATGGCCACATGGGTGCAGTCTATTGCCCTGAGCATGCCAGGCATACGTGCTACCCTGTGAAAATCCTGTATGTTTGCTGTGCTCTCCGCTGGTGTGCTGGGGAAACAGATGTACTCTGCAGCATGTGGCAGCAGTGCGCTGAGGAATTGGCTGAGGAGGCATGACACGGCCGACTGAGTTATGCTTGTCGTGTCCCCTGCTGGTCTCTGGAAGGTACCCGGGTGAGCAGGCACATGCAAGCTGTCACTTTGGTCTCCACTGACAGAGCATGGCTCCATTGTATGGGTGCCTGCATCACATCACTGCACAGCTCACAGAGCTGTCACAGGATCACCCGGTTCAGGTGGTACTGGCCCATGATCTCAGTATCAGTGTACAGCTCGAAGCTGGTGTGGGTTCGGTACTGCCTGTTGGGGGCATACCGCCGACGGGCCCTTCCATGGCCATGCCCCCCTGCTGCCTGCCTTCTCACCCCCCTCATAACTACCTCCATCTGGATGGTGGTGCTGGCCATGTCCCTGGCTTGTGTTACCCCCCCCTGGCAGCTGTTTCTGTGTTCCCCCCACAAAACATGGCAGGTAGTAGGGTAAACACTGAGGTACAGAGCTTGACAGAGTGCAGGAGAGGGGTAAATGGAAAAATGAACAAGGGCAATAAGAGCAGGGATGGGGTAAAAAAGGATAAAGCCAACATTAAATGGAGGGCAATGAGTACCAATGCCTGTAGTCTGTGAAACAAGCTTCCAGAGCTGGTAGCCCTGATGGAAGAGGAACACTTGGATATTGTGGCAGTCACAGAAACAAGGTACATGGAGAACCATGAATGGGATGTCAACATACCAGGGTACACAATCTACAGAAGAGACAGGGAGGGTAAAAGAGGAGGTGGAGTAGCTCTCTACATAAGGGAAGGGATCAAAGCTACAGAACTAAAAAGTAAAGGGGGAGGACAAGAGGAACTCTGCATTATCTTGGAGACAGGGAATGGCATCACAATCCGCACAGGGGTAGTATACAGACCCCCGTCTCAAGGGGAGGAAATGGACAAGAAAATGATAGAGGGCATTCTGAAAGTGGCTGAAAAAGGGGAGATACTGTTGATGGGGGACCTGAATATGCCAGATGTTAACTGGGCTACATGGACTGAAGCCACATCCAAGAGCAGGGTCATTCTCGATGCCCTACAGGGGGCATGCCTTAGACAGCTAGTGGTGGAACCCACTTGAGAGGGAGCAATATTAGACCTGGTACTCTCAAATGGAGAGAGGATCACAAATTTAGAAGTCAGTAGACATCTGGGAACAAGCAACCACTGCACAGTGTGCTTCACAATAAACACAACCATGGAGACAAACCATACAAAGACAAGGATACTGGACTTTAGAAGGGCTGACTTTGGCATAATGGGTGAATACCTGAGGAATGCATTAGCAAATGGCCAGAAAGGAGGGGTAGAAGAATAATGGAGAAAAATCAAAACTGCCGTCATGGAGGCAACAAGCCTTTGTGTGAAACAAATAAAGAAAACAAAACAGAATAAAAAAACACTATGGTTCTCAAAAGAGGTGTCAGGGAAGGTTAAGGAGAAAAAGGCTGCATTCAAAAAGTATAAGGAATCACAGATGGAGCATGACTGGGAACTGTATCAATTAAAGCAGAAAGAAGTGGGGAAGGCATTCAGAAAAGCAAAGGCCCAAACCAAGGAAAAGATAGCCAACTCAGTTAAGAAGGGGGATAAAACCTTTTATAGGTACATTAGGGAGCATAGAAAGGCTAAGGGAGGGATAGTGAGGATTAATAAAGGAGAGGGGAGGTGGGCAGAGGGAGACAGTGAAAAGGCAGAGACACTGAATGAATACTTTTGCTCAGTATTCACAAAAGAAGAGGAGGAGTTACCTAAACCAAACAGTAGAAGCACTCTGGGTAGGGGGGTTGACGCCAGTCCATTTACAGAAGAAAGAGTCCTGAAAGAACTCCTAAAACTCAAGGTGGACAAAGTAATGGGGCCTGATGGGATTCACACTAGAATCCTAAAAGAGCTAAGGGAGGACCTAGTGACACCACTAACCACACTTTTTAACAAATCATGGGAAGATGGGGTGGTACCCGAGGACTGGAGGAGGGCAGATGTGATTCCCCTTCACAAAAGTGGGAGCAAGGCAGAAGCAGGAAACTACAGGCCTGTTAGTTTGACCTCAGTGGTGGGGAAAATGATGGAATCACTTCTGAAAGAAAGAATTGTTCAGTATCTAGAGGCCAGCAGGGCAAAGGACCCAAAGCAGCATGGATTCACAGCAGGAAGGTCATGTCAGACAAGTCTAATCAATTTCTTTGACTGGGTGACCAAAGTAATAGACCAGGGAGGGGCTGTGGATATGGCCTATCTAGACTTTAGCAAGGCATTTGACACAGTCTCCCACAAAAGATTAATAATCAAGTTAGCCAGCCTGGGAGTGGGTCCCAGGGTGGTAGCCTGGGTAGAAAACTGGCTGCACAACAGGACACAGAAGGTAATAGTGAATGGAACACATTCTGAAGAAAGGGGGGTTACTAGTGGAGTACCTCAGGGCTCAGTACTGGGTCCAGTCCTCTTTAATGTCTTTATAGGTGACATTGCAGAGGGTCTGGAAGTAAAGGTATGCCTCTTTGCAGATGACAAAAAGATCTGTAACAGAGTTGATACACGGGGGTAGAAAGGATGAGAAGGGACTTGGCAAGGTTGGAGGAATGGTCAGACATATGGCAACTTAGATTCAATGCAAAGAAGTGCAAAGTAATGCACCTGGGAAATAAAAATCCAGGAGAAGAGTATACAATAGCAGAGGAGGAACTAATGACAACAATAATGGGAAGGGATCTGGGTGTAGTCATATCAGATGACCTAAAGGTGGGTAAGCAATGTGAGACGTCAGTAAGGAGAGCCAGGGGGATACTGGGATGCATAGGGAGGGGCATCACAAGTAGAAAAAGGGAAGAGGTTATCCATCTGTACAGACAGTTGGTGAGACCCCATCTGGAGTACTGCATGCAGTTTTGGAGACCTCATCTACGCAAGGACATAGACAGGATGGAAGCAATCCAGAGGAGGGCAACTAAAATGGTGCAGGGTCTACATCAGAAACCATATGAAGAGACTGAAGGCTTAATATGTATACCCTTGATGAAAGGAGGGACAGGGGACATGATAGAAACTTTTAAGTACCTCAAGGGAATCAACAAAGTCCAGGAGGGTAGCATCTTTCAGAAAAAGAGACGTGTAAGAACGAGGGGACACAATTTAAAGTTAGAGGAGGGGGGACAGCTCAGGTGTAATGTGAGGAAATTCTTTTTCATGGAGAGAGTGGTGGACACATGTAACCACCTTCCTGGAGAGGTTGTGGGGTCTAAAACAGTGGGGGAATTCAAACATGCATGGGACAGACATAAGGCAATTATAGTGGGGGGTTGCAGGAAGTAGGCTGTTGGTTAACTAGAATCTGCAGCTTATCCAATAGGTAGGGAAAGGGGCAGACTGGGTGGGCCAAGTGGTCCTTATCTACCATCAAACTCTATGTTTCTATGTTTCTATGTCCTTGCTGCTACTCCCCCTGCACTGGGAACACCTCCCTGTAGTGGCCTTAGTGCTGTGTGGCACTTCCCCCTTTTGACCTGCACTGTGGCAGAGGCTCCCCACATCTTCCCTGTTCCTGGGGGTTCCAGGTGCTCGGTCTGTCTCCTGCCCTGTCCTGCTCCCAGTTTTTGTGTGCCTGTGTGGCTGCCTGCAGTTCAGCAACATGTGCCTTCCCTGTAGCGTTCTTGCGCCTCTCTCTTGTTTCTTTTTATTTTGGCTCATTTCTGCTATCTCACAACTTCTGTTTGCTCCCCTATTGCGCATGGTGCATGTTGTTGAATATCGCACTGCCCCATTTATGCATGGTTCCTCCCCCTTCAGTTGTGCATGCATTCATTATCATTGCGCTCTTGCGCATTGTGATTTGAGGGGCGTATCTGCCTCCCACTGAATATCGCAGAATGGCACATTTTCGGACTTGCGCTGGCACATCCCTGTTGCGCATGGTGCAACCCTTTTGAATATCTGGGCCCGGGTGTATAGCCAACATACATCACACACTAAGCACGAGTTGTCTCTGCTTAAATGTTCAAAGTCATCCAGTTTGAAATTCTCACCCTTTCTGGTGAATTTTTCAATGACAGTCATTATGGCTGTCCTCAGTTGTGAACGTATATTTATGGCCATGTTGACAAACCTCCTTACCTTCAGATGTAGTTTGGGAAATTTTTCTCTTAACTTTTTTACCTGTACATGTTACTGTGGCAGATATTATTCAGTCAATTTTAGCTTTTGCAGACAACATTCTGAAATATTTTAGTCTTCTCTAACACATAGTGACTACAATGTTATTTGTACTTCTTTTCATTTTCTATGATTTCCGAGTCATGGTCAATGTCTGACAGTTGACTCTAGGCATCTTCAGTTTTGCTGTAACCTGCATTTTTTAAGTGTGGTCAACCTGTTTTTGCCACCACATCTTACATGTTTTTGTACTTTTTTTCATTTAGATCAAGAGGCTTGACACATTCCCTCATGTATATTGCCTACTTGTACACTATTACCCTTGTAATGTAAAACACAGCTACCAAAATACTTTTCTTTTTGTAATTTGTGCCCATGCTCTAGTAGCAGCACAAGCAAAAGATTGCACCCTCGACTGTACTATCAAAAAAGCTTTATTGATTACAAAATTTAAAACATGCTGCCACATATCCTTACACCACAGGTATGCTGCTAGTGACCCTGACTGGTTTCATGCCCTAGCACATCATCATAGTAGGCGTTTGTTTTGTTCAGTTCTCAATTCACCAATCACACTTCAAATATTCTTTAAAATCTGCAAAAGAAAGAGAAAACGAAAAATGGTTACAGTATAACACACTACCATCCTATAGACACTGTGAAAGACAATAAAACCGAACTTAATCTACAGAAAATAGGCATTTATCTCTGCAGACATTTCTGAGCAACAAAACTACTACATAAGAGTACAAAATGAAGTAGAAAATTCATAACTATATTACTTAGCCAAAGCTAGAGAAGCAATAGTAACAGAGAATGTGGGTGGTATTGATGAACATCATACTACCTACTGACATAGTGAGGCCAGACGCCAGATGCATATAGCGTTATACAGTGCAAGAACCAATATTGGCCAGACAAGAGGGTGTTATGGCACTTAGAAAGTGAACCCCTTGTGACATTTTTACATGAGATATAAAGAAAAATAAATTAAAATACCATAAAATGTACTTAGACTCTGTCTTCTATAAAGTAATCTCTCTACTACTATATTTCCTGCTAGGCAGTAAATACTGCTGCATTGTTTCACAAATGTTGTGTTTAAGTAACCTTGGAAGTTGCAGTATCTGCTCCAAGCATCTATTCAGGACCAGAAGTCAAACAGGAAAGTAATACTAAATTGACAAACAGTAACACAGCAATGATCAGCATGAAATGAACTGTATCTTGCAACTGTAAAAGTAAAAACAAAACACCTTCTACTTAGTGAGCTTGGGGGTGGTTGGGGGAAGGATTTAACTTAAGCTAATATGTGCTATATTTTATACTTCTGTTTTCTGTTTGCTGGAGTTGGGATAAACATATACAAGCCCGTAGTGCTGGTTATAATTATTTTCTGATTGCTTATATTTTTTCCAGCACCTGGCCCTAGCTATATGCACTACCCTGTTTGTTTTTATGAGATAAACATATACCGCTGGTGACTGGTACTACACAATGCATTTTAAGATCAGCAAAACTTCACAGTGAACAGGTTTGCATGTCAGATTGCCACTGTATGGCAAGCACCATGTGCATACTGGCCTTGAGATTCCACCTGCTATACAGAACAGTGTAGTGGGAATTTCAAAACTGTGCTATCATGGTTACAAACACATAACATGTTACACATACTCTGAGACAGCTCAAGAGAGCTCTTCTCCCGGTTCATCACCCAGCCATGTTACTCCAGGATCTCCAGAGTCCTGAGCACTGACCTCTTTGCCAGAGGCAAGGTTGGTGTAAGACCATGTAGTTTAAAATAGAATTATAATGTACAGTGGCAGCCACAGACATTGCCAGCTATTTCCTTAAATTTCTGTGATATTTCTGCAGAAATCTCCTGCTTTCTGCATTTCCAAAATAAGGGCAGCAGAGAGAAACTCTTTAGAAATGTCATGAAATATCTGGAAATAGCTGGCAATGTCTGTGGCTACTACTGTACCACACAAATCAAGGCACAAGACTGTGCCAAATATATTGGAATTGCACATTGTCAGGCTGCTCCATGAAAACTAGCACCCTCCCTGTAGGTAATCATACAGTGGCAGCCATAAATATGGTCAGATATGTCCTGAAATATCTGTGATACCTCTGGATAAATGTTATGTCTACCTGCAGTACCACAATGGGCCACCAGCCAGAATCTCCTTAGATATATTGTGAAATATATGACCATATATATGGATGCAACTGTACATGTAAATTAATGATAACCAACACCAGAACCATTATATAAAAAAGAATCAATACTTAAAATAAAAAGAATACTATATTACATAATGAGTTTTTTAATAAAATCATAAAGGTAACATGTCTTCATATTTAAACTTGCATCCACAATGACACCATCACATCACTGTGCATCTAGAAGATTACACTTTAACACACTTAAATGGTATTACAAGCATCAATTTGAGAACATCAACTGTCATGAATCAAGCAATTCCACTCAGCAGGAGGGGTCACAGGAAAAGTGTATTGAAAATCAGAAAGGAAGAGGACCACTTTTCTTAAACATGTGCCACAGAATTATTAAAAAACAACATTTAAATGTGCTGATTTCAATACAAAACAGGATCCTGTTTTGTATTGCATTATTCTTTTTTCATTCTCTGCTCACAAACAAAAAGAATATCGGAAAACGAAAAAGGATTTAAACTAATGAGAAAATGGTTTTGAATAGCCTATTGGAAACTCTTACAATATGAAACATAATCCTTTTTTGTATCACAATATTTTTTTTTCATTTCTTGTTTGTGAAAAAAGAATCTCATAAACTAAAAAAGGATTTAAACCAATCATAAACTGATTCTGAGCAGCCTATCAGAAGCGCTTAAGATAAGAAACATAATCCTGTTTTGTGTCAAAATATTTTTTTCATTCTTCATTCATGAAGAAAATAATTTCCTAAGCTGAAACATGATTGACACCAATCAGAAAATGATACTGAATAGATTATCTTAAGTGGTTTCAAAACAATATATGATCCTTTTTGTATCATGCTTTTCTTTTTTCACACATTGCTGATGAAAAAAGAATCTCAAACAAAAAAGATTTGACTAACAACAGGAAATATTGTACAACAGTCAATCAGAAACTCAGAGAATGACAGGAAGTATGCCATCTTGGCTATTTTGAGAAGTAACTGCAGTATACCAGCAAACAAGTGCAGTAAGTACTTAATTAAAAAAAAGTACTTTTTAAAATAAAACAAATTGTCTTGCAAAATTAAAAATACGCTTGATATGAAATTGGATTTTATAATCAGCTGCCTGATATCTTTATATAGCATGTGCTACATGTTTTACACCAGAACATAACTTTTAATATCTGAATAGTGAATTTTCTTTTAAATGGCTAATTAAATTTATTTAACTTGAAAATATAATAGAAATAGCCATGCAGTCCACATACAGACATGTCAGAAAATGAATTTTATAATCTACTGCCACAAATGTTTATGAATTTACTACAGCATGTGTTTACCTCAGAATCTCAAATTTAAAGTCAAAAACACATAACTGTCTTGTCAGAACTGTATTAATTGATAATGTTTCTACTTGCAAGCATGTACTTATTCAGAATTAAAAAGGCAGCTTACAAAACCTCATTTCATCATGTACTATTGCATATTTTCATCAATACAGTATTGCATTTTTTAACCAGTGAAACAAGAATTTTACACTTAGAATCAGATAGCTCTCTTACCACTTGGAATGCCAGCTCAAAAAGAGGGAAGAGAAGCTATGTGGCAATACTGATAGATGCCCTAGCACCAATAGAATTGCTTATTATTGTCACGTTAGAAATACTGGCCTATCACATTATTATACTCTCCCTCCAGAATGAAAGTATGTTTTTGTAAATAATTCACCAATAACAAACAGCACAGTAGACAATAATAACTATTTCTTGTGACTGGAACACAAATGTTGGCTATATCCAGTCAAGTGTTTTAAAAGTAATTGTTGCTGCCTGACTCAGCAATCTGCCTCTTGACAGTGAGATACAGAAAGTGAGCCAGTCACTTGGCATAGGGCTGTTGAGAGAAACACACATTTTAGAGACTGCTGTCATTTTCAGTGTTTGTAAAAGGATTTAGCATGGCAGAAGTTTTCAGAACAACCATTTGGATCCTCAGAAGTTCAGTTGTGTGGAAGGCAGCACAATTTGCCTGGAGGAGTGATTTTGGACATGAATTGCAACTGCCCAACTGTGATGTCTATTGATTTGGTAAGGGTGGCATGAGGCGGGATCAGCTCATGCCAACTGTACACTAACTTTTAGACACTCACTCTCAGCCAGACATACTTCTGATCCATCTTGAAGGTAATGATTTGGACCACAATAGGGATACAGATTTGATTAAGTCAGCTAAATCTGATTTGGCTGCATGTACCACAATGTTACCTACCTCTATGATTCTGTATTCAGATATTACAGAATAGATGATCTGGGGAGGCCAGCAACACATTCCTGGACTTGACCAATCACAGAGAAAGGTCAATATTCAGATATCTGGCTTCCTTCATGATATGGGAATGCACACTGTATGTCACCCCCATTTTAAATATTACAAAGCTTGGCTTTATCTAATAGATAGGAACATAAGAATGTGATGGCAAAAGGGGACCATGAGATCCATCTAGTCTGCACATTTTGACTACCCTCCTACCTTACAATTTTCCTAGATTACTGCAGTACTTGTCCCATGCTAACTTGAATGCCATGACTGTCTTAGATTCCACTACTGCTGTGGGAAGACTATTCCAAGGTCCCACCACTTGCTCTGTCAAGAAGGACCTTCCATGGTTGGATTTGAATCTACCTCGTATAAGACGCATATTGTATCTTCTTGTTTGTGGTGATTTGTTTTCTTGGAATAGATGTTCCAATTGTACCTGCTTTATCCCTTTCATGTATTTAAAGGTTTCTATCGTATCCCCCCGTTTCTTCTCTGTTCAAGGGAGTACAATCTCAGGTGTCTCAGTCTAGCTTCATATTGTTCTTGGTGTAAGCTGTGCACCATTGTCATGGCTCCTGCTGCACTGCCTCCAGGTGATCAGTGTCCTTTCTGAGCTGTGGCCTCCAGAGCTGTACACAGTACTCGAGGTGTGGCCTTACCAATGTCCTGTAGAGTGGCATTACCACCTCTTGTTTTCTACTTGAAATGCCCCTTTCTGTACACCCGAGGATGTCACTGGCTTTTTGTGCTGCCTTTTCACATTGCCTTCCTACTTTTAAGTTATCAGAAATCAGTACTCTGATGTCCCATTCAAGTTTTATTACTGTCAATTGTTCTCCATTCAGAGTGTATGATGGTGTGCATCTCTCAGATGCTGGCAACATGATTTTCCTCGGGGACCTCTGAGATGGAATTCTTACAGTGCTGTGACTGTGTTGTTACATATATCACCAGTATCACCATGCCACCCCACAATGGCTCTTTTCAAAGTCATATATCCCTTGGTCAAAAATAGAAGGCATACACTCACACAACATACTAACATACTAAAATGCCAGCAGAATAGGCCTAATGGTCTTTCATGTCTGCTCTTTGGTCAGTCCCCACCATGGGAGCTGAACCTGCTGCCCCCCTCTCCCTCTCTGGCTTCTTCCTTCCCAGTCCTGGATATTCTCGCTGCACTGGTTTTTGCTTGCAGAACCCTTCCCCTGTACCTGCCCCACCCCATCTTGATCCCCTCCACTGTCTCTGTCTCCACCAGCCCCCTGGGCAGCGCATTCCATGGCTCCACCACCCTCTTAGTGAAGTAGCTCCTCCTCCTTTCTACCCTGAATCTCCACCTCTCCAGCTTCCACCCATGCCCTCTAGTTGCCCCCCTCCTTCCTTTGGAGCACCCTGACTGCTCCTCCCCTATTTACCTGCTTCATGTAACTAAAGACCTCTATCATGTCCCCCAGTTTCTTCTCTCTTCCAATGTGTACATATTTAGCTCTTCGAGCCTCTCCCTATAGGTCCTATACCCCAAGCCCAAAATCATTTGGTTGCCCTCCTCTGGACCCTCTCCAGGAGTTCAATGTCTCTCTTTAAATGTGGCCTCCAAAACTGCATGCAGTACTTGAGGTGCAGCCTCAACAAGCAGTTATACAGTGGGAGTATCACTTTCCTCCTTCTGGAGATGATCCCCCTAGCGATGCATCCAAGCATCCTGTTGGCCTCTGCCACTGCCCTTCTGCAAGTCTCCAAGTTGTTCATCTTGACATCCACCACCACCCCCCGGTCCCTCTTAGCCATCAAGACTTGTAGCATTTCCCCCCCAGGGTGTACACTTGGCCCGGGTTTCTGGCTCCCAGGTGCAGTACAGTACCTTGCATTTCCCTACATTGAACTTCAGCTTCCACTTTCTAGACCACCTTTCCAGAGCCTCCAGGTCCCCCTGTAGGGCCAACCTCTCCTCCTCCCCATCCACCACCACTCCCCATTTTGAGTCATCCACAAAGAGACTCATATCACTCCTGATACCCTTCCTTATGTCAGAGATGTAGGCGTTGAACAGGCGGGGTATGAGGACTGATCTCTGAGGGACTCCACTAATGACTCTCCTTGGGGATGAGACTATCCTGCCAACCATGACCCTCTGGGTCTGGTCCTGGAGCCAATTGTCTAGCCATCTAATCAACTGCTTCCCCACCCTCATTTCTCCCAGCTTAACCAACAAGCCCGCATGAGGAACAGAGTCAAACGCCTTGCTGAAGTCAAGAAAGAGGACGTTCACAGGTCTACCCAGGTCCAAGGCACTCATCACCCAGTTATAGAACTCCACAAGGTTTGTCTGACACAATTTCCCCGGGACAATTCCATGCTGTCTATCATCCAGGCACCCCAACTTTTCCAGGTTCCCTCCCAGTCTCTCCTTGACAATGCCCTCCATTACCTTGCCCACCAGTGATGTCAGGATGATGGGCCTGTGGTTCCCTGCCACCTCCCTTGATCCCTCCTTGTGGATAGGCGCTATATGTGCCACCTTCCAGTCCTGGGGCACTCACCCTGTCCTCAGAGAGGTGCTGAAGAGCTCTGCCAGGGGTTTCACCACTGATGTCAGTTACCTCCATCTTTGTGCAGCCTTCTACCCCTCCTATGTTCAGGCAGAACCAGACCGTGGTATGGTCACTCCCCGCCAATGGGTCCCTTTCCTCCAGTCCCCCAATCTGGTCACTGTCTGCCAGGACTGCATCCAGTATCCGCTCATCCCTGGTCAGTTCCCCCACCTGCTGAGTTAGGAATGCATCCTGAAAGACATCCAACAACCTCTGTTCCCTGGCCACCGAGGATGTCTTAGTTTCCCAGTCTGTTCCTGGCAAGTTTAAGTCCCACAACACCACCACCCTTCCCCTTCCCAATCTGCAGTGTCTCCCAACATCTGCCACCAGACTGTCCTCCAGGTCCTCCACCAGTGCAGAGGGTGTATACACCACTCCTATTTTTACTCTCTTGCCCCCCCTTGTTATCAAGGTGACCCAAATCACCTCCATAGTTCCCTCCACCTCCTCCACTCCTCCTATGGCAATGCAGTTTTTGATTATTATTGCTACTCCTCCTCCTCCCCTTCCCTCCTCTCTATCCTTCCTGAACATTGTGTAACCCTCCAGGTTCAGGTCCCAGTCATGCCCTGTGGTGGCCCAGGTCTCAGTGACTGCTGCCACATCCACCTCTCCCTCAGTTAGCATCACCTGGTGCTTAGGCATTTTATTGCCCAAGCTTCTGGCATTTTGGAGGACTACCTTCCACCCTTTCCCTTTACTTTCATATCCCCTGCTCATGTTCCCATGGTGATTCTGTCTTCCCCTGGTCTGCACCTTGCCAGTCGGCCTTTACCTGCATTCTTCCAGCTCCCCGGGGGGGGTGGAGGCAGAGTCCTTCCTTTAACGGACCCCCCTCGACAGCCTTTTCTCCCATCCCTCCCCCTTCACAAGTTTAAACCCCACCTTTCACCAATGAACCCCTCTATTTTCAACTTAAGGATTTCCTTCCCCTCTGAATTGAGATGGAGCCTATCTCTAGCATACAGCCCCTTATCCTCCCAGGTCTCCCCCAATCCCCCATCAACCCATACCCTCTGGCCCACACCACTCCCTGAGCCACTGACATTTTCATATTTTCTTTCTGTTTTTTTTATTCTGTTTGCTACTATAGCATTTAGACAAGGCTGGCACTTCACAACCTGAGGAAAGGTGCAGAACTGTTTTGCTGCATGAACAGTAAGGGGGGTGGGGCTTGCTTCATTGGTATGTGTAAATATAAACCACGATTAATGGTGGCAGAGACAATCCACACAATAATTACAGGTTGAAGGGACAAAATACCAGACATTATCACTTGCTTTTGATTTTTTATTCTTTCTGTGACATGACTTAGTCTTGAATTTCCCACAGAAAGGGGGAATGCAAGGCACCATGATACTTACTTATTTATTTTTTGTCAGGAAGTGGGGTTGATGCATTTGGCACTGTATGCTTTGAGCATCTCTCCAACATCACTCCTTGGAGGGGGAGGGGGATGGACTGTGTTCCTACGTGTATAGTGACAGTGAGGGTGTGAAACTGTGCTAGGCCACTTCAGAAATATACAACAGATCATTATTGATAGAACAGACAATGTTACACTGAACATAACTTGCACAGAGCATATGATTGATACCTTAGTAATTTTTTTGTTTGTTTTCCCAGGGCAAGGACTTTACACTTATAGTAGCATAGCATTTTGTAGAATGGCAGCTCCACAAGGTGCACAAATCAGCAGAATGACAGACTTACACTATTAACAGTGTTAGTTGTCTTTGGCATGCAACATACCTTTGCACCAGAGACCCAACAACAGCCCACTCACAGCGGTCTTGGGGAAAAAAAAGATCTGCACAGACACTTCAAACATGTTCTTCATTCAATGCTATATTCTAGTATTTTTGCAATAATGAACAATATTCGAATTCACTGAAATATGTCACAGGAAACATTTACTACCAGAGTGGAGAAGCAAAACATGATAAAGTCAGCCCTGCACAAATGTTTTTCATAAATTAGAGTGTCATATTCTAAATATGCATTTTTTTTCTGTGTTTGTTTCCCAACAGAATTATGCCTAAGAAATGGAAAGACAGGGAGATGCTCACATTGCTCAAGGCAGTTAAAGAAGTTGTGCAACTGGAAATACGATGTGGGGGACCAACCTGCAACTGAAAAGACCTGGAAACATATCTTTCACTTCTTGGGTGACAAAGGCATTGAGAAAAATCCAGATGCCTGTAAATGGAAGTGGAAACAGGTGCACCAGAAATTATTTAAAGCAAAGAAAACTGGCAGCATCCACATGTGGGACAGAGACTGGTTTGAGAAGGCCTTAGAAATGTGGGAACAGGCAGGGAAGTCTGACTTTGGACATCATCATCATCATGGAAGTAAGAACATGTATACCATCACATGATCCAAAAAATTATCCTCCCTATCATCAATTACTGTGATATCATCTACTGCTCTGCTCCTGCCACCTCCTTAGCTAACCTGGATACACTTTTTAGCTCCTTCTGTCAGTATGCCCTGGATGCTCCTCCCCTGACCCATCATTGCACCTATATTGTGCTTTAGCCTTCCCCTCCCTAGCCAATAGGCGACTGTACCACTGTGCAAATTTAATCTCAAAGTTCTGGCTTGGCACACTCCCTCCTTATCTCTCTTCCTCACTCTCCCCCCCACCCACACCACTTTGCCTTGTAAGATCCCATGACCACAGAACTCTGTCAGCCCCTGGAGATACACCTCATTTGGCCAATCCTCCATCTCTTACTGGTTCCCTAAACTGTGGAATGCTCTCCCTACACAAATCCATTTCTCCTCCTCCCCAGGCTCTTTAAACAAAGCACTTTATAATAATTTCCTCTCTGTAAACTGCACCTGCCCCTAGCTCTCCTCCTCCCAGTCCCTCACTCTGCCCTCCTCCCCGTTAGTCAGTTCATACCCACATCGCTGCCCCAACTAGACTTTCTTCCTCTGTCTTATCCTTGATAGTATTCACTATCAAGCTCTCTCCCTCTGGAAATGTTCTCCTCCACCTGAGGGACTCACCCTGGCCTTTAGATCCTTGGTGCCACATTATTAGCTTCCCTTACATTTGTTTTGTCTTGTTTTACTTATAATCCTCGAATTATAGTCCTCGTATTGTTGCCTTAAGACAAGTTTTGGAATACCTCAGCCACTATTCTGTCTTACCCTCTAGGTTTTTCAATTAGGCTTAATCCTTGCCTACCTTGTAAATATCCATGCCTTTATGCTTATTAAGACATGCTTTATTATGCCTTTGTGAAAACTACTTCTCTATTATTGTGTGTACTCTTATACCCCATGCCTTGTTATGCTTGTAATCCATGCCTGTATTACTTTTTTGTTAAAACTGCTTTGTGCTATTGCATGTATTTTATAATTATTATGTAACTCCCACTACCCACTCCCCCAGGTCATACTGGGAGAGTAGCAACTTGTTGTTCAGTGTATCTTACCTGGTGAAACTTTTCAATAAATAAGTAAATAAATAAAAATATGAGCTAAATTAAACAGCAAAAAGGAAACATTTTGTAGAATGCATATTACGGATCTCGTAGAATAAAACAATGCATATAAAGATAAAAGAAACAAAAAATGACCACAAAAATATATTGTTATATCTGCTGTAGAGTTGTCCAATCTGTAGTGTATAATTCGGCAATATCACATGACATGAGGGGTGTTTATGATGGGTAACAGCCTAGCTCAAGTCAGTTGCAACAAAATACAAAGCCAACTCTTTCCACAACCTTAAGACGGGTCAGTAGCCAGCCATAACATATCTCAGAGACTTTCCTTTTGCAATTATTAAATCGGTACTGTCTACTTGTGTGCATGCATTTTTTTCAACAGATTATTGTCCCCTAAGTCATTGTACTGAAACAGAAGACCAGCTGAAAGTCCATCTTTGCCAACCAGGAGGCAACATTGTTCCTTGCCATTTCAAAATTGTTACTGATATTTTAAAGTAAAGTAATGTCACAACTACCATTAGCAATTTGGTGTACTCTAGGAAGCTCAGTCTTTCACAGTTAATGATAAAATATGCCTCTCCCAATAAAATGGGCAAGATATCCAGCAATCATGAAAAGAACATTGATTTGCATAATAGTCCAGTTACCATGCTTTGTCATCTCCCAGTCACTAGTTCTAGCACCTGGAAATCTGTTTCACCAAACAGTTGATTTTAATCCTGGGACCTGTTCAGCTAAATGAAAGTGTGTACAAAGTGTAGGACAATGCAAGGTGCTACATGTTGAGTGGCAGGTCAGAGTGTGGGCTGGGAGGTGGAGGGGGGCCACATCAGTGACAGAAATTTTTTTTAAAACTTAAACAAAAACAAATAAAAAGCAAATGACACTGAGGAACTGTTTTCTTTATTTCACACATGATTTCACAGAGGGCACTGATACCAGAGTGCTGAGTGCCATAACAATATAGTAGCAAATTTACTAACTATGGGAATGAGACAGAGACATCAGAAGGGAGGCCAGTACACCCTAGTGATCCATAAAATATTTACACTGACATTGATAAAATGGTGAACCATGCCACTAGATACTACACTTAACTTTAATAATGATGGACACAGTGATCACTGAGTGGCGATTGCCATTCTAGTACAACTAAGTAGTGCCACAGTAACAAAAAAAGGAGCAAATCACAGACAGCACAGCAAAATAAACTTGAAATATTTCAGTGGCATAGTATCATAGGAATCATAGGATATATACAGAGCTAATAGGCTTGTGTCCTGTAAGCTCACATTTTTCCTATATGAAACTTTCACTATAGAACTTATCCAGTCTGTTTTTGAAGACCTGAGTACTTTCACTGGCCATAAATACAGTGGTAGCCTATTCCTTTCGTGTACCACCCTTTGGTTAAAACAATTTTGTGTTCTCTGTAATCGTGCATTCCTAGTCTGAAGCTACATTGGGTGTGCTCATGTATTATAAGTTTCAGGCCTTATTTCTAATCCTATGCTATACAGAAGATTGCTATTGGACCAGGCTTTCTGTACTAGACACATGTCCCCTCTCGTTCTTCTATACTCGAAGGAGTATAGATTTAGCTCTTGCAGTCTCTCTTCATAGCTTCTCTCTTTCATGTTATTTATTGCTCTAGTTGCTCTCCTCAGCACTCTCTCAATTCTCTCTCTGTTGCCTTTCAAATATGGGGAACAAACCTGTGCCCCATACTCCAGAACAGGCCTAACCAGTGATGTATATGTTGGCAAGATCACCTTGCTGTCTCTGGATGCCACATGCCTAAAAATACAATTTCAAATTCTCTTACCCTTCTGAGTTATGTGATTACACTGAGATGTAAATTTCATGTCTTGGGGAAATCCAAATTCATAAATCCCTTTCATTAATTGATGTTCTCAGTGTTTTTCCATTTACTATGTAACTGTAACATGTTTTTTTCTTACCTAGATGCATGATTGTGCATTTGTCATAATTTAACTGTAGTCCAGTTTTATTAGTCCAATCAAATATATGATCTAGTGCTACCTGAAGCAAACTGTTGTCTGAGCTTTTATCTACAGCATCACCCCCCTAGACTTCAAGAGTCTGCAAACTTTGAAAGTCATACCTCCTGCTTATCATATTGTAATGATATCATGAATATATTAAAGAGAAATGACCCCAGAACAGATCCCTGGAGGACCCCACTAGTCACCACTTTCCAGTCAGAGTAAACCCCTCTGACACTAACCCTCTGCTTCCTATCCATCAGCCAATCCTCCACCCATTTCACAATGGTTGGTTCTAAGCCCGGTAGCGCCAATGTCTCCATTATTTTATTGTGGGGTAGCTTGTCAAAGGCTTTAGAAAAGTCAAGGAATGGTACATCCACTGATTTCCCTACATCCTTGTTATAGAAATTGAGAAGGTTAGTTTGACTTGACCTCCCCTTTGTGAACCCATGTTGTGATGTGTCATTTAGATGGTTAGTATCTGTGAAGGTGGTTATCCTATCTTTTATTATACCTTCCAATATTTTTTATACTGGTATTTCTTTCTGGAGCTCCCAGTGGCAAGCTTGCCATTGGCTGTCACCTTGCTCCAACCTCTGAAGGACAGACCCCCTCCCTTATGCACACATGACTTACCCTTCATGGCAGGGTGGTGGTGAGTGACTCGACCCACCCCAAATGTACCATTGCCAGAGAGGTGCCTTCTCGGGGGTGGTGCCAGGGAGACAGCTTCATTCATCTGGGGCTATTTTTCATTTTCCCCTCTTGTGGGAGAGCAGTGTGCAATGCCGCCAGTGACTGAGCCTGTGCACACTCCCGTGAGTGTACCAGTCAAGCATCTGCTGCCCTCACCCCCTGTGATGCAGCTCCATGCTCTTGAGCCACAGCCTTCGCTAGGGGTCAGGCAAGTACCAGCTGCTGTAGACCCCTCTCCCTGGAGATGGAGAGCAGTCCATAGGATGTTCAATCCATCTCCTCCAAGCTGACCAAAGGCAACCCGTGCTCATTCCCAAACATGGGTCACCAGCGTGGTGCGAGGTGTGGTGTTCAATGCCTCAACCCTCAGCACCACCGGGCTGGCTCACCTTCAAATATTTTTGGTGGTACTGATGTCAAACTTATTGGGTGATAGTTGGATGAATCTGTTTTTGTTCCTTTTTTATACAGGGGGATGACCATCGCTTCTTTGCAATTATCTGCCACTATTCCCGTGTCCATACAGATTTGATATATAAATGCCAGGGGGCAGCAATTTCTTTACATATTTCTTTAAGGATTCTGGGGTGCAGGTTATCTGGCCCTGGGGACTTGTTTGGATTTAGATTTTTAAATCTATCTTCCACATTCTTCACATCTATAATGAAGTGTTTATTTGTTTCATTACTAACAAAGGTATCTGTGACCCTTTTAGTGTTTTTTTTTTTTTGTTAAATACTGATACAAAATATTTGTTATATCTATTGGCTTTGTCTTATGTTAGAGATCACGTCTCCCATTTGATTTTTTAGAGGTCCTTCTCCTGTATTTCTCCATTTGTGGTTTACGTAGGAGTAAAAGGATTTATAATTATCTTTTGCCTTGTTTGCTAATTTTAATTCATAGATAGCTTTTGATTTTTTATTTCTATTTTCAGTTTTCTAGCTGTATCCTTGTAGTTTTCATAATTCATCTGATGTTTATTTAATTTCCATTTTTTGTAAAGTTTTTTCTTTTTGTTGGTTAGCTTTTCGATTTTTTGGGTTACCCATCTTGGTGCATTATCTTTTCTTTTATTGTATTTCTGAATAACAGGGATGTTTTTATGAGTTTCCTGATTAATTTTATTGCAGAATAGATCCCATATGATGTTTATAAGTATGTCCTTAAACTCTTGTTTCCAATCCCACTGTCTTATGTTACTTTTAATGTTCTCAAAATTTGCTTTCCCAAAATTTAATGTACAGTAGTAGTGAATCCCACCTATTTTCTAATTTCTTCTTTTATTTCAAATTCTACTTTTAAGTGGTCACTCGTACTTAATGGCATGGACGTTTTACAATTGGTGATAGTATCTCACATGTTTGTTAATAACAAGTCAAGTGTATTTGTATCCCTTGTTTTTTCATGTATCTTTTGAACCAGGCCCATATGCTCAAAGGCTTCCAAGTACTTTGATTTTCTTTTATTTGCACTACTCAGTTTCTCCCAATTGATCCCAGGTAAATTAAAATCACCCATGGTTATAGTTCTATCTGCTGGATTTAAATTATAGATTATAGGTCTTCTTCTTTTGTTCTTGATGGAGCCCTGTATACTAAGCCTATGATTATCTTGGGTGATTGTATAGGACTACTTTTAACCAAATTTGGTCCTTCTCACTTGAATTCATTGCTATCTCTTCTGCTTGGATGTTATTTGAGATATACATATATATATATATATATATATATATATATATTCCTCCTCCTTTCCTGTGTTCCTTAGACTTTTATATAATGTGTATCCTGCTATATTTTGTTCTCATGTTTTATTTTTGTCCCACCATGTTTTGGTTATTGCACATATGTGTATTTCCTGTGTCAGCATCATCTGTTGAAGTTCTTCAAATTTGTTGGTAAGGCTCCTTGCATTTAGTAATATGCAATTCCATCCTGATATACTCAATCCATTATCTTGAATTACCCATCTGTTATCAGTCTTTACTGGTGCCCCCATGGCCCCCTAGTTGTTAGTTTAAAAGATTCTGTATGTCTGCATTTTATCTCTTAGCCAGATTGTAAGTGCAGTCCATCCTATCTGTAGAGTCTTGAACCTCTAAATGCATCTGTGTTGTCTAAATGTTTGTAATTTTGTCTGCACAGCTCCCTAAGCCACCCATTCAATGCATTTACATCTGTTTTTTCTTGTATGATGACCTTAAACTGGAAGCACTCCTGGTACTATAATATCTCCACCTTTGTCTCAATTTCTAATACAACCATTGTAAGGTCTGCATAAAACCCTTGTGGGTTCCTTTTACCTATATCATTTGTTCCTATATGTAACAGTACCAAAGAGTTTGAAGTATTGTCCAGTAGACCTCTCAGTAATTGCTTTACATCACTGAGGTTTGCTCCTGCCAACATGCTGGTAGTGGTACACAAGGTGGAATCAGTACCCCTAATGATGGAATCACCAGTCACTAACAGATATCTTTTTGCTAAATGATGTGTAGTTATCTCTGCTTGTTTTGTACCTGTCTCTGCTTTTGTATTATTTTTCACTTCCTTATTTGTTTCCACTTAAGTAATAATGTTTGATTTCTTGTTCCTATCTATGGCCATATCAGCCTTAGTTCCTGTGTTTATTTTTGGAGTGTTTGCTACTTGTCTCATGATTTTTGTGGCACTAGTTTCTTTTTCCTCTAAGGAGTTGAATCTGTTTTGTAATGTAATTGGAGTGCTGTTATGAACATGACCTCTCCTTCTTTTCTTTGAGTTTTATTGTGCTGTGGCCCATTCTTCTAGCACTAAGTCTGTAGTAGTTTGTACTTCCTTAGATGTTAACTTGCTTGTCAGGAGATCTAATCCTCACTTTCAGGTTCTTGGCAATATTGGGAATGCAAGTAATCACAGACACGTTGCATAAGAGTAATAAACTTGTTTATTACTACCAAAAAGGATAAAATCACAGTTCCCCTAAGCAGTTCTTACCAATACGAACCGGGAGCCAGTGCTAAGCGTTCCATATATCGAGGTTTCATTGTGTCTCTTGGGATCTCCGAGGTACAAGACTAGTGTATCACATTATATACCTACAGGGTTTTATTTAACTCTAAAAATTGATTAGCGTTTTGCTCATAAAAGTGCTAAAACATTGTGAAAATGTATAGCACCTGCCTCACTGTCTTTAACAAACATAACACTTCTAGAAAACCTATATAAATACTTTCTGAACAGTTAGTATTGTCCCAAGAAAAAAAACTGCTAATCAATTATTTAAATATGATAATTACTATGGTTACTGTAAGATAGAAACATTTCTAGTTATAGAGATGAGTCCTATTGGCTAAATTAGAGGTGGCTTCATGGTCCAAGATAACATTATATAATTTTGTAATAGTCATCAGTTTGTGAAACTCCTGTATGGGCCTGAAGGCCTGCACTTCCAGTATCCCCATGACCTATTGGAGTCTGGGTTGCTGGTTGTACCGCCGCAAGGGCCTGTGTGGGAACAGAGTCCGCTACAGAGCGCACTTGTCCGAGGAGCTCTTGGAATTTCTGATTCTCTTCGGCTATCTCCGTATATGAAGGGCCTGTTCTTTGTTGTTGTGGTTTACCTTTACCCTTATGCTTTTTATAGAAACATAGAAACATAGAATTTGATAGCAGATAAGGACCGCTTGGCCCACCCAGTCTGCCCATTTCCCTACCTGATGGATAAGCTGCAGATCCTAGTTAACCAGCAGCCTACTTCTTCCTACCCCCACCCCCTAGAATTGCCTTATGACTGTCCCATGCATGCTTGAATTCCACCACTGTTTTTGACTCCACAACCTCCTCTGGAAGGCTGTTCCATGCATCCACAACCCTCTCTGTGAAAAAATACTTCCTTAAATTACCTCTGAGCCGCCCCCTTCTATCTTCAAATTGTGCCCCCTTGTTCTTGCACACCTCTTTTTTTGAAAGATGCTACCCTCTTGAACTTTGTTGATTCCCTTGAGGTACTTGAAAGTTTCTATCATGTCCCCCTTCTTCCTCCTTTCCTCAAGGCTATACATATTAAGCTCCTTAAGTCTCACTTCATATGTCTTCTGGTGCAGACCCTGCACCATTTTAGTTGCCCTCCTCTGGACAGCTTCCATCCTGTCTTTGCAGAGATTGGGTCTCTAGAACTGCACGCAGTACTCCAGATGTGGTCTCACCAGCTGTCTGTACAGAAGGATAATAACTTCTTGTTTTCTGCTGGTGATGCCTCTCCCTATGCATCCCAGTATCCCCCCAGCCCTCCTTGCTGCCCTCTCACATTGCTTGCCCACCTTATTCTTATGCCAATTCCAGTTCCCACCCCATTGTTGTTGCTGTTGTTGTTGCGGTTGTTGTTGATGTTGGGTCTGTTGGGGGTGTTGGTTATCAGCTGGATGGGCCTGTTGATGTTGGGCCTGTTGGTGTTGGGCCTGCTCTTCCACAGTGTAGTGCATCGTGGCCTCTGAAGCAGACTCCATGGTGGCTACCTTCTTGGAACTGGAGCCCAGATCACGGTTATACAGTTGGTAAACTCTCTCGGTTTTCTGAAGGATGTCGGCAAACCTATCCATATTGGGGTAGATGGTTGGCTCTACCTTTTCTCTTACTGCAGGAATCATGTTCCTAAGGTTCTGGGTCTTAAATTTAATAAGATCTACATCTGCTGCTTCTTGTGCCAAGTGCTTTCCTGCTCGGTAGGCCATCCAAAGTCTCTGGTGGTAAGTCACTGGACTTTCCTTTGCATTCTGTTTCACAGGGTATGCAAGCATCACTCCTACTACACCTGGGCTGTGAGCAGAAATGAGCTGAGCTGCAACCTCATCAAAGGTGGCATTCCCATCCTGGTGGATGGCATCAAGGAGTTTGGCCCACAAACTAGGATTGATGGTATGGCGTAGTATTTGGACCTGGTATTCTGCATCGAGGCTAAGTGTCTCGCATTTAGAATGCACCTTTTCTAAGTGACAGCTGAGGTTGTTGGACGGATTCATCCGACCGATACTGTCAGCTATTTGCTGAACAGAGTAAGCCATGTGTAAGGGATTACTGGGTCGATCAGGCAGTGGTAGGTTATCTCGGGCGCCATCTAGTGCAGCCTGAGCTACAGCCTCGGCCGCAGTATGAACAATACCATACTGAGTGCCAGCCTCCTGCAGAAGCTGCCTAATCTGGGTTTTAATAGCCCGTTTACTTCTCTCAGGAAGAGGTACATTACCTATTGCAGTTTCAACCATCGTTTCTTTCTCTTGCCTATCTTCCACATTAATAACAGCTATCGGTGGTGCTGTAGGGACCAGGCCTGAGCCTGTTCCCCCCAATCATGGGGGCCACCATGTTGGCGTCTCCCATGATGGGCGTCATGACATTGATGACATATGACATGGTGAGGGTGTAGTGGGAACCTGCCATGTTGTGGATGGCTGGGTGGGGTCTTTGGGCCATAGTAGGGGTGTGACTGGGCATTGTATTGAGAGATGTCATCATTGGATGCTTCCCCTTCAGATGACGTGTGTAAGGCAGGGGCTACGCCTCCCATCGCCTTAGCATGTCCAACCAGAACCTCCCGCTGATGGCGCAGTTTCGCCATCTTGGTTTTACATTCAGCATGACTCACAGTTTCAGCATCCATATCAACCTCATCTTGCATTTGCTTCTGCAACACTCTATACGTGGCGCTCAGTTCGTGATTGTTCCTAGTAGCCACTTCTAAGTCATTATGTACCTGGTTCATCTCGTCCTGTAGCTCTCCCATCTCCTCACTTAACTGAGCATTTGCAGCACTTAGCAAATCATTCATATGCAATGCCTGTCTCTTATTCTGTCTCAAACTTTCACACTCCTGCTTCAACATACAAAGTTCATGTTCTCCAGCATAAACTGAATGATGCAAAAGTGAATCCTTTTCATTCCGCAGAGTCTGGAGTTCAGACTCCAAGTTCTGCTGCAGTCTAACACATTCTGTATCCTGCAAACCCATCTGTTGCTTAAGAGATGAAATTTACAGATCAAGGGTTCAAAACCTCACTTTGGAGGCTTCCAGAGCAGCATAGAGAGCCGCGACCATCAACCCTTTAGCCTGACGCTTATTGGTTGATTGTCTCATCTCTGTGTACTGGGTTGAAATCCCCAGTATAGGATTTTCAGATTGACTTGCATCCCACGCGATGTCAGACCATCCTCCATGGGAGGTAAGGAAGTTGGAGACATCGAGTCTCAGTTCTGTGCAGATATTTGACATGGTGGCCATTGTGTGGGAGGGAACGAAAAATCAAACTGTGAAAAAGGCACCATGCTATGTATCAGTCCACAGCAGGAGCACTTTATACACAGCTGGGCTACTGCATAAGTTGTAGGCTTGCAATTCAAAGCTGTAATGAAGTGAGTCGAGTCGGCATCGACCACACCAGAAAGGATGACAGCCAGACTTTGTAAGTGACTACAAACTGGTTTTAAAATGGGAGAGGTGATACGGGAATGTACACCTACTGTCCCCGTGGGAAAGGGAAAAGTTATAGCAACAAGTGAAAACTTACAAACACCAAATATCGCCAGCATGCAGTCACCAATTGTCAGGAGGTCTAAACTTCACTTTCAGGTTCTTGGCAATATTGGGAATGCAAGTAATCACAGACACATGGCATAAGAGTAATAAACTTGTTTATTACTACCAGAAAGGATAAAATCACAGTTGCTCTAAGCAGTTCTTACCAATGTGAACCGGGAGCCAGTGCTAAGTGTTCCCTATAGCTCAAGGTTACTTTGTGTCTCTTGGGATCTCTGAGGTACAAGACTAGTACCATTATGTGGTCTATCAATCAGCAATCTCTTGTAAGAAGGCAGAATTCCTGTCCAGAGAGATTGCTGCTGCACAGAATAGACCAGCTCAGCTTTTCCAGACTGTGGACATATTGTGCAATCCAATCTGTCTTCAGCCCAGAAGAGCCTTTTCTCAAGAATGGTGTGAGAAGCTTGCTCAATTCTTTTCAGATAAGGTTTCCACAATCAGTTCCGATGTCCGCTCGACCCTCCCTAGTGGGAGTTGTGATGGTCGGCAGGAGATGTCGCACACCCATTGTGTGGTCCAACTTCAGCCAACTGTGGTTTGGACCCGGGCCCTACACATCTCCTACTGAGCTGTGTAGATAACATTGGCCCAGTCCTGGCTGAGAAAGTCTGGAGGTCTTTGGAGAGGGGGATTTTTCAAAACCATCTGAAGGAGGCTATGGTTCAGTCCCTTCTTAAGAAGCCTTCCTTGGACCCAGACTGTCTGGCTAACTACAAACCCGTCTCTAACCTGCCCTTTGTGGGAAAGGTTATTGAGAAGGTGGTCGTGTCGCAGTTAGATGATCATTTGACCAGCCACGATGTCTATGATTCTCTCCAGTCTGGATTTAGGAAGAGACATAGTACCGAGACAGCTGTGGTCTGGGTACTAAATGACCTCCTAATAGCGAGAGATCGAAGGACCTGTTCTATCTTGGTCCTTCTTGATCTCTCTGTGGCATTTCACACCATGGACCATGGTGAGCTATTGGAGTGCCTGTGGTTTATCTGTGGGCTGTCTGGTACAGTCCTCAGTTGGTTTCGATCCTTCCTCAAGAGTAGGACCCAGAGGGTGGTGTCTGGGATTTTTTCCTCAACATCATTCCCCCTATCCTGTGGGGTGCTGCAGGTCTCCATTTTGGCACCCATGCTGTTTGTGGTGTGCATGCTGCCGTTGGGAGTGATCATCAGGTGGTATGGATTGAGTTTTCACTGCTATGCAGATGATACTCAACTAAGCATGTCCTTTGTGCCAGCCAAGATGCTGCCTTTTCAGTCTTTAACAACTGTCTGGCCGAAATCCAGGACTGGATGAATGTGAGTTGGCTGTGGTTGAATCTGGAAAAAACTGAGGTGTTGGTCGTGGACCCAGGTCGCCAGGAGGCGGGTTTGTTGGTGGGATCTCCCTCGGGCTTATGGCTTGGGGGTGTCCAGCTAACTACCTCAGACTGGGTGAGGAATCTGAGCATTGTATTTGATAACTGTTTGACACTTAAATCACAGGTGTCGGCAGTTGTCAAAGCCTCTTTTTACCACCTGAGGAACATCGCCCTGGTGAAGCACCTGGTTCCTCCTGATGATCTTCCTACTTTGGTCCATGCCTTCGTTACCTCCCATCTTGACTACTGCAATTCCTTTTATCTTGGGCTACCGGGGGTTGACATTCGCCACTTGCAGCTAGTGCAGAATGCGGCAGCCAGGCTACTGACTGGTTCCTCTAGGTCCAGTCATATAATGCCTGTGCTCCGAGGACTGCATTGGCTGCCAGTATACTGGCTTATCACCTTCAAGGTCAGTTTGTTGAACTATAAGGCCCTACACGATCAGGGACCTGGCTACCTGAAAGATCTCCTTCATCCCTACTGTCCCTCCTGCTCTCTCCGATCCACTGACAAGGGATTGATAGAGATTCCCAGGGTTCATTTGAAGACTTCTGGGGCCAGATCTTTTAGCTTTATGGCACCTACCCTGTGGAATTCTCTACCTCGTCAGGTACGAGATTACCCGACTGTCCAAACTTTTAAGGGGCCACTAAAAACATATATTTTTAAACATGCATATAATGATTTTTAAATGTTATTAGCTTTGGATTAATGTTATTGTTTTAGTAATATTGTTTTTATTATGTGATGTACAGGCACCTTGGTTCTGGAAAGGCGCCTTTTACAAATAAAGTTTTGATTGATTGATTGATAGTGTATCACATTATATACCTATGATAATTACTATGGTTACTGTAAGATAGAAACATCTCTAGTTACAGAGATGAGTCCTATTGGCTAAATTGGAGGTGGCTCCACGGTCCAAGATAACATTATATAATTTTGTAATAGTCATCAGTTTGTGAAACAAAAGAGTTCTTATACAGAGTCTTACATAACTCAGTGTAGTAGTACAAATCACTGAAAGGTGGCAATGCCGACTTACATATCATAATTATTCCAAGAACACAGGTGCCTTGGCATCTTACAAGTAAGAAATACACAGAAAATACATAGGAGAGTATATGTATTAGCAAGCAAAGTGTATTACAACAATATGCGTACATATCCTGACATCTACTCTTGTACCGGTAGATGCCCTTAGCCCTATATGTTAGTATAACATATGCCTAAGTACTAGCTGTCTATGGTGTACCTCTGAGGGTACCAATTAGGGTGCAGGGACCTTGTGTAACATGATTGTTTCCTTAATACTTTCACCCTCCCCTTCATTTTCTGCTAATTATGTTTCCAACTGTACTGCTTCCCTTTCTGGGTTTATTTTGACTGTGTGGTCCACCTGATTTTTTAAGGCTATGATACCATTTTGTAGTGCCACTTTGTTATGTAGGATAAGAATTTCCTGTTTAAGTGTGTCTATCAGTAAGCATTTGTCACATGTGAACTTTTCCATTTGTGTTCCTATACAATACATCTGACAGATTTGGTACATATTCTTATTGCTTCCCATAGGGGTCCTTGGGCAAGGTTTTTCAACTCTTACCTCCATTATGATATCTAGTGGTGTATTGTAATGCTTTCTTTCTAGTTACCAATTCCTCCAGCATTTACAGCCCATTTCCCCAGTGTCCCCAGTGGACACAGCTGATGCACTAAGACATGTGTGTCTCTGTGCACAGAACCACGTGCTCACCCCGCTCACTTGGGGTAACGATTTATGTGTGGACTTGAACCAGAAGTTACTTGGAATTCACTTCCAGTTTGGCTCTGCACTATAACCAGTAAAACAGTAATATTTCATTTAAATATATGGCAGGTATCCTGAATTGGGGATTGCTGTACAAACTGGCTAATGTGAAGCAAAAGGCATAACTAAGTGCCTTCAACTACATGCAGATTATTGAAGTACACTGAACCTAAAATAATGTGTTATTTTCTCTTAAATATTCTATATAGATAGAAAGACATTTTCTTCAAACACAGTTACCTGACAATATGTCTTTATGTGCCTTGTGTCTCCACAGAACATTCAGGCTTCCTTGTCACACAAGCAAAACAGAGCCAGCTTGTACCAGTCCCCAGTGAACAGATGACAGAGGACCATGCTCTTGATGAGAGCCTGTTGATCATGCCGCCTGACAATATGTAACAGCAACCAGAGTATAACACTGAATACAAACATGTACAATGCTAGCATGTCATAATTTTCTAGAAATAGTCATTTAAAAAGTGGCAACTACTTTCCCATTCTGCAGGTATGAGAAAAAGGAATTCTACCAGCACCCATGATGAAGTCCAGTATGGTAACACTAGCAACCCATGGTAATACACTACACGTGAATGCACCTCCTCTCCTTCCTTCTTCCTGCTGTGTCCCGATACTGTAGACCTCAGTATGGACTGCAGTGTGGCACACAAGCAGACCACCCTTCCGTTATGTCTGCACACAACCCTTTGTGGTGCAATAACTATCCTATCCCCCCAACACTAACACACACAGCATGATAAACAACATGGCAAGAGTCCCTTCCACACCCTCCTTCAGGTGACATGCTTTTCAGCATGGACATGCAGTGCCAACAGTAGGACAACCACCAAACATAGTATACTTCCCAGGCCTGCACAACAGTGAACTACACAAACAGCCCCCCACATTGCCTTGATGACCAAAATATCTGCAGCTTCAGTTTCAAGGTTTACATGGTTTCCCCAACAACCTCTTAGTAGTTACACCCACTTGCTGTGGATAGTGAACTATGCATTATTGTCTGTATGTTTATGTATTACATAACAATACCATCATTGTCATGCATATAACTCTACTTTTTTGAGCAATCAGACAATGAGAAACAACACTATTATGATTCTGTTGCTTCTTTATACGTATGTACAATATTACATATTTTTAAAGCAATACAGTGTGACAATAAGTTACATTAGCCATCTGATAATCACCCTCTAAGCATGTAATGTGGCATGAAGCACAGCTGAGTCCCACATACCATGCCTCTAAGGAGTGATGAACACACTGTTAATGCAAACACTTGGAGTTTCTTATTGTTATTATAGCTATTTGCATTGTTTGTCACAATAACTTAGAGCCTTTTTTTTGTATTCGTTAATAAAATCTATTCATTCTTGAGGTGAAATAGTACAACCAGCTAGAACATTGGGTGTGTGTGTCATCTATACTGCTGAATGACGTCAGCAGATGGAAGTCCGAGAGATCATCGGTTTGCCTACCTTGGGTTATAAACTATTTTCAATTCACCCCATGATGATACATTTGAGATTGGCTACCAGCTCCACTTCCTTCTCTGGATCTCTAATCTGTAGTTTGAGCAGGCAAACTGCCCAATTTTGAATATATAGCTACAGATCCAATGTGATGACACAGCACACGTGCAGCAGCACAACCACCACCAATAGCAGCTTTCCCATGTCATGACCCAGTACTTGTTGGGAGGTTACATATCTGTGTCTGACACTCATCCACCCTGCCTTGGCCCTGTAGTGCATTCAAGGAGATGAGATTGTAGCTGCTGTGGGCATCAATGATGGAGCTCTGGCTTGAAACCTGCCATGACTCCTAGAGTTTGCACGCTTGGCCTACTTCGCCCCAGTTCACAACTACTGTGAGCCAGAGGCTGAAGAAGAAAAATATAAGGTTATAGGTAAACTTACAGAGAATGTGGGAGGAGGGTTACAGTTCACTTCTCTACAAGATTCAACAGTAATGGCAGCCAATGGAAACTAAAATAGAATGTTAGTAAACATTCTGTGATGGATGACATCTTGTCATTATGCAGTGGGCAATAAGTCTGCACATGACTCTTGAATAAAGATTAACATGACATTCAACTGCTCCCTTAGCCAATCAAATGTAGGAATTCAGACCTCCATTATTAAATTACTCAATGCCAGGCAATAAGAGCTAAGATTAAAACAATATAATGTTCAATATAGCACAGCTTATGTAAAATGTATACAATATCAGACTATTAACAGAACAGTAACCTATGTACGTCTCTATGTATTTCAGATCAGGAAAACCTCAGAGAGGGTAGTGGTGGTGCTCCATAGATGGTCACAGAGGAAGGAGCTGAAGAACACCAAGCCCCCACTGTGACCAAAACAGAGGCATCACTGACTGCTGGGACCTACAGAAATCAAGATGAGACTGAGGAGCCCCAATAGGACCATCTGGACTTTTGAGGCCTGTAGCTGTACAATGTAAGTAACAATCACTTCCTAAAAGTATGATTTTATGAGATTTTCCACTGTTTCTCTATGTCATATTGGATTTTTATCATCTTCACATTGCACTACCACACAACAGCGATGCACCTCACACTCACCAATGCTCAGGAAATGTGCATCACAGACTTCAGCAGATAATGTCTCATAACATCTGTGCCTTGAAACACATGAATACTGTAGGACAAACAGAAGATCAATCTCCATACTGCTCAACATGGAGCAATAAGTACACAGTGCACACTACAACAATATCCACATTACAGCACTAGCAGCAACCCTCCCATAGTTTTAATGCATACCTTCCATCCCCCCAAAACATACCCAATCACTCAGTACAGCAGTACACACAGACCTGCAAGAAACAGAAGTACACATTATCCACTGATACATTATTAACACATCACAGTTAAAAAATCCCACTCTTTATGCTAACATCACAGTCCCATATTGGCAATCTCAAAGTTGTGCCATAGTACAACATTATCATTATGTTATCTAACACTGTCATTTATGTTTCCAGCTAACTGTATAGAGAATGATGCAAGCTATCAGTGATACAGATATGTGAGCGCTATGATAGCATGTGAGGAACATGCTTGAGGGTCTTATGGAAAATTTAGATAAACCACTGGTCTTGATTCATGTAGGGGTAAACCATATTGGGAAAAGAACCCTAAATGAAATACACAGTGATTTTGAATTAATTGCAAAGGAAATAAGGAGAAAAGGAGGTGATGTTATAATATCAGGTCTGACACCAGTACATGGAAGGAACTAAAAAAAAAAAATTGGGAAATAAATATATTAAATAACTGATTGATACAATGGACTATGGCACATGGGTATGGTTACATAAACAACTGGCAGACTTTCAGGGATGACAAACTGATCAGACCACGTGGTCTGCATCCTAGTAAGCTAGGGACCAGAATACTGGCAAAAACATTGAATGACACCATTTATAAAAGTTTAGCTAATAGATTGGGGGAAGGGGCAGTGGAGAGGAGAATGGTAACCACAAAAATGTCAAATTCAAGGAGAGTCAGAGAAATTCAGAACTAGAGTGGAAATCTCTCCTGGTCAACATCAGAAGTATTAAAAACAAATTTGACAAGTTATGTTACATTATGTCATCACAAAAAATAAATATATGTGCCATAATGGAAACCTGGTGGGATAAGAATGACTCCTTTGAGAAAACCATCAAGGGAGATAACTTATTCATCAAGTCCAGAGAACATAGGAAAGGGGGATGGGTTGCTGTTTATGTATCGGACGATTTCCAGACAGTAGAGCTATTGAAAGACAAAAACAACTTGGAACATATATGGTTAAAACTTATACCATATTGATCCACAAAAATAATATTGGGGTTATTTATAGACTCCCATCTATCCAAGCTAGAGCTGAAGAGGAGTTAAAAAGTTACATACTGAAAATTAATCCAGCAGATAGACTTCTGTTTATGGGAGACTTTAATCTGTCTGGGATTGATTGGTAATCCCTCATTTTTAGTAAAGGGGTTGAAAACTCATACTTGGAACACATTTGACCAGGTAGGATTAGAACAGAAAGTTAAACAGAATACTAGGGAGACAAACTTCTAGACCTAGTTGTAACAAATTTAGAAGATTCCATTACAGATTGTCTAGTAAACCAACCATTAGGAGCAAGTAATCATTGTATGGTATCCATCATAATAATGGAAAAAGAGCAATGTAGATCAGTGGAGACTACTTGATGGAGGAGGAACATCTGGATATTGTGGCAGTCACAGAAACATGGTACACACAAAACCATGACTGGGATGTAAACATACCAGGATACACTATCTATAGGAGGGACAAGGAGGGTAAAAGAGAAGGAGGAGTAGCTCTTTACATAAGGGAAGAAATAAAAGCAACAGAACAAAAGGGTAAACAGGGAGGAGGAGAAGAAGCACTGTGGGTCAATGTGGAGACAGGCAATAGCACCACAATCCGCACAGGGGTTGTATACAGACCCCCTTCTCAGGGGGAGGAAATGGACAAGGAAATGATAGAAAGTATACTTAGAATGGCAGAAAAAGGGGAGATATTGCTGATGGGTGATCTGAATATGCCAGATGTTAACTGGAGTACAACTGCAGCAGCCACTTCAAAGAGTGGGGTTATTCTAGATGCCCTACAGGGGGGCATGCCTTAGACAACTAGTATTGGAGCCCACTCGAGAGGGAGCAATCTTAGACCTGGTTCTCTCAAATGGAGATGGAGAGAGGATCACAGATGTAGAAGTGGGTAGCCATCTGGGAACTAGTGACCATCGAACAGTATGGTTCACAATAAACACAGCAATAGAGTCATGCCATACAAAGGCAAAAGTACTGGACTTTAGGAGGGCTGACTTTGCCAAAATGGGTGAGTGCCTAAGGAATGCACTAGCAAATGGACAGGAAGGAGGGGTGGAAGAACAATGGGGAATAATAAAAACTGCCATCACAGAGGTAATGAGCCTTTGTGTGAAGCAAATAAATAAAACAAAATGATGTAAAGAAACCACTATGGTTCTCAAAGGAAGTGGCAGTGAAGGTTCAAGAGAAAAGGAAGCATTCAGGAAGTACAAGGAATCGCAGAAGGAGCAGGACAGAGAACTGTATCAGTTAAAGCAAAGGAGGCTGGGAAGGCAGTCAGACAGCAAAGGCCCAAACCAAGGAAAAGATAGCCAACTCAGTTAAGAAGGATAAAACCTTTATAGGTACATCAGGGAGGAAGGAAGACCAAGGAGGGATAGTGAGGATTAATAAAGGGAGGGAGGGTGGGCAGAGGGAGACTGTGAAAAGGCAGAGATACTAAACAAATATTTTTGCTCAGTATTTACAAATGAAGATGGGGAGGTACCTAAAACAAATAATAGAAACACTCTGGATATGGAAGTTGATACCAGCCCATTTACAGAAGAAAGGGTTCTGAAAGAACTCTTAAAACTGAAGGTGGACAAAGCAACGGGGCCCGATGGGATTCATCCCAGAATTCTAAAAGAACTAAAGGTAGAACTAGTGATGCCACTGACTACCCTTTTTAACAAATCATGGGATGATGGGGTGGTACCCGAGGACTGGAGGAGGGCAGATGTGATTCCCCTTCACAAAAGTGGGAGCAAGGCAAAAGCAGGAAACTACAGACCTGTTAGTTTAACCTCAGTGATAGGGAAAATGATGGAATCACTTCTGAAGGAAAGAATTGTTGAGTATCTAGAGGCCAGAGGGGCACAGGACCCTAGGCAGCATGGATTCACAGTGGGAAGGTCATGCCAGACAAATCTGATAGATTTCTTTGACTGGGTGACCAAAGTAGTAAATCAGGGAGGGGCCTTGGACATGGCCTACCTAGACTTTAGCAAGGCATTTGACACAGTCCCACACAAAAGATTAATATACAAGTTAGCCAGCCTGGGAGTGGGTCCCAAGATGACAGCCTGGGTAAAGAATTGGCTGGAGAATAGGACACAGAGAGTAATAGTAGATGGAGTCCACTCAGAAGAAAGGGGGGTTACTAGTGGGGTACCGCAGGGTTCAGTATTAGGACCGGTCCTCTTCAATGTCTTTATAAGCAACATTGCAGAGGGACTGGAAGGAAAAGTATGTCTCTTTGCAGATGACACAAAGATCTGCAACAGAGTTGATGCACAAGGTGGGGTGGAAAGGATGAGAAGGGACTTGTGAAGGTTAGAGGAATGGTCAAATGTATGGCAGCTTAGATTCAATGCTAAGAAGTGCAAGGTAATGCACCTGGGAAACAAGAACCCAGGGAAGAATACACAATGGGGGAGGTAGTAACAACAACAAAAAGGAAAGGGACCTGGGGTAATCATGTCAGATGACCTTAAGGTTAGCAAGCAATGTGAGAAGGCAGTAGGGAGGGCTGGAGGTATACTGGGATGCATAGGAGAGGCATCAGCAGCAGAAAAACAGGAAGTTGTTATCCCTCTGTGCAGACAGTTGGTGAGACCCCATCTGGAGTACTGTGTCCAGTTCTGGAGACCCCATCTCCGCAAGGACATAGACAGGATAGCGGCAGTCCAGAGGAAGGCAACTAAAATGGTGCAGGGTCTGCAAGAGAAGCCATATGAGGAGACACTAAAGGAGCTTAATATGTATACCCTTGAGGAAAGCAGGGAGAGGGGGGACATGATAGAAACTTTTAAGTACCTCAGTGGAATCAACAAAGTCCAAGAGGGTAGCATCTTTCAGAAAAGGAAACGTGCAAGAACAAGGGGACACAATTTAAAGACAGAGGGGGGCGGTTCAGGGCAATGTGAGTAAGTATTATTTTACAGAGAGGGTAGTGGATGCATGGAACAGCCTTCCTGAGGAGGTTGTGGGGTCTAAAACTGTGGGACAATTCAAGAATGCATGGGGCAGACAGGCAATTCTTGTGGGGGGTAGGAAGAAATAGGCTGTTGGTTAACTAGGATCTGCGGCCTATCCTGTAGGTAGGGAAATGGGCAGACTAGATGGGCCAAGCGGTCCTTATCTGCCATCAAAGTCTAAGTTTCTATGTTTCTATGTTTCTATGTATCACCCCTACAATTTAAACACCCAAATCTTTGGTTAACTAAGTTTGCCAATAATTGTAGTTGGAGCAAGAATACAAGATGCTGCAGACGCAAAAATTCTTCAAGATTCCTTAAACCACATTTATGGGTGATGTAATAAATCTAACTTACACCTGAATACTGATAAATGTGCAATAATGCATTTAGGAAAGAAAAACGTAAGGCACAACTACTATTTGGGTAATAATATTCTTAAACAAGTGACTGAGGAAAAGGTCTTAGGAATTATGGTAATGGAGGATCTACAATTTAAAGTACACTGCATAAACACTAGCCAAAAAGCTAAAAGGATATTAAATTGTATTTTAAAGCATATTTCTGTAGTAAATGTGAGGTAATTGTGCTCTTGTATGTGTCTTTGGTTAGACCATTACCGGAGGATGGGGCAGAGGTTTGGTCACCATGTAAAGTGATGGAGAAGGATATGTTGGAGAGAGTACAGAAGAAGGCTACACGTGCCATAGAAAGGCAGAGGGGAAAGGAATACCATGCTAGATTAACTGACTTGGATCTAGTCTTGCTGGAGTATAGAAAGGCGAGAGGAAACGTGTATACTTTTTAGGGCATTTACTGATGACGACTTATGGGAGAGGTAAGGATTAGGTTTAAGAGAGCAGACAAACAACACTAGAGCTCACCCATTACAGCTTGAAGGGGAACAGTGCAGAACCAGCAGGAGAAAGAACTGGTTTACCCAGAGAGCTATATCTTCCTGGAATGGCCTACCACTTGAGACAGTAGGGAGTACATCTATTCAAAGCTTTAAAATAAAATTGGATAGACATCATAAACAAAGGCATTGTCCTTATAGATAACTAGTGAGCATTATGGATGAAAGTCTGATTAGCTCTGCAAAACCGTTGATACGTATGAAGAACATACCACACCTTCACAGCAAGATAATTATATATCCCAAGATTGACAGCCCCACCTTCAACCCCATTGAACTTGTTCTACATAAAACTCATACCATGGCAACATCATATATTACTGCACAGCACACATGGCTCAATTCACAGTATAGCACAACAACATATCACATAATAGACTGTCTTCCTCACAAAAAACCTGCACCTTGGCAACACAAAATGAATATAAATTGCAGAAAAAACTTTGTTAATGCACTAGTTTGGGTTAAAGCGACAAAAGTAGGGAAATGTAATGTTAGGGCTTCCAAACCTAACACCCCACCCCAGGCTGCACAGCAGGTGTGCGGTGTACCTTGGGGTTATCAAGCCTAATGCTCACTCCATTTTCGTACACTGTACACATCTGGCATTAATTACAGATGGAGTGGGGTGAGCATTACTCTTGAGAACCCCAATGCACATCTGACACCTACTGTGCTGCCTTGGAGGGTGGGGGTGTTAGGGTTGGAAAACCCCAATGCCACATCTCCCTACATTTGTTGCCTTAACCCTAACTAGTGCATTAACAAAGTTTTTTTTTCAGCTTATTTCCTTACTCTTTGAGATATCCCAGCCTCACATAATTTTTCAGAGAGTGAAATCATATCCTTATTTTTGTGTGGGAGCACAGTCCCCTCCGGGCCCTGTGCTCCCATCCCTGCATCAATGTGTAGATATGGATTGGTGTGGAAGTGCAGAGCCCTCTGGGCCCTGTACTTCCATTTGTACCACAACAACAAGCAAACTGTCTGCATAGCCTTCTTATTACCCTAATTTATTAAGCCAGTAATAAATGTTTTCAAACCTGTGCCAACAAGTGATGTGCCACCACAATTTCATACTATGCCAGAGGCACAAAAACACATTTGGCAAAGATTTGATAAATGTCAGCTCTCAAGTTCATGAGATGATGTAAAGAAATGGCTATGTTTAAAGTTTGGGGTGAAGATATTGTAAACAGCAAAAGTTAAGAGCAAGCATAGCATACTTTCAATGGATGAGCTTAACCTCACTATTGTAACATATTTTGACCATAAATAATTAACATATCCTTTTTATAACCCCACCTCATTAACAAAACCAGTCAAAATTTGCAAATGTCATCCAAAATGTGATTTTGCAATTGGCTGTGAATTCACCTTTCAGACAGGATTTGAGTAATTCCACTGATATTGATCATAAGATGGGATGTCTCAAGAAACATGTTGTAAGTCTGGTGTCAGAATATAAACAGATAGTAAAGTTATGCATCACAGTTGGCAAACTCCTGTTACATATAGTGTAATATATATATATATATATATATATATATATATATATATATATATATATATATATATATTCTTTGAAAAACTTCATTAACAAACTAATTAGGTTTAAAGTGACAAATGCAGGGACATGTGGCATTAGGGGTTTCCAACCCTAACACCCCGCCCATATCCTGAAGGCAGCAGCAGACATGGGATGTGCCTTACTATTGTCAGCCCTAACGCTCACCCCATTCCATAACTAAGTAAGCTGAGGTGGGTACAGTATATGAGAATGGGGTGAGCATTAGGGCTGACAATTGCAAGGCACACCTCACACCTGCTGCTGCCTGTAGGGTGAGGGTGGAATGTTAGGGTTGGAAACCCTAATGCCACATTTTTCTACTTTTGTTACATTTACCATAACTAGTGCATTAACAAAGTTTTTTTGCAAAGAATGTCCTTACTTTTTGAGAAAGTATAATTGTATTCTTATTTGCCAGTGGGTGTGCAGGGACCTCTGGATCCTGCCTCTCTGGTCCCTGTGCTCCCATCCTTCCATAATTTTTGATATAGTGTAATCCTATCCTTATTTCCTTATGGGAGCACAGGGACCAGAAGGCCCTGTATGCCATAACTCCATAATAATATCCTTATTTGCATGTAGGAGCATAGGGTCCAGTCCATAAACATTTTCTGCTCTCCCATCCATGCATAATTTTTTCAGATACAGTAATGGTATCCTTATTTGCCTGTGGGAACATAAAAAAAACACCTCATTATGCAATCTTAGTCTATAGAAAACACAGAAAATTTTAAAATCTGTGTAAATTGACACAAAATGACTATTTTCTCGAAACCACCAAAAGGAATATCGGTAGTACAAGCCCCTTCTACCCTGAAAATTTCAGAAGAAAATTGCAAACCAATTCTTAGCACCATAGTGACAAAGAAACTGCTCTGTAAATGTTCCAGTACAATGTTATCCTATGGGAAATTAACCAAAATTAAAATCCACAGAACTGCAAGCCAAAGTAATATATTTCCAACAAAATAGCAAACTTCACATCTGTGGAGCATGTCCTTTCTACCCTGAAAATTTCAGTCCAAAATTACAAACCATTTCTTTGCTATGAAGTGACAAAGAAACAACTATATAACATTTCTTTTTTCACAAATTGCAAAACAGAATCCTGTTTCACAAATTCTTTTTTACAATTTGCGGTAAAAGATAATTCTTTTTCGCAAATTGCAAAGAAGGATACTGTTTCATGGTAAGAGTTTTCAAAGATTTGTGAAACAGGATTTCCAGGGCTAAACAAAAAATGCATTTCTCACAAAGCAATCAAAAAACTAACCCCAGAATGTAATTCTACAGGCCACGATTACATAAACACAACTGTGGGTGTTTACCGAAGCCCTTTATTAGTTTTGAAATTTAATTTTGTTTCCCTTGCTAATGTAAAACAAGATGGTGGCAGTACAAACTAGGATTCCACATTTGTGATCAAGAATCCTGTTTCATGATCAAGAATCCTGTTTTGAGCCTCACATCTAACTTTTCCCATAGGAAATAATGGCAAATTTTAAAATGTAATAGTTTGGAATGAATTAATAGTTTTTCACCAAATCTTCAAAAGGCACCACTGTGACCCAAGACCTATGTACGCTAAAAATTTCAGACCAAAATTCCACCCGTTTTTGCGCAACATGACAACACATTTGACAAAAAAAGATAATTTACACATTTTTTAAGACTCCATACCTCCGCATCTGCACATCCAACTGGAACACAACTTGCCACATCAAGAGATCTTTGGATCCTGATGGTGCTTGCCAGATTTTATGCATATCTTGTGAACGGCTGTGATGTTAATAAAACACAAATTGTGATCAAGAATCCTGTTTCACAATCAAGAATCCTGTTTCGAGCCTCATATCTAACTTTTCCAATAGGAAATATTGGGAAACTTTAAAATTTAATAACTTTGGAACAGACTGATGTTTTTCACCAATCCTTCAAAAGGCACCACAGTGACCGAAGACCTATATACCCCAAACATTTTAGACCAAAATTCCACACCATTTTTGTGCAACATTGCGACAAGTAATTTTACAAAAAAATGGTAATTTACGCATTTTTGAGACTATCTAAAGAACTGCACATCCAACTGGAACTAAACTAAATCAAGAGAGCACTGTTCCCTAATGACACATGCTAAATTTCATGCAACTCACTTGAATGGTTGCAAAGTTATTAAATTGAAAAATGTTTAGTTTTACATAGAAGTGAAGATTTAACCCATGACCGTGTGTATTTATATATATATATATATATATATATATATATATATCTATATATATATATATAGATATAGATATATCTATATATATATATATATATATATATATATATATATATATATATATATATATATATATATATATTAGAGAGCAAAAACTCAGTTTAATGCATCAGTTAGGGTTGTTCCACAGCGACAAAAGTGAAGAAATTTGGTGTAAGGGTTTGAAACCCCCCTTGGACTCCCCAGCCCACCTCCCCAACCGACATTGGGGGTGCGCATTGGGATCATTGGTCCTAACTCTCACCCCATCACATGTGTAAAGCAGCAGAAGTATAGGAGAATGGGGTGAGAGTTAGGACCGAACACCCAAAGCGCACCCCAATGCCGGTTGGGGGAGTGGGCTGGGGGGTTTTCAACCCTAACACCAAATTTTCTCAATTTTGTCACTGTGGAACAACCCTAACTGATGCATTAAATGGAGTTTTTTGCCTCTAATTTCCCTTTTTTTTGAGAATGATAACGAGAAATAGTGAATGTAATGCAGCGGCGGGGGCGTAGGGCCGGGAATGGTGGGAGCGCGGGGCCTGAAGTGCTAACAGTGGTGCACATGGTAATGCAAGTGCAAATGAAAATAGAAAGGGTTAAGGCACACGGTGGTGTAGACGGGAACGGTCTGCCATGTGATGTCTTGTCACATAGTGACATGGTGCCCGCAAACGGAAATGTCAATGGGCATGATGATGCAAAGCAAAATAGAAAGACAAACAGTACTGTAGACACAAATGGCAAAAAATAACAGAAACACAAGTGGAAATGAAAATGCAAAGGATAACGCACATGGTGGCGTAGACGTGAACGGTAAGTGAAATGGGTACGGAACCGCAAGCGGAAAGGGCAATGGTAACAGTAATGTAAGTGCACAGGCTGGTTTTCCCCAAAAGCTACATAGAGAAAGACAATGAGTATAAAGAATGTATGCAATAATGGGTCTCAGAGCAGAAAATGAGGAGTTGGAATACTAAATAGCGTATATCTCAGGAACCGTACGACCTAGAAAAAAAATTTAAAAGTCATATGATTTATGACTTTCCTAGCTAGTTTTGTACTTAGCCCTCATTAGAGGCCCTCATTAGAGGGCTAAGTATTTTTCCGACGAAAAGTCTGTATCTCACACCGTTCCCGAGATACGGGCCCTGAAAGGCATGGCGAACGCCGTAATGTTATCCTATGGGAAAAAAAGAGAAGTTTGGAGTGCCATAACTTTGCCTTCCTGTAATATTTTTTCACCAAACTACTGAAGGGCACATCTGTGGCTGTTGGCTGTCTTACCTCCAAATTTCAGGAAAAAAGACCAAACTGTTATTTTGCAGCAGGGTGCCAAAGGATTCCTGTAATGCATCAGCTGCCATAATGTTATCCTATGGGAAAAACCATCAAATTTGGAGTGCTGTAACTTTGCCGCTGTGTAATATTTTTTCAACACAACACTGAAAGGCACATCTGTGACATGTTGGCTGTGTTCCCTCCAAATTTCAGCCCAAAACCCCTAACCGTTCTTTTGCAGCAGGGTGCCAAAGAATTGCTGTCATTTACCCACAGCCTAGAAAAGTACTGTCGCAATTTGCGAAAGCTTTTGCAAAAATTTGCGACACTTTTATGAGCACGAAAGTACTTTGTGAAAGTACTTTTTCCAGAAATTTGAAAAACATATTTCTGGGGTGTTTTACCCCAAAATAAAGACATGGCTAGCATCCTCGGGCTCCGACTAGGTGAATACAAAAATAATTAGGTTGCTAGAGGGTCCCAAATTTAAATGGCAAGCATTTTTCTGATCACTAACTGAAAACAAGATGGTGGATTTGCGAAAGTAAGAGGGCCATTTGTGAAAGTAAAAATGCATTTGCGACACTGTCGAACTTTTTATTAGCTTTCCCAATGACTTATAATGGGAAATTGTTTTTTGAATAACTTTTGAACCGTTTAATATTTTTTCACGAAATCTTTGAAAGACACATCGGGGACCCCAGCCGCACGCTCCCTGAAGATTTTGGGCCGGTCGCACAAATCGTGTGACCTGTAGGCACGACCGTAGAATTCCAGAAAAAGCATAAATGCACGCACAGATTATGCTTAATAACTCCACAGCCGTGTATCCGACCAGTATGAAACTTGGCAGATCCCAAGACGTATGGGTCTTGATTGTGTATTCCAAATTTCAGGCAAATCTGTCAAATGGTTGCAAAGTTATTAAGGTGTAAATTTATGGGTTTAACATGTAAATGGCTCCTCAACCCTAACTATGGTAGCACTACCGTGCTACCATAATATCTATATATAGATATAGATAGATGTACATATATCTATATATATAAGTCTATATATCCATATATCCATCTCTGTATCTATCTCTATACCTATCTCTAGACCCATCTCTAGACCCATCTCTCTATCTATCTCTCTATCTATATTTAGGAAATAAAAAGACAACCCATCTTGGTGTATAGTAGTGACCCCAACCTGCAAAAGATATTGCCCTTTATGCTTAGCATTGCCCTGGTATCTAGTGCCCCCCACCCAATGTGCTTTGCTTCCTGCAAAATAACAGAATTGTCCCTCATTTTTTTTTTTACATCTTTTAAAAAAATCACTTCCCGTAAATATATAGCATGGGTGCAAGATGTTTTATATGTATCCCTGGTGTCTAGTGGCACCCCACATCCTCTGATGTCCCTGTATATTTATCCATATATGTTCCATGGTGTTCAGTGGTACCCCCCCATGCTTGACCCTGTTAAGAGTTTTTCTCTCTGGTGTTTAGTGGCACCCCTCACCCACCCATGTCCCAATCATCCTGTAAATAAGAAAACGGTCTGTTGATCTGGACATATGAATTTTCCAGCAGAAGAGACCTACTGGTCTATCAAAGTCTGTTTGATTGTGCAGCTAGCCCCCTAGCATGCAGCTGCCCCACCCCATCCTCCTTACCCCCCCTTTATTATCCTCCTTGCCCACCTTCATCCACCCCGTACCCCATCCCAAGCTGTTTTACAGCCCACTACATTTTTGCTTCCTATCATGCCTTCTGGTAGTGCACTCCACCTTGCCACCACTCTGTCTGAGAAGTAATGTGTTCTCATCTCCTTCTTGAATCTCCCTCCCTCCCTCCTCTATTCTTAATCCATGCCCCCTGGTTTCCCTCCCTCTCCTCAGCTTAAACACCCCCTTTGCCTCCCCTTGTTGATGCCCTTCAGGTTCTTGAAGATCTCGATCATGTCCCCCCTGTCCCACCTCTCCTCCAGTGTGTACATATTCAGTTCCTTTAGCCTTATCTCATAGCCCATTCCCTCTATCCCCTGAATCATACTAGTCACTGTCTGCTGCACTGCCTCCAGCACATTGATATCCCATCTCAGGTACAGCCTCCAGAACTGCACACAGTAATCTAAGTGTGGCCTGACCAGTGACCTGTAGAGGGTCATGATCACCTCCCTGCACCTGGATGCGAATCCTCTTGCTATGCACACCTGCATCATGTTTGCCTTCGCCACTGTTCTCCTGCATTGGGCAGAATTGTTCATGCTTCACTCTACCAATACCCCCAGGTCCTTTTCCTCCTCAGTGATCCCCAGCTTGATCCCTCCAATCCACTATTCTCTCCTTGGGTTTATGGTCCCAAAACTGTATCACCTTGCATTTTTTTGCATTGAACCCTAGCTGCCACTTTCCTGACCATTCCTCCAGCTTGATTAGGTCCCTCTGTAGCTGCATCCATCCATCTGCCTCATCCATTACTGCACCCATTTTGGTGTTGTTAGCAAACAGGTTAATCCTGCTGATCACCCCATGTGCAATGTTTGAGATGAATAGCTCAAACAGTGCCAGACCCAGCACAGAAGCCTGCATCACCCCGCTTGTCACTAATCTCGGCTCAGAGACCTACCTACCACCGCCTGTTGTAGTCTACCCCATAGCCAGTTTGAGATCCGACATGCCATCTTTGTCCCCACTCCCAATCCTGCCAACTTCACCCCTAGTCACCCATGGGGCACTGAATTGAAGGCCTGGCTGAATTTTAAGTACAGCACATCCACAGCATGGCCCCCATCCATCTCCCTCATCACTCAGTCATAGTATTGTATAAGACTGGTTTGGTAGGATCACCCTGAAAAGAACCCATGTTGCCTCCCATCCTGAAGGTCATTGCTTTCCAGAAATGCCACCAGCCTTTCTTTTAATATCATCTCCATGAGCTTTTCCACTATGGACATCAAACTGACTGGTCTATAGTTCCCTGGCACATTCCTTGTACCACTTTTATGTACTGGTGCTACATGAGCCATCCTCCAGTCCTCAGGCATTTCTCCACTTTCCAGAGAGGTGCTGAACAGGTCCATCAGTGGTTCCACTAGAACCTCTGCCTTCTCCTGCAGCACCCTGAGGTGGATACCATCTGGCCCCAGTGCCTTATTCACTTTCAGTGCCCTTAGCCCCCCAAACCCTCCCGCCTCTATCCTGCCATCTGTTACCTCACCCCACTCTTCCTCCTCCCAGACCAGGGTGGTGCTGGACATCCTTCTCCTCTTTAAACACTGAACAGAAGTATTCATTCAATGCTGCTTGTTATTTGCCCATTTCCACCCACTCCTCTCCCCTTTTAACCTCACTATTCTGTCCCTGCACTTCCTTTTCTCTCTCTGCTGTATCTAAAAAAGTCTTCTCTCCCCTTTTATTTCCTGAGCTAATCTAAGTTCCCTTGCAGGCTTCGCTCCCCTTACCCTCCTGGTCACCTCTTTAGACCATTTGGTGTAATCCGCCTTGTCCTCCCCTTCCCTGTCCTCCTATGCTTCAGGTGCACCGCTCTTTTTGCTCTCACCCCCTCTATCACTTCCCTGTTCAGCCAACATGGTCTCTTTACTCTACTCTTCTTACTCTGTAAACTGGAACACATTTCCATCACTTCCATGATCTCTTGCTTTATTATGTGCCATTTCTGCACTGTCCCCATCCACTGTTATTTGCCCTCGAGTCTCCCCTTCAGCAACTCCCTCATCATCCCAAAGTCCACCCTCCTGAAATACATCACCTTTGTTACTGAGGCTTCTGGCCTCCTAATCATTGTGATATTGAACCACACTGGTGGTCTCTGCCAGCCAATGGATCATCTACCTTTATGTCCCTTACTGCTTCACTGTTTGATAGTACCAGGTCCAGCGTGTTCCCTAGTCTAGTGGGTTCAGCAACCAGTTGTGTCAGGAACTCCTCCTGGATTGTGTCCAGGAGGATCTTCTCCCTAGCACTGGAGGTGACTGGCACACTCCGGTCCACCCCCAGCAGGTTGAAATTCCCCACTATTATCACGTTCCCCCTACTACATACTCTCCTGATTTGGTCCACCAGTTTCCTGTCCTTTTCCACTGACTGGGATAGCAGCCTGTACACCACCCTAAACTGCAACTTTGATGTATTTGAGTTTAAGAAAAATCTGTAAAAAAAAAACGCCATTAGAAATGCTCACTCACCCTCCCACCTAACCTCCCACTGTGCACTCACCACCCACTCCCCCCCAGCAAGTGCTGTATGAGAAATAAGGTAACTGTTGTTCAAGGTATTTCAGTATGATTTTCAACTACAGTTACCATATGTATCATACAGCTGTTGGTGGGTCCAGCAGCAAGACGTGTCTTCAATCAAAGAGTGAATCTTCAGAGTGGGACTAGTTCAGGTGAGGCAGGGTGTATGTTGGGCTCTAGGGGGTTGCGGGGTGGTGGGTGTACAGTGGGTGGTCAGGTGGGGGCAGGTGAGCATCACTGGTGGGCTTTTTTTTTTACCGATTTAAAAAAGTCAAATATATCGACAGACTGTTTTCTTATTTACAGGATACATGGGACATGAGAGGGTGGGAGGTACCACTAGGCACCAGAACACAGAAACATGATGCCAATGGGCATCAGAGGTTGGTGGGAACCACTAGACACCAGGGAGAAAAAACACTTAACACGGTTAGGCACGGGAGGGAGGGGGGTACCACTTGACACCAGGGATCCATCTAACACATTAATGAGGAATGGGAACATCGTAGGGTGAGGGCACCACTAGACACCAAGGAAAACCAATAAAATGACCAGAAAGATAGGAAATAATTCCTTTTTTTGTGGCAAGAAATCCTGTGGCATATGAAATTAAAAAATGGATATATTGGCACAAAACAGAAATTGGAAAAAACAAAGTCCTAAACCCTTTTACTTGCCAAGGGATCCATTTTCATGACCTTTTTATGTTCAAACTAAAAAAAGATGCCTTGGCATGAAAAATGATTTTGTGACAGTTTTTTTTCCTTTATTTGTTTTTCATGAAAATAAATCTTTTTTTGCCATCTTTTCTCTCTTCTCACAAAAAAATTATTTTGGACTTATGTTTTTTCCTGAATTCTTTTTTGTTCTCATGAAAAAGGATCATGTGTCACAAAAAAGGATTTCAGACTTTCTTTTTCCCCAAATCCTTTTTTGTCAGACATGATCCTTTTTCATTAGATCAAAAAAAAAGACTCACGAAACAGGATGTAAGCGAGTCAAGAAAAGTATTTAAAATAATACAAAAAATATTCCAGGGTCAGTTTTAAAACAAAGGACTGCAGAATCCAGCTAATAGACTACCAATGAACAAGATACATATTCTGCTATGTCTGCAAGACCACATTTTGTCCAGTTTGGGAGAGATTTTTTCCAAAAGAAAACAAGATGGTTCACAAAAAAGGAATTTTTCCTCACAAAAAAGGATAGGCCTGTCATGAAAAAGAATCCTTCTTTGTTTGACCAAATTCTTTTTCGTTCCTGGAAGCTAGTTTTCCTTTGACTAAAATGGGAACAATGAAATTTAATAACTTTTGAAAGGATTAATATTTTTTTCACCAAACAAGCAAAAGGCACTTCTGTTACCAAAGCACCTTTTACCCTGAAAAATTCAGACCAAAAATGTTGGTCCAGTGGTAGCCTCCCGGGGCTACACCGGTTGCACTATAGTTGCAGTTTTGCACAATAAATAATATATGACAGAAATAACCTTTTGTCTGGGACATTCTACGAGTAAAAGTGCTAAGTCCTTGCTATTGCTGTTTTCATTTTGGGACTTTCGAGACCCATTCTCCAGGTAACATCCCTTGCTGTCATCAAAACATCTTGGATCTAGTTTTGCAATATCCTTTTAACAGATGCTTGCTTGGCTTCAAGAGTCTACCATTGTAACAAGCAGAATATACTCTGCTCTAAGGGATGCTAAACTTCCTTGCTTATGTTGAATTCCAGTGTCTAGCAGTTGCTAAAATCATAGCAACAGTGTTGTTCCCCCTTAAAGATGGTTCTGTGGTGGTAGTGTCCTAAATGGCAGTAGCTGGTTCCCTTTCTTTGTATTTTGTATTATGTTTTCCCTTTCCCTCCACCTGATGATCTGTGCACCACTGATGCACCTTTCCTTCAATCAGGAGGGCTAGCAAGTTGCTGCCTTCACAGTTGATGCTAATACTGTTTCTTGGTCAACTGACACAAAGATGTATAAAATGCCACGTGCCCAGCAACCACCCTTCTTGAGAGCTGAACACCTAAATTTGTTGATATGCTGGGCCCCAGTTGGCATCACTTTAAGGATGTCTTACTACTGAATATTTTTTTAATTTTTTTTTATTTTAGCTTTTGTTGACCGGGTAAGTACACTAGACAAGTATTATGCCTATTTTCAGGAACGACCCGTGAGAGTACAACATAGGGATACAAACATTTTTACAGAAGAATGTAAGTACATCATGACAACATGTAGGAATAGTAACATTGTCTACGGGTATGGAAGGTCATAATAAAACTTATAACTTTAAGGTTAATGTACCCCCGGGGTGAGTAGGTCACCTACAAATTCTAACAAGCCATATACACATTATAGACAATTTAGAAAGGCATGACCAGGGAACCTTGGCATAGACAGTATGCTCATGGGTGTTGAGTCTAGTCTTTGCTTTGTTTGTTTTTATTGATAAATGTAGACTCTCATGTGGGACTACTTAGGAGGTGGGAGGTGGTACTGGAATGGGAACACCCATGGAGATACCTGTAAGGAAGAGGTTCCACCCACTGAATGGAACTGGGAAGGGAGCATGGGGTGGGGGAGTCTGGTACAGGAGTTGAAGATGGAGGAGTAGGACAAAGGATGGGGGGAGGAGTACAATACCTGGCTGATGTAGTAGCAGGAGAGGAGGGAACAAAGAAAATGGATTAGGGAGGGTGGGAGAGGGAGAGTCAGATGGAGTGGGAAAGAAGCTTGGGAGTGAGTGTGGTGCAAAGGGTGGAATCAGGGAGCAGGGAGGGAAGGCAGGCAAAACTGTAGATGGGGTTGTAGAGGAGTTAGTCTTATAGGATCATGGGGAAAGAAAGGAAGGGTGGAGAGCAAGGCAGGGGAGCAGACAGGAGGTGAGGAGCTAGTGAGGTAGTAGGAGAGAGGGAGGGAGGCAGATGGCAGGAAGGTGGGAAGGAGTAGTGTGGTGGTGGTGATCCTGGGAGACTTCATAGTTAACAAAAACAGGGATAATTAATATTTAAATAATGGCTGATTGCATTGTTTGCCGGTTCTCCTCAGTCATTCTTTTGAGCCACCAAGTCCAATTCCCACTGTCACACTGATTTCTGGACTAGCTATCCTGAACCTTGAGAGTTCTGAGTTCAGACCTCTGGTACTTATGGCTGTGCCTGTCCATGGAGAGCACTCTCCTCATCTGGCTCTTGCTAGGAGGAGAGAAGAGAACTGTATAACCAAGGGTGGACCTGGGAATTCAGAAGCATGGGTTCTTATGAAAGTGTTTTGTATGACTGCAGTTTAAAATGGGCAGACCTGACTGCTCAGCAGTAGGGGTGCTGCTTGTAATTCTGGCAATATAAAGTCACACTCAACTTTGAGAGTCCCAAATGGAGTTGGCAGGTAGGGAACCCAGTGTCCCATAGGATGCTCCCCACTGCCAGAGAGGGAGTCTAGTCCTGAGGCATGTGCCTGCTGGTTGCCCAAGGGTGTTTGAATGTAAGTACAGTTACTGGCAGTGCAGAAAGTGATGAATGGGAGAACTTGAGAAGAACCATGGTTCACTTAAGTAGATGACTCTGTCCTCCACCCCCACATCAGTGAGGGTCACCATCACAGTTAATGCCTTTCTAAAGAGTGTCCTACTCCCCTATGTGTGAAGTGGATAATGATTAGTGCTGGCTGTAGCTGTAGACTTGACCCTGCCCTAGGGACAAACCAGGGATAATTTGCTAAGAAGTTGGTAGCAGAGAACTGGGACATGCAACAGTCAGTCAGGACTGATGATCAAGTGTTACAACTGGCTCCTTGGAAAAGAAAAGCTGGATGGATGTGCCTAATAGTGGGGATGGAGGAGGTATAAATAAAAAAAAGTTCCAATAAGGTCCAGCAGGTGCTTTGGGAGTGGGTGCCAGAGCTGCAGTAGACCCAACATTCTTGCTGGGCTGTCCTGCACATCTGCAGGTTGCCTGACATTCTTGTAGGGCTGTCCTATATTTCTGTAGGTTGCCTAACATTCCTTGTGGGCTGTACTGTATGTCTGCTTGTTGCCAATATTCCTCCTGGGCAGTCATGTATGTATGTAGGTTAGCCAATATTCCTGCTGGTCTGTCCCATACTTCTGCAGGTTGCCTGAACAGTCTTATCTGAGATGGAACTTAGGCAGTAAATTGTGACAGGATATAATGTGACTTTCCCACAGAAGAGACATCAGTTGATATAGTAGCTTGGTGAAACAACAAAGAAGAAGTAATGATCCATGCTTGTTATGGTTTGCAGCACATTCCAGCAGACTCTGCAGCAGGGAGAAATCTTTGCAAAGTGCATTTTTGTCTTATGGTCTTATGTTGCTACCCCCCTTCCTCCAACAGCACTCCTCAACTTTTTTTTTCAGACTTTGTTTATCCTCCTCTATGCCCCAGGCTGGGTTTTGCTTTGGCTGAGGCTCATATCAATGTGAGCCACCCACCATATTAAGACTCAGTTACTGCTGCTATAGTCCCAATCTGCCCACCCGTGACTCATCTTTGTGCTTCCCTCCTGCTTACCTCTCTCTGGCCAGGTACACTCACAGCTCCTTGGCATTTGTGCCATGCAGTCCATCTTGCCACTAGAAGTGGAGGTGAACACAGAGGGTTCCCCTTTGGAGCACAGCAGCTTTGATCCCAGTGTGGCTGTGGGCTGCTAGTGGAAATTCATCTCCCTGCTCTGCACTGATTTCCCTATTTTGTCCTGTCTCCCTTCAGGAGTTGCAGAGTGATTGGATGCTGACAAGCCTGATGCTTCTAAAGGGCATTCACATTCCTGTGAACCCCTTCTACTTCACTATGCCTCTGAATCACCACCTGTGATCACCCAGGTGGCAGAAGAGCACTGGGACATGAGCACCACCTTCCTGGAAGGGAGTGTCCAATAGGATAGTCGATCCTCCTCCCCCTCACTGGCCCTCTAGCAGAACAACCATAAATCTTCCTCAGAATCAGTATATCCCTGTGAGGCAGCCATTACTGTTTGCAGCTGCTCTGTGATGGAAACGGAACTAGGAGATTTTTTTGAGGTGGAAATCAACTCTTTGCGCCTGAAACTAGGCCTAAAATGCACCAAAATGTACCATTTCACACCTTACCGTTTCGGAATTTCCTGGGGGAGCATGCCCCCAGAACCCTCTAGAAAGGTTTGGTTTTCTAGGACAAGTGCGCCCTCTTTTTGTAAATTCCTGTATCTGCCACTGGTACCCATGTAATAGGCATCATATGATCTCCTCATACCAATGCAACAATTAATGAATCAACAATAACAAATGAAATTTCTTCTTACCTGTGTGCTGGAGATGTAAAGTGTTGGAGAAGTTGGACTGAAGCAGTGAATGACTTTAGTGGTACTGCAGTCAACCTAAAACCAAAGATGGTTGAGCTGAATTATAAAGTATACAAAATGTCTTCCATCACTCCTGTAGAAATTAGCACTACATCATGAAGTCAGTCACAAGTCATGTGGTGATATGATGAAATCTCGTGAGGTCACACTGGGAGATTCTGTTAGTCTGTGCCTCTGTTGTTATTCCAACAAGATTTTATTTCAGGTCAATTTCCATTAATTATAATGAAGGTTACTGGAATGTTGCCATGGTAGAGTGAATCTTGAGTATGCAATAAGTACATAATATTGTATCTAGTTTCACTCACAAGCCATGCACTGACTCATATTTTGACATTTTGGGAGATCTTGGTAGATTCTGTTGGTGCCTCTGTAGTTGTTATTTGCCATGGTAGATTTACCAGTCATATCACAAGACGAGTACATATATAACTGGTTTCAATCACAAGTCATGCGATCTCTTCTATTCTTATGAAATTTTCAGATGGGATAGAAGCAGATTCATTTGGTGCCTCTGTGATTGTTATGTGCCATGATGGATTGGTCAGTCTTTTAACAGGCGATTACTACATATGTAGCTGGTTTCGATCACAAGCCATGCACTAAGCTAACTCAGACATCTGACATCCAGAATTACAAAAGAGTGCAAAATGACTGCACTAGATCCATCCATCTAGCAAAATAAAATACTATCAGGAAGTACTTACTGATACCTGGGGCAAAGGAAAAGTTTTCTGGGATAATATTAAAGAAATCAAAGGTAAAACCTCGAAATCACCACCTACCTTACTGGACTTAGATGGGATCACTACCCTTGACCCTGTAACTATTGCCAATACTTTCAATAATACATTCACAGACCTCAGCAGTGTTCTCCCACCAGACTCTTCTGATGCAAATGTCACCTTTCCCACCTCTGATAGTACTCCCACACCTACTAGCCACCCCCCATTCTACTTCAAAGTTATATCACCACAGAAAGCCTGTAAATACATCCTCAAGGCAATTGGTAAATCTAGATACAGCGGGGATTCCCTTGATCTTAAACTGTTGTCCCTCACACTAAAGGAAGTGCTAGTGCCTCTTACCTGGATCTTTAATCTCTCACTTAGCCTTGCCAAGTTCCCCAAGAGATGGAAATCAGCCATGGTAACACTGGTATACAAAAGCGGCTACAGGTCTCTCCACATGAACTACTGGCCCATCTCCATATTTCTGCCACTCTCGAAGGCACTTGAACACACTGTAGCTGACCAGCTTACAGATTATCTTGATAAACATAAGATCCAATGTACCCAACAACATGGATTCAGAAAAGGACGCAGCACCTCCTCAGCTCTCATGGAATTCACTGGTTTCATACTCAAATATCTGGACCATGGACAGATAGTTGGGGCTGCATTTATCGACCTGACAAAAGCGTTTGACATGGTCCATCACCCCCTACTACTGAAACAGCTGAGCAATGCTGGAATTTCCACTGACTCTAATCCCTGGTTTAAAAGCTATCTGGAGAACTGCATTCAACAAGTCAAAATTGCCAATGTCATCTCAGACTCTAAATCAGTTCGCTCAGGTGTCCCACAAGTGTCCATCTTTTGCCTTCTACTATTTAGTCTCTTCTTTAACAATCTCCCAAGATTCTGCCCCAAACAAATCCTACTATATGTAGATAATGCTGTTATCTACACAAGTCACACAGATCCCATGCCTCTTGAAAGCCGGCTGCAAGTCGGATTTGCATCAGTAGAGAAATGGTTCAGTGATCACAAACTGGTGCTAAACTATTAAAAAACTAAGCTCATGCTCTTCAGCAGCTCCAACAATAAACACAGGCATCACCCCCTGACTATCTCTAACTGCCTTGGGACCACTCTTGAACAGATACAAGATTTTAAGTATCTCGGTGTCACCATCGACAGCAACTTATCCTATGGGGTGCATATTGACAACGTTGACAAAGCAGTCAATACTCGCATCAGCTTCCTCTACAGACACAGGACCTCCCTTACACCAGAAACCTTAAGGTTGGCCATACAGAGCTGTGTTACCTCCTTTATTGAATATGGATTGATAACCTATGGATCTGCCACTGAAACTGCCCTACAGTGCATTTCCACTGCTCTAAACAAGGCGTGTCACCTCATCTCAGGAGCCTACCATCTCACCCACTCCTGTGACCGCTATGCCCAAAATGGTTGGCTCCAGCTCAAAGATTGCATCAAATATCAAACATGCCTGATGGCCAAGAAAATAACCCTAGGCCTCCTAACACCTGGAATTCAAGGTCTTCTCAGCACCTCTCTTAATACCCGCCATACCTGTGGCTCTGAATCCCAGCTCCTTCTGGTCTCTCAATGCTGTACCTCCCTGAGACAAAGATCATTCACCTACAGAGCCCCTCTTTGGATGAATGCCCTCAACAGTGACATTTCCTCTGAATCCAAACTGGTCCCTTTCAAATCCAAGCTACAGCTACTACTCTCTGCCACTCGCTCCTGTGACTGTTTCTGCTAAACCCTTTTTGGCAATCTAAAACCCTATCACTTGATTACTGTTAAATCTCCTTAGCACAATCTCTGACATCCGCTCCCCCTGCTACCCTACCCCCTTCACCTTTCCTCCCCTGTACCTAATGCTCCCCCACCCCATCTGTCCCAACAAGGCCTGGTGGCTGATTTCAACTTACCTTATGATTTTACCAGTAACTGACAAAGCTTGTTTTGGCTGATTTTCAATTTACTGTATGCATTCCTATGCATGAAACTGCTTAGTGTTACTTGTTTCTATTCTTTAATTCACTGTGAATGTCAGCTATTGCTTCTTTTCTTATTTACAGTTATTTTACTATATCCAGTTTAGTCTGTAAACCTGTTGATCTCCTTTCTCTATGTATACTGTTTTGCCATACTTTTTGTTCTGTTAACCTGTTGCATTATGCTGCTGACACAGAACCTTTGTAAAAGAGCTCTAAGCTCAAAGGTATTTGTAATCTGAGATCTAAATAAATAAAATCAAATAAAAAAATATTATGAAAGTTCAGGTGACGGGGGCTAAACATCGGCCATTTGAGGAATTTACAGCAAATGATATTTTTCTACACAAGACAGAAGCATAAAAATAGATAAATGATACAGGACAATAAACAATGTCCAACAAGATTGTTATAGTGTTTCTATTTTTTCTTTCGGGGAGGGCAACCTAAACAGTGGCCAACTGGGGAATTTACAGCAAATGCTATTTTTCACACAAGACAATAGCAGAAGGATAGATGAATGATACAGGGCAATAAACTATGTCTTATAAAATATTTTGTGATGTTTTTCCTTTTCTTTTGGGGAGGGGTCCTAAACAGTGGCCAACTGTGGCATTTACAGCAAGCATTTTTTTTTGTTTGTTTTAACACAAGACAGTAGCAGAAGGATAGATAAATGCTGTTTTTCACACAAGACAATAGCAGAAGGCTAGATGAATAATACAGGGTAATAAACTATGTCTTATAAAATTTTTTGTGATGTTTTTCTTTTTCTTTTGGGGCAGGGGTCCTAAACAGTGGCCAACTGTGGCATTTACAGCAAGCATTTTTTTTTTTGTTTGTTTTAACACAAGATGGTATCAGAAGGATAGATAAATGATAAAGAACAATAAAAAATGTCCAACAACATTTTTTTGGTGTATTTCTTTTTTTTTTCATTTGCAGTTGCCACATGGAGCATTTACAGCATGTGTTTTTTTTTTTTTTTTTTACACAAAACATTAACAGAAGGATAGATAAATTATTCAGAAGTCGGGACAATAAACAAACTTTTTTCTTTTTTTTTCTTTTTTCTTTTTGGGTGGGGGCTGAAACAGTGGCCAACTCGAGAATTTACATGGGAAATTGAGGGTACATATGCAGAAACATTTATCCCACTTGTCACATCTGGATGTTCAGGACACATCTATCACATTCACTTCTGGTAACATGCTTCTTTGTTCTGCTAGCTGCATACTCTTAATTACTAAACTGTACCAAACAATAACATGGATGTACAACTGATGGTGAAAGTAATGGAACATGTGTGATGTGTTGGACTCAGGAGAACTCAACCCCCTCACTTGTGTCTTCGACATCCAATGACAGAAACTGCTCTTTCTCTGAAGATTCGTGCTCCACATCAGCTTCTTCACTAGGCTTTTGATATTTTGAAGAGGACAATTTGTACAAGGGTGTGACAAAATGTCTGTTAATTTGTATGAATGTGAGGTACTCTATATTCCTTCCAGAGAGGCAGCTTCACTGATTACTGACAATGGCATCAGAAGCTCTAGCACCCTTTCTGAGCTGAAACTGGGACAGGTGCAACATAAATACTCAATCCAGGAAAGTAAGTCTGACCCACTGCAAGGCAGGCTCATCTGAAAACAGCAATCACTGAGACAAGAAAAGGCAGCACCACCCTGTTTTAAGTCAATAATTATCAAAGGGGGGAAAAAGATTCAATAGCTTTAAAAAGTATGGAAACACAAAGCAGTTTAATATAAAAAAACACCTGCTATATAATGCTATATAATGCTATATATATATATTATATATATATAATGCTATATAATATAATGCTGACATCTTCACAGAGATAGTAAGTAAGACAAAGAAACTCCAAACGGTTTCACTAAGGTGTCATTGGGGAGTGTAGATGGCAGCCCAGCTGTACTGGTACCATGTGTGTGATCTCAAGAGTTATACCTTAAAGTGACAGTGAATGTGTAAATTACAAGTCAATTTATAGCACAGTGAAAATACAATAGTGCAAAATATATTGAGAAAATACCAGATAAGAACAATATGGATACAAAGGTATTAAAATAAAGTAAAAATAGTAGCACATGGGGAAGAGTAATTTAATTGCAAAAATCATGGTGCTAGTAGCTAAAAAATGAAAAAAAAAACTCAGAACTGGCAAGTATTGTGCAATAAGCACAGTTTTATAGTTGTAAAGACAACTTCATTTTCAATCACAAGAGAGTGGTCTGCATATTTATGGAACACATTCAAACAGAAGAGAGAAATAAATAAGTGCCTCAGCTGGAACTTGAACACAGGCTCCCCAGAAGACCGCTCTTGTGATTGAAAATGTAATTATCTGTGCAGCACCAGATTGTGCAGTAGAGAAAGAGTAATGTTCATTGGGACTGCCCAGTTTCTAATTTCCATTTGCCTTGGTGCAGCTGGTAGCACAACTGGACAAGTATTCTGGGTGGCCTGGGTTCAAGTCCCAGCAGAGGCACTTACTTCTTTCTCTCTTCTGTTTGTAAAGACAACTGTGCATAGCAATGCACCAACACTTTGTGAAAAAGGTTATACATAAAGTATTGATTTAGTACTTAAAAATAAACACAGTTCAAAATGGGGGAAGGGGAGATGAAAAATGGGCTACAATAGTGGCATTAATCTATGTAAAGGAGTGAGTGTACATATCACATGATGTGCATCCATCAATGCTTTACCAAGCAGGTATTAAACAGTCAAAGAGGGGGATGAATAAGTAGGACAGAAAAATGACAGCATGTATGGCATAAAAATGGTACTCAATGAAGCAAGTCACTATATTACATAATGCACCTCCCATTCGTAACACTGTCCAATAACTTTTACACACTCATAAAGTAACACTGTCAAAAAAAAAAAAAAACACAGACACAAAGTATGTTATAATTATTTTCCTGGCCAACAGACATACTAGTTCAATTCCCCAAAAAGTGTCAATATCAGACAAAAAAAAAAAAAAAACAGCAAAAGGCAGGGTGAGAAAGGAAGGGACAAAAAGGTAAGGCTAGCCCAATGAGAATGTTATTAAAATATAACAATCAGTACATAACCAGATCAAATAAGATAATCAATATTTAGTTCATGAACTGTTACATTCTGATATTTCAAGTCCAATAGTGCCCATTTGAGAATTACCAAGATGAGTAGATGGTGGAGGATAATGCTGGGAGAGTGGAGGGGGAGCAGATCTAGTTGCATAAATTGGGCTGTGCACTCAAGCAGACTAGAGAGACCAATATGGCCTGCTTCTGCTGGAAATTTTTGTCTGTTCATATTAATGGTTTAAAGAGATGAATTAATTTAAATTATGGGGCATGATATAGTAATGTTATTAATTGCTTGGGAACAGTTTTTTTAATAGAAATGCCCTTAGTTCAATATTGTCATTAAGTCTTGTTTTGTGAAGAGCACCCAGCTTAAATGTTAAAAAAGTTTTTCTTCTTGAGAGCATTTTTCATGATGCCCCACACCCAGGCCCATCTACACATGTTCTATGCCATAAAAGGTAAACTTGCATTGCTCATTACCTTGTATACTGTTAAGATGCCTAGTATTATGCTCATCTCTATTATTGAATAGCACTAAGGTGTTCACCTAGTCTTGAAGGCTTGCTTACTCCTGTCTACATGAAAAGAATGACATTAACAGGTTGTCAGATATATAACCCCTTGGGTGCTATGATTAATGAATCTGGAAATCTTGGAGGCACCAAGTGAGGTTGACACTAAACCTGTTGACCTCTTGCACAGTGATGGCACAATACCAATGCAGGTATTGTGCTACCCAAGCCCCCAGTTTTTCTGTGGGAGACTCCCCTCCTGCACCCCTGGACTTTAGAATTCCAACTCCAGGTTAGAGTTGTTCCAGGGAGGGGGCTGGACACTGGGGGAAGACGAAACACAGAAATGGACCATTACAGCGACTGTCACGGTAGTGGTAATTTTCCGTGTTTTGCTGTCGGGGTGTCGGGCAAAAGAGGGCCACCCAGAAATCTCATAAGTCTTGTGGCTGTTAACTGTTACAGATACTTTTCTTTTTTTAATTAGTTTATAAAACTTGCAAAAGCCACAGGTGAGGCATTCCAAGATGGTGAGGGCAATCAATTTCTGAATTATGGCCTGTCTCTTTACTGGAAACTGTGTACAAACATATCACCTAGCTTAATGCCCTGTTAGGGCTGGGCTAAATTAGCAAATTCCAGTTTCTTGGAATTTTCACATAGTTCTGCAAAATGTTGTAAAGTGTTGCTAAATTTCATGAAATTTGTTTGAATTTCCAGAATTTTTTTAATTGGATATAACTCAGTATTATAGCTAGTCCAGTTTATTGATTGTAAGCATGTATAAAAAAATAATTTTGTTACACACATACAGTATATATTAAAATCACAGCAGGGCTTTCAGTTATACAACACACACAGTTACATTTAAATATCCAATAAAATCAAGATTGCATTCTGCCCTTGAAGATAACAAATACATTCAGTCAAATATATAGCTGTTATAATACATATGCCATCTGCAAAACATTCTAATTATTACATATCATGTGGAAAAGAATAATAAAATGTATTGACTTTCAAAAAAATAATTACATGTCATAAAGTTACTAATAGACATAAGTATTATTCACATCTCATTTCATAATCTCCATTTCTATTGTGCTGCAGCTTTATAAGCAAAACTTGCCAGGGCAAATGCATTTGCTCTTGATTCAGCTGCTAGTATTAATTTAATTTGTACCTTTCTATCCAGATTTTCAAGATTTTTAAAAACTGGGAAAATTAATTAATGTTGCTGAATAGACCCCAAACTTCTGACCCATTCTGTAGTTAGGAATTTACCTTTGCTTCAAAACAATGGATTTGGGCAATATATGAGTTTTTTTGCAAAGGTATTTGCAAACTGATTTATTCCGAGTAGTGTATTGGTAGCATTATTCTTTATTTTGTCAAAGAAGATAGAAAATGAATTTACTAATGTTTTTAACTGATAAATCAGAAATAAAGGACAATGGCCTGTGTGTATGTCTTTCTTTATTTTCAATGTTTACTGAGCATTTTGTTATGCTCTTTATAATATATGCAACCACTACTGGCTTCATAGATAGTTTTTCGGTATCAGAGTCAGTGCATGCCCCATTTTGAAAGGCTGACATCACTAACTGTGATTCAGCAGGAAGATAACATGTGCACGGAACTCTTCTGTTTCAGACAACAGTAAACAAATGTGGACTGACTCCACTAATGTAAGTAAAAGATGCCAGACTCCAACAAAATTATAAAATTACTCTGTGACCAGCAATCAACTTCAGCATAGTTCAACCCCCCTACCAACTCCTGATTTTAGTAAAAGAGAGATTTCTCGATTCCCAAAAATAATTAAATTATTCAATGACCGGCAATCAGCTCTAGTTCAGTCCCCCCACACACACACACTTCATCCTCAGCCTTACACATTCCTGAGCAGTTGTTAGTTCAGTGCATTTTTTAATATTGAAACTGTACATTTCCCCTATGTTCCGTCAGTCCACACCCCTCCCCCTATAGGAGCCTAGCTTACCTCTGCTGAAATCACTTCTTTTAGTGGCTGCAAACTGCCTTAGTCTTTTCTACCTAGGCCCTCTCTCTGTATCATGGCTGGGGAGAAAATGCAGAGTCCTCAGGTGCTAACTTCATATGTGGTGAATGAGTTCTTTTGGTTCCCACTTGCAAATTGGGGTCATGAAATTACAACTACTTGCCATTGTTCTTTGCGGCCAGAAAAGCCAAAGATTCTCTCACTCCCCTACTCCCGAGTCATCCCATAATATAACCAGGGCAGCAAACTAGAGTTTTTATGTGCTTCCAGCCCCAGTCCCTGACTCAGATTCTGTTCAACACAGGGCCAAGGTAGCAAAGACACAGTCAGTTGATAGCCACTAAAGGGATTAATTACAGCAGAGGAAACTGACTTAGCTTTTAGGAGTTGTCAAAGGGAAGAGTCAAGGTAGGCTAGGCTTTCAACCTGGTGGGGTAACATGCAGCAAGATTGTAGATATGTGTATCTAGAGGTCACCAGAAAACACAATAGTGTGTTTTACAAACATCCTTTCCAACTTTTTCATTATTAGTAAACAACTGATCCAGTGTGTGTGTGTGTGTGTGTGTGTGTGTGTTAGTAAATCGGTCATGGATCACTGAAAAATTTATAGTTGTAAGCCTTGCTTTACAGATAACCTGACCTTTCTGAAATTAGTAAGGTGATTAAACAAGTTGGGGGGAGGGGTGTGGTGCGGAGTAAGCCGGTGGCCATGAATGAAAGTTGTTTCGAGCCTGCCCTTATTTACACAGGTGGAGTGTGGCATCATCCATTAGTGAAGCTACAATTCAAACAGTTCAGTGTTCCTGCATGCAGACTTCAGCAATAGTCTAAAATCAGAGTCAGTGATGACAGCCTTTCACAGCTTGGCATGTGCTGACTCTGATTTTAAGAAAAAAAAATCTCTCAAACTGGCAGAGGTTTTGGCGTTAAGGAGCAACATGTAAATATGTATTTTAAACATCTGAAATATTGACAAAGAGACACGGAAGCCAGTTCTTGTTTTTTATTTAACACTTACAAACAACAGTAAACCATTTCCTATCTCCTTAAGGTGTGTTTTCCATCCAAGGTTCCTCTTGAAAGTGACTCCTAGATATTGGAGTTCTGCAAACTGTGCTGTACTAACCCCATTTATTTTCCATGTAATAAGATTACTTTTTGCATCACCAGATACCACTGTTTTTGTTTTATCTATATTAAGAGTTAAATCCAACTTTTTTAAGAGATTCCATCACAGATGTCATGGCCCTTCTAATGCCTAAAGGGATTTGTGATAAAACCACATCATTCACATAAAGTAATTTTTAAACTGAAATTGATTTTACTTTTCTATGTCTTCCACAAGGGAGCCAATATATAGATTAAACAATGTTGGTGCCAGACTACACCCTTGCTTAACCCCTGTACTAGCTTTTATCAGGTCTGTAACTGACCCATATTTACCATATCTGATTACTAATTTGGTATCAGTGTGCAGTAGTTTAATTAGAGATAACAAATTCACCTCATGCCTTTTTTCTAATAGTTTCCATAGTATTATAGCTATACATCTACCATTTTGCATGCATATAGGTTGAAAAGACTCTAAAATATATTAAGTTTCATTGCATTAGGAGGAGGGGCAGGGACATCATATGGCCTCAAAATCTGACAATTTATTAGTCATGTAAAGATTTCTGAAAATATTTCTTTGATTACAACTTAGCCTCCTTTGAGTTAGATGACCGATCATTTATAGGCATACTTTCTTGGAAGAGTCATAGAAACTAGAAAACAGGGAGATCATTGATTATGTAAATTGTAAGCTACAGGTGTTCACATTTTTTAAATTTAATTAATTTATAAAATGTGGCAATCTTATCAAAATATTTTTATGTTTTTACCTCCACTGCTATTGCAGAAATACACTCAAGATTTGGCATGCATGCCAAGTAAATATGTTCTGGAATCTAATTAAGCTGGATACATATGGTTTAGTAGGGTATACTTTATTGTGGATACTTTAGAAATTACTAACTAACAACATTTTCTCAAAAAATTCATGGCCACCTAACATATAATGCTAGTAGAATTCCACTTGTAGAATTTAACATTCACAAAGCACTTATCACCTCACCACTGAATCACTTTGCCTGCACTAGCATCAAAGAACCTGCAATACCACTCCAACGCTCCTGCAAAAGTAATGCTCAATGTCGAACTCCATCATGACTAAAGATATCCAGATATTTCTGTCATAATGGCTTAAAGAGCTCTTTACACAGCTGAGACAACTTTGAACAACTATAATATTCAGATGTAACTGTAACTTATATTTTGTATTTTATTCTGTAATTCTCACCCTTATTTCCTTATTATAGGGGTATTTGCCTCAATACAGTTTCTTTGATCTTTGAGCTCTAGCTGTCTGCCTACATCTGACATCATAATTCTGTTTCTGACAACAAAATATGTTGCTGTGGAGATCATTATGATGTCATAAACAGGAGATTGTGATGTCACGTGTAGAAAAGCAGCCAGGGTAGATATTGTCTAGGGAACAGGGATCTTGTTTTCATGCAACTGTTTTCAGTAATAAAGAAAATGGGGAATTAATTACTGAAAATATATGAAATATTAAAGAAAATGGGATGGAGTTGAATATAAATCTTACTTTTTTCAAAGGTTTGCTAATGCTGTCAGTGGCTCTTTAAGTCATATATATTTATAAGAGTTGGCGTCACTTGGTGCCACTGTTTTCAAATACTAAAAATATAAATAGAGGTCTGAAACTTAATATAATTCAGTATGCATGTTTGTTAAGTCATCATACCAAATATGGTGCAATTTGGATAAATACATTGCACATTAGATGTAAATAACTAAAATCACAATTTTGGTGAAATTTCACAACATTTTCATGGGAATTTCACAAAATGTCATGGAAGCAAAATCAGCATTTTTACAGAATTCTACTTGCAGAACATAAATTTTGCCAAAACTTACACCCCATTTACAGACCATTTTCAGTTGTTCACTCGAAACGTCATTAAGTGCTGGTTCAGTAGATAAGATATGCCAATATTTGGAGATGATCTCTCTAATGCTAACTGATTTTGGACAGTACTGTGGGATAAAACTGACACCCCCTTCACTATTTGATCTTTTCCTGTTTTGGAAAGGTTCTACAATATGTGAGTAAAAGGATTCTTGGTGTGGTAAATGTGGCAGCAGTTGAAACACTGCAAGTAATGACAGCACCCGGCAACTGCACTACAGGTACAGAGGGCACAGTGGAAAGTACCCACAACATTAAAATGATCCCCTCCATGGTGGGGCACATCCAGGAGCAGGAAGCAGAGTGACACCCTCACTGCACCATGCCCACAAGTACCAGATGCTCACATTTGGTGCACCCACATTACGGTGCCCTTTATCCCATGCCATATTAATGGTATACCTTTTGGAGCAATAGTATTCTGGGGGTGTGCCTTACATCATCTCTCACTCAGCTGACTAATTAACTTCTACATCCCTTATTACAGTATCTCTGCTCCATTTCAGCTGACCTCTGTTCAAATACCCCATCAGAGGTTTCTCCTGACTCAGAGAAACTGAGATTGGAGGATATTATTGATGGTGTGGCATGGATGGCAGCTGCTGTAGTGAAAGAGACTGTTTCTGTCCATTTGTTTTCTAAACACATCAGTCCTGCAGATTTTAAACTAGGTTTTGATTGGTCAAGAAAGGTAACAAATGCCTGTAGCTCCTCTACCCCCCCCCACACCATAGCATTAATATATCATCAATAGAGGGGTGGCGGGTCTGCAGGAAGATCTGAATAAGACGGAGACTTGATTGGACCCTTGGCAGCTGGGGTTCTGTGCCAAAAAATGTAAGGTACGGCATCTTGGAGCAAAAAATCCAAGAAGAAAGTACCAGCTGGGGGGGTGCAGCTGGCAAAGACTGAGGAGGAGAAGGATCTGTGGGTGGTCATCAAGGGATCAATGAACAACTCGGCACAGTGTAGGAAAACAGCAGCAATGGCCAACAGAATGCTGGGTTACATAGCAAGGGGAACAATGTCAAGGAGGGGGGAGGTGACTGCCACTGTATAAATCACTGGTTAGACCTCATCTCGGATACTGCTTGAGGTACTGGCACCTGTACCTGAAAAGGGACATTAAATGACTGTAAGGAGTGCAGCACAGAGCAACTAAGATGATCCAGGGGATGTGGGACCTACCGTATGAGGGAAAGCTTAAGGAGTTAAACATGTACTTGCTGGAGGAGAAGAAGGACAGAGGGGATAGGATCAAGAATTTCAAATACATGAGAGGGATAAACAAAATTGGAATGGAGGATCTATTCAAGGCAAGCATGGGGAGGGACACTCAGGGCCATGACATAAGATTAGAGGGGGAAGGTTCAGTAGGGAAATGCAGAGACACTTTTTTTATGCAGAGGGTGGTTGCAGGGTGGAACACATTACCAACACAGGTAGTAGCCTGTAAAATGGTGGGCTGCTTCAAAAGGGGCTGGGACAGGGCAAAAGGGAGGATAAAAGTAAAGGGGATGAGAAGGGAAGGGCAGCTGCAAAATAGAGCTGCTAGCTGCATAATGGAACAGTCTCGATAGGCCAGATGGCTTTTTTCTGCTGGAAAATTGTGTATGTTCATAATAAAACAACACCAAATGCTGAATTCCCAGTAGTTAACATCTGAGTCAAATACAACCTCTCTTTCCCACCAGCCAAGGTACAAATTGGCATAATTGTTGAAAATGTTGCCCCACTGCAGTACCCTTGACCTGTAGGAAATATTGGCCCTGATACAAAAAAAAAAAGATGACATTTCAAAACAAATTCTGCTAATCTGCAAAAAAACTTCTCAAATTTTCACTGTAGTCAGATGCAATGTTGAGCCACGTTCAAAATGCATTCAGTCCCCCATCATGGGGGTACATTCGTATCTATGCCTCAACATCCATTGTTACTAAAAGGCAGTGATGTTCCAGAGCCAAACCCTCCAGGACACCAACAAGGTAGGTGATGGCCCTAATACAGGATGGTAACAGAGGGGCCAAATGTTTAATATGTTCATCCATGAACCTATGTAATGGCTCCGTGAGGGACCTAATTCCAGATACAATGGGGTGTCCTGGAGAGATATGTAGGGTTTTATGAAGGTTTGGTAGCACATGCACAGTTGGTCTCAGAGGATGTATATCTGTTAAATATTCAAATGTATGTTTAAAGATAGTGTCTGATTAAAGAGAACTTAACAAGAATGTATCTATATCTTTCTTAAATTGTTCTGTAAAATCAGATTTAAGGCCAGTGTAAAACACATTATTTGTCAACTGTCTTAAAATGTCATTCATTCAAAGGCTATGCCCGCAGATCAATGGGTGGGAGAAACCAACCACTCCCCTTGCCTGAGCTATATAAGTCAGTTTCCCTGAGCATCACTCAGAAGCACTGTTTCTTTGCCCCAGCTGGAAGCTCTGCCCTTCCCCTTTTCTCCCAGTGTTTGTCTCCCACTTTACCTTTGTGATTTTGGACTTTCTGCTTGGTTTGTGCCTTTCTGGATTTCTATGTCAGTATTTAATTTTCTACCTTCTGGATACAGTCTATGCTTCTCTCAGTTATCTATTCCTGCTGCACTCCTATCCTCGTGTAGCTTGTGTTTCTTTCAGTTTTGGTTCTTGTTGGGCCTTCTAGTTTCCCTAGCTTCCTACCTTCAGCATTTTCTTTTGACTTGTGCTATTCAGGTTGCCATGTTGCTGATTTTCCATACCTTTAGCAATCTCTCAGTTCAACTGCAATACTTAAATGTTTTCACCTAGCTCCTAGCCCGGCCGCCACTCCCTATTAGTTTCTGCTGTTCACTTCAGCAGCTATGGCTTCCTAATTTTTGGTCCCCATATGCTCCTCTTCCTGTAGCAGTTTCATTTGTTCTTTCTACTGTCTCGGTCTACCTGACATGCAGTGCAGCAGAAACTAACACTAACCTCCCTTATGGAACTGGCTGGTATGCATTCATCATTTTGTCCAAGCTCGTAGAATTCAGTCTCATTCATGGTCCTAGTTGTCATTCCATGTCTCAGTCAGCCATTCAGTCTTACCTATGTTTTGTTTCTTACATGTGCTTATGGCTATCAAGCTTCACCATTGGCCTCCCATTACTACTGCAGTCAGATACATGCCAGCCATGACCATAGCATGGCTTCCAAGGCTCTTGCCCTTTAAGTGGATTGTCTTGCTCTGCCCCATTGAAGTCTGCATTTTTAGGGTGGGTCCTTTGACTCGAGCAAGGATCTTCTCTTTCTGCCTTTTGGGTGAGAATGTTCTAAGGTAGTGATAATTGTCTCCTAAGCTGAAGTTTAATAATTAGTACTTCATGTTATGGTGGTTATCTCGACGGCCATTGTACTAGGAGTTTGAGCGTCATAATATAAAACAGGCACATCCTGATCTATTTTAGAAGACTCTGATGCAATATTCCTTGGCTTTGAGGGGTAAATAGCCACAGATGCCACCCCTCTAGATTAGGTCTGTTGCCTTGTACACATAAGGTGCTTAGGCAAACAGGAGACAGCTCCCATAAGGGGGAAGTAAAAGAGGGCTCGGGTATGACAGTTTTGATTAGTATTTCAGTACAAGGGGTAGTGGTAATTGTCTCCTAAGCTGAAGTTTAATAATTAGTACTTCATGTTATGGTGGCAAATGTTTGTTTTAGTATGCCACTACATAACAATCTCTGTTTTGGGCTATATCTGATGTGTTCCTAGCTCCCAAATCTATGCAATGAAAATGCATGTTACCAGGCTTATCCAAGGTGCTCTGGTACAGAGGTGATAGCTCCTAGGTGTTAGATATAGGAAAAATACAAATCTACAAGTATGCTTTACCTATTATTCTGGTAGAGATATATCTTCAATATAAATTTAAGGGACTTTTGCAACAACAAATTAAAGCCACTTGAATCCTGGGCTCCTCTTTTCTTCTATAATCAATGGCATAAGCCATTGGGTGATTACACGTGTAGATGCCCCTTGGATATGGATAGCTGGTAACCTCACTATAATGCTCTCAGTGGTTAGAGAAGCATGTAATTTGCTAACCACAGTGTGGGACCTGGACTCCACCTTTTCTTTGCACTCCCTTCCCACTCTCGGGATAGTCTTGGGCCATTGGGAGTTGACGGATTGTTCTCTTCCTCCCTGGTCAACAGGAGACTACACCCACAACATAATCTTCAGTGAGGCATCTCTGCATGCCCACGGTCTCTGCTATGTTCAAACTGTGTTGACATGCTTTTCAGCTGAGACATTGATCCTAACTAATCTAACCCTCTGGGCTGTAATCGCACTCTGTATCCATCTGGGACATACCAGGGTGTTATATATGTTTCCTATTCTCTTCGATGTCCCACCAGGTAAACCGAAAGTTAGCAAAATGATTTCAGAGTCCACAAGGACTTATGGATGTCATTTCTTGGCCTTTCTTAGGGCTGCTGTACTACTCATTCTATAGAAACACAAAAACATAGAATTTGACTGCAGATAAGGACTGCTTGGCCCACCCAGTCTGCCCATTTCCCTACCTAATGGATAAGCTGCAGATCCTAGTTAACCAGCAGCCTTCTTCTTTCTACCCCCACCCCCTAGAATTGCCTTATGACTGTCCCATGCATGCTTAAATTCAACCACTGTTTTTGACTCCACAACCTCCTCCGGAGGGTGGGGACCCTCATTCAAGTATCGGAGTATGTATGTTAGAATTCTGCTAGCACTCATGATGGCTTCAAAGTTTGTTTATAGTTGTTGGCATGCAGAATGGAAACATCCTGATTATGACTAATTTTCAGATATCACAACCACCACTACTTGGAATGTTAGGGTTTGAACTGTCCCATTAAAAGAAAAGCGGTACTTTCTCAGTTAAAGAGTTGGGCATGCAAGTTGCCTTGCTACAGGAGAGTAAATTAAGCTACAAAGAAGCTATGAAGCTAGTGAGGAACTGGGTGGGCAATGAAGTTCACTGCGTGGCTAAATCAGCCAAATGGGGTGTTTCCATTTTGTTGCATAAATCGCTACAATGGCAACCTAAAGGGGTACATCGATGGGGACACGGTAGGTGGATCATCATGAAGATATTTGCTCCCTCAGGCCCCCTGATCCTGGCAAATATTTACAGTCCAAACGAGGACTCCCCAGAATTTTTTCATAGCATTTGTCAAAAACAGATGGATATTTCATATGACAACCCAGACATGTTGATGGGAGGTGACATTAACCGGGGACTGGACAGTCTATTGGATAGATCCAATGCTAGACTGGAGCCTCACTGTAGATCACTGCAGCCCTGCAGGATCTCAACTATTTGCATTAGCTGTCTGATATGTAGCGGATACTGAACCCTTCTGTAAAAGATTTTCCCTTTTTCTCTGCACAATGCCATATGGCAAGCAAATTAGATTTTTGGCTCACTTCCCCATACCTCTCTATGGCCACCTCAGGGGTAGATATCTCCCAGATCTATATTTCCAACCATGCTCCTGTTTCCCTCACCTTTATACCAGCCATGCGAACCTCCAAATAACTGTTGTGTAGGTTGGATCCCCTCCTTCTGTCTGATAAAGGCTATATACAGTGGCTTTGGATGGCTACAAATTAATTTTTCCAACACAATTCCCCTTCCTCTGCTTCTGCTGAAAGCATATGGGAAGCCTATAAGGCCACCATTAGGGGAGGAATCATTAGCTTTGCCTCATACAGACGGAAGCTGAGGGACCAGGAACTTTGTCAGCTAGAGATCACTTTAATAAATATGGAGGCCAAATACAAAGCGAAGCCCTCCTCATTTCAGACACCATCAGTCATAACCACCCTTGCTGCCATTAGATTAAAAATCTACACACTGGTAAGTAGGAGGGCTGAGCTCTAAATTCACAGGCCCAGATATTCAAAAGGGTTGAGCATGGCGCAACAGTGTTGCGCCATGCGCAACCCACTGATGTGCCCCGGCGCGATATTCAAAAGGGAAAAGTGCACTGCACGAATCCCAATGTGCCGGAGTCCATCAGTAATGTATGCAGGCCCAGGTGGGGGGGGCGTGCCCATGCATAATCTGCACAGCCTGATATTCAGCCCGGGATGTGCAGAGCCATGCATGCACAACCCCTACCTGCACCAGCACAAAGTTAAGCCAAAAAAAAAAGGAACAACTGATGGCCACCCACATGTGAGTTGCCGCATTGCAGGGCTCTACACGGCAGCTGCCACCTGTGGGTGGCCACCCGAGTTCGGGCTGAACCAGGCGGCGCCCCCCCCATGCCCGATCGCGGGCATCTGTTATAATAAAAAAAAAACATCCAATATCCCTGGTGGTCCAGTGGACCGCACTCTGCTCGATCGCGGGCATCTGTTATCATAAAAAAAAATGTCCAATTTCCCTGGTGGTCCAGTGGACCGAATGCTGCCTGATCGGAGCATCTGTTTAAATAACCCCCCCCGTCCAATATCCCCTGGTGGTCAGTGGACCGCCTCTGCCGATCGCAGGTATCTGTTTAAATAGCCCCCCCCTCGTCCAATATCCCTGGTGGCCTAGTGGACCACACTCTTCCTGATCGCAGGCATCTGTTATAATAAAAAAAAAAACATCCAATATCCCTGGTGGTCCAGTGGACCAATTGCTGCCAGATCCCGGGCAACTGTTTAACAGTTCAACAGAAAATGTCCTATTACCCTGGTGGTCTAGGGTACCCCTCTCCCATTACTATTGCAGTCAGATACATGCCAGCCATGACCATAGCATGGCTTCCAAGGTGCTTGCCCTTTAAGTGGATTGTCTTGCTCTGCCCCATTGAAGTCTGCATTTTTAGGGTGGGTCCCTTGACTCGAGCAAGGATCTTCTCTTTCTGCCTTTTGGGTGAGAATGTTCTAACCTATAGGGGAAGCTTTAGCCATGCAGATTGACTCAGTGGCACCTCTTGATGTAGAATTTAAGATTTCAGCTGCTGGAGGATGGGGCCTCTAAGTCCACAGGGCTCCTTTAGCTATGCAATCCAGGTCAGCAACATGTTTGAAAGCTATTCCCCCTACAGCTACCTGAGGTTCACCTGGTCTCCATTGCCTTCCCTTCCCTTCCTCTGCCCCTCTATGGTGAAGATCATACAACTCCATGTCCCGGACCCTTAAGGGCTCAACTCCTCTCCTCCTCATGACTTGAGGGGGGAGTCTTTCATGGGGAACATCATTTAGCTGCAGAGATCGGCTTATGGTATCCCCATGGCTTTCTCATTTGAGAGATAGAGTGAGAGCCTTTTCTCTAAAAATCTTCTACATAAACTGGGTGTCTAAACTGCAGCTGAGCCATCACTAATTTACCCCAAGCCTGGAGAGAAGGTGTGGTTTCCCCCTCATGGGGGGTTTTCTTCTCATTGGATACTTAGAGGTTCCCCCTCATAGAGGGGATTTCCTCAACTCTGTGCTGAAGTTTAAAAAGGTTAGTTGGTTTCTGCAACAGGTGGTCCAAAATGTAGTATATCTATATTAGTATAATATTTAATCAGGTTGATTTCCACTGTGATTTGGGGCTTGATGATAGCCCTCCATCCGTTGCCATTCCCTCTGTCTTTCGGAAGTCATGCCTTTTCTGCAATCAGGTCAGATATCTGTCAGTCATTGCTCAATTCAGTCTCTGTCTGTTTACAGTCATCAGTATTTTCTGTCAGTCTGTCCTCACTCAGGCTCTTTGGTCACTACTTGCTGCTCAGTGCTTTTTGGGGCTCCTACCAAATGTACCTTTAGTATAAAGGAATTATGTTCCTGTGGCACCACAAGGGGGATCCCTTCGCAAGAGGGTTACTTTGCCTTCACAGCACCCTGATTGGGTGGTAGTTTCCTGTGGAACAGAGAGTGTATATAGACAAAGTATTCACCTATAACAAACAACACATTCATTCAAATACCTTCAGAAGAGCAACAAAGTTGAACAAGCATAACTCCTCACTAAGCTGGGTAAGCCACTAAATTTAAAGGCTATGCCTAAAATTCAATTTGTGGCAGCAACCAGCCGCACCTCCTTCCCAGAGCTATTTAAGTCAGATCCCTTCAGCTTCACTCAGCTGCATCGTTTCTTTGCCAAACTATCTTCCACTCCTCCAGCGGTGCACCTTTCTCCTAAGGGATCCTCCCTAAGGTACCATTAGCCTAAAGGAATTATGTTCCCACAGTACCTGTAGGGGTAGAACCCTCCACAAGAGGGTTCTTTTGCCTTCACGGAACCCCAAAAGGGTGGTAGTTTCCATGAACAGAGAGTGTGAACGGTCAAAGTATTCACTATGACAATCAACAACACATTCATTTGGGGGGGGGGGGGGGGCAGAGTTAGCCAGCCATGATGGAAATTGTGCAACTAAACTGCTGCAGTTACAGTTTCATCCATCCTGACACATCTGAAATCTCAGCACCCATCTCCCTATGATATTTCTCCAAATTAACATTCTACATATCGAGCTAAAGCCAAATATATCTAAATTGTGTAGACTGAACAAAGGATTGCAACTTTATTCAATGTTAAAGAATTTACTTCATTGCCTCCTTAGGCCTGTAAGACATAGGCAGACCAGCAGGCTCTAGTTGGTGAGCAGCCTTGAAGATCGTAGATGGCCCACTCTAAAAAAACACAGATCCCCATTACTCAGATGGTGGAACAACAGCTGGGCAATATTATCTCTATGTTAAACAAAGTACTGATTACTACAGCTGCTCTTATTTCCACCACTTCTAACACCAGAAAGGACATTGAGAAACTAACCTTCAGAGTGGCTGATACTGAACTTCAAGTTAAACTACAAGACCAAATTCTACATGACCAATTCCTTCAAGTGAGGGATCATCATAGCCAAATACAGTATTTATGGCCAAGGTCGATGACCTAGAGAATCGGGGGAGAAGAAAAACATTTGGACTGTGGGTCTGCCAGAGGAGGCTGAGGGCTCAGATATGGTCTATTTTCTGCAAACATCTCTCCCAGTCATGATAAAAATAAATAATCTTTCTACCCCGGAGCTGGAAAGAGCACACACATCATTAATCTCAAAACCTCAGTCTGGAGACCAACCCCACCCAATATTGTGTAAATTTTCCAGGTACCCAGTTAAGGAAATGTATCTGAAGGCTGCACGAGACCTAAGAACGCTACGATGGGACAGGGCTCCTGTTCAAATATTCCAAGACTACTCCTTTGATCTTTCCCAGCGACAGAGCCTATGGACTGGTAAAGCAGGACCTATACAAATTAAACCTGCCTACCTCTTTGGGATGCCCCTCGCAGCTAGGGGTGTTGTACAAGGGGAGAGCAGCTTACCTTCAACTCTCTGGCTGAACTCTTCCTGGAGAATATAGCAGATGAACCAAGGCCTCAGCAAAATTCATCTCCTATGCCTCAAGGAGAAGCCACGCTACCCATGGATACCTCAGCTCCACGAGAAGGCTTTACAGGCCACGATCCTACTTCCCCCTCAGCGCCAGCAGCAAAAAATGAATGGCAAATGCGGCATAGGAGCAGACAACCGAAGAAAGCCTCAGTCAAGCGTGGAAAGTACCTTCCGACATCCGTAGAGAAACTGCAGAGAAATCACTCGAGGAGCCGTCAGTGGGCCCAACAGCTATCAGGTAGCAACGGTTTGTCTATCTACTTCACACCAGTGAAGCTGTCTAATCACTATGAGCCACTTGGAGATCTGGTACCGACAGCTCTGGTTTTGCCCAAAAGGAGCGATAGCCTAAAGAACACAGACCTGATGGCTGACTGGGCTCCACTTTTTTTTTTTCTTTATTTTAGCTTTTGTTGACCAGGTAAGTGCACTAGACAAATCCTGCCTATTTTTAGGCATGACCCGGGGGAGGGGGATACAGATGAATTCCAACCGACCTTGAACCAGATTAAGCTGTTTGTGGTATTTTAGTGAATGAGGGAAAATTTGGCCAGGACACCGGGGAAATTACCCTACTCTTTTTTCGATAAGTGCCATGGGATCTTTAACATCCACCTGAACTACCATCAATCCAGGCAGATGGGACCTCGGTTTAATGTCTCATCTGAAAGACGGCACCTCAGAAGTGTATCACCCCTCTCATGCTGCACTACAGTGTCAGTACTGGGATATTAACCCAAGTGCCAGATGTGGGAACTGAACCCACAGCCCTGTGATCTCCTGGCCTCAGAGGTGAGTGTGCTACCTACTGAGCCACTGACACTGCATAAACTCACTATCTTGAGCAGGACTAGGCAGCTGAACCTCAGAGCCCTCGAGAAGACAGAAGTGCCACAATACCAAAGGAGAAGATCCAGGAAGGGTAAAAGATCCTGGGCTGAGAATAAATCTTTTGTATGCCAGTTAAGGTAAGTGGTGTGGCTAAATTCCCGGGAGTTTCCTAGCTACCATGGTGCACAGTGCGCCCTGTTAATTTTCTAGGCCCAGCGGCTGTGTTGGTGGGTGAGAACTGGGTCTCCCTTAATTAAGTCCCAGTGATGGTTAAGACCCTCTCCCCCAACCTCCCTTAGCTGCACTGCTAGCTTTCTGCTTTACACAAAGGAAGTTCAGGAACAGTAGATATCGTGAATGTTTGTTAATTGGGCTGACAGGCTGTAAGACTGTTTGATGTTGTGGTTTTAATGTTTGAGAATATCCTCCTTTGAGGGGACACTGCCAAAACAAGGAACATAGGGGAATTAAAAAAAAACTAATTTGCAAGAGTAGGTCCCCCCCAAATGGGTTTTATGTCCAGATCTTGAGCCCTTATACTTTCATTCAGGTGGTATTTTATCTCGACGGCCATTGTACTAGGAGTTTGAGGGTCATAATATAAAACAGGCACATCCTGATCTATTTTAGAAGCCTCTGATGCAATATTCCTTGGCTTTGAGGGGTAAATAGGCACAGATGCCACCCCTCTAGATCAGGTCTGTTGCCTTGTACACATAAGGTGCTTAGGCAAACAGGAGACAGCTCCCATAAGGGGAAGTAAAGAGGGCTCGGTATGACAGTTTTGATTAGTATTTCAGTATAAGGGTAGTGGTAATTGTCTCCTAAGCTGAAGTTTAATAATTAGTACTTCATGTTATGGTGGCAAATGTTTGTTTTAGTATGCCACTACATAACAATCTCTGTTTTGGGCTATATCTGATGTGTTCCTAGCTCCCAAATCTATGCAATGAAAATGCATGTTACCAGGCTTATCCAAGGTGCTCTGGTACAGAGGTGATAGCTCCTTGGTGTTAGATATAGGAAAAATACAAATCTACAAGTATGCTTTACCTATTATTCTGGTAGAGATATATCTTCAATATAAATTTAAGGGACTTTTGCATCAACAACTTAAAGCCACTTGAATCCTGGGCTCCTCTTTTCTTCTATAATCAATGGCATAAGCCATTGGGTGATTACACGTGTAGATGCCCCATGGATATGGATAGCTGGTAACCTCAATATAATGCTCTCAGTGGTTAGAGAAGCATGTAATTTGCTAACCACAGTGTGGGACCTGGACTCCACCTTTTCTTTGCACTCCCTTCCCACCCTCGGGATAGTCTTGGGCCATTGGGAGTTGACGGATTGTTCTCTTCCTCCCTGGTCAACAGGAGACTACACCCACAACATAATCTTCAGTGAGGCATCTCTGCATGCCCACGGTCTCTGCTATGTTCAAACTGTGTTGACATGCTTTTCAGCTGAGACATTGATCCTAACTAATCTAACCCTCTGGGCTGTAATCGCACTCTGTATCCATCTGGGACATACCAGGGTGTTATATATGTTTCCTATTCTCTTCGATGTCCCACCAGGTAAACCGAAAGTTAGCAAAATGATTTCAGAGTCCACAAGGACTTATGGATGTCATTTCTTGGCCTTTCTTAGGGCTGCTGTACTACTCATTCTATAGAAACACAGAAACATAGAATTTGACAGCAGATAAGGACCACTTGGCCCACCCAGTCTGCCCATTTCCCTACCTAATGGATAAGCTGCAGATCCTAGTTAACCAGCAGCCTTCTTCTTTCTACCCCCACCCCCTAGAATTGCCTTATGACTGTCCCATGCATGCTTGAATTCAACCACTGTTTTTGACTCCACAACCTCCTCCGGAGGGTGGGGACCCTCATTCAAGTATCGGAGTATGTATGTTAGAATTCTGCTAGCACTCATGATGGCTTCAAAGTTTGTTTATAGTTGTTGGCATGCAGAATGGAAACATCCTGATTATGACTAATTTTTCAGATATCACAACCACCACTACTTGGAATGTTAGGGGTTTGAACTGTCCCATTAAAAAGAAAAGCGGTACTTTCTCAGTTAAAGAGTTGGGCATGCAAGTTGCCTTGCTACAGGAGAGTAAATTAAGCTACAAAGAAGCTATGAAGCTAGTGAGGAACTGGGTGGGCAATGAAGTTCACTGCGTGGCTAAATCAGCCAAATGGGGTGTTTCCATTTTGTTGCATAAATCGCTACAATGGCAACCTAAAGGGGTACATCGACGGGGACACGGTAGGTGGATCATCATGAAGATATTTGCTCCCTCAGGCCCCCTGATCCTGGCAAATATTTACAGTCCAAACGAGGACTCCCCAGAATTTTTTCATAGCATTTGTCAAAAACAGATGGATATTTCATATGACAACCCAGACATGTTGATGGGAGGTGACATTAACCGGGTACTGGACAGTCTATTGGATAGATCCAATGCTAGACCGGAGCCTCACAGTAGAGCACTGCAAGCCCTGCAGGATCTCATCTCTTTGCATTAGCTGTCTGATATGTAGCGGATACTGAATCCTTCTGTAAAAGATTTTCCCTTTTTCTCTGCACAATGCCATATGGCAAGCAAATTAGATTTTTGGCTCACTTCCCCATACCTCTCTATGGCCACCTCAGGGGTAGATATCTCCCAGATCTATATTTCCAACCATGCTCCTGTTTCCCTCACCTTTATACCAGCCATGCGAACCTCCAAATAACTGTTGTGTAGGTTGTATCCCCTCCTTCTGTCTGATAAGGACTATGTACAGTGGCTTTGGATGGCTACAAAATAATTTTTCCAACACAATCCCCCTTCCTCTGCTTCTGCTGAAAGCATATGGGAGGCCTATAAGGCCACCATTAGGGGAGGAATCATTAGCTTTGCCTCATACAGACGGAAACTGAGGGACCAGGAACTTTGTCAGCTAGAGAGCACTTTAAAAAATATGGAGGCCAAATACAAAGCGAAGCCCTCCTCATTTCAGACACCATCAGTCATAACCACCCTGGCTGTCATTAGATTAAAAAATCAACACACTGGTAAGTAGGAGGGCTGAGCTCTAAATTCACAGGCCCAGATATTCAAAGGGTTGAGCTTGTGGCAACAGTGTTAGCATGTCATAACTCCTGATGTTGGCGTGATATTCAAAAGGGAAAATCGCTGCACAAATCCTGATCTTGAGTGCATCAGTAATGTATGCAGGCACAGGTGGGGGCGTGCCCATGCATAACCTGCACAGCCTGATATTCACCCCGGGATGTGCAGAGCCATGCATGCGCAACCCCTACCTGCACCAGCACAAAGTTAAACCAAATAAAAAAGGAACAACTTATGGCCACCCACATGTGAGTTGCCGCATTGCAGGGTGCAACACAGCAGCTGCCACCTGTGGGTGGCCACCCGAGTTCGGGCTGCACCTGGTGGCGCCCCCCCATGCCCGATCACGGGCATCTGTTATAATAAAAAACAAAATGTCCAATATAAACATAGAAACATAGAATTTGACGGCAGATAAGGACTGCTTGGCCCACCCAGTCTGCCCATTTCCCTGCCTACTGGATAAGCTGCAGATCCTAGTTAACCAGCAGCCTATTTCTTCCTAACCCACCCCTAGAATTGCCTTATGACTGTCCCATGCATGCTTGAATTCCACCACTGTTTTTGACTCCACAACCTCCTCCGGAAGGCCGTTCCATGCATCCACAACGCTCTCTGTGAAAAAATACTTCCTTAATTACCTCTGAGCCGCCCCCCTCTATCTTCAAATTGTGCCCCCTTGTTCTTGCACACCTCTTTTTTTGAAAGATGCTACCCTCTTGGACTTTGTTGATTCCCTTGAGGTACTTGAAAGTTTCTATCATGTCCCCCCTCTCCCTCCTTTCCTCGAGGCTATACATATTAAGCTCCTTTCATCTCTCTTCATATGTCTTCCGGTGCAGACCCTGCACCATTTTAGTTGCCCTCCTCTGGACAGCTTCCATCCTGTCTATGTCTTTGCGAAGACTGGGTCTCCAGAACTGCACGCAGTACTCCAGATGCGGTCTGACCAGCTGTCTGTGCAGAGGGATAATAACTTCCTGTTTTCTTTTTTTTTTTTTGCAAATAACCAAACTTTATTGAAATTTATCAAACATAACATATATATCATACAAGTACATAATACAGAGGCACCATAAAACAATAAATAGAAAAAAAGAGAAGTAACAAAGCAAAACAAGACCCCTAAACCCCCACCCCTGGCAGCTATCCCTATGGCTGACTCACTTATGTAATGAATGCAATCATAATGTAACCTCGGAAAACAAACAAAATAAGACCCAATTATAAGTAATATAACTAAGTCTTCAAAAGGAGGTACCATGGAGGAGAGGATTCACCCAAATAATGTGCCAAACTGGGGTCGATATCCTTCCAATAATTAGAAGCGAGTATTATAAGCTTTAACACTAATACCCGTACCTATTCTTCAAGCATTGGAATAGCTTCCCCCAACATTGCAGAAATATTGGTGAAGCATTATAAAAAGAAAGAACCGATCTTTCTGCATTCAATGCGCTCATAAACTCGTCCCACCACTCCGCACACGAAGGAGTCCAATCACCTCTCCAGTGGTGCAGAATTATCAATTTAGTTACCGCTGCTACCATAGCTAATTCGACATTTAGTTAATTTACTATGTATTTTATCAAACACACCAAATATACAAGCCTCTGGGTGAAGAATCTGTCCAGATCATAAAATTGACCAATCATTTGCTTCACCAAATGCCACAATCCCACCACCTTGGGGCAGGTCCAAAACTTGTGGTAGCTGGTAGCCAGAGAATCATTACACTCAGTACAATTCGCTGTGAAGCGACTACTCATCCTTGAAAGCTTAGCTGGTGAAAAATATAGATTATGAAGTAACTTAAATTGAACTTTTCTTAATCTATCCTGTTTGACAAATTTATAGATATCGACCCAAGCCTTTTCCCAAATTTCTGCTGATTTACCCAAGGACAGATTTAATTCCCAGTGTATCGGAACTGGTGACACTTTCAAAGAATCTTTGACTATTATATACTTGTACATTTTTGATATCACCTTGCCCGCTTGTGTAAACCCTTTCAACTCCACAATCATAGGTCCCAAAATATTTTGCCCCAGCCTCTTACCAAAATACGACTTAACGCAGCTTAAAATTTGACTTAATTTTAAGTAGGATTGACATTTACCTTCCAATTTCTCCACCAGAGCCTGAAGTGAAAGAAGCCTATTATTCTGAAAGAGATCCTTAACCTGCCACTTCATTTCCCCTTCAATTCCCCATCTAGATATAGGTTGCTTCCGGATGATCAAATTTGGATTTCCTACTATAGGTTGGGATAAATCATATCGTTGTGCAATTTGAAATTTCGTGTAAAACTGTTGCAAGGCTTTAATATCCCATCCTAACAGGGTATCCCTCACCCTCTTTGGAATTTTAGCCCATGGAACATAAAGTAAAGACTCTAAATCCAGCTTAAGGCCACTAACAAATAAACAATCTAAATGAAGGCCAGGGTATGTTAGGTCCTCGTCACATGCCCAGGCACTAGACCTCGCCAGGTGGATCGCAAGGTAGTAAGTGTAAAAGTCTGGTAATTGGAGCCCTCCGAGTCGCCGCTGCCGAGTAAGTTTGAGGTAACTTCTTCTAGGGGGTCTCCCATTCCATAGGAAAGCCACACATTGTTGAAATAACGGCTTGAAAAAGGACTTTGGCAAGTACACATTTAAATTAGATAGAGTATAAAAAAGTTTGGGCATAACCATCATTTTTATCATATTGGCTCTTTCCGAAAAAGTCAGTGGGAGCTTTGACCATCTAACCAAATCTTCCTTGATAATTTTAACTAAGGGTTTAAGATTTAAATCAATTAAGTTCTCTAAATTCTTAGATATTTGAATCCCCAAATAGGCTATTGATTTGGTTTGCCAACAAAGTCCCAGAGAGAGGCACCAACTTCTATGAAGAAATGGGGACAAGGCATAGACTGACGTTTTGGCCTTGTTCATATTATACCGTGAACACCTACTGAACTTATCAATTAAATCAAGAGCTTTAGGAAGGGAAGAAGTAGTGTCCGAGATGTGTAACAGTAAGTCGTCTGCAAATGCAGATAGTTTAAACTCAGTGCCTCCAATCCTTAGCCCCTTCACCTCTCTATTGGACTTAATGGAATGAATCAACAGTTCAATGTATAAATGAAAAAGGTATGGTGATAAAGGGCAACCCTGCCGAGTACCTCTAAAGAGGGGAAAGGCCTCGGAAATTAAGTTATTACATTGGATTTTAGCTACAGGGCAAGAATATAAAATGCGAACCATGTGAATAAATCTGTCTGGAAGGCCTAGCTTTGACAGGGTAGTGAACATGAAAGCTCTTCCACCCTGTCAAAGGCTTTCTCTGCATCTAAAGAAACTAATGATGCATCCAACGCAGAGGTCCATAGACTCAGAAACCAGGTAAAACAACTTACGGAAATGATCAGCTGAGGAGCAACCTCCACAAAACCAGCTTGCTCTGACTCAATAAAGTCTGCCAAACTCGTTTTAATCTGTTGGCCAGAATTTTAGCAAAGACTTTAACATCCAAGTTTAGCAATGAAATCGGCCTATAGCTACCCACTTCGTCAGTGGGCTTGCCTGGTTTTGCAACAGAATAATCTTAGCCTCAAATGGTGTCTGGTCCCTGATCCCTTGATCACACAAAAAGAAAATAGCTCCTGCAATAAAGGTGCAAGAATATTTTTAAATTGCTGATAAAAGAAAGCTGAAAATCCGTCCGGGCCAGGCGCTTTATCTGAGCAAAATGAATCAATAACATTTTCTATTTCTTCCACCAAAATGGGAGCTATCAATTGAGGACCAGCATCTCTTGACAGTTTCGGTAACGGAATGGTTTCTAAAAACTCTTGGGTATCATCTAATACCTGGGTGGTGGGCTGCTGGCTTGTATAAAGCTTTTGGTAAAAGGACTTAAAGATACCTAGTATTTCAGCCGGATCCGTAATCACTTGCCCTGATTCTGGGTGGTTAAAAGCAGTCACCCACCTTGCCGAAGATTTCTGTTTTAGCTGCCAAGCCAGCAGCCTCCCTGCCCTACTACCTTGTCCCAGGTATAAAGCCTTGACTCTGGAGGCTAAACTAATGACTTTCTCTCTCTGCATGTCCGCGTACCGATTTCTTAGAAAGATTAGTTTAATTTCTTGTTCTTCCGTTCTTTGATTATCATTTAACTTTTCTAATTCCTTTATCTCCTTTAAACATTTGTCTAATAGTGTCCTTGACTTGATCTTGTGGACAGTTGCTAAGCGTATTAACTCGCCACGCCACACAGACTTAAGAGCCACCCACGTTTGGTCAATAGCATTAATGGAACCCCAATTACTGGCGATAGAGCTTTCTAAGAACAATTTAAAGCTGGCTAATGTCTTGGATTCTTTTTAAAATACTGTTGTTTACTGACCATGAGTATGACCTATTTGGTAAAAGCGGTAGAGAACATATAATCCTTATAGGTGAATGGTCAGAGATTACAGGGGCAAAATTACGGCATCCACCACCCAGGACAAACTAAACTGGCTGACCAGAAAAAGTCCAATCTCGAGGTGTGATTTATGCACTGCAGAAGAAAATGTATACTCACGGAGGCTAGGGTTGAGAATGCGCCAGGATCTATTAGACCTATTGAAGACATAAGCTCCCGCAAGGCCTTCTGAGCTGGAGAGGGAAGAGCCTTTACAATGTGATCTGTCTAGTCGGTTAGCCTGAACTAAATTCCAGTCCCACCTATGATTATTGGGACGTTCCCAAAAGAAGCCAAGGTCAATCCTAACTGTGTAAAAAGTCCGGGTGAATCTAGGTTAGGCCCATATACTGAACCCAGGACTAGATTAATCCCTCAATACTACCCGAAACAAATATAAATCGACCTTTCTTGGTCGGATATTATTGAGAATGCGTGAATGGAACCCCCGAGCAACTAAAATAGCTACTCCCCAGCTATTAGAGGAGAATCTCAGCCCAAAAACCTGATTCACCCACTTCTTCTTAAATGGGCCAGTCGGTCAGCAAGAATGTGGGTTTTTGTAAAATACTATTGCTGGTTTCAAGCGGCAAGGTGATTCAGAATGACAAATTTTTACAATTATCCTTTCTCCTTGATATTCCAGGAAATTATATTCAACCTATCTACCATCTGTTATACAGACCATAGAATTCTTGGATAGCTGCACCCTCCCCCCACCGAATTCCCTAAACAAAAGAATTTACCTTTCGAAATGCCCCACCAACCCTAAACAAAATAATAACATACCCATAAATAACTTATAACTCAACCTCCTGGCCGGAGCCAATACCCCATTCTCCGCAGTATGATGCTGCATAGAGGACGGTATATCACCCCTGCCACAACTATTGATATAATTGAATATATAATCGTGTCAGACTCTATCTATGAGCTAGGCTACTAAAGAAAATTAACCTCCCTCTTTAGGTCTATGGTTCGTCCCTTAGTAAAACACTAATTGACAAGACTTTCCCCCAAAAAAAAGAAATTAGAAATTAGGGTATAACAACCATTAAACTAATAAAACATATATTAGGCCATTAAGTACCTCAACCATCCAGACCCTAGTAATGAGATTATAAGCCATTCCATAGCACACCCAACCTTAGTCCTTGTGAGGGCTCTATCTAAGGCTGCTAAACTTGAAGCGGCCGAACTATACCTAGTAGAACTATTAAGTAAACAAGACAGGGCTGTCCGGCCTGCCATAAAATCATAACTAGCATTATACCCCTTGGCAGTTCGGATCTAACTTGATCCTTATAACTAGTTAGGTACCCCAACCATAAATTACCAATAAGAAAACTATTGTTATACGTCAAACTCCATTAATACAAGTGTCACAAAAAAAGGGATCAAAAGTATTCTTCCAGGCATACGTGCAAACAATATAGCCTGCCTCCTCATAAAAATATTAACCTTAACTTTATATCTACAAGGACTGATGTAAGACCCACCCCGTACTCTAATTGTAATCCAGAGTACTATAATACTTCTAACCAAGGTATATCAATAATGTAGCTGGTAAAGCTCCCTTGCCCATCTTAATAGTGGTTAAGTGTCACACACAACAACAGACGTAATACTTAACCCAACTTGTCGGTAATCTATGGACATTCGAGTTACATGTTGCTCTATACCCTCAATCAAAATCAGATTATGAATGTTAATAGCAATCCAAGAATCTTAGTCACCAAGCTTAGCAAAAACAAAAAGTTACTATACGCTGTCCATATAGTCAGACTTATCTCTCATCTCTTGGGAAACAAGTCGGGTAACAAAGTTCTCAGGGAGTCGAGTGCTTCTTCCGCCGAGTTGAACCTCTTCGGGCCTTCCTTGAAAGTAACCTCCAGCCTCGTGGGATAAAGTAGACGGTGTCAGATCCCTGCCGCCCAGAGCTTCGACGTAATCGGCCTGAAGCTGGCACGAGCTTGTCTCATCTTCCAGGTTAAGTCGGGCACCAGATGCAGTTTCTTACCTTCCCATTGGAAAACCTCCAATTTCCTCACTCCATTTAAGATGTACTCCCTGTCCAAATAATTCAAAAGTTTGAAAATAACCGGCCTCGGTGGCTCCGAAGGTGGAGGTTTGGCTCAGGGCTCTATGACCCCTCTATAATATATACGGCCCATTGGGTGAGGGGCCCCCGATTTCTTAATAAGCTTCTGCAGAAACTGAATAGTATTCGGCCCTTCCTCACCTTCTGGAAGGCCCAGCAGGACCAGATTATTACACCTGTTACGGCCCTCCAGGTCATCTAGACGATCTTCTAATTTGACAATATTTCTTTTACACTCCACTATATTAGGGCCTGATTTATCCATAGCTCTCTCCAAAGATGAGATTCTGGCCTCAGCGTCGGTCACCCTTCTCGCTAACTGTGTCAAGGCTGGTTTCATCTCTGCCACTTCCTCTATAAGTTTGAATAAAGCTTCTTTTATAGTAGAAAGGTCGTTGTAGATCTTCTCAGGTTTTAGCTCTTGTTCCTGGAGCAGAGGCGATGATCCCCTACGCGGGTGCTTGGCTTCCAATTCTGAATCAGTTGTCTGCATCTTCCAAAATGAAAGTTGTCACTGGTTACCCAAAATCCACTCTAGATGGACCCAAAGATTTCCAGTTTCAATTCAGGTAGCTTTGCAGTGTAAAATATAGGATTTGGGGTGTAGAGTAAATTCCTTGCTGATAGGGAGAGGGCCCACAGGCTGTAGGTTTCAGCGCGCATACAGTTAACAAATCTGAGTGCTGGCTCCTTTGGGATTCTGAAAACAAGCGTTTATCACCAAATTACTCAAAATCAGTGCTGATAGGTTTCTAACAGTGTCCCAAAGTCTGCTCAGTGTGCAGTGGTGAACAAAATTGGAATTTGTGCTGGCAGGGAGCAGAAGAAGAGCACGTTGCTGCCTAATCGCGGGCGGACTTTCACCGACGTTTAGATCGGCTCTTAAATTACTCGAAAACCAGCGATATCACCGAATGGTGCGGGACCCGTTCCTACAGGGTCTGGCTGGCTTCCAAATACTTGTGAACCCTGTTAGCCCTTGCAAAAGTCGAATTTGGAGTGGCAGGGAGCGGAGAACCCTCAAGCTGCTGCCATCACTCCATGAGCGTCACGTGATCTCCCTAACTTCCTGTTTTCTACTGGTGATGCCTCTCCCTATGCATCCCAGTATCCCCCCAACCCTCCTTGCTGCCCTCTCACATTGCTTGCCCACCTTTAGGTCATCTGATATGACTACCCCCAGGTCCCTTTCTATTTTTGTTGTTGATAGTATCTCACCCCCCATTGTGTACTCTTCCCCTTGGTTTTTGTATCCCAGGTGCATTACCTTGCACTTCTTAGCATTGAATCTAAGCTGCCTTACATTTGTCCATTCCTCTAACCTTGCCAAGTCCCTTTTCATCCTTTCCACCCCACCTTGTGCATCAACTCTGTTGTAGATCTTTGTGTCATCTGCAAAGAGACATACTTTCTTCCAGTCCTCTGCAATGTCGCTTTAGAGACATTGAGAGGGGCGACAGTCTAATACTGAACCCTCTGGTACCCCACTAGTAACCCCCTTTCTTCAGAGGACTCCATTTACTATTATTCTCTGTGTCCTATTCTCCAGCCAATTTTTTACCCATGCTGACATCGTGGGACCCACTCCCAGGCTAGCTAACTTGTATATTAATCTTTGTGTGGGACTGTGTCAAATGCCTTGCTAAAGTCTAGGTAGGCCATGTCCACAACCCCTCCCTGATCTACTTACTTTGTCACCCAGTCAAAAGAAATCTATCAGATTTGTCTGGCATGACCTTCCTGTTGTGAATCCATGCTGCCTTGGGTCCTGTGCCCCTCTGGCCTCTAGATACTCGACAATTCTTTCCTTCAGAAGTGATTCCATCATTTTCCCTACCACTGAGGTTAAATTAACAGGTCTGTAGTTTCCTTCCCTGCCTTGCTCCCACTTTTGTGAAGGGGAATCACATCTGCCCTCCTCCACACCTCGGGTACCACCCCATCCTCCCATGATTTGTTAAACAGGGTAGTCAGTGGTGTCACTAACTCTACCCTTAGTTCTTTTAGAATTCTGGGATGAATCCCATCAGGCCCCATTGCTTTGTCCACCTTCAGTTTTAAGAGTTCTTTCAGAACCCTTTCTTCTGTAAATGGGCTGGTATCAACTTCCGTATCCAGAGTGTTTCTGCTGTTTGTTTTAGGTACCTCCCCTCTTCCTTTATAAATACTGAGCAAAAGTATTTTAGTATCTCCACCTTTTCACAGTCACCCTCTGCCCACCCTCCCCTTTATTAAGCCTCACTATCCCTCCCTTGGTCTTCCTTCGCTCCCTGATGTACCTATAAAGGTTTTATCCCCTTCTTAACTGAGTTGGCTATCTTTTCCTCGGTTTGGGCCTTTGCTGTTCTGACTGCCTTCCCAGCTTCCTTTTGCTTTAACTGATACAGTTCTCTGTCCTGCTCCTTCTGTGATTCCTTGTACTTCCTGAAAGCTTTCTTTTTCTCTTGAACCTTCACTGCCACTTCCTTTGAGAACCATAGTGTTTTCTTACATCGTTTAGTTTTGTTTATTTGCTTCACACAGAGTCTTGTTACCTCTGTGATGGCAGTTTTTATTATTCCCCATTGTTCTTCCACCCCTCCTTCCTGCCCATTTGCTAGTGCATTCCTTAGGCACTCTCCCATTTTGGCAAAGTCAGCCCTCCTAAAGTCCAGTACCTTTGCCTTTGTATGGCTTGACTTTATTGCTGTGTTAATTGTGAACCATACTGTTCGATGGTCGCTAGTTCCCAGATGGCAACCCACTTCTACATCTGTGATCCTCTCTTCATCTCCATTTAAGAGAACCAGGTCTAAGATTGCTCCCTCTCGAGTGGGCTCCAATACTAGTTGTCTAAGGCATGCCCCCTGTAGGGCATCTAGAATAACCCCACTCTTTGAAGTGGCTGCTGCAACTGCACTCCAGTTAGCATCTGGCATATTCAAATCACCCATCATCAATATCTCCCCTTTTTCTGCCATATTAAGTATACTTTCTATCATTTTCTTGTCCATTTCCTCCCCCTGAGAAGGAAGTCTGTATACAACCCCTGTGCGGATTGTAGTGCCATTGCCGGTCTCCAAATTTACCCACAGTGCTTCTTCTCCTCCCTGTTTTCCCTTTTGTTCTGTTGCTTTTATTCCTTCCCTTATGTAAAGATCTACTCCTCCTCCTCTTTTACCCTCTCTGTCCCTCCTGTAGATAGTGTATCCTGGTATGTTTACGTCCCAGTCATGGTTTTGTGTGAACCATGTTTCTGTGACTGCCACAATATCCAGATGTTCCTCCTCCATCAAGGCCACTAATTCAGGAAGCTTGTTACTCAGACTATGGGCATTGGTACTCATTGCTTTCCATTTCTTGATAGCTTTACCTTCTGTTGCAGCATCCCCCAATGACCTTTCTATCTCGGTCTTTTTCTCATTTAGTACCCTGTTTTGTAGGGAGAGGCTGGGATTTTCCTGCTGCTTATCAGTGCCTCCCCCCTTGACTAGTTTAAAAGCTTGCCAATGAAGCATTTAAACCGATTGCTCAAAAGACTTGTTCCCTTCCTGGACAGATACAGACCATCCTGCCAGTATAGGCTGGTGTCCTTCCAGGTGGAACCCCAGTCCCAATGAAGCCAAACCCTGTGCTCCACACCATTTTTTCAACCATTTATTAAACTGCATGGTGCAAAGTACCCTTGCCTCACTCATGCCATTGACAGGCAGCACCTCTGAGAAGGATACTGTGTGTGTTACTTGTCTTAGGCCCCTCCCCAGTTCTACAAAGTCCTTCTGCACTGCTCTAATCTCATGTTGAGCCAAGTCATTTATCCCTAGGTGGAAAATGACGTCCAGCTCAGACTCCTGTGCAGCTGTTCTCGTGATCCTGAGGATGGTCTTCCTGTCCCTTCAAGCCATGGCACCAGGCAGGCACCTTACTTCAGTTTTCCCTGCTCCCCCCAGTTCTATTCCCCTAATAATTGAGTCCCCCACCAGGATCTGCTTCCTTTCCTTGTGGCGTCCTCTGCCTCCTTCCTGTGGGCCTCCCTTGTGACAGGTGTCCTCAGCCTCCTTAATCTCCTCTGTGGGTGCATCCACAGGGGAGCTGTGCTCCCCCAGAATGGTGTATGGATTGTGGAGTGGAACAACTGACTGGGTGTGCCTCTGTTCCACCATCCTCACCCTCCCTGAGCCCACTGTGGTCCAACTGCTGTGCTTTCTTTGCAACCTCTGAGGTAGTGGTGGTGGCTCTGGTGCTCCCTGGATGGGGAGGTTCCTTCCACATCCAGTCTGGCCTGGGGAAGGTTCCCTTACTGCTGTCCAGTGTGGCCTGAAGATGGGCAAATTCCTCCCTCAGGGCAGAGAGTTGTCTGCAAATAGGGCAGCATCTCAACCTCCAGAAAGACTCCCGGAAGACTGCTGCCCCACACCCATTACATTGCACTACTCCCCACATGATTATGTACTTTTTTTTTTGTGTGTGTGTGTACTTGGTTTGTTATATAGAAATATATATATTATACAATGTGTATGCTTATATTTTCAGTGCTGTGTGCTAGAGAGGATATGACATTGATATGCACCTTGCACTCCTGAGGAAATGATGTCAGAACCCCAGGTATAAAGGAAGTATTTCCAGGGGTGGGAAGGGTTGGGCCTAAACTGTGCCCTCACAAAACAATCAGCTAAGGCTCTGACCCACCGCTGCGATGAGTGCCTTCCTGTCAGCAAGATACCATACACAACAATTTGACAGAGAAAATCCCCTGCTAATCAAACAGAGAAAAATCCAGACATCCAAGTCAGACACAGGTAAACCTCCCCAGCCCAAAACAGCCTGGTGGTTTGTACTCTGAAAGCAGTCAGCCCCAAAATAAGTCAGCTGTGCTTTAAACACTTCCTGCACTGAAAATCTTACGAATTGTAACAAGACATTCTTTTCATGATAATTCTAAGTTCCTTATTTCACCTTTCAGTTAGAAGTAGACTCCACCTGCAGAATGTCTGCTACAAACCAAAGACAATTGTAAGGTTCACTTTCCTCTGTTGTGAGCACAACTCGCTTTCTTGCAAATCCTGTGTTCAGTATTGCAGCTCCCAGCAAGCTGTAGTTTGCCTTAAAAAATATTAGCTGTTCCCTGGTGGTCCAGTGGACCGATTGCTGCCCGATCATGGGCATCTGGTTAAATAAACCCCCCCATCCAATATCCCTGGTGGTCCAGTGGACCGCACTTTGCCGATCGCGGGCATCTGTTTAAATAACCCCCGTCCAATATCCCTGGTGGTCCAGTGGAACGCACTCTGCCCGATTGCGGGCATCTGTTATAATAAAAAAAAACATCCAATATCCCTGGTGGTCCAGTGGACCGCTCTCTGCTCGATCACGGGCATCTGCTATAATAAAAAAAAAAAACTTCCAATATCCCTGGTGGTCCAGTAGACCGATTGCTGCCCGATCACGGGCATCTGTTTAAATAACCCCCCCCGTCCAATATCCCTGGGGGTCTAGTGGACCGCACTCTGCTCGATCGTGGGCATCTGTTTAAATAAACCCCCCCGTCCAATATCCCTGGTGGTCCAGTGGACCAATTGCTGCCCGATCACAGGCATCTGTTTAACAGAAAATATCCTATTACCCTGGTGGTCTAGGGTACCCCCCCTCCGCACCTACCCACTGAGCCCCACCACCCCGCTCCCCCTGGTCAGCTGGCGGCAGCACCCCACCCATCTGCTGCCCCACCGCCCGCCGACTGACACCTCGGGAGGCTGCACCCCATTGGTTCTGGCGTGAGCCAATGGGCGTGCATCCATACTTACTACACATTCCAGATATGTGAATGATCATTCACATATCTGGATGTGCTGTATGGGCTTCACATGCCATTGGCTCACACTGTGAACTCAATGGGACCCTACTCTACCGGTGTCGGTCGATGAAGCAGCATGGTGGCAGGCGGTGGAGGTGTTGCCACCCGCCGGCTGACCGGGGGGGGAGCAGGGAGGTGGGGCTCAGTGGGCGGGTGGGAGAGGAGTACCCTAGACCACCAGGGTAATAGGACATTTTCTGTTAAACACATGCCCGTGATCAGGCAGCAATCGGTCCACTGGACCAACAGGGATATTGGACGGGAGTGTTTATTATAACAGATGCCTGTGATCAGGCTGCAGGAGGCGTCGGTCCCGACGGCTGCTGCCTGGCAGGGCGCCTGGGGCAAGTTGTCGGGGATCGGCGCACCCTGCATGCAAATGGGGCCATAATGACATGTAAATGGCCCCATGTGCGCCTTGCATAAATTATGGCTCCATTTGCATGTCACCTTTTGAATATTGCGGGTGCTGTGAATGGCGCAATGGCACTTACGCTAGCGCATCTCCATGCTCCACTCTGGCCACTTGTGCTGGTGTAGTGCCACTGCGCCATGCACACTGGGGGTGGCCAGGGTGCGATATTCAAAGCTGCTGAGCCATGGCGCAGCTCCTTTCAATATCACCCAGGCCACACCCCTGCGCAGCCAAGTTGAGCTGCACCCAAGCTTGTGCCACAGCCTGGCGCAGTTTGAATATCCAGGCCACAGAGTACAACACTGCTACCAAGCTGAGGGAGAAAAAGCTAACAAACTGTTGGCCTACAGATTAAAACAAAGGCAAGCTAAAGGAACTATCATCAGCCTATGGGATGTGTCAGGGAAGCGCTCACTGAACCCCTCCTCAATAAATAATATTATGACCGATTTCTATAAAACACTTTACTCCTCCCAAGGGTGTTGGAATGAAAAATCTTATCTTCAATTTACTGAGACCCTGTCCCTCACTAAACTCTAACTTACAGAAAGAAACACTAGACCAACCCATCACGGAAGACGAAATTTGCAGAGCAATTACTAAGATGGCCCTTCATAAAGCACCTGTGGAGGGATGGGTTTCCAGTGGATTTTTAGAAAACTATTCAGTCCATGATTACAACCCCTCTGGCAAACACATTGAATGAGGCTCATTCTTGTGGGTAGCTCCCTCCATCTTTATCTGAGGCCATAATTACCATCCTACCGAAAGAGGGTTAAGACCGCTACCTCCCCGTCAGCTATAAGCCCATTTCATAATTAATGCAGACACCAAAATATTGGCCAAGGTCTTGGCTAACAGATTAGAGGAAATTCTACCAGAGATTATTCACCCCTCTCAGGTGGGGTTTGTTAAGGGCAGAATCAGTTTAGACCATATACAAGCCCTAGTACCTTTAATACAGATTGCAGCATTACTTCTCACCCTAGCAGCAGCAGTTACAACTGATTTTGAGAAGGCATTTGATTCAGTAGAATGGGAATGCTTACTTACAGTCCTGAATACCTTTAACCAGGGGTCAATCTTAACATTCATTTACTAGTCCAGGTACTAGTGCAGATTCCTGCAGGCTAGTGCAGAATTTCTGTTACTTGCCTGGCTGGGCTAGTGTAATTCCTCCTGTGGAAAGCTGCAGTTCCAGTCTCAACCTGGGTATCAAATAAATAAACAAATAAATACATAAATATAACTTATTTAATTTAAAGCCAGGTCCTTTTAATGGAGGTTTAACTATGTGCTGCCTTAGCATTAGTGAAATGAAAAAAACGCAGATGTCTGTGTGCAGTGCATTTACAAACTGTTTCATTTTAACCTAACTACTGCTTTTATTTTTTGCTGGTAAAGATCCTTTCTCCTTTTCTTTTTCTTGTTTAGCTCAGTACTCATGGCAGGCAGATTTATGAATGTGTCTAGGAGCAGCACAGTTCTAGGTTTGCCACCTGTCCAGTTGTAGACCAGATAGTCCAGTTTTCAGGGTCGTTATCTGGTCATCTGGTTTTTATTAAATGTAGTCCAGTTTTGGGGCCACTTTGAGTGCTCAGATAGTATTAAAACTGATTGTATCAAATCATTCACTGTTGCATGCATATCGAGGTTACAAAAAAGTTCTAATATCACTAGTCACAGGCCTTTGTTTGTAAAACCAGTCTGTCTAGATGGTGTAATGTATGGCCATTAAGATCGTTAGCAGTAAATCAACCCAATCTTTTCAATTCTGAATTTTAACTATGGTCATTTACTGCCATGATAGGAAACAGTTTTTACACCTTTATATTCTGTAATGGGTTCCTTCTTGTTTTTCCTATATTCTCATATATTTTACATCCACTTTTTCAAATTAGTTTTCACATTTGTATTGCCTTTGTCACTGTGTTGATTATTTCCCTCCTAAGTCCTCAGCAGCTGCTGCTTTTATTTTTCATACCACCAACCTGAACATTCCATTAGTCATGCCTTTAGAAGCCATTGAAATAAATAGCATGGGATGGTGTGCCTGAAATTGTGGAATGTGATTTCTTAGACATTTGAAAAGAAGCAGCAGTAGCTGATGAGGTAAAGGAAACACAATGTAGTACTGAGGATACCACAAGTACTGATAGTTCAATTATCAAAAACATGGTCAAAGCATATCAGAATACATGGCTGTCATGGAAAGGAAAACTGGAGAGTGTTTAACAGAGAGAGCAACAGGTTGTGAATGGGCTTTGTACAGTACATCCAGCAGATCTGGGTTTAAATTGCCACAGCCTCCACTTGCATACTGTGTGACCCTAACTAGGCAAGTCACTTAACCTCCCTGTGTTCCTGGGCCACCCCTGTAGATGGGTCTTGTGCCCCATTGGAGTTACCTGGTTGCCAAAGAATAAAAATAAATAAATAACAGTATAGGTTGATGCTGCTGAATTTAACTTTACCTTTTTTCTTTGGTGAACATTTTTTAATAGAATTGGGACAATCAAGGATTTCTGGGATATGCAGCCAGGGTGGGAAAAGGAAGGGAAAAGGGAAGAAAAAGACACACACTTTTCACGACACAACTTTCTTTTACAAATCTGAAAATGTGGAAATATATTAAAGAAGTCAGTCACCCAGCTGACATTAATAGAAAGCATGCTGACAAAGACAAACAAATAAAAGATCATGAGTACAAAAAGACAAAGCGAAGTCGTCGGTTCCAATAATGTTAGCTAGAAAAATATGACCGGTTGGGGTATGACGGTGCAAAAGATCTGATGTTCTGCCATTTGTGTATCAAACATGAAATACAGTTGGGTAAGGCAGGCAATAACAATAATTTTGATTTTGATACAGATAACTTCCGGGTTGACTCTGTCTTGTCCCATAATATCAGTGAAGCTCATGCTAGGGCAAAGGAAAAGGAGGATGCCAGCACTGCTACTCCAGGGACATATAATGTGGAGGGAATGCTGAAGAACATGAATGAAATAACGCTTAACCATCTGGATAAACTGTTTCACACATGCCATGCAATTGCTAAGAAAGGATGTTCTTTCACATATTTTGTATGGATGTGCAGCCTTGATGATATGAAAGGGCTCAATATCAATTTCAGCATCTCAGAATGACAAATATACCTGCAACTTTATCCACTATGTAGCTGAGGTTGAACACAGGGCGCTACAAGAAAAAAATGATGGGAACAAAGTTAATTTCAGTCATCAGTGACAGAACCACTGACCCTTCAGTCATAGAAGCTAAGATGGTGTATGTGTGATTTGCAGTTAAAGGCACAGTGCAAAATTAGTTGGTAGGTGTCCAGACTGTTGGTAGGATAAATGTGATTTTATTTGCCTTTCGTTTAACAAATCATTTTTAGCTATACTGACCATGGGCTACTGCAAACTTGTGCAGGTTTAGTACAATCTCTGGTTCACTAGTCTGGCTGGCTAGTGCAAAAAGAAGCTACGGTTGACCCCTGCCTTTAACATTGGGCCATATATTACCACCTGGCTAAAAACTCTCTATGCATGCCCTACTGCCAGGGTTCTTACTAATAATTCCCTTTCCGACCCTTTTCACCTGCAGAAAGGGACCAGACAAGGATGCCCACTGTTCCCCTTACTTTTTGTTTTAGCTATCGAATCCCTTGTGGCTGCCCTTTGAAATCACCCATGTATATATGGGAATCAGGTAAAAGACAAATGTTACACCACTATGTTGTACGCAGATGATTGCCTGATCCTGACCTGGGACCTACCTCACAGCCTTCCACACATCCTGTCTACATTACAAACATTTGGGAAACTCTCAGGCTTGAACATAAATGTGGCAAAGTCTGAAATCCTGTCCCTTACTGCCCTCACCTAGTCAGTTGGTCTGGGGACTCTGGGCTTAGCTTGGGTGAAATCTGAATAAAATACCTGGGCATTCGACTTACTTCCAAACATATGACCCTAGTGGACATAAACTTCAAACCCCTATTGTCAAAACTTCAAACTGCTAATAACAAATGGGTGCATTTGCACCTCTTCTTGGTGGGCAAGATCGCCGCAATCAAAATGATGCTTGCCCTTACGGTATACCATTTACAATCTCAAATTCCCTTTCTCTTACCTGAAACATGGAGCCAAAAGCTGAAAACTCAGCTTAGCTTCTTTTTATGGGGGTTCATCCAGGCCTAAATATAGTAGAGCTAAACTGAGGGCTCAAAACTTGAGGAGGATGGAACTTACCTGACTTCTATCAATATTCCATTGCATTTATTGTAGTAAAGTCACTAAAAGAGGAAGGTCATTCTCACCCCCTCACCCTCCAGCTTGGACCCAAGTGGAAAGAGATCTTATTAAGGGCCTTTCAGTTTCAGATCTTGTGACACATCCCTTACCAAAGCCTCATAAGGGTTGGCACTCCATCCAACAAACTTATCTGGCCTGGTAAAAACTGGGGATTAGATCCTCTCGATATCTTGACCTGGGGATATACACCCCACTCTGACATAACCCCAGCCTTTGTATTAATAACTCTCCCTTGAACTGAGTGGACTGGGTCTCTAAAGGCATACTGTATACTGAGGCTCTGAGAATCCTGGGACACTCTGTCAGGGACTCGTTCCAAGATTTACAAACCAGGTATGGCCTGCCCCATAGTGACTTCTGGAAATACTTTCAGATGAGAAGCCTTTACCAGTCTTGGATTAAGAAGAGGTGCACCTGTGTAACTTATAAAAAATGCAAAACTACCAGACCTTCCCCTCTTCCAATTAAGGAGTGGATTATGCATGCCAAAGGTAGGGCTGGTTTCATACAGAGGTTCATAAGAGATAGTGCTCCAAACCCCTCTCTGATGGACAAGGTCAAGTGGACAACCACGTTAGAGGTCTCCATTATGGATTTACAATGTCAACAGTGCTGGTTGAGAACTCACCAGGCCTGCTGTATCCCCCAAAGCCTCCTTTTGCAGAACAAAATAATGCACCTCTGGTACCACACTCTGTCCCAACTAAAAAAGATTGGTCTTCTATCCACTGACTGCTGCTGGAGGTGTGAGGCCCCGGAGGCAGATTTGCATCACATCCTGTGGTCCTGTATTCCTCTGAAGCCCTATTGGGAGGCAGTAATACAACACTGCTCCCTAATCTTGAATTCACCCTTCCCAGCAGATCCTAGTCTATGGTTATTGGGCCTTATGCCTAAAACTCTAAGCCTTCCCAAAGCTCACATGCTGTGGCTTATTCAGGCTTCTGTAGAATGTAAATGATTTATTATACAAAGATGGAGAACCCCAGAGGTACCACACATTGCAGAGTGCCTTAGTGCCTTAGAAAAGATGGCCATTATGACCAGGATGTCCTGCTACAAAAATCAGTGCCTAAGCAAGTTTGATGAGGTATGGGCTCCTTACTTTGCTTATATTGATTCCACCAATCATACTTTACCCTCAGATAAATCGAAGGGCAAATTGAGACCTCCTTGACTCCTCAAGTAGAATTGGTTGATTGATTATTAAAAACTGTTATTGCTTTTCTCTTCATAGCTGTCTTGAGTGCTCCACCTCTGGATGTTCGTAAGGTTCCCCCTCAGTACCAGTTTCTACACCATATGAAGAAGCTTGTTACACTTATGTCCGCCTCTTTTAATGTAAGTACTTTTAAGATTTCTCTTAGTATAGTTATAGCAGGGTTTTCCAGGAATAAAGACATCCTTTAGTTGCTATTTTGATAATTAGATGATTTACAAGTAGGCATGCATGTTGTGTACATATTCCCTTAAATTCTGGCTGTTTGTATAAGGTGGTAAGGTTGAAAACCACTATTTTAGCCATTTGGACTAATGATTTAATATCTGTAATAATCTGAAATCTCTTAATAAAAAGATTAACCGCAAAAAAAAAAAAAGTCATTCATTCAAATACCTTCAGAAGATCAAAAAAGTTGCACAAGTACAACTCCTCACTAAGTTGCGTAAGCCATTGAATGTATTGTGTGAGTCCATCAGGACAATCAAACCACCCTTATCTGACAGTTTGATTGTAAGTAAGGGATTGTCCTATAGTTCTTTTATTGCTTCCCTGTCTCTTGCAGAGATGTTTACAAATCCAGTATTGAATACACAGAATAAAGATTTTCAGAGTCCTGAAGCCAGGCATTTTCAAAAACAGACACAGAGGTGGAATAAGAAGGAATGAAAGATGAAGCAGGTTTTAAAAGGCCCAACTGTCTTTGAAAAATGTCTACATTTGTAGCTGCAGAGGGCATTTCAGATATAACAGTATTGCTGTAATTCATTGTCCCCTGAATCCCCCCCCTGGAATGATGAACACTACACCATTTTAACTTGTTGGATGCTCATTGGCAAATTTATTCATGGCACAAAAGACTATATTTACAAACCATATAAATTTGAATTCACAACTCAATTTACATCAAATTTCTTTCAAATTTTCCTGGCTCCAGACTCTGTCTTTCTTCTGGTCGTTTCTTCCATCTTGATTTCAGGGCCCGGACACTGTGAATCTGGCCCCCTCCTTCACACCAGAACTAGGCTGGTTCCACTTACCCGGGCTTTCACCCTCCAGACTCGGACACTTCTGAATCCGGTGCCTCGACCTATCACCCTCCCCACTTTACCACCACGTCTGGGTTCTTTGTTCCCAGTCTGTGTATCCTACCCCTCCTCCTTTCTTCCCCCAGCTCCCCCCTTACTTTTTCTTCCTCCCATGGGCATACATGCCCCTCCCTGCCAGGGGACTCTGACCTAGCCCCCTGGCTGGATGCTGCCTCCTCCACAGTGACATACACACCTGGATCTATGCCCAGGGCCCCTAGGGCACTCAACGTGCCCTCCCGTTCCTTCCTTTGTGCCATAATTGCCCCCAAGTGCATTCCTTAATAATGGGAGGGTGGGAAAATTCCAGCAAAAGAGGTCACCCTGCCTGAGCCCTGGCCTAATATACCCCTAATAGGCCTCTGGTCAGGACCCCCTTCAGACTCCGCCTCCCAGTGAATCTCTGGGGCTGTGGCTTGCCCTTGTCATTTTACCATTTTCCTGCCTGGTGATGTCACTAGGCCCTTCCCCATCAATCCTCTGTCCCCCCACCCCTTCCCCTCCTATGCACTTCTTCCTGATAGGGATCACTGGACAACCTGGCCTGCCTTTTAGTGGCAAGCCCCACTGTCCCCTGAATCCCCCCCCCAGGAATGATGGACACTACACCGTTTTAACTTGTTGGTTGCAGATTGGCAAATTTATTCATGGCACAAAAGACTATGTCTACAAACCATAAAAATTTGAATTCACAATTCAATTTACATCAAATTTCTTTCAAATTTTCATGGCTCCGGCCTCTGTCCACCAGAACCAGGCTGGTTCCACTTACCCGGGCTTTTGCCCTCCAGACGCGGACACTTCTGAATCTGGTGCCTGGAATTATCCCCCTTCCCGCTTTACCTCCACATCTGGGTTCTTTGTCCCCTGCCAGTGTATCCTACCCCCTCCCCCCTTTCTTCCACCCCGCTCCCCCCTTTGTCTTTCTTCCACTTCCCCTCCTCCAGCTTGCAATAGACGAAGGGCTCCCCCCTTGCGGGCTAGTATCTCAAACCTTTTTTGGCTATTTCACCCACTAGCCCCCCAACAGGCCTCAAGAATAGGCACATGCCAAATTCCAACAAATACCCTCCATCAGATCTGTATACCTCAACCTGGTCAAAGGAACTGTCCTTGTGTTGCAAGTGCATGCCCCCATTTCAAATACTGCCCTTGCTACCCCTCCTTTTCAGACATTTTCTGACCTTATGAATCAGCCGGACGTCTTTGACCCCCCCTCCACCTCACTGGGAGGTGATATCGGACCAGCCGATTGTCACCCTCGGCTACCACCCTTTAATCTTTTCCAAGTCCTTCAGAATGTCTGCCCCAGATCCCCCCATGGCAGCCCCCCAAGTTGTTTCCCCCTCCAAGTGTATGATAATGCAGTCTGGCGTGCCCCACTGCACCCTTAGCTTGCCCAATAGAGGCAGAAGCTCCGCCTACCTCATACCTTTAATGCCCTTCCATTAGCACCCTGGTGTGCTTAGTATTATATCACAACTCTGCTACTCTGGAAGTGGTGACCAGCCACCTTTTTGCCCAATAGATAAAGGAGTGCCCCACTATTCAAACTTTCCTCTTGGAACCTGCCATGAAGACAAGATAAAAACCCTGACATACCTCTTGCAGTGGCTGGACTTCCAGCACCCAACTTTCTTTACCTCTTCCACTGCAGCACCTTTTCTGCTGCCTCTGTGGCTTGAGTCGCTGTTATAAACCCTGACATATTTCTTGTAGAAGGCTGGCTTCCAGCACCCAACCTTCTTTACCTCTTCCACTGCAGCCCATTTTTCTGCTGCCTCTGTGGCTTGAGTCATTGTTATAAACCCTAACATGCCTCTTGTAGCAGCTGTGCTTCCAGCACCCAACCTTCTTTGCCTCTTCCACTGCAGCACCTTTTTCTGCTGCCTCCGTGGGTGCCCCACTCCTAAAGGAATGCATGGCAAATTCACTTGGGTCTTCCTCAATGCAACCAAGGGCTCTCTTGAGTACTGCCCACAACTGAAAACCAGCAACTAGGTAGCCATCCCCCTGCTGGTAAAAGGACTCCCAGCCCTCCCTTGGGTGCTTATGTATGCATCCAGAGCCCCCACTGCACAGTTGGTGGACTGTGGTTGCCTTACCAATGACACCTTGGTCCCCCTCCTCCTATGGTCTGTCTTGGACCTGGCCAGGTCAATGACCACTCTGTCCAGCCCCCACTAGATGTCCTTGTGCTGCAACGCTTGTACAGCAGCTGTTTTCCATGGGTCCACCACTTCCTCCACCCGGAAGACCCCTGCCACCATGACCGCAAAGACAGCCCTTAACAGAACCACCTATTGAGCTGAGGTGCACCTCAGCTGTGTCACCCCTAGTACTTTTCTAGCAACTGCCCTCTGATGGGATGCCTCCTATCTGTCCTGGCAATCTGTCCCCTCCACCAGCCTGCAACCATTCTTTTTACTGCCATGCTGGCAGCTACATTGGGCCAACCCCTGTCCTGGCATACTCAACTGATGCCAGCCAGGTGTACCACTACTGTGGCATGGACCAGCGCATCTTCTGACTTCTCCACTATAAACTTCCTTACCTGCTTATCCCAGGCTGGTTCATCTCTGCCCTACCTGTGCTTCCCCTAAATTCCTGGAATCTCACCCACCCTGCTTCATAGGCCCTCAAAGTGTTGACTGACAAGAGCCCCGGTACAGTGCCCAAGTTGTGCCCCTCCAGCCTCCGATAACCATCCTTTTCAAGTTATTAAGCCTCTTCTTGATTTAGAATTTGTAACCCCTCCTGCACCCTTAAAATGCTCCCGTTGAAAATGCTGTGCTCCCGCAGTTAGGAGTTCAGATTCCCCAGCCCCTCACATCTCCAGGATGAGTATTTCAGCCTCTGCTACAATTCAGCTACCAACAGATTAAAGGCATTGCATCCTGTCCTACCTGTCCCACGTCCATGTCTTTCCTTCAGCTTACCTCAGCCCTACAGGGCCTTCACCATTACCTGGCCACCTTAGCCCCCCCAACCTAGGAATAGAGGTGATACATATCCTCCTGTGCCTGGTAGATTGGCTGCTGAAAGAAAGATCATAGGCCTTGATGTGACCAGCAACTCCAGTAGCACTGGAACTGTTGCCATACCACAGGACTGTAGCCAGGCCACTGAAACATTCCTATATTATTGGGGCTGGCACCCCAAAGATTGGGCTTAGAGATGCTCTATGCTGGATACCAATCACCTCTGGTCCATAATGCCGCTGGACTCATGGCATCCTTCCTCACCCTCTACAGCTGGCTCAGCTGGCCCTGAGCCCTTGAAGTGACCCACTCTGTTTTGCTCATGTTAAACCAATCCTCTTATGAAACTATCATTCTCCCTTGCTATCTAGTACCTGACCTGGCTTAGACCCCCCCAGCTGTAACTTTAATTGGCTGCAACATCCGTCCAACACTTCTCAAAATGATCAACTTGGATGCCAGCCTTCCAGGAGGGGATAAATCCTATACCTGCCACAACACCAGCAAGTGATCTCTAAATACAGTAACTGAACTTCCCCAAACCTATACTGGAGCAAACCCAAACTGTCTGGTTAGTGCTCACATCCTTCTGTATTTTGGTCCTGTTGACTTACCTGGCTGAGAGCCTGGCTGTGGTAGTGGTACTGTGCCCCATCAAGCCTGACTACCCTCTGACCCCTATGATAGCTATAATCTCAGATTGCTGCTTACCGCAACACAAGTAAAATGTAATACAGACATTGTCACTTTTTATTTTATTTTATTTATTTATTTATTTATTTATTTATTTATTCATTCATTCATTCATTTTAATTGGAATTACCACCTTTGAGCTAAAACTCATCTGACCGCAGATCCTCAGCACACAGAGGGAGGGGGACTATCGAGTGCATGGATAGTGGAGAAAACAGAAGCAGTTAGTAAGCCTTGTCAGTCCCTTTATGGCCCCTAGGTTTAGTCCTGGTCCTCTATGTACAACTGGGAAATCCCAGCTATTCAACCAACATACAGCCTTGGGTTTTACCCAATTCACCACCAGCTGCCTTGAACGGGCTGAAATTAATAATAATAATCATAATAATAATAATAATAATAATAATAATAATAATAATCCTTTTATTTTATAGCGCAATTCAAATCTTCAAGGTGCTTTCCACCAGAATATATTGAACAAATCACATGAATACATCAGAGTTCCAGTTAAAATTCTCCTAGATATATCAGCTTTACCTAATTAAATCAACCTCAATTTAAAATGCTCACAAACATCCGATATTAACAAGGTTGTCTGAAGATTAAGCAGTCTGCCACCCACCATAACAGCAAATTTCTTTATGACTCGCCTCCTTGGTTTTGCTTGAACAGACTTCAGAAGAAAGGTTAACTCACCCATGTTTTACCAGAGAAAGCTATCCAGAATGCTTTCAAATGTAAGCCCTCTTCCTGGAGGAAGCAGGTAGTTCCCTCTGTCCACTTTAGCTCTGGGTATTTCCCAAGCTACGTTAATACCTATATCATCTTAGCTATAACTGTTAATCCAATGTCCGAGAAGTATAAGTTTGATACATACATGCTATTTCATTTCCAAAATTCAGATGGTACAGCCCTGATGACTAATCATATATATTTATCTTCCCTTTTTTTGTACTACCCTAATCTCAAGGAAGTCCCTCTCATTATAATAGAATATGCAAATTATTAACAATAGCTGTCTGCGTCTAATGGCTTTGGCAGCCAAATTGTTTAACTCATCCCCTTCTACAACAGAGTTACATAGCTGCAATCCAACCTTAAAAGAAGAGTTCATCCCAATAATACCTGTTAAGTGTGGGAAATGCAAGAACATTTTTGATCTTTCGCATACAGGGCCCAGACATGGTTCAATGCGCTTAGTCCACCTACTCTATCCTCAACCTCGCTTGAAGCTTTCAAATCCATGCTCTATGCCCACCTCACCACCACTAGCAACTGTGATTGTGCTAGATAAAGACTACTACTCCTCATCTCCATCCTCACATCTGAGGCCTCTTCCTCCCTGACTAATGAACCCTCTGGTACCTCTACTACTTCCTGTCTCCCACCCAAACTCACTCCCCTTTTTCCTGTCCCCTCTCACTTACTCTTCCGCTCACCACCTTTCCCTCCTCTCTAGCCTCCTTTTGGCGCCTAATGATCCACCCTCTCCTGGAAGTTTCCTTAACCTCAAATTGTCTCTGAACCTGTTATAGCTTGTTTTTCTATGAAACTTAAAACGTTACTGCCTTAAACTGTTAATAGCAAATTTATGATGTAACTTTCCTGTCTGGTTTTACCTGTAATGTGTATCGTGCTTTGTTAAATGTTCTTTGTGATGTGGAACCTTTGTAAAAGAGCCCTGGCTCAAAGGTATTAATTCCTAGACTAATAAACTAAACTAAAACTAAACTAAACATTTTATATTGTTTCAATAGGACAAGCCTTGTAATCGCCTGCTGAGAAATCTCCTCCTAGGATTCCTCTAATGTTGTTGGTGATTATATCCTAACAACATCTGGCCCATACCTCAGCATTATTTCACAAACTAAGCAGTTCTGGTACCCCCGTGCTGGCTCGGCCTTATTGCAGCATTCTTATTGAACTCCCCTCATCCAGAAATGGCCACCGCCATGTGGCCTTTATCAAAATTCGTGGCCGCCAAAAAGTCCTGTGCTCCACCCACCTAAAGTGATCCCTCCCTGTGACCATTGCCTGGCGCCATGAAAGCATTGCAGCATGACCCCTTGCGTTTGTTTTTTTGTTTTCATTTTTATTTTTTATTTTAACATATTTCTCACCTTTATTCAATAGTGTGCTGATCTATTCATTAGCCCTCCTATGTCCCCATACCTCCTGCAAGGGGAATCAAAGACCCCATACTATTATGTTATTTTATTACTGATATATGTATCCATATATAAATGACGGCCGCTACACTGCCTGTTCACAATGGCACTGCCATGTTGCCTGAATCAGAATGGTGGCCACCCCATGGCTGCTCTCTCGACCCTTCTGCTGAATTCCCACAAAAATGCTCTTTCTGGTCTGCTGTGCTGTTCCCCAGATCAAATGGATGACTTTTAGTGCCAAATGCAACCCCCTGCTGCTCCATACCTGTTACATGCCCCTGCTCCTGGCCTTGTGGATCCACTCCTGTGTCATGCACAATGCCCTCCTCATGAGGTACGTCCTCCTTTGGACCTTTGCTCTGGGCCTGCCCAGTTAGGCCCTGGATCCACTCGCGTGTGCTCACCCCCCAACATATCCACACAACACCGCCATACCAACACACAAACAACCCAATTTTGCCTGAAAATGGTTGGGGATGTCCATGCCCTCTCTGTTTTTTGTTATTTAAATAAAAAAAAAAAAACACACTAATGTAGTGCCCAGATTCACTCATGCCAACTGCTGCACCATATGCCTGCAAGGGGTGCACTCCCCTCATGCTGGCCTGCTCCTGCTGGCCCAGCCTTTACACTGCCAGCAGGCCCTGGTAACAAGACACCTCCCCGCTGGCACCTGAACCTCGGCTGCCCCATTAACATTCACTCTTCTGCACACTTAATGTGACTGCAAATGCCCTGTCTAACAACCTCCTCACAGCAAATGCTGATCTTCTGACTTGCATCCCTGGCTTTGCAGAGAGAAAAAAGCCCCCCCAATGTGCCAGGAGGCTCACCAATAACCCAGACACAATGGAGCAATCTTCCGCCCTCATCCGCTGGCTTTCCCTGGCTCCCAACAGATGCAGCCAAGCTCTCACCCCATGTCCCCACCTAAGCAGGGCAAGAAGAAAACCCTCCTCCATCCTCTGCCAGGTTGCCATGGACCATGTGGCCTCTGGGCATGCATGCTACCGAGTCAGTTGGAGTGGACCCTTACCTGACTTGTCCACCAAATAAGCCTGCACACCACCAATCAACAACCCACGGAACATGCATCATGATGCCTGCCCTAGGTGTATCACCACATAAACGCCCTGAGAAGCACCACTCCCCTTGCACTCTACCACAAAACCACAATTTTTAGCCAACAGATGAAAAACCCTTTAATTACAATGAAAAACATGCTTTAGTGTTGGCTACCTGATCCTCCCTGCAGCTTAAAAGTGCCACCACGCATATGCTACTACCATGAAGCTTCCAAGCACTACCCCCTGAGAGCAGGCCCTTGCAATGAGCCCTGCCTGCTTGCCCCACTGAAAATGCTGAACACTTGTATGCCCAGTGACTGAAAACACAAACGCCCCAAAGATCCTACCTTCTTTTAGCCAGTTCTTGCTTCTCTCTGCTTCAAATTTTTTTTTCAGACCTGAAACAGTTCAGCATGTCCAGTGAAAGGAAAAACCCAAACAATCCTTCACTGCAAATATCTCAGAATAACCTTTCTGTAAGGAAATCCCCCCCCCCCCGCAAGGATTAAACCCACAACATTCCTAGACAAAATTTTTACACAGCTGAGCCACAAATAATCATAGCTTTCTTCCAGCTAAAGGTTATGCAAATGGAACAAACAACCCAAACAACCTGCCTTCCTGTACCCTTTGTTTCTTTCAGGCCCCAGGCCTACATCTCAATGCCAAACACCTTGCTTCAAAGTATAAAAAAACCTTTGCGTTCACATTCAGACTCACCACCGCTCTACTGCAAACCACATTAAAGATCATTCCAAGTACAGGTTTAAAATCATCTTGTTCTATGCTGCTAAGTGTAAGCAATTAGAGGCAAAAAAAAGCCCACACACAAACTGCTCTGGGTCCAGTCACCTGGGCCACATGGCCTAGAGGCCTAGTAGTTCTTTATGTCTTACCTGATGCTTGCCAAGAATGTGCTGAGTTCTATGCAAGAAAATTCCCAGCAAAAGAGGTCATCCTGCCTGAGCCCTGGCCTAATGTACCCCTAATAGGCCTCTGCTCAGGACCCCCGTAGGGCTACGCCCCCCCAGCCAATCCCTGGGGCTCTGGCTTGCCCTTGTAATTTTACCCTTTTCCTGCCTGGTGATGTCACTAGGTCCCTCCCCCTCTATCCTCTGCCCCCACCCCTCCCCTCATATGTACTTCTTCCTGGTAGGGATCACTGGACAACCTGGCCTACCTTTTAGTGGCAAGCCCCATTGTCTTTTAGAAAAATACTTTTAGATTTAGTTTGCATTTCTTTTTTTTCAAATCAATAAACAGGTCAAACATTTGAGTATTAGCAGCAGGGATGAAACTCAGGCCCTTTCTCAGAATGTTCATTTGTGGGGTAGTGAGTTCAGAACTAAAGAAGCTGATGATATTTACTTCTTCATTGTTTTGTAGGTCTTCATGAGGTTCCCCTTGGCCTTAACTCTGCTCTGTGGCTGTGCTGTATTTTGCCTTTTTCTCCTTTTCCTCCCCCCTACGTGTTCTTTTGAGGTTTCCTGAAATTGGACAATTCTGGTGCTGTGTCTCAGTGTGGAGGTCAAGCAATGTTGTATCTCCTGTGATGCCAGGTGTAAACAATTGTCCATGTGATTTTTGTATTAAACTTCATTACGATTCCATACGTTTTGATGTAATTGCATCTTTTTTCCATTTGGTAATTATTGACTTAAAATGGGGTGGTGCTGTCTTTTCCTTTTGAATATCTACACAGTGGAAAACAATACAACATTAGACAGTTCATTACATGTGAAAATGTGGGAGTTGTGTATGCTGCAACATGCACATGTGGCACATTTTTCATTGGCAAAACGAAAAGGCAGTTTAAAATAAGAGTGGCCAAACACTGCAGAGCCATCCAGAATGGAGATATTAAATATGCCACAGCTTTGCATTTTGTTCATAACAATAATCAAGGTGAACATGGATTTCTACTCAGAGCAACAGATGAAGTGTATGCCATTCCTTTAGGAGGTGATTTTGACAGACATTTACTCCAACTTACGGGATTTGGCATATTTTTTTTTTCTTTTTTTAAATTTATTTATTGATATTGTCAGAATTGCAACCCTTTGAGTCAAAGACTCATTTCTAAATGCTCATTGTCACGCAGAACGAAATAAATAGACAGGTATATGAATTAACAGGTAGGCACAGTGTTACAACCTTACAAGAGATTCAGTATATTATTTTAATTGTACATAGATTTACCTTAGAATTTTCCTATTATTTATTCGCTACAACTGTTTTAGGGGCACACAATTATGATGACATACTTTATGCATTTAAGACCCTGTGGGTTGTGGCTAAATGTGCCTTTTGATAAAGGACCTGTTCCAAAACATGTCAAGGCATTTTTTAGTGATGCCACCTCAATAAAATTGGCACAATTTATGGTTTCTTTTCCATGAGCTGCATCTTTTATTCATGGTGGTGAGTGCTGAACCATATGGGCAACAGACATGTGTCTTAATCTCAGTTGGCTGATGGGTGGAAACAGCAACCTGCTACAGCATAGGCCAGAAAGGGTTTGTATCACTGCTACATGAGCATGATGTGGCAGTGGACAGAGTAGAAGAGGAAAATGAGGATGAAAGTTTCAGAGGGGCTGCTGTTCCTTCAGGATTTTTTTCCTGATTAAGGTTTTTTCTCTGGATGCTTTTCCATCATCCAGTTTTGCATGTGTAACCCCCCCCTACAAATGGGGGTTCCCAAAAGACTTCCGTGAGCTTGCCCAAATGCTCATTGCCAGGCTGGTATCCTGCGTTTAGAGCTTAAAAGTATTGCCCGTGAGTGTCTGTGTGGTCTCCGTGTACCGTCCTTTTAAGGGCTACCTGTTTGCAGTCATACTTAATCAAAAGCAGGGACTGTGTGTTTCCATGCCCGAATCCCACCCAGCTGCTGAATACTCACTCTGTTTCTGCCATTGCTAACTGTGTAGAGGGAACTTGGCTAAAAGATGTGGTCAAATGCTGGTGATCATTTAGAGTAGTAATAATAATGTGGTTTGTTCCAACCTGCCTTATTTGCAGCAAGGACTGTTCAGTTAAATCCACCATTTTTGTCCCGAACTGGCGAATTGGACCAATCAGTATGTGAGGACTCTAAAATGGAACTTACTAACATGGGACTGTGTGGATTACCAGTTGGGACTTGGAGTTTTGGACTGTTGGCACCTTTTGCACCAAAAGGGGGAGCTAATACTGTGACTGACAGATGGACCCACCAATCGGACCTTTTGAATCCAAGGGAAAAACCCCGAGCTGTCTACTGGCAAGCCAGATTGAAGTTGGGAGTTGAGGGGGAGAGACCGCTCATGATAGCTGAGCAAGCGTGTCGTAGTTCAAGTGGAAGAACTGTGCTAAGGCCCATTTAACGGCCTGCATTTCGGCTTGTGGTGTGGAGAGAGTGAGAGGGAGAGAGCATGTTTTGGATTGATTCTGAGTCTGGAGAATCACAGCGAGTAACTAGAAAGAGACCAGGCTGCACCTGTAGAAGACTGAAGATCTTGCAAAATGCGATCGGCCTGTCAGGAACTTCAGCTACCTCAGAGCTCCCAGGTGTTAGCAGTGAATTTGCGATTGAGATCGAGGAGCATTTGCCTGGTAAAGTAATACTTTGTACATATAAATGTGCTGAGGGCTGGCAGCTGTACGCAGTTCAAATCGGACTGAATCTGCTGCTACCTAATGCGGCTAGGCCCTGCCACAAGGGCTGTGTCACCCTACCCTGCTGCACAGTGAAGAACCATCGATGAGAGACCTGCCAGGGAATCAGCCCTGGCTCCATGCCTGAACAGGAATGACGCTACAGTGCATCGTGTGGGCCCTGCTTTTTCTGGCAATCTAGAATCATCATCTACTGCTTCCACCATCATCCATCCTGTGTCCAGTTTTTGGGTATCATGAGTAATCATCAGGGTAGCTCTCTGTCACATATAGCTGAATCAAAAGTGTATCACCTGATTGCTTGTTATTTCTTTTCTTTTGCATGAACTGAATGGATTACAGTTAGGGTATGGTGCATGTTATTTCTTTTCTTCACATGGCCCCAACCAGCTGCAATGCCAGCCTACCCTGGGCAACGGTCCTGGCTAGCCCATCTTCCATACTCCTGGGTACCCAGAGACCGTAACTGTTTCAGGGACTTTAAATGCCCACACTATATAGTAAATGATAGATTATTCCAACCAAATACCCTGATTGTGCCCCTCCAGTGTTACTACCCCTTGAATAAATCAGATCTACTTTTTTCTGCAATTTACATTGACTGTGGTATCAGTTTATGCTTAAAGTATTGCACTGTTGCCTTTTGTCTTGCCTGACCTTGTTTTACAGGGGATCCCCAAAGCAAAGCTGAAGAACTCAGTCCTGGAGGTAAGTGCCAAATATATGTGTATGTGCAAAACATATCAGGGGTATTGTGAAGGTAAACATTGTGTATTGTGTGGGCCACTAGTAGAAGACAAGGGGGGTCACAGTGTCCCAGAGGGCTGTGGCTTGGTTAGTTCGACCCATACCAACCCTGACCTTTGAGTGGAGGCACCTGTCACCGAACCTAGGCCCCTTAACCTGCTACTAGCCAGCAGGCAGGGGTAGTAGCCCTTGGGATAGCACCACCTAGGGGTTACACATATTACCATGAAGAGTCACAATATAGCAATCCACATCAGACTTCCCAACTGGAAGTAGTGCCACCATGCCATTCTTGTACCGTGTATCTAGCAAGCTCACTAGGATGCATGCCTCAGAGGTGTAAATGTGAAATACCCTAGGATCACTAACAAACAGCTGCATGATCCTTTTAACCAGCTCTACTCCCACAAAATTTGATGACAATTCAAATTGCTCCCTGACATTGACCAACACCTGGTGGAGTACATGCAGCAGTGGCAAAATCTGACTAACAGGCATTATCAGAGTTAAAAACTTATATAGCATGTTCAAATGGTTGGAGGATGTGGATGACACTATCATCAACATCTACTGGGATGGACTCAATGACATGGCCATCTGTGTTTCATGATCATGCATTTGCATCACATAATCATTGATTGGTTTATAATGCTCAAACAATCTCAAGCATGTAGAGGGTTGAGTTTCAGTGTGTCACAACATCAAGCTTTAGTTGGTGTTGTAGAACTCCATCAGCCAGCTGTAGACTGCTAACTCTGATCATGCCAAAAAGGAGTGACTAAAATGACTAAATTTTGTCAATTATAGTCAATATGCTACGGACTGCTTCATGCTTGAGAAAGGCCTTCACAGTCAGGTTGAGAACCGGTGCAAAGTATCGAACATGCTAAAATCATCATTGACTGACTGTTTTCTAACAGCATTCTGAGCATGGTCACTTGCAATGAAGCTGGCATGGAAGTCATACGGCTTCAACCAAGATGTAATGGTTCCAGCTAGTCAGGTTCATATTCTGGCAGATGTATGTGAGCCAATCATGCTTTGCATACTCAGTGTGGCATGCTGATGAACACTAACAGTACTATTGGCACGTAGAGGGTAAATATAAGATGGGCATGACTGTATGGAATAAACCCCAGAGAAATGGGCCCAGTGTGCCACTGTGCACTAAAGAAAATGAAACTGATATCAGATGATAGGCCACTGGTCCAGATATCTGTGGTCAGGTGGATGTTGGTAACTGCAGAGTGGGACAGTGCATGTGACACAATGCAAGTATCAGAACAGCCTTGATGGAGAAATAAGTGTGACTTGGCACTCTGTATTTGGGAGCAGCTTTTTTCATCAAATGCAGAAATCCAGGTTTTTCAACAAAGGAATAGGTAGCATGCCTGTTGCCAGCATCTGTGCAACAGCAATGTTTAGCTCTTTTGCTGCATGGTGTTTACGGTGGTATTTGATGTGCTTAGTTAATGCAGATTTAATATCAAGTTGCTTAAGCTTGGGAGTGGTATGAAATGTGGAGGAGGTTGCTGTAGTGGCTTTAGCAGTTCTGATTTTGCTGCTGCAGCTGCCCTGTCCAACAGAAGGGACACAGTGGAAAAAATACTGATATGGGAGGAGGGCTCAAATTTAGCTGGGTTTTCATGGATTGGGTTGATGGTGTGGATGGGGTCAGGAGCACTGCAATGGGTACAAGTGTTTTCTGTTGCTGCTGTTGCTGCTGATCACCATGTACCACTTTACCTTGTGGTTCCTTCCTTTCACATCTGATTGTTCCTTATGGGGGGGGGGTGCACAAGAGGGATCACTTTCACTTTACTCATGTCGACAATTTTTTTACAGGTGCTTCAGGAGGCTACCAAATTGGATCATGTAGTGGGTCATCATCACCTACCTCTTCACTATCATCACTGATGTCAGATTTTGACTTTTCTGTCACTGGCACTAATGCCTATCTCCTGCCTCCTCTTTTTCATCTGCCTCACCTGCCCCCTTCTCTTCCTCTTCTGCAGTAGCAGGATGTGCTGGATCAGGCTGTTCTTCCTCCTTAGCCTCCATATAATGCATATTGTGCTCCAACTTCTTCTCCTCTTCCAGGACAGTTAATTGTCCAGAACATTCCTTAGCATCATCCTTACTGATTACAATTGGCTGCACACCCTCATAACTTCTAGTCCCTAACAGCTCCTGAGACAGCTCCTGAGACTTCTGTTAATGTTCTTTCTTCTGAGAGTCCTGAGACTGAAACAGTAGCGCAGTGACATCCATGGCAGTTTTTTATGCCACTTTTGCATGCTGAGCAACACCTGTTGTGGGACTATGCTGCAAACCAAAAAAAAATAGCAGCTATGATGCCAGCACCTGCTGACGCTGATACAGCATGTGGCACAACTGGAACTGCACTGTCACTGGAACTGCAAGTGTCAGTGGCAGTATAACACCTACTTGCAACTTCCCCAGCACCATGTGCATCTCAACCTGACACTGTTTTCCAAGCTCCACCAACACTAGCTTCAATGACACTTTTTCCACTTTCTCTTCCCTTTCCCTCACCCACTATGGTGTTATTTTTGTTTCACTCAACATCACAATAGTAACCAAGAACTGGACAAAACAGTTTATTTCAAAAGCAACCACAGACAAAAAGCACTACAGAGAACAATAAGGATATGCAATACTACCTACAGAAGAAATTTAAAACTGCAGCAATATGTTTGCTTCAGCTCTGAAATTAAAGGTCTTAGATCTTTTGGCCTTTTAATCAGAAAAATATTTCTTCTTCAACAATCACTTTGTAACAGAGAAAACACACAGCATCAAGCTACTGTCACATATCTGGCACCTACTTTCTGTAGAGATTTAGCTTCAGAAGCCATCTGGCATCTCAATGTGACCAAAAGGGTGGTGGAGCCATGGAAACAGCTGTCACAGGAGGTTGTGGACAGCAAGACAGTTAAGGAGTTCAAAATATCTTGGGACAGACATAGAGGAATATTGAAATAAGAGAATATACTTGGGGGGAGTGGGTCAAATAACGGGCAGACTAGATGGATAAAGGGGTTCCCATCTGCCATCATGTTCTTATGTGCTTATGACTGCAGAGCTTACAGAATCATTTTGGAGTTTTCTGTTGAATTGCAGACCTTAACCACAGCATTTCACTCAGTATGGCAAAATGTAACAGGCAAATCTTTGGCTTCCATGGACTCCAACAGCAGAGCTTTGAAATTAAAACACGAATGGCAGAAAATAATGTTCAGGACTACACAGCTTGCAGAATTATCTTGCAACTTTTTGTGGAATTACAGACCAGCAAAATTTTAATGAGAATGGTAAAATACAATACAGGAGAAATCCTTTGCTTCTGTGAACTTCAATAGCACATCCTAGAAATTATTGTGCAAATGGTGGAAAAAAACAACTACTCATGTGACTACACAGCTTGGGGACTTATCTTGTCATTTTTGGTGGAATTATAGCCTTTGACTGTGACATTTTGATAAGAAAGGCAAAACAAATAGCGAGAAATCCTTTGCTTCTTTCAAATTCAACAGCAGATCCCGGAAATTATAATATGAATGGCAGAAAAAAACAACCTCCCAGGTGAATACACATGTTGTGGAATAATCTGTTGTTTTTGGTTTTTCTGAAATTATAGAACTAATTGCAAACTTTTTTCTCAACTGCAGAATAGAAAGGCTAACAAAAAAAAAATTTCTTAATGGAATTCAACAACACAACCTAGAAATTAAACTGCAAATGGTGGAAAATAAAATTATGAAACAGAAAATAGTTGATTTGCAGCAAGTCCAGTACTGTGACTCTAGAGTTTGAGTGGTTAGAGATAATATATGAATCTAAAAGTTACAGTTCCAAATACAGGAACACAATCATTACCTTAAATTGTGTGCGGAGAAAATTGCTGCATAATTATATTGGGAATTGTGGAATAAATCACTGAACTATAAAATAAATGACAAGAAACATGAATTCCAAAATTAATGACTATCTTTCTGCCATCCATCACAATATTGGAGTACTTGGTGAAAATTTGAAACATACTTTTGGAAGATTTGGAATTCACCACAGGAAGTAGTTCAGAACATTTTGCAAAATTTTGCAAAAGTTATGCAAATGTTGTATTTATAAATACACAGTTTATCAACACTTATGAGAGGGAAGGACTTTTATAACTCACTTATGGTTCTACCATGCATAAGTAATGGTCCTGCCCCCTTACATGTCAAGATGCATATTTTGAGTCAGCCTACTGCACATTCGCTATGTTTTCAAAAAGGACTCTTTGCATAAAGCAATGCTCCAGACTGACTCCTCAAATCTACACACAGTCTACTGTCCATCAAGGAGATAGTAAGGCATGCTAGTGGCTCTGTTGGTCTGGCACCAGCTGCTGGACTGTGAGACATCCTTCTGCCAAGGATAGTGCTGCCTGCTGAAGGATAATTCAAATGCCCTCACAGAGCACTGGGAACTATGGCTAAAATTTTCAAAAGGTTCCACCCAAGATGTGTCTGCTGATATTTTTAAAGTACAAATGCATTCCTAAGCTGTTACACCGTATATTAGATGGCCTAACAGAATCCACAGTTCGAGCCCAAAACAGATGGAATTGTATCCGTACTAAAAGGCCATCTTCCTCAAAGAGCAGTCTGTTGCAAAACTTACAGGATTCAGTTATTGTCCAAACTGGACGCAACTAACAATTGCATCTATTTTTTGCCACAAATTGTGACTTTTTCTCATAAATGAATGCAACTTCTGAAGATAGCAACATGGCTACCTGGACGCATGTGGACGGATGCAGGCACAGCATTCATTTGTGTTTCCATCCAACCCTTTTAAAAATCCCCCATACATCTCTGTATTGCCTTGTCTCACTAGTAGACTGAGATATATTGACTTTGCTGCTGTAATGCAGTCAACAGTCACTCAGCTGACAGCAGAACAGAATATTTAATATAAACATTTATTTGTTTGGAAAGATCATAAAGGAGACTTGTGTAATTGATATACTGTATTTAACACTATTGACTTGATTTTCAAAAGCCCCTTAGATCAACACAAGTTGCACATAACCCCCGCTTGCTGTGAACTCCAGTATGCCAGGGATCCTGTACCATATTTTTGTGGAAGTTGGGTCCTGGCACCAAAGTCCCTGAAAATGCTGCAAGTGGGTCCATGAATCAAACAGATGGTGCACGGGAGGAGTTTGGCAGAGGGTGCTGCCATTATCTCATGGCCTGTGACATCCAGCCCAGTGAGTGAGTGGTTAGACAGAAGAGGGTGACAGTATGGGAATGTCCTGATATATAGTGGCGCAATGCAGAATACAGCCCAGTGTTGGACATTGCTGTGTACTGGATAATGTCCACCTACCAGGCTGAGACCCAGGACATGCTGCAAGTAGATGCAGAACAGTGATCCTTATCAATCCCAGACACATAATATCACATACTGTAGCTCTACTTGACCTACAGGTTGTAGAAGATTTGTTGTAACAGATACTGTGGAACTAGAGCCACATGGTAAATGGAAAAGTCCCTTGTCACTTGTACCAACAACTAGCCTTTAGGAGAGTCATAGCAATATTGGGGGCCAAAGACCAAAAACACCCTCCTGTGCCAATGGTAACCTCACATTGTACACATTCAGTATGTGCTAGGTTGAGGGCACAGCATACCACACATACTGACATGACCACAAGCATGTGCACTATGGTCAGCGGATAAGGCCTCAGCAAAAGAACAGGCAGAGGAATACAAGAGGGCATGCATCAGAACATTCCTGGGGGGGGGGTGTTATGGGAACTAGCTCCCATCCACATCCATGACAGCCCATCTATCACAGAGAACCTGAATCACACTTCAGGTGGATGGGGCATAAGCAGGGAGGACATCTACAATACAGGCATCCTGGCTATGGGCCAATGCACATGAGAACCAACTGCCAAGCATAGGGCACTGTACAGCCAATGCCCAACAATGCTTGAAGTGGCTCAACCATGCAACTGGCTGGCGTTGAACACACCACACAATAGGAGGTGAACACACCATGGTCAGAAATTGTGCAGATCCATAGCAGTGCCCCAGGATTCCCAGCACTGATATACCATGACTTTTTTCCACAGATATGCCATGGCATTTGTTGTACCCTGGCTGTACTCCTCTGTTGGCACATGAGGCACCTCTGCATGCCCCACTGCTCCTGTCAGCATGGCATCCCTTACCTTTCAGTGTCAGTGCAGTACAGCTGGCAGAGGAAATGAGTCTACTTGCAGCAGTGCACCTAGGCCATACCATGCCACATGCACTCTCTGCCAAGACACTGCAAACAGCCACTCTGCAGTCCCTGACTGCAAAATCCGAAAAGTGTGTACTGCGTTACTGCCTACCTATATGCCCACACTGCATCCTCAGTGGCAGGTGATGTCATCTGTGGAGCACTGTATGTGTTTGTGGAGGTGTAGGGTCTCATAAAGGCCATGTCTGTGGCTGATCCCTGTGTGTGACTAGCATTGCCAGGTGGCATTAGCTCAGTCACTGTCTGTCCCACAGCCAGGGCCACTGGGAGGCAGGATCATCAGCCAGTCAGCAACAAGGGCCAGGTGTGTGCTGCTGTCTATCTCCAGTCATGGTATGATGAGGCTGCCCATGCACAGAAGGGTCATGGCACTCGAAGAGAACAGGGCACCGCAGGGGTGTGTCACTGTGTTTGGGTGAAAGATGGCCACTGTACAGGGATCTGATGTGCAGGTTTGAGCAGGGGAGGCATGCACCAGTGTCAGGGACATGGCACCTGGGCAGCAGCAAGCCTACATACACCACTGCTACAAGGACAGGGCAATTGCTGGATGGGTAAACCAGCATGATACTGCTCCTTGCTCTCAGAGCCCTGGCACTACTGCTACACATACCACAGACCACTACACTCTAGTGCCACCTAAGCCACCACCACCTTTACTGGCATATAGGCATGTTCACTCTTTTGACACAGTCATGCCCATGGAACAATGTGGGAGGCATAAACAGTACTCTGCCAGAACCCTCAGTGACAGGGCTGGGTGGCTCTTGTAGGTTACAGGGAGATCCCTCAGGAGTGTCCAGGACACTGTGGCTATATCCTATGCCATTGGCAGCGAGGCCATGTTGAGACATGTGCTGCTGATCTCCTGTGCCATGCATGTCCCATACACATCATACCAGGTTGGTTATTCCTGCAGTGTGGTCTGCTGGTGGGCACTCCTGGCACTACAGTCATGGACAATGGGCCATGCACCACAGTCCTCAGCTGGTACAGTACCATGACTACCTTCTCTTCTCACACAATATTGTGATAGCTGTAGCCCATACAGGTGAATCTCCTGGCAGTGCCTTACCTGTACATGCTGTCATTCGGTGGCTGGCTTACACTTCTGCAGTGCCATTGACTGGGAGCATGAGTCCTGTGCTGACAGTCATCTGGGGCACACTTGCACTCTGACACAACCCTATTCCACACTACTCAATGGTGCACCAGCCTACCTTATGCTGTTGGTTACCAGTGTCACTCCTGCCTCCCAGCCACCCTGCTTAGCACCATCTGGGTCAGCCACACTACATGCTCCCCAAGTGTCCTACACAAGTTCACTTCCTCTCCACACCTCCAGTTGTAGCAGGGATCATGCTCCAATGGGTGTTACCTGTCCTGTGTGACACCATGGCAGTAGCCAGTCTACCTGCCATGGTTGTTGATGTGGACACACATGCCAGTTAGGCTAACTCTGGCTGGTCTAATGCTAGTGGATTGTGTGACCTTTGGGGGGGATTAGAAAATCCCAATTTAAGGGTTGCTGCAACCCAGTTCAGGCACATGCCCCCTTCCACCGTGGTGCAGCTGTGTATCTGCAGCAAGCACTGTGTAAGCCTGGATGGAGCAGGCAGTCCTCCTACTGGTGCAGGCTATGATAGAAAATCAGGACTGATGCAAGCTGTGGCTCAGTGAACCCTTTGCATCATATCTCTTTGATGCAAGTACCTTGCATCATTCACAATGCTTTGAAAATTGGGCACCATATGTATAGATATTACTTGCATTAGAAGTGCCGTATTGTGTAGTTGGGGGAACACTCTCCAGCTTGAGTTTTCCCTTGGCTACATAGTTGAATTCTATGCAGGCTGAGTCCATGAGATTCATATGAGAGATACAAGATGGCGACTGAGAGAATGATGGTGTGAGCTCTGGAGGGAGAATACTACCACTTTTACCTTATAAAGCACTACTAATTTTATAAACAGTATGCCAGTTATGTTAGGTAAATGCTCATATGATTCCTTTTCATAAAATGATATTTTATGACTGCTATGTTGAGAAGGCATGCTTCATTTCACCTTCTTCCTAACAGAGTCATATACTTATCCAAAGCTGGAGTAGAAGGGCTGTGTTTACGCAGTTTACAACCACTAACTAAGGATGATGTTGAACCTAGAGGCTCTAACAAGAAGGATAATCCATGGGGAAGACCCAAAAAGTGGAGAGAGGAGAACATTTGAACATAGATGAATCTGTGAAACTAAACAAAAACTCAGAAGGACATAGTAAACATGAGGAAAGAGAGACAGAGAGGTACAGATTCTGAAGAACAATGTCATGGATTGAGGAAAAAGATTAGCTTACCAAAATGCAATATTGGTCATAGTGCTTTCTTTGGAGAACTGTGTATTGAAAACTGAACCCTAACTCTAAGTCCCAAAGTATTAGAATTTGAACTCCACTATTATAACAATATAAGTAGCCTTACTTGAAAAACAACTAACAGCTACAATACTTTCTGGTCTGTAGTGTAGAATGGATCTATATAACTTTAAGGCCTATTGTGAGTGATCATGAATACTCTTCCCTTACTTCTGTCTGTGGGAAAAATGGCACCTGTTTTGGGGGGCATTTATTTGATTTGGATGTACAGCTATCTGATGTTAAATGGCAAAGGTGTGCATATCTCTCTTCAGATTTAAAACTGTATTTTTGAAATTGCAAAAGTGTACCATACAACATCACGTATTTTGTTTAACCTATATAAGGAGGTTGTTTGAGCATACTTTTCTGACATCTAATGCCAAAAGTACATGAGAGTTGCTGCCTGTTCTTTTAAACATTTTGGAGTTGCAGTAGAGTTGTTTTGTTTTAAAGAGTAAACTGATTAATTTTTTATTATAATAGGACTAATACTTTCAGGTATCTTATATTTTAGGTATTTATTTTCTAAGATTAGTTTTATTTCATTTGTGCTTAAAGTTTACTCTGCTAATGCTTAACATGACTTTATTTTGATATTGCATTGTAGGCCTTCTAACATCGTTGCATATCAAGTAAACTGATGGGCCACACTGAAATTGTATTGAATTGCTTTAAATATGGATGAATTTTAAGTTATCTTTATACATAAGAAATAGATCTCATTTTGTTATCAATATTAGACTTTTGGGGCCAGATATTCAAAACTTTGCCCCTGGATAAAATAGCACTGCCCAGTGGGCAAACATAGCCTGGAGCACAAAGCAAGCTATATTCAAAAGGAATAGCCCAGTGCTAATCCTGCTGAATATAGCATGTGAAGGAAGCAGGGCAAACTGGTCTGGGAGTGCAGTGCAAAAATAGCCGGGGAATAAGACAGCACTGAATATAGCACCAAGGCAGGCATTGCAAACACCCACAGTAACACAGTGCAGATGGAGTTGCCATGCCCTGGACCACAGGCAAAGGAACACAGGCTGGAAAGGGATCCCAGGAGCAGACAGCAGTGCAGAACCCAGACACTGATACATACCCAGCCAGGGGAATGGCCAGAGGGCACCAGGACCTGGGGTAGAACCGAAGAAGAGAACAACCCTGTTGTAAAAGCCAAGCACCCAAAAATGACACAGGACACAGTGCAAAATGATAAAGATATGTATAATGTGACAAATTCACAGTAAAGGAAACAGGTCAACAACAGCTGAACAACAATACAAAAAATAGTGAACAGCAATGTAATGAAAATGCAAACTGCAAACACTAAAAGGAAACTTACAGCAAACACCACTACAATTGCAACCACTATATACACTACGACAGGAACTACTACTACAAGTACTATTACTATTACTACTACTATTGCTAACACTACCACTACAAACTACACTACAGATCTGATTACACTACAACAAACTACGTACGGCAACTAAGGAATCAAAAATGAAAAACAAACCTAACAGCAATGTGACAGGAGGGGACAGGGATGTGGACACAAACAATGGAGTAAAAGGTCAGCAACAGTAAATACAGTCCAGAAAAGGGGAGGGGGGCAAGATAAACAAAGTTGTCCAGAAGGCATCATGGCTGCGATCCTGCTGGTTCTGGCAGGGGTGCCTCCAGTATGGTGGCCACCCTCCTTGTCTCTGATATGAGCACCTCCTGCTGCTCGATGATGGTGCATTGCTGGTGCAAGAGCCATCTCAGGAGGTCCTCACTGTCTTCTGACTCCTCTGGCCATGTTGCCCACAAAGAGGATCGGAGTGGACCTACAAAAGGAAGGGGGAGCATGTGAGGATGAGAAACCAGCCAGGAGGCATACTGCAGCCACAGGTGGCTATACAGGGATGGGCAGCATGTCCCAACAGCCAAGCCCATTTGTTATTGAGGAACACAATGGTAGGCATGACCAACAGGTGCCCACAGGGCAGGGCTGGAAGACACAGGCAACAACCTAATACCCAATAGACATGGATACATCAGGCCCCGACAACACCATGGCATGGCTAACACCACACATCCCAGCACTGCACACAGTGAGACAGTGCAGACACACAGGTGGTCCCCAGGAATGCAGTGGGGTGGGCCATGCAACAACATGCACATGTGGGGAACACACATTGGGACAAGCTACCCATAGTCAGATAGCAATGTACCAAAAGCAGAGTGCAACAACAACCTATGGGGGTGCAGGTGCATCACAATGCAGGCACAGTGTCTGACCAATGACCATCCCTTGCCAGAACCAAACCATCCCACAGCAGGTACAATACCACAGGGTGCACACCAGCAGGGGTGGGCTGCCAGATGCCACCACACATGGACCATGTACTGCAATGTGTGTGGTGCTCTGCAGCTAGAACCCGCACATGCAAAGTGAATAGCTGAACATGGACATCGGCGATTGTGGACTGCACTGCAATGCCAGCCATGCATGCTGACACAGGCCCATTCTGCTTCCCCAGCCACAGGATACAGCATTCAGACAGCCATACACTGGCAGCACTCTGCAACACTGGTGAGCAACCCATCACAATGCTGTACCAGCAATGGCATGATGCCCATGGCTGTTAATCTGCCCCACAGGCAATGGCATACCAGTGAAGGAACCGCACAAAACAGAAGCACAGCAGAAATGAAAACAGACATGTACTCATGCAATAGGCCCCTGGCCTAGGGGCTGCTCTCCTGTGCCCACTGCAGCATGGATGGCACCCTTGGGCTGCTCTGTGTTGATTCCCAGGACATCTCCTGGCTCCCCCTCCCTGGGCTGTGCTGCTCGATCCACTCTACAGTGGACAGAGGTAATAGCAGTGTTAGCGCAACACACAGCAAATGCCACAATAGCCACAGCAAGAAACACTCCAACCCCCAAAACACTGTACACAAAAATCAGCCCAGGAACAGTGTCTGAACACAGGATACACCTACACAGAGGAACCCCATGGCCCACGGAGCGTGCATCATGTACACAGGGCATGTAGGCATTGTGGCACTGCAGTGCAACAGTGCCACATGAAGGTGCAGAGCAACTGGATGCACACACTGCTGTGTAGGCAGACAGAGCCCCATGGTACAGCACTCCCACACCACACTGGTGTTGGCTGCAGGACGGTCCTGTTGCAGGTCCCTCTGCCTGCAATGTCCAGGCCTGCCACCCATGCCATGGCCAAGTGACACGGCTGCGCATGGCACAGCTGCAGTGTATCTCCCATGGACACAGCATGCACTATGCAAGCACTGCTACTAGCATGGGTGGCTCCTGATAACTGTGGCTACTGTGCCCCCAGACAGCTTGTACTATAGTGCCACCCAAGGGACCCATACTGTATGCCTCAAAACCAGTGCTACATGTGTCCAACCACCTGGCACAACAGCACACCTGTGTACAGACAGGGACACACACATGCACACACATACACGCACACACACACACACGTGCACATGCACACACACACTGGCAGACAGAGAGACACGTAACATGCGTGCAACATGCGATGGCACCTACCTGGCACTGGCACAGTTCCATCATGCACCATCTGTTTGAACCTCTCCAGCTGATGGCATTGTCAGTGGTGCAGGTCCATTTAACAGTGCTGACACCTTTCGGCATCCTGCAGGATGCCCGTCTGTTCTGTGAGGTGGCGTGCTACAGACGTCCACACCTGGTGTCATGGGAGGCCACCCTCCCTGACCTCCCCAAACAGCCATCTATGCCACTCTTGCATGAGCTGCACTAAGTTAGCCATTTCAACGTCCCCCCAGCACCTGTCCCTGTGCATCACTGCATGCTGCCTACAACTCCCAGACATTCTATTTCACAGCTGGTACCCTGCCACAAGACTAATCTGTACAGCCGGTGTCATACCCTTGGCCCTCCAGCAACATGTACATTAGTGCCGTGCTGTGGTGCCATTGCACATGCCTGACCCCGCCATGACCCTCGAGCATCATAGTCTCGCATGCATGTAGCGCTGCACTGTACGACTTAGTACAGCACATCGCGCTATGCTGGGGTGCTAGCACATTACAAGGGTCACACATGCATGTGCTGACATTGCGCTATGCCACATAGCACTGCTGTAATGGGACAGCATGGTGCAGGTAACCATTTAGCCCGGCACTACCATTAGCATGGCGCTAAGCAGATTGCCCAGTGCTAACATGGGCCATATTAAAACAGCCTATGCAAATGAGGGCAATTGTGTATGCAAGGGGCAAACAGTGTGATTAGCATATCATTATCGGCTCATTTGCATGCCTAACAGGCAGGATTGACCAGCAGGGCTATTTAAGGGCAAACAGTGCTCCATCTGTGTTGTGTAGAGGGACTGCAATATTCAGCAAGTGCCACAGCTGAATAGGCCAAACACATAGGAGAATGTCAAAGGAGGAAGAGCAGCAACAGGCAGTCTGTAAAGTCTGTATAGCAGCCTGGGGCCTGGCTGTATGGCATTGGGACATGACTAGGCCCGGGCTTGCACTGTGTACACATGCATATGGCCACGGAACATGCATGCAACAGAACATACACCTGCAGGCCCACATGTCAGCACATTACTGCATAGTGGTGTACATGGCCAATGTGCCTGTCGGCCACCTGACTGGGGCATGTGTTATGCCTGTGTCTACAGCAGCGGTCACCGCTGTGAGTGGACTGCCTGCACAATGTTGTTGTCAGGCACCGGGCTGAGGAAGGATGGAACACATTGGCCTGCAGGTAACCAAGGCCGTGCGGTGCCCATGTGGGGGATGGTGCATGCAGTATAGCCTCTGTGTCCATTGTGATACATGCACATGCACTGTGCACACAGGGGTGGCCATGTCACATAGTTGCAGTGTGTGCTGTACCCTTCAATGCAGAACAGGGCCTAAGCTATGCTGCTACAGGACGTACAGTGCAGGCGTCGAGGGTGGCATGCACATTGTGTTCTGCCTGTGCAATGCAATGCAGTCAAACCACAGCATGTGACCTGTATCCCTTTACATGTCTCCCATAGGTTCTGCAGCATGTTAGAACAGGATACGTGCCCATAAGTTCTCACAGGACGAACTGATGGTTCTGGTCTATGGCATCAAGGAGCGGGAGCGGGAGAAGGTGCTATGTCACCACAAGGCTACTGATGCTGTCATGAGACAGATGTGGGATGAGGTCACAGCAGGGGTCAATGTCGTTGGAAGGCGGGGACATACTACCAATGCTGTTAGGAAGAGGTGGCATGACCTGCTGTAACGGGCCAAGGAGGAGGAGGCACAGTGGCTCCACAATTGACTATGGACCGGAGGAGGGCCACAGACCATGCAACAGCATCAGGGGGACACACTGATGACCCTAGTGGCCTCCACACTGCATCCCATGTCTGTTGGTAGTGTTCTTGGTGGGGGGTATGAGATGCTACTCACACCACCTAGAACAGATCAGTATCCACCTGTGTGCACCCTACATGGCATGCCTGCACTGGTGCTGGGGAAACAGTGTAGGACCAATATGCAGTTTGCACTATGGGGGTGCTATACTATGCACACTGTACACATGAGGCAGTGTTGCGTGCATCCACTGCCTGTGCAGGGCTGTCACCACAGCTGTCAGTACAATGCATGTGCACCATGGTAGGGGTTGTGTGCATTTGGCCATGGTCTGCATCGAAAGGAATGTAATGTGTGGTGTGCATGGCCATGATGTGTGGCATGCATCCTAGGGTGTGCATGTACAGGTGGCGTATGTGGCACACTGTGCATGTTCCAGTCAGTGACACTGTCCTTTTTGTTTCACAGTGGTAGGTGCACATCATGCAGCACGGCAGGACATGGCTGGGATTGCTGACATGGAGCAGGAGGCAGTAGATGACGACAAAATGCCATTGACCTCAGGACTGGGTGCCAGGCGTGGAACCTCAGCAGCAGCACATAGGTGGCAGGTCAAAGGACTTGGGTCACACCTGCCTGTGGGAGGGGATGACTCTGGGGCTGACAGGGACCTGGACACCGGTGACATCCTAGATGATGCCCAGGTGGAGGATCTGAGTGGTGGCCAGGTGGTCTTCCTGACAGTCACAAGTAACCTTGACTCAGATGGCGCAGACCAGGGTTACTACATGCCTGTGGAGAGGACTGTGATTGGTGGCACAGGGGTGGGGCATGATGGTGTCAGCAACAGGGGTGCCATGGGGGTGGACTGCCATGCCACCATAGGCGGTCCAGCACAGCAGGTGGTGGGCCATGTGGGTGATGTGTATGCACCACTGGACATGTGGTGCCATTCACGTGGAGGGGTACAGGGCCCATTGGGGACATATCACACCACAGGGGCCATGCAGCAGCAAGAACTACAGCAGCTGACACAGCATACCCACCATATTCAACAGCAGGCACAACCCCCGGCTGTCATTGGCATTGCCACAGCCATGGTGCTGGATGGCCAGAGATCCCGCCCTCTGCTCCAAGATGCCCTGACATCCCAGCAGGAGGCCCAGATAGACCTGCAAGCCCTTCGGCATGTGATGCGGCATGAGCTCTCAAAGCTGAGGAAGACTGACCTTGTGCATTGCATGTGCAGAACAGCAGACGGAGGATAGGATGGGGCACATAGTAGCCACACTTGACTGTGGCTTTGCGGGTCTTACAGCCGCTGTGGTTGATCTTGCCACAGTGCTGCTTGGGGTGCTTGGTGGTCAGCAGACTATGCAAGGGGGCAGTGTGCCCATGGCATGCAGGCCCACAGGCATGTCTCACGTGGTTGGAGGGCAGGCACAGGCTCCAGCACCACTGAATTGGGTGCATCAGCCAGCACCCTGCTGTGCCATGGCTGGTAACCTGCCCTATCTGGATCTGCTGGTCGGCCGGGGCACCAGCACACCACCCTTCCAGCCTCACCATGGTCCTCCCTGAATATATCATCGGCACAGAGCACCCCTGGTTCAGTGCCCTGCGCACATGGTGTGCATCATGTTCGTAGTGGTAGTCACTGCAGATAGGCACAGCTGCCATGCACAGACACACAGGCAACAACCCCATGTGCACACTTGCATGCACACACACTGCTGCACACACACAGTCACTGGCACGGTCACTCATGCACAGCAATGTTAGCCCTTCCCACCCTGTCACCTCATATCAGGCACCTCAATCAACACACTGCTTCAACATGCCTTGTCAGTCCATCGTGGTCACATGTGTGTTCTGCACAGCACACAGTACACATGACCATCCCACATATATTCACTACCACTGTGTTGTGCACATGCTTTGTTGGTGGCCCTCACTATTGTAGTTGTCTGCATGCAATAATGTCATTATCACTGTACTGTTCTGGTTGCTGTGCTGTGTTTACTTACCATCCTGCCTGTGACAGAGTCCTGATGATGCCAGCCCTGTGCTCCAGGGCCCTGTAGGCCATTCAAGGATCTCTTCTCTCGAGTTGCTCTACTATCCCCCTGAGCTCTGGCTCTGGGTCACTGTCAGCCTGTTCCTCAGGTTCAGATGCCTGTATCCCATGGTTCATTGCCATGTTGTGGAGCATACAACAGGCTATGATGATACAGCATATCTTCTGAGGCCTATCTGTAGGACACTGCCTGACGTGTCTAGGCAGCAGAAGCACATCTGTAGTATGCCAAAGACCCTCTCTATGATGTTCCTAGTGGCAGCATGAGCCTCATTACACTGCTCCTAGCCACTGTGGCCATCTGGGTTACTGGTGTCAGCAGCCAGGGATGCAGGGGATAGGCGCTGTCCCTTGTTGAGAAATGTTCACCTGTTAGTGTTGCTGTTCTGCTGTCTGCCCCTTGCTGTGGTGCACCACCTGTGTTGTTGCTGTCCTGACCCCCTTCCTTGCATACCCCTGCTTTTCCCCGCCCACACTGTGATGTTTGCATGTCTTGCATGCTGATACTCACCAACTAGGTGCCCACTGGGTATCCTGCCCTCCTCAGGCCTGACACAGCCGGGACTGGTGCCAGATGAAGGTGTCGTGGACACTGCTGGAGTACTGTGCAAAGACATTGCTGATGCACCCTGTCACATCGCACAACACCTGGCAATTGATGGAGTGGTACCCCTTCCTGTTCACATGCACCTCACTGCCATTGCCAGGTGGTGCATGAATGGGGACATGAGTGCAGTCAATGGCACCAAGTGCCACTGGTAAGTGAGCAACTCAATGAAATTGCAGCATGGTTTCTTTGCACTCTGCTGCTGTGCTGGGGAATACTATGAATTCACCAGCATGTGGCAGGAAAGCATTGAGGAACTGGGTCAGAAGGCATGAGGTGGCAGACTGCGATACCCCTATGGTGTCCCCCGTTGGTCATTGAAACATTCCTGTGGCTAGGAAGCACATCGCTGCTCTCACTTTCTCCTCGACTGTCATGGCATGGCTGCATCTGGTGTTGGACTGCAGCTGTTCATGCAGGAGTTCAGTTAGCTGCCTCAACATTCCCCTGTACTGTCCAGTGATGTGCTCATCTGGCAGGGTCTCGAAGGAGATTCTGGGCCGATACCACCTATGTGCAGCATATTGTCTCCTTGGCCTTCGTTGTGGGCCATGCAGGCCCTGCTCCCTTTCATCCTCCTCCACTACTGCTGCTATTAGGTGCAGCAACATTGCATTAGGCACTACTGCCATAGTGACTTCCTGTTCTGGTCCCTCCCCCTCTGTGTTTTGCCCTGGGATAAGACCAGCCTTTTTATAGGTGATAACTAGTGCCGCGCTATGTGTCTCACTATGTGGCCTTGTACAGCGGTATCACTCTGAATATCCCACAGTTCATGATTTTGGTTCCCAACCCCTCACTTTGCTCCTTGCATACATTATGGGTTTGCCCAGCACTATTGCGGTTAGTGCTTGCTATTCAGTCCTTTGAATATTGCAGCTCCGCGTTAATCCTGCACTATCCCTGTGCTACTGGTTTGCACGCTGTGCTATGTTTTGAATATCTGGGCCTTGGTTCCTTTTAAATATTTATCTGATGCTGGATTTTGATACTGTAGGAAAAGAGCTTAAAGAGCCCCTGACATTGTTTCTGTATCCTTTTATTTGTAAGCAGTTAACAAGTATCAAAAATGTATTGATTGAAGGCCCAATGATTGTCATAAGAAATGTGTGTAGAGGTTTTCTTTTCTCAGCACCATGCAGTCTGTCACAGGTACCTGTTAAAATTCCCACTTCAACCCATTTAGTGAGCACAAGTCCAGCACTTATCTCATTTGAATGGAGTCTATAGCCGCACTTCTGAGTTTTTACTTTACCTGAGCCAGAAATTAATATCCCAGCTTTAACTGAGAGTGACAGCTCCGACAGTGTTCATGACGATCAAGAATATGTTGAGCTGATTAGAATGAACATGAATGGATGCTTGATAATCTTCATCTGATTTTGCCATATCAGTACGAGCCTGTCCTCACAGACTCAAGTGAAGAACATCGGTGAGGAAGTAGATGAACTCAGAAGGTGCTAACATTGGCAGACTTCTGAATTTAGCTTGGTATTATTTATAAATGTTTGTGTTAATTATTATTAAGAAAAACAGTATATTTTGCTTCTAGGTTTTATTTTTACTCTGCATAGCAGAACTATGCTGGCATTTTGCTATTATGTAGTAGAGAGAGGGGGTTGTGGAAGCACGTAACTGGATACCTAGAGAGTGTCTTTCCACAGTGGAGTTGAAGCACATACGGTCATCTACTGACCATAGTGCTGTTTCTCCCCCCAATTGGGTGCACTATTTTCCTGCTCTGTGCTCACTTCCAGTTCACTTCTGGGTTCAAAGCTAGGTGCCACCCTCAACCTCTGATCACTGTTCCCATTATATGAGCAATGTTTACCCGGTGTCCAGTGCCATCCCTCCCCTCCAATCATGATCCCCATATTTCTATATGTTTCTATGGTGTCTAGTAGCACCCATGTCCTCTGATTACCATCCCTATATTTCTATGTTTCCATAGTGTCTAGTGGCACCCTCCCTCTGGCCACCATTCCCATATTTCTGTAATGTTTTCCTGGTGTCTAGTGGCACCCCAACCCGACAATAACTATCCTCCTATATATTTAATGTTTCCCTGGTGTCTAGTGATGCCCCCCTACCCTCTGATTGCTGTCCATACATTAATTTTAGAAATATGAGCTATAATAAAGAAAACCATCCCTTGCTGTTTTTTCCTCTTCTTTAAACCTATAAAAAGGAAAATGGTCCATCACTGATCTAATATCTGCCATCCAAATCTCTCACCCTATGATTACCATCCATATTATATCTGTAATGTATCCCTGGTGTTTAGTGGTACCACCACCCTTCAATTTCCATCCCCATATTTATATAATGTTCTCCTGGTGTCCTGTGATACCCCCACCCTCTGGTTGCCTGCCCTGTATTTATATAGTGTTTCCCTGGTGTCTAGTGGAACCCTGCCACCCTCTAATCCCTGTCCCCATATTTATGTAATTTTCCCTGGTGTCTACTAGCACCCCCATCACCCTATATGTTTCCTTGGTGTCTAGTGGCACCACCAGCCTCCAATTGTTGTCCTGTAAGATGTAATAAAGAAAATCAAACTTTGATGGGTTTTTTTCTGTCTTTAAACCAGTAAAAAGGAAAAGAGTCTCTTGCCAATTTGACCTCTGTCACCCTGACCTCTGACTCAGCACACACCCCATGCCCCCAGTACACTCCCATATGCCCTCAATCACCTGAACAGGTCACTGGCCAAAGATCCACTCTCCATTTGAAGACACATCTTGCTGCTGGAACTGGCGACTGCAATATGAGAAACTAAGGTAAGTGCAGTTCAATGTATTTCAATGTGGTTTTTAACTTTGAGTCATAACTTTGTTATTTTTGCATATTTTCACCCCAAATATTCAACATGCCCATTTTGGGACCCCACCTCATGACCAATGGTAGTGGAATTATGTTAATCAGGCCCAAAAGGTGATTTCATGGTCACTTGGCAAAATCAGCTTTCTGGCAGGATTAGACAATTTTACCAGCATTGTGTTCATGATGTGGGGTCATAAGAAGGGTATGTAGAACATCTGGAGTCAAATTATTTAAAATTACAGTGTTACATGAGTACATTAAAATTATTCTATGCTCGCTCATAACTTCATTAATTTTAAATATTCTGACCCCAAATTTTCAACATAGAGTTTTTCACATCACTTCGTGAATGTGACAGTTGTCATTTTTCAAATCCTGGCCAAAATGTGTTTTTGCACCTGTGGCATGGAATGACATTTTGGTGGCATCACATTTCAGTGGGGATTTGAAAATGTTCACCTATGGGGTTCATGAGGTGGAGTAATAAGAAGGCTATGCTGAAAATTTGGTGCACAAGTACAGTAAAATGTCCAGGTAATGACTGAACATTGCAATATTTCAATGCTTTCTTGCTCTCTTCATTGCTAGTTAAGGAATCAATGGTAATTGTTTTCTGATTACAGGGAGCTGATTGCTTGTTGTGGTTTTGTGATTTTGATCTTGCTCTGCTTCTACTGACTGATTGTCCAGTGCTGCTCCATGTGTAGATGTGCCCTTCGCTGTAATTTTCTGTATCTGTTTTGAACTTTGTTTCCTTTTAATTAATTCTGTCTCATGTTTCTTTAGATTGCTCTGTAACTCATTATCTAATTTATCAGAATGTCAATGGTTTAGAAATTTCTGTAGGGATTTCTTAGTTTCAGTAATATCTTTTGTTAGGTTTGCATGCTTTTCGGTATCTTCCTTGATTAATAGAAGTATGTATTTTTTAGTACAATCAGTTTAACACCTTCTCCCATTCTTCCCTATTATATAAACTCTTCTATGCCTACTGATGCACAATTGTAACTCTAAGATCTTGTGGGGCCAAATTTTTCTCTAAATAGTTTTCAAGGTTGATTATATTACATGTTAAATTTATCTCCAGAAACGGTTGTTTTCCCAAAGCAAAGACTTTTATTTTCACTCTCTTCACTAGATGAAGTGGTTTCAGTATTCCCACCAATCTTAGCTTTCCACTTTCTTTACATTTATTAAGTTCTTCAGTGGCAGTCATACATACTGGAGAAGTTTCATCTTCCTGATTTGTCTGCACATGATAACAATTTAAATGAGAAATTTTTGGAGGGAGCAACACTTCTATTATGAAATTTTGTGTTGGACTCTGTTTCTGCTATAAATATACTTTTTTACATATGAAAATTTGAATAAAACATAAAAATCAAGGCAAAATACTTTTTTGATCTCTTGAGCACCTCCGCCTCTAATCCAGTACTAATTAACCAGTTCAGGAGATATTTTTACCTATTTAAACATTTAAAATTGAACCCTGAGGAAAATATCTCAATCAGCTTTTTTTATAAGAAGTAAAACATTTCTACATTATTACCAGTGGTTCCTGGTGCTGTTTTTTTGATATAAGAATACTTTATTAAATTGTCAAACAGGTATACAAGATACATACTGTATCAACATCATACATATAGTAATCCCAACACAGGAAAACATCATTAATAGCACAGTAGTAACTATGAACAACAAACAACCACAAAAAATGCACATAGCACGGAAGCCCTCATCTGAATGTCCCCCTATTAACAGAAAATGGAGACAAGACAAAACAAAAGAGTTAATCTGATTCAGATGGAACCTTCCACATCCACCATCCCTATATTAGATACTACGGCACCCAAATCGCCTGAAAATCAACCAAAACTCCCTTTTGCCAGTAATAAACTCTGATGTAAGAAGCCATCTTAACACTGGCATGTGTCCATTGGTTCATTGCAGAAATAATAGGTGAAGCCCATTTTAGAAGAATTAACTGCTTAGTTTCCACAGCCACTGTATACAATAAGGATTTATATTTATAAATCTCCCAGGACAACATAGAGGGATCACGTAAAAGCCAAAATTTGGGCAAGTGAGGGAGTAGAAAACCTAAGGCCTGTTCCAGTTTTCCAAAAATAAAAGACCACCAGTTCGAGCTCGAAGGGCATGTCCATAAAATATGACATAAAGATCCTGATTCCTTATTACATCTTCAGCATGGCCCTGAGGTAACTAATCATAGTCTCCTTAATCTATCTGGTGTCCTATACCATCTACTTAATATTTGTTTCTGTATCAGTTGAAGTTTTGGATCCAGTAAGGCTTTATGAGCTGCAGTCCAACAAGCCTCCCAAGTCTTTTAATCTAACCTTTCTTGCAGCTCTCCTTCCCATTTTAATCTGTGTAGATCCCAGTTTGAGAGATACCTCTTCTGGATTAATTCATAAATACCACTAGTATGACCTTTAGGAAGTGAAAGCCACTTGATTAAATATTTAACCACACCAGAAATGTTAGGAACAAGATCAGCAGTAAACCACTTGGGAAAGCCATATCTAATCTGGATGAATTTCAAGAAATCCCTAGAGGGTAAATGAAATTCCATGTGTAATTATTGAAGTGATTTGAGTGAACCTGTATCAGGGTCCAATAAATTGGTGAGAGTTCTAATCCCTTTTAATTTCTGCCCATACCAAATTACTAGAGATCCACCAATCTTAATATTAGGATTATACCATAAAGGCTCAGAAGGACTGGTGCTGTTTTTTTGTAGTACATGGTAGACTGTTTTAGAGTAGATCCACAAAACAAAACAAATAAGGTAGAAAAGCAAAAAACAAAAATAAAATAGGAAACTGTGATCTCAACTCCTATAACTGCACACTCCTCCCCAAGTAATACAATTTTGGGGGGATTCATTTAAATTATTACAGGTATTGGTAGAGAAGGATTTTGATCTTCAGGAGGCAGAAACATTTCAAGATCCTTTAAACCTAAGTAATAAAAACAGGCTTTACTAACAAGTTATTAAAAATGATCTGATACCCCAAGGGAGGATAATTCAATTGATTCAATCTATTTCAGTGATGTTTTGGGAATACCTTCAGGAATAACTTAGTCAGGCCCCTTTACTAAATGATCTAAAATATATTTGAGGGTATTAGAACAACCAGAACATCATTTTTTGCAAAGCCAAGGATGAGAAAATATAAACAATATTGAGATGTCTTCAATTAGTGAAAGACACATAATATTAGTGGGCAAATTAGTCAGACATGGGTATCTGAGATGTCAGCTACTTATGTGGAATCTAAAGAAAATGGAAAAATAGGAATTACTTTAAAATGCATTATCCTAGCTGTATGACTGACTGTGAAGACAACTGTTTGCCCAATCTTCTGGGCCTTCAACATTGTACCTGCTTAAGATTCATTTAAACTGTTGCTTAAGCAACATTTTGTTGATATCTGTTTGGTTGTGCAAATAGCCATTATCAGTGATAATACTGAACTTTCTAGAGAATATATGACAAAAAAGTCAACACCACTGAACACAGTAGGAGAATGTCATTGCATGAAAAATGATGGCACTTCAACACATCAAGAAAATGTGCTCAATAACTAAACAGTGAAACAACTTGATTTGGAGAATTAGTAAAAAAAGTATAAAGTTCTCTCTTTCCGGGAAGTTAATATCGCAATGAATTAACGGAAACCATTAAAAATCAAGTAAGTTAAAAAAGAACCTTAAAACAAGCATTTGTCAATGCCAAATGTTCACAACTGGTATTACTGTTGTACCGGGTCTTGCTTGAACACATTTTTACTATATACAGTACTTACCCAGGATAGAGAAGAAAAGATGCAGTGTCTCATTGGCAGGGGTGTCCTGCTTTGACATATTGTTAGATTGTAATTACCCAGGATATGGCAGCTGAGAGGCAATATCTACTTTTAAGTGGGCTCCCATATTTCAACTCCAAATGTCCAGCAGTCTTTTATGACCTGATGGTGTGATCAAGAGTTGCGGAATTTTTTAAATCCCATCCGAAAGGTGATTTCACTGTGCAACTGTGGAAACAAGTTGTGGAGGGGATTTGAAAAATGACACCTGCTATGTTCAGGAAATAGGGTAACCCAAGGGATATTTGAACATTAGGGGCCAAAATCTCTACAAAATATAAAGCTATGAGTAAATGGTGGAACAATTTGTTTTCTCAAAACTTAGTTTTTTTTTCATATTTTTACCCCAAATTTTCAACATAAACTTTTAATGACAACTCCTTCTGAGCATTTATTTATTTATTTAAAATTTGGTAACCTGGAAATGCACACTTAGCCGAGGCTCATCTCCATGTGGGATTCGGGGACAGGAAACAAAAAGGACAGTAGTGAGAAGGGTAATCAAAACACCATTTGAAAGAATAGCATTGAAGTAATTGCAATCAGGTGGGAACTTTACATATAGTTGTACAGGTATAGTACATTTAGGCAAAGCAACAATATGCATAGTAGTAGTATAAGAAGGATAGTACTACAGGGCTAAGAAACCAGATCGGCTGTGGAGAGAATCAATAGATAAACCCAGTAGTAGTAGTAGCACTTGGTGTCGGAGGAGGTGGTGGTAGGAGCATGTGGGTTGCGGGGAGAACCTAAGGAGGTGTTTAAAAGAGGAGAGCAAGAGGGGAAGAACAAGAGAGAGGAGGAAAGCTTGTTCCAGAGAATGGGGAGCTGGAATGAAAAGGCTGCTTGTCATGTGCAGGAGTGTGGATGGGGAATGGAGAAGGTGCCAGAGTCCCTGGAATGTAGAGCATAGACAGAAATAGCCATGGGTGACAGGAGTGAATATGGGTATGAAGGTAAGGGGTTAAACCAGTACTTTGCAATGAAGACATGGCAGTGGGTAGTGTAACTATGTGGTAGAGGAGGTAGGAAGAGTGCGGTATATAGTGAGCCATGGTGTGTGCAGGGCAGCAGGTTGCAGGAAAATTGACAGAATGAGTTGTAGAGTGTCTAATCTGACAAGGCATGAGGGAGGGGCAGAATTGTAGACCACATCAGCATAGTCAGTGATAGGGAGTATTAGTTTGGTGATGGGTTCTCGGTGTACAGGAAGTTGGAGGCATGGTATAAGGTGCTGAGTTTTGGACAGAGCTTGGTAAAGATTGAGTTGAAGTGAGTGTAGGAATATAGGCTGCTATCAAGCCATGCACCCAGGTATTTGAAAGCAGAGAATGTCTCAAGCTGGGTGCCATCTAGGGTATGACAGGTAGGGAGGGGATTGGAGTTTTGCTAGTTTTTGGCATGTACTGAAGATCATGGATACTGTTTTTTTTTTTTTTTTGTATTCATAGTGAACTGGTTAGCCTTGAACCAGAGGAGCACATTCATTAAGTCACACCGGAGGGGGACAACAGCTTGAGTGGTTGTTGGGGTGGAGAGTGAGATCATGGTGTTGTCTGCATACATGTGTATGTCTAAGAAGACAAAGGGTAAGGGAAGGTCATTAAGGAAGATGGAGAATAAGACTGTGCCGAGGATAGAACCTTGGGGAACAATAGTCAGGATGGAAAGTGGAGGTGAGAGAGTATATTGTCCAGTTGAACTGACAGTTGTTGGCCAGTCAAGTAGGAGCAGAACCAATTAACAGAATGGGGTGAGAGACCCACAGAGGTCAATTTATTTTGGAGAAACTGGTGGGAAATGGAATCAAAAGCTTTGGCCAAGTCTTTAAAAATAGCAGCTGTGATCGACCTTTGTTCATTCCAGAGATGATGGAGTCAGTTACTCTGAGATGTGAGGATATTGTGGGCTGCTTTTTCCTGAATCCAGACTGGAATGGAGAGAGGTAAGAATGTGGAGACAAGAAAGGAGGTAAGCTTGGAAAGCACTAACGATTCTTCAAGTTTTGCAAGGGAGGGTAGTAATGAGATAGACCTGTAGTTCCCAGGGAAGGATGGATCCCCACCCTTGTGGAGTGGGAGTACTTTTGCCAGCTGCCAGGCTTGGGGAACAGTGGAGAGTGAGTAGAACAAATTCGGGATGTGTGTGGGGGGTGACTATGGCCAGAGCAGAATGCTGGAGGAGCATTGGATCCAGCTCATCTGGCCCATGCTTTGAGGGATTTAGAGATGCTAGGGCTTGGAGGACTTCTTGAGGGGTGACTGGTGAAAAGTCAAATATGTCCAGGTGAAGGGGAGAGGAAATCTGGGGAGAGCTGGTGGCAGGCTGACTATACAGGACATTGTTTCGATATCACCAGAGAGAAAAAGCAGCAGGAGGAGAGGAAAGATCATTGATAACCACCTCTGTCTTTTCCAATTTGGTGTCAAGCAAACAATGCCTATGCATTTCAGCTGGGGGGCAGATGCTGTGCAGGAGATGGCTTGAGTTTGGGGCAGTAGCTTTTGCAGCTCTCAGGCTGTGCTGGTCAGACCTGGAAGGCACTCAGGGAGGCTGGAGAGGAATAGGTTAAAAATGAAGAAACACAGCTGTAAACTGAGAGGGAGTAAAAACAGTTTAACCAATCCTTTAGTAGCCCCCTTGAGTGTCAGAGGACAGCCCTGGGTGAGGTCAGAATACAAGGCGGCAGATTCAAACTACAGGCAGAGAGGGAGACAATGGAAAGATGCCTGTTAGCAATGACTACCCTGAGAGGAAAGCCAGTCCTGAGAGTAGGGCTAACTAAGGAAATGTAAAGCTGAATGGCTAATATTATACCTCCTTGGTCAGTATCTTTAAAAAGGTTACATATATTGCTTTGTTATCTGTTTGGGTTGAATGGCACTGGTTGCAGAATCACTTAAATCAATTAAACATGCAGTATATAGGTAGCAGGGCAGTAGGAGTAATAACATAAATCAAATATACATCAGTGGCAGGGCAGCTAAACTGGATTAGGTGGGAGAATCAGCAGTGCCACAATTAATACAAAGCACAGCAGAATGGCTACAATTCATAGAAGGTAAGTAAAATGTTATTTATTTAGCGCCCAATCTCAGTGGCTCTGGGCACTTTACATAGAGGTGCAAAACATATACAACATAAAATCAATCATAGCAATAATTTAAGTCAGAATAATTTTAATAAAATCACTTAATAAATAATCAAATAAAACTCACTCCCCATTTAGAATATATTCATATATTAAATGCTTATCTGAACAGGTGTGCCTTCAGTGCACTTTTAAAGCTCTCCATGGAGGGTCCTCTCTTATTGCTCGAGGCAATGAATTCCATAACAGAGGCCTGGCCCTGCAAAGTCACGGTCGCCAGATGTCTTCAACCGAGTCCTCGGGACCGTGAGATAAACCTCCGTGGATGAGCAAAGTGAGTGCACTGGGCATGCAGATGTCAAAAGGTCTCACAGATAACCTAGACCCAACCCATATATTGCCTTATAAGTGAGCAAGCCCACTTTGAAGGCAGTCCTTCACCTGAGCGGCAGCCAGTGCAGTTTGTGCAAAACCAGGTTATATGAACGGACCTTGGAAGGCCCGCCAACAACCTGGTGGCAGTGTTCTGCACCAGCTGCAGCTGGTAGAGGTTATCCCCACTGACCCTGAAGCAAAGAGCTCTACAGTAATTGAGTTTGGATGTAACAAAAGCATGTACCAGTGAGGGCAGGTCATCAGGTGGGATTAAGGGGTTAATTAGGGGTGACATTCCTCAAATGGTAAAACCCATTTCAGATAATGGAAGACACCTGAACATCAAGTGTCAATCTGTCTTCCAGGATGATGCCCAGATTTCGCACCTTATTGGCTACCACTGGCAATGTGGCACCCAGGAACAACCCTGTTCTTGGCCCAGTAGTGACCATATCCTGCCAATGACCCTGCTCAATCACTCGCACTTCCATCTTTTCTGGGTTCAGCCTCAGCCAGTGGAGGACATCCAGTCCTGGATCTCGGATAGGCATTTGTTTAGCACATCCACAGCATCTGATGTTCTGGGTGCAAAAGACATATATAGTTGGGTATCATCTGCATAGCTGAAAACCCAGACCATATAATTTGATGATATCACCCAGGGCAGAATATACGCTGCAAACAAAAAGAGTGACAGGATTGAACCCTGAGGAACTACACAGGTAAGGGACTTCGGGTGGGAGAAGAAATTCCCTATCACTCCCCGTTGTCTCCTGCCTGACAGAAAGGACCCAAACCAGCTGATGACTTTGCTGGAGAGTCCGCAGAGACCTCTAAGGTGATCAAGTAGCACCATGTGGTCTATGGTGTCAAAAGCTAAGGAGAGATCTAGAAGGATGAAAATTGATCATTCTCCTGTATCTCTTACCCTGAGGAGATCATTTTGCACTCTAACTGATGCTATTTCAGTGCTATACTTTCTCCTAAACCCAAACTGGAGTGGCTCACAGATGTCAAAGGCCAGCAGGTGGGCCTCGAGATGCAAAGACACCACTTTCTCCACAACCTTCCCCAAAATGGAAGGTTGGAGACAGGTCAATAATTTGCTAAGATATCAAGGCAGATAGATGGTTTCTTCAGTAGAGGCCTCACCAATGCCTCCTTCAAAACATTGTGGAATAGCCCTCTGAGAGTGAACACTGAACAATCTCAGTGAATACTGGACCAATGGACTCCGCACATTCCACTAGTACACGCGTCAGGTCTGGGTCCATGAAACATTTCAGGGTGTTCTCAGCAGAGCGACTAACTAAATTCAAACTCTCATTGAACTGTCCTTACAAAAAAATAGTAATTATGCAGTAAAAAGCAGTAGAAAGGCTCCAATACATTTGTGTATTTTGAAAGTGTTTAATAAATATATGACAGATGCGATTTATAAAACAATGTCTGAAACATCATTTTGCACCACAAGTGTTAAAAGCACATTTTGGGTAGGATTGGAAAAATGACAGCTGTTGGATTCATGAGGTGGTTTGAAAAAATGGTTATGTTGAAAAGTTGGGGTCAAAATGTTGAAATTAACCAGTTACGAGTGTGAAAAATTACATCGACTCTTAACTTTGTTGTTTTCTCGTATTTTTACCATACATTTTCAACATAGCCTTCCTATGGCACCACATAGCTTTCTTATGAGCTCACCTCATGAACAAGGGTGGAGAACATGTTCAAATCCTGTCCAAAAAGTGATTTTGCACTACAAGTTCAAAAACACATTTTGGCCAAGAATTGAAACATGACATCTGTCACATTCATGAGGTGCTGTTTAGAAATGGCTATGCTGAAAATTTGTGGTCAAAATATTGAATATTACCAATGTTACAAGCCTGTGTTCACAAATTTCAATGTAGGCTCATAACTTTATTGTCTTTTGATATTTTTATGCCAAATTTTCAACATAGACTTCTTGTGACCCCACCTCATGAACAAGGGATACATTTTCAACTCTTGCTCAAAAGGTGATATCATGCATTGACCACAAAACCACCTTTCAGGACAGATTCTCTAACTTCACTGCCATTGTTCATGAGTAGGATCAAAAAAGGCATGTTGAAAATTTACAAAACATATTCAAAAATGGCCAAGTTACAGTATGCTTAAGTTCAAAACCTCATTGAACTGCATACCTGACTTCCTCAGTTCATGGTCCAGCTTTGAAGAGTGAAATCATGTCTGGGGTCCAGAAAGGATAATGGCGTTCAACCACCAGTGGGTAAGTAAGGGTTTGGGGAGTGGGGTGCTGGGTGCTGAGTGGGAGGGTCAGGTGGGGGTACTAACAGAGCAACAGGACATCAAAGGACAGTTTTTATAGAGTGTAAAAACAAGGAAGAACAGTTTTCTTTACTTCAGGAGATGAAACTGGGGATTAGGCACCCTATTGTTGGTATTATGTTTATTTGGGTAGGGTGGTGGGTTCTGAATGGAAGGGTTGGGTGGGTGGAAAGTAAAGGCAGTGGCAGAAACAGACATCGATGTATGATTCTTATATATATATATATATATATATATATATATATATATATATAATTATTCTTTGAAAAAAGCTGCATTAATGCAACATTTAGGGTTCAGTCTAAAGTGACAAAAGTAGGAAATAAGGGTAGGAGTCTTCCTTGTGGTTGTCAACCTAAAACTCACCTCATTATGTTGCATGTTTCTGGAGTGTATAGAATGGGGTGAGCTTTGGGTTGACACCCCTAGGAAGACTCCACCCATGATTTGCTTTAGGGGTAGGGTTGGGTTTTTTGGGTTGGAAACCCTAAAGCCACATTTCCCTACTTTTGTTGCTTTAGCCTGAACCCTAAATGTTGCATGAATGCAGTTTTTTTGCAAAGAATTTCCTTACTTTTTGAGATAGTGTAATCATATCCTTTTTTCCTGTTGTGGGTCCTGCACTCCCATGCATCCATGCATTTGCAGATAGTCTAATCATGTCCTAATTTGTGTGATGGAGCACAGAACCCTCTGGGCCCTGCACTCTCATCCATCTATAGATGCATATATGTATGTTTATGTTCTTCTATTTGTAGGACAACAGCAACCAAATTGTCAACATAGCCTTCTTATTACTCATTTCATAAACCCAGCATTAAAAATTGTCAAATCCCTGCCAAAACATCATTCCATGCCACCACAGCATCATTCCATACCAGAGGTGTGAAAAGACATTTTGGGCAACATTTAAAAAATGACAGCTGCCACATTAATCAGGTGGTGTAAAGAAATGGTAATTTTGAAAATTTGTGGTGAAAATATTGAAAATTACAAAAGTTACAAGCAAGCATAGTGAAATGTCAACAGATGCATACAGCTTTGCCATTTAACATTTTTTGACCCCAATTTTCCACATGCCCTTCTTATGACACCACCTCATGAACACATATGGTCAAAATTTTGAAATCCTGGCCAAAAGGTGATTTCACCAACTGACTGCAAAATCAAGTTCTGGGCATGACTTGCAAAATGATATCAAAATTGATCATGATGAGGAGTCTCAAAAGAGCATGTTGAAAATTTGGTGTCAAACTCTTGAAAATTGAGAAACCTATCACCAAAGTTGAAAACCCATAGAAATACATTGATTTGCATTACCTTACTTTGTTGTATTGCAGTCAGTAGTTCCAGCAGCAAGACATGTCTCCCATATCAGCGTGGATCTTCAGTCTGGGACAAGTTCAGGTGAGTGAGGGCATTGGGGTGTGTGTGTAGGGGTGGTGGGTGGTGAGTGAGAGGTCTGTGCATGGGGGCTGAGCATGATTGAGAAGGACCATTTGTTTTCAGGTTAAAAAACATCATGGGATCATTTTCTTTATCGCAGGCAGACATGGACTTTAGAGGAGATCCATTCGACACCAGTGATACATCTCTGAATCATAGGGACAGCCAGCAGAGGGTGGGGTGCACTAGACACCAGAGAATAATGATAACTGTACAACAGAGGAAGGAGGGTGCCACTAGACACAAGGGACACAGATTATTTATTGATTTATTTATTGAAAGATATCAGAATTACAATTCTTTGAGTCATAGACTCCTTTGCAAAGGCTCCACATCAGTAAGAAACATACAACAAAGGATCACAAGTTAAAAATTGGGTACAGATTATACATTAGGCAACAGTACAAACTTAAAACATATGACACGGTAGTACAAATTAAAACATAGATAGAAGGTTTAAACATTTGGTGAAGCGTACAACTATGGTTACATCATTTGGGGTCTTAAGGGAGGTCCCAGGTCTAAACTTTGGATTCACAAGACAGTATTTGAGTTTCAGAGGGTCTTATTAGCTATGCCATGAGTCAGTATAAGATAGAGGAGATTGAGGATACTAGCATGGGGGCTAGACATTGAGTGCTAGGAGATTGGGGGTAACCATCTAATTGTTATTGAAAACACGTTATTTACTTTATCTACAGTTACAGTCACTACATTATAATTATGAGATGGTGATGGAAGGGAGGGTTGTGCCTCTAGAAACCAGGGAAATGAAAAATAATTATGGGGTGGTGATCAGAGGCTGTGGGGGCACCACTAGACACCAGAAAGGTGATAAATAATTATGGGGGCAGCAATTAGAGGGTGGGGGTGCCATTAGACACCCACCAGGGAGGAATAGTAACGAAGAAACATAAAAAAAAATATGGTCAAGGCTATTGGAGGGTGGGGGTGCCACTAGACACCAGGGCAAAGTCTTAGAAATGAGGGTCATGGCAATTGGAAGCTGGGGAGGGGGTGCCACTAGACACCAGGCAAAAGATGCCAAAAAAGAAGAAAGGATTTCCACTCATGAAAAAACATTTATAATTAAAAAAATATATTATTTCAAAGCACCCACCAAAAAACAAATGGAATCAATGGTTCTGTATTCTTTAAACCATTTATTTAAAAGCAGTACTAAAATACAGAAAAGAACTAATGTTTCACAAGGACAGCACCCTGCTTCATCAGAGTTCATTTCTTTATCTCAATTACACATATTTATACCCATCTTGCATGCAGACCATTAAAACATAGCATGTGTAGTTTAATTTACAATAATTACTTGGCCAGAACAAATTAGGACAGGAGTTTACTTCAGTTAATCAATTGGTCATACCCATAATAATTTATAACTTAATCCTACATCTACAGCTTTATTAAATCTAACATCTATTATTTGACTATAGAACACACACATATAGATTAAAGTACATTATGCCTTATATTTAAACAGCATATACAGTTTAATTCTAGTTATAGATTCATTTTAAATAAATACATAGTATTTAAATATATCAACACATGCTATGTTTTAATGGTCTGCATGCAAGTTGGGTATAAATATATGTGCTGAAGATAAAGAAATTAACTCTGATGAAGCAGGGCGCTGTCCTTGTGAAATGTTAGTTCTTTTCTGTATTTTAGTACTGCCTTTAAATAAATGGTTTAAAAAATACAAAACCATTGATTCCATTTGTTTTTTGGTGGGTGCTTTGAAATAAAAAAAAATGTTGTTACTGTTGATCTAATTAGCACCACCAAACTATCCGGGTGCTCTGCCTTTACTGTTTAATTGTATAATTTAAAAAATTATTAAGAGCACATAATCCAGCTAAGGGGGCCCCAATAAACAAGCTGCATGTCTTGGTCGATCTCCAGAATATCAATTTTGTGGTTTTCAAAATTTGAATATTTAGGGAAAAATGGAAAACAAGATGGCAGCAAACAAAAAAGGATTTCCCCCCACGAAAAAAGGATGATGTCAAAATGAAAGAAGATTCTTTTTTCATGTCATACAGCTATTTTAAGTGCTTACTGAGCATGCTCAGAACCAAGTTTTGAAAATTTTAAAATTAAATAACTTTGAAATGGTATAATATTTGTTTCACCAAACAAGTAAAAGGAACACCTGTGGCCAACCTATATATCCTGAAAATTGCAAACTAAAATTTCAAACTGTCTGGGCTGTAGCCAAATTCAGAAAACCTATACAAACCTATGGGAAAAAACTATTAAAAATATCACTTTTCACTATCCTGATCTTGGAAGCCATAAATCTGACTGGAACAAAACTTGGCATGTCCAGAGATCTACCCCACAAGATTGCACATGCAAAATTTCATGCAAATCCATTGTGAGTTGTGAACATATTAAAGTGCAAAATTTGAGGTTTAACATAGAAAGCCATGTTAAACCATAAATATAGGACACTACTATATATATACAGTATATGTGTGTGTGTGTGTATATATATATATATATATATATATATATATATATATATATATATATATATATATATCCCATGACAGGGTTTGGGGTTATTGGGATTTAATCCACAACCCATGTGTGTTGTGAGGCAATAGGCCACAGGTTGAGTGCCCTCACAGCACCCGTGGTGTGGATTAAATCCCTATAATCTACCCTGGAGTGGGTCATTGCACTTATAACATGGTTTATGTAGCAAAAGAAGATCCACAAAGTTGTTTTCCTGTCTAAAGAGCAAAATTGTTGTGTGTCCTGATGACTTAAAAAGTAGTCATCATAAATTATGCATATGGTACTCATTTTATGAACATACAACTGCCAGAAATAGTATCAGAATGATTTCTGACAGTTGTATGTTTATAAAATAAATATAATAATCATGCTTCAGTGTGCTGTGATGTTCCCCATTTCAATAAACTAACTGCTGTGCAGTGAGGGCAGCCTCAGGGAAACAAGCAGAGCAACTGAGACAATCTGGAACACAGGACCAGATGAGAAAAATGTGCCAGCTCACTTATTACTTTTTCTCTTTCTCTTTCTGCACTGTAGCACCACGGCAGGGCACAGATGCTTGTGACTGACAGTGCAACATGAGCATGCAGAGCAACTGAGAGACATTTTGGAACACAGAACAGGATAGGAAAACCAGTGACACCTCTCTCATCACTGTCTCTCTCTCTGTCTCTCTCTATACTGTAGTGATTCCTCCAACCACTACCACACACTGGCTACTTGGACCATGATGGTCTTCTCCCTGTCTATCTCTCTGTCTCTCCACAGTGCCATATATTGCTTTTGGTGCCTCTCTCTCTCTCTCTCTCTCTCAGCAGAGAGCTGCTCACTGTCAGTATCTTTGGTTTGGTAAAACTCTACTCACGGAACAGCCAGGCAACAGAACACTAAGATTTCCTTATCTTGACAAATTTCACTACTTTTCTTAACTTCCCCCACAAGTGAATTACAGAGTGTAAGATGCATTTCACCCTGCTCTCCCAACTACTGTGTTTCGGGATTCCTAGGGCACTGTTGAAAATGTAGCGGTGAAGCAAGATTGCTATCACTAAGTTACACTTGCTAGCCCATGTACACTGCTGCATTCAGTAAAGTTATTGTCGGATGCATATCTCACCCACTGTCACTATTGTACTGTGTCTAGCCCTGGCACTGTTGACTGCATACTGACACTCAAAGAAAAACATTGCCAATTTTCAGTTTGCACTTTCAGTCTCTGCCCAGGGATATTGCTTTAGGAAGCTTCACAGCAACTGTGGATTAAACAGGAGATTTAATCCATGGTCAGGTGATGCTCTCCCAGCAGTTGGGTTTCCTCCTTGCTCAAACCCATGATACATATATATATCAGAGGCAAAAAACTCAGTTTACTGCATCAGTTAGGGTTGTTCCACAGTGACAAAAGTGAGGAAATTCGTGTTAGGGTTGAAAACCCCTTTGGACCCCAAGACCCCAACTGGCATTGGGGTGCACATTGGGGTGCATGCCCTAACTCTCACCCCATTCTCGGATCGCTTATTTGGACATAATCAAGGTGGCCCAGTCACCTGGCTACCTCAACCGAAGCAGCTCCTCGGATCACTTATTTGGACGTAATCAAGGTGGTCCAGTCGCCAGGCTACTGCCCGACCGAGAGCAGCTCCTCAGATTGCTTATTTGGATGTAATCAAGGTGGCCCAGTCACCCCAGGCTACCACAGCGGAGCAGCTCCTCAGATGCTTATTTGGATGTAATCAAGGTGGCCCAGTATGCCGGGCTACCGCCTGACGGAGCAGCTCCTCTGATCGCTTATTTGGATGTAATCAAGGTATGGAAACTACTCGTGGCGCCTTTGCCCTGCCTGGACCTCTTTTGAATTTTAAAATTGGTGCTATCTCCTCACTCCCGGACCTCGGACTGAGCACTGGAAGCTGCCGATTCTATATCGCTTCAGCGCTTCTGCTCCTGCTAATTTTTGGAAACAGGGCAAGTGACTGGTGCTGCAGCAGGTGGGAATCAGAAGTGAAGCAGGGCTCAGGCTGACTCTGTAACAGGGCTCCCTGGCTAGCTCGCTCACTCGTTCTTCGCCTCTGCTCTCGCACCTGACTGCTGCTAGAAAAGTAGCCCAGATTAATGAATTAACTACTTGTCGGGGCTGCTTAAATTTAAAAGTGGCTACAGTCTATTTTGCCCTCTGCAATTTGAGTAATCCGTAGAATGCTTTGACTGCCAACTAGTATATATGCTGATTAAAATACCTGTGATGCTGTGTAAAGTTTGTACAGTTTGCTAGCCCATACACACTGTGCTTATAGTTACCTTTGCATATACCACCCTGCTATTTCTCTGTATCCTGGCCCTTCCCCTCCTGTCTAGCTATCTGCCCACTGGGACAAGCCTCTCTCTCCCCCCACTGTTTTCTCCCACCCCCACCTAGTTACACATCGGGCTCAGCGAATCACTCATACCTCTTTGTTTCCCTTACAGCAAATCCAATCTGTTCCTTGCATTTCTTTTGTCCTGTATCTCCTCCCTCCTACTGACTCTATCTCTTCTCTACTCCTCAGGTGGCCCAGTCACCCCGGGCTACTGCCCGACCGGAGCAGCTACTCGGATCGCTTATTTGGATGTAATCAAGGTACAGAAACTACTCGTGGCGCCTTTTCCTGCCTAGACCTCTTTTGAATTTTAAAATTGGTGCCATTTCCTCACCCCTGGACCTCAGACTGAGCACTGGAAGCTGCCGATTCTATATCACTTCAGCGCTTCTGCTCCTGCTAATTTTTGGAAACAGGGCAAGTGACTGGTGCTGCAGCAGGTGGGAATCAGAAGTGAAGCAGGGCTCAGGCTGACTTCGTAACAGGGCTCCCTGGCGCTCGCTTGCTCGCTTGTTCGCCCGCCTCTGCTCTCGCGCCTGCTGCTGCTAGCTCTGGCACCTCTGGCCTCCCACCCCCCCGCCCGCTCCCGTGTTCGGTCCTTAGTTTTATAGACTGTGGTAACCAATCAGGTTATTTTTTCTATCGCCCCAATTTCCCATTGGCTCGTTATATTAACTAGCCACAGGGGGCACACACTCAAACCTTTCCTCTTTTCTCCTCTCTCGAGCATTATTTTACACTTTCTAGTGTTCACCACCTAAAGCTTCAAGACTGCTCTGAACTTTTATCCTTAGTCTGTCAGCCAGAATAACTCTGATCTCTCTTATACTATAACTAGCTGTCAAAACCTGCTCTCCCCTTCCCTCTGTATTTGTGCAGCTCTCCTCGCATTCTTGTTAGGTCCTCTGCCTCATGCCTATAACAGTCTCTCTCAGCTTTCTTGCTCCACCACCCTGCTGACAAAATCTCAGCATCTTCAAATCCCTTATAACTTATACGCTAGGCAAGCCTCTGCGCACTGTGCTGCTCTTTCACAGCCCCCACCTCGGGCTCCTTCCTGTGTTCCCTCAGTCCTGCTCCCTTTAAAATATGCCTATCACTAAATGCTATAGCTTATCCTGGTCACTGCTAGCTACGACCTCTCTACTCTTATCTCTGATGCTACTCAGCTTCCTCACTGTACCTCACACCAAAGATTACACTCAAAGCAGTTTTGCGCCTCTAAACGGCTACCTACTCCAATATGCTAATTTTAACTGAATATCACACAGACACTACCCCTACTCTCCTCCCTAAACTACTCATCTACCATGCCATGGCATCCACCTCCAAGCGATGGCAGACTGATTGGCGGAGCTGCACCAAAATGGTACCGCATAACTTAAGGTACCTCATATTACTGGCCCTTATGTTGTCTAGTGACATAGAATTGAACCGAGGTCCTGCAACAGGCATATCACCTCTAATCTCCTCTAAACATAATTTAAAAGGCCTCGCATAGTCCATCTTAATATCAGAAGCCTCCTCCACAATCAGGCAGATCTTGAAGCCTGGGTGGTTAACCACCAACCTGATGTGCTCTGCTTATCTGAGGACATGGTTAAGGCCCTCAATCCCTGATTCTCTTTGCCTGCTTCCAAACTACTCCCTTGTCAGGTGTGACAGACCAACTCCTAAACGCGGTGGAGGTGTTGCAATCTATTACAAAAGCGACCTGAATATGACTATGTTAACTAATAACAAAAACTCCTCATGTGAATATATTCATGCTATTCTTAGACTCGGAGAGAAAAAACTCCACATTGTAAGTGCCTACAACCCACCTACCAGTGGAACACAAGGCCTAGCTGATTTACTGGCTCAAACAGCTGAACTTGCAGGGAAAAATGAGCTCATCATTCTCGGGGATATAAATCTAAACTGGTTTGGCAAAACTTATGACTCACTGCAGTCTCTGGTACAGAGCTACAATTTGCACCAAATCATTACTGAATACACAAGGGTATCAGCTAACACAGACTCCAGCACCCTTATTGACTGGGTATTAATGAATTGTGTGGATTGAATTGCAAAATCTGGAACCATGCCAGACAATATCAGTGACCACTCCCCCATCTTTTGCATATGGAGCACCTCCACACACTCCACATCCCACCAAAACTATATATGCTTCAGAAATTATGTTAACTTAAATCAAGGTAACTTCCTTTATGATGTGTCCCACACTGACTGGTCCCCTGTCTTCCACTCTACTAGTGCTGAAGATGCCCTGCATGTCTTCCTGAGCAGGTTCATCCTCCTTCAGGATATGCATACCCCAGTTGTCACTCGGCGTGTTCGTGGTACTCAAACCAAATGGCTACACAAAGACCTCCTCACTGCCCTCAAAAACAGGGATAAATGCTGGAGTAAGTTCAAAGCATCTGGTCTCCCTGCCAACTATAACAACTATAGAGAACAGCGATCAAAATGCAAATCACAAATTAGACTTGCAAAAAGTCAGTACTGCAAAGGCCTCCTGCTGGATTCATCGGGGACCCCAAGAAATTTTGGACTCATGTCAAGACTTTCTCGGCTCAAATAAAGGCCACTAAATAACGACATGATATTAAAAGGTGTCCATTGGAATGACCCAGGCACCATTGCCAATGCTTTTAACTCTTACTTCTCTGACCTCTCGAGCTACACATATACTCCCTCCTCCCCTAACTTAATACCAGAAGCCCCCCATCCAAAAGTAACTACACAAATGCCTACCTTCTACTTTAAAGCTATATCGAAAAATGACGTCCTCAAACATCTAAACTCCATATCAGACAGTGCTGCTGTTGGAGCTGACTGCCTTGAGCCCAGACTCCTCAAACTGTCGGCACCTTTCATCTCAGGACCTCTGGCTTGCATATTCAACCTATCCCTGAGTGAAGGCATGGTGCCGGAGGTATGAAAACTAGCCAGAATCACGCCAGTATTCAAAAAAGGCAACAAAAAAGTCATAGCCAACTATAGACCAATAGCAATATTGTCAACACTTGATAAAGTCCTTGAGAAGCTCATCTCAGCACAGATCTCAGAACATCTCACAAAATACAACCTACTGCACCTAAACCAGCATGGTTTCCGAAAAGGTCATAGTACTCAAACTGCTCTTTTGCAGCTGACTAATGATATTCTTCAAACTATGGACCAGGGTCACCTAACTGGTGCAGTTTTTATCGACTTGACAAAAACCTTCGATCTGGTCAACCACCCTCTTCTGCTTGCCAATCTCCACTCCCTGGGCTTTTCGCACAATGTTATAACTTGGTTCCATAGCTACCTATCAAACAGGCATCAAACCGTGAAATCCAATTCAGCCACCTCAGAAAAAACTCTCATCAATATTGGTGTACCGCAGGGATCTATCCTCGGACCCCTGCTTTTCACAATATTTATTAACAACATTCCTCAAGTGGTGTCCTCCTGTTCATCGCTGCTTTATGCTGATGATCTTGTCCTTTATACAAACTCAGATAATGTCCACTCTATTAATCATAAGCTCTCTATGGACCTACAAAATATTCAATCCTGGATCACCAAAAACAAACTTGTCATAAATGTCGCTAAGACCAAGGCCATGCTCTTTGATTCCTCTATTAAAGTAAAACATCACCGTAAATCCTTCCAGATCACCTGGGTGGACAGCTCCCCACTGGAGATGGTAACTTCTTTCAATTATCTAGGGGTCTTACTCGATGAGTCTGTCACCTATGATGCCCACATTACCTCCACCTGTAAGGCTGTGAATGCCAAACTGGGCTTAGCCTACAAAACAAGCTATATTCTTACCCCCACTGCTAGGACTGCCATTGCTAGAGGTATCCTTCTTCCATCACTTTCTTACGGATCCATACTCTATACAAATACATCTAAAGCTAATCTTCATAGGTAGGACACTACTTACAACAATATATGCCGCTATGCCTCTGCTTCCTCCAGGCTAAAACATCACTGCTTGCTGTACTATGATCTCAACTGGCTTTCTCCTACTGCTCAACGTCTCCTTTCTCTTGGGAACCTGATAGACAGTGTACTTGATCAAGTATGCTGACCTACCTAGCCTTCCCTGCTAATCCCTCAGCCCATCAACTATGGTCTCCATTCTACTGACCTTTCCTTGTTTTGCATTCCCAGATGTAGGACTACCAAAGGGAAATCAGGCTTCTTGCATATAGGCCCCTCCTACTGGAACTCGTTGCCCCTTGATGTTCGCCTTACACCTAATCATGCCATGTTTAAGAAATTGCACCTCTCCCTCCTTACCACTGGTGCTCAATGTACCTGCTTCAACCCTCCTTAGGTCCAGACGTAGCCCGCCCTGATCGCCTTGGTTACACCCTCTACAGTGTTCGATTACACCTCTCTCCCCTAGCCCCATTACTCTTATCTCATCCTTACCTTTTCTTCCTGCCCCTTCCAATCATATACCCTATCACTCTCAGTACCTTGTCATAATGCCGCCACTCAATTTGATTTCTTCTTTGTGTACCTCATATCCTTGCTATTACTATGTTAATCCACACGTGTGCACTTATCCACAATTGTTTAATTGTAAACCTTTTATGCCTTGTATCATTATATGTCCTAAGTTATCTCACCTTATGCTTCTATGTATTGTATGGCTTCTGACCCTGTATTCTATGTAAATGTCATCTCTCTATGTTGTTCTTACCCCAGGTCTGCCTGAAATGCATTACGCAGCTCCTGACATTGTAATCTTTGTAGTCTGATATCTCCCTTGTTGTTGACCTCCCAGGTCATGCCTGAAAATAGTCACTTTCATATCTAGTGCACCTACCCGGTTATCAAAAATAAATAAATAAATAAATAAATAAATAAATAAATACTAAATTGCTTATATCTCAGGAACGGATGGCGTGAAAAAAAATTTAAAAGTCATATGATTTATGACTTCCCTGGCTAGTTTTGTACTTAGCCTTAACAGGGGGCTAAGCATTTTTCTGACAAAACATCCGTATCTAGCACCGTTTGCGAGATACGGGCCCTGAAAGGCATGGCAAATGTCATATTGTTATCCTATGGGGAAAAAGAGAAGTTCGGAGTGCTGTAACTTTGGCTTCCTGTAACATTTTTTCACCAAACTACTAAAAGGCACATCTGTGGGATGTTGGCTGTCTTCCCTCCAAATTTAAGCCCAAAAGATCAAATCATTATTTTGCAGCAGGGTGCCAAAGGATTGCTGCAATGAGTCAGATGCCGTAATGTTATCCTATGGGAAAAATGTCAACTTTGGAGTACCGTAACTTGCTGCTGTGTAATATTTTTCAACAAAACATGGAAAGGCACATCTCTGAGATGTCGGCTGCATTCCCTCAAATTTCAGCCACAACTCCAAACCGTTCTTTTGCAGTGGGGTGCCAAAGAATAGCTGTCATTTTCCACAGCCTAGAAAGTACTGCCGCAATTTGAAAGCTTCGCAAATTCATTCATTTCGGTATCCTTAGTCTTGAAAGTACTTTGCAAAAGTACTTTTTCCAGAAATGTGAAAAACATATTTCTGGGGTGTTTTACCCAAAACAAAGACATGGCTAGCATCCTCAGGGTCCGACTAGGTGAATACAAAAAGAATTAGGTTGCTAGAGGGTCCCAAATTTAAATGCCAAGCATTTTCTAATCACCAACTGAAAACAAAATGGCAGATTTACAACAGTAAAAGGGCCATTTGCGAAAGTAAAAACTGCATTTGCGACACTGTTGAACTTTTTGTTAACTTTTCCCATTGACTTATAATGGGAACTTCTTTTTGAATAACTTTTGAACCGTTGAATATTTTTTCACGAAATCTTTGAATGGCACATTGGGGACCCCGGCTGCATGTTCTCTGAATTTGGACTGGTCGTTCAAACCGTGTGACCTGTAGGCATGACTGTAGAATTCAAAAAGAGTAAATGCACTTCGCAGATCATGCTTAATAACTCTGCAGCTGTATATCCAACGGTACAAAACCTGGCAGATCCCAAGGTGTATGGGTCTTGATTGTGTATTCCAAATTTCAGGTAAATCTATTAAACAGTTACAAAGTTATTAGTGCAAAATTTTGGGTTTAACATGTATGTAAATGGCTACTCACCCTAACTATGGTGCACTACCGTGCACTATAATATATATATATATATATATATATATATATATATGTATATATGGAGGTACCAATAACAGGCTGATAATGAGTATTTCCAGCTAATGCAGCAGTGTAACAACATATGACGGTGGTACTGTAGTTTCATACCTGAGCAGTATCTTAAAAGTATTATGTGTCATCTCTATCTTTCCTGCTATCAAATGCCCATGTGGTAGCAGTGATATCTGCAGTAAACCAATTGCTGAATAGTGACACATAACAGTAAATATTTTGAAAATGTGTACCGACTAAGTCTCATTGTATGAAGAAGATATGCCAGCAATAATGCATCATCATACTGTGCTGGCCGTATAGAGTTGATGATACTATATTTGTTTTATCATTACATAGTTTCTGTAGGTTAGTTCACCTAAAGGTGCCACTATATATATATATGCAAGCAATAAGACACGACGAGTGTGGGTTATCTTCGATAAAGCACAGGTGCGCTGGTTAGGCACGAGGCGCTGCGCCGGTGCTCTTATGCACCTGGGCGTGTTTTATCAGGAGATAACCCACACCTCGGAGTGTCTTATTGCGCTTATAAAATGGGTCCCCCATAAAAACTTTACAGTGAAAATTTAGTTAAAAAATGAAAGAAGTCTGATAACTGTTAAAAAATTAGGTTAAGACAAGTGGAAAAAAAATAGTCCCAGCATTTGAAGTACAGAACATATGTAAAATCACAGACACACACTGTTTGTATTTTTTGGCCCTGCCACACTTCATTTTTTTTTATGTTTTGTTTCTAGTTTTGTTTTATTTGTTTTCCATGTTCTCATTTTGTCTAGTAGCTGTCAGTAGCCGGATTGGCCAGCACAACTGGTAGTGAGAGCGAGTGTGTGTGCGCCTATCATGATTTTCCATTTTAGTACCACGCTTCCCCACTCACTGACACATATAGATTTCATTGTATTTTGCCTGGCTGGAGTTTCTCTTGAATTTTGTTTTGCCAGGCTGTAAAATTACACACTGCTTTTCTGTGCTTACAGTATTTACTTGTCTCCAGTTGGATCGGGGCGAGTATGTCCGCTAGCGGCTTCCATACAGAGCGGTTTTATTCGGATTGCGTTTTTCTGAAAGAGACGGTAGTCAGAGTTGTGCCCAAGTGTGTGCAGTTAAATGAATATTTCCAATACTTGTGGTGAGAAGACTTCTGGAGCTGAGTGTCAATTTTAATTTAAAATGAATTTTTTCGAGCACGTGACGAAGCTCAGTGAACTGCGAACGGCTTATCTTGAAGTGGGGATTGCGAGCGGCTCTTTTGGGTTTTTTTGGATTTCGAGTACTACAGGTCAGACTTTGCTTTTAATGTTTTAGTTGGGTTCACTTGTACATGGTTTGGGGGGGAGTTGAGGTCGGCCAGGGTTGGTGGTTTTTCCCATAGGATAACATTACGGTGCCCGACGCATTATAGAAATCCTTTGGATCCCTGCTGCAAAATAACGGTTTGGTCTTTTTTCACGAAATTTGGAGGGAAGACAGCCAACAGCCCACAGATGTGCCATTCAGTGGTTTGGTGAAAAAATATTACAGGGAGGCAAAGTTATGGCACTCCAAACTTCTCTTTTTTCCCCTTAGGATAACATTACGGCGTTCGCCGAGCCTTTCAGGGCCCGTATCTCGGAAACGGTGCAAGATACGGACTTTTTGTCGGAAAAATGCTTAGCCTCCTAATGGGCCCCCTAATGGGGGCTAAGTACAAAATTCGCCAGGACAGTTGTGAATCATACGACTTTTAAATTTTTTTTCTACATCGTACGGTTCCTGAGATATAACGTATTTAGTATTCCAAGTTCTCATTTTCTGCGCCGATACTCATTATTATGCATACATTATTTGTACTCACTGTCTTTCTCTATGCAGGTTTTGTGGAAAACCAGCCTGTGCGCTTACATTACTGTTACTGTTGCCCTTTCCTGCTTGCGGTTCTGCACCTGTTTCACTTACCATTGACGCTCGCGCCACCTATGCGCGTTATCCCTTGCGTTTTCATTTGCGCTTGTGTTTCTGTTATTTTTTGCCATTTCTGTCTACAGTACTGTTTATCTTTCTGTTTCACTTACGTCACCATGCCCATTGACATTTCTGCTTGCAGGCACCATGTTACTATGTGACAACACATCACATGGCAGACCATTCCATTCCACGCCACCATGTAGTACCTCTTTCTGTTCTCATTCGCTTGCTACCATGTGCGCCACTGTTAGCATTTCTGTTTGCATTGCTGTTCCTGTTAGTATGCCATAAGACATCACGTGGCGGGAGCACGGGCCCAAGGCGCCGCGGCCCCACCACCGCATTATGCGGAGGGAGAACAGGGCCCTCTGGGCCCCGCACTCCTGCCGCTGCATTACATTCACTATTTCTCGTTATCGCTCTCAAAAAGAAGGGAAATTAGAGGCAAAACCCATTTAATGCATTAGTTAGGGTTGTTCCACAGCGACAAAAGTGAGAAATTAGTGTTAAGGTTGAAAACCCCTTGGACCCCCCCCACCCCCCAACTGGTAAATTATAGCAAATTAGTGTTGCAAGGTTCCTTGCCCTATAGGGCTGCTGTATGATTCTGTAGCTATGCGTAAGTGACAGTGTAGGATCCAGAGGGACCACGCTCCCACAGATGCATATCATTATGCAGAAATGGACAGCTTGGTGTGGGCCACGCGGTCCCAGCAACATGTGCTATTTACTAGTTACAGTCTATTCCAGATGTGTGCACATTCCTGGGAACTCTTAAATTTGTGCACACATCCGAATATGTACACAGCCAAAAATGGCATTTGGGATATTGGTGTGCAATTGGGAGATCGTGGTTAACAAGTGATGTGGTGAATAACCGCTTTTTAAGCAGGAAGATGTTATTAACAGTATGTTTAATTGGAAAATGACACACACATTAATATAAATACTGTACAGCATGAAAACTATTAAAAGCAGTAAAATTTAAAAAAGTTTAAAAATGGTGGAAGTGCAAGTGCTAGTTTGTATAACTGGAGTCACTTTTGTAAAAGTTAGTAATGCTTGCCTACTTCGAGTTGCGATTGCTGAGTGTCTCAATTTTTTTTCCAAACAGTAAAACCACCCAAAGTCTGTCTGTTCTCTTCAGTCAATGTAGTGCCTAATCTTTGTTAACATACACCAGACTTCGGCAGTGGTAGGCAACCAACCTCTGGGTCATCATCTTCTTCAGTTTGCATACTGCTCTCTCCTAGTACAGAAGCACAAATGTCACTGTCTGACAGTTCACTGCTGGCTGGTTCATCGATGCCCACAGCAGCCAAAACATCAAACTGTGAGGTAGCATTCTGGGGGTGGGGTACATGCTCTAGTAGAAATGAGGCCAGGCTGTGCACTAATGCTGGCTTTTTAAAACAGTTCTAAATCATCCCCATGGTAGCAGGCTGCAGTAAACCACCATAAAAGGGCATCTTCCACATGGATATCTTTGCCTTCTCACTGTATTTTCCCATTTTTGTTACCCCAGCACTCCACTCCGACAATATTCTTTCCCTTTTTTTAAAATTCACTCCACAAAAGATACATCAATAGAAAACTCAGACACTAGCTCCTTTCTTGTAACATTGTGGACAAGTGCCTTATCAAGCAGCTGCACTTTTTGCTCAAGAGTTAAAACCGTTCATGTAAGCTTATCCATTGTGACTTCTGCTACCAGATGGTTTGCTGACTGAATTTAATCGAAGCTGAGACAGATCAAGCAGCTGATTAAGCTGATTAAGTTGATGTTTAACACCTACCTACAACAACTGACTGAAGAGTATGCAAGTACGAGTGAGTAGGTGCTAAATTAATCTGACAAGTAGCTGACAATTAATGACAATTACCTCTCAAGTGCTACTGAACTACAAGATTACAGCCTGAAATGTGTGAACACATCCAAAAATCTGTGTGCACAGAACTAAATTGTTTTACAGGGAATTGTATAGAGAACGAATTGGGACAATGTGATTTTGTGCACATAAGTGGAATGTGTACACATCTGAATGGCACACAAATGAAATTGACTGTATATTACACTTTTCCAAAAAGTAAGGAAATTCATTGCAAAAAACTTCATTTAATGCATCAATTAAGGTTAAAGCAACAAAAGTGCGGAAATGAGGCATTAGGGTTGAGCCCCTAATCCCCACCACCACCACCCCAAACAGATGCCTAGGTGAACCATGGGGTCATCAGGCCTAACTCTCACCACATTCTCCTTTACTGTAGCATGTCAACCTGTTTACACATTGAATGGGGAGAGAGTTGAGCCTCACAACCTTATGGCACACCCCGGTGACTGTCGGTCTGAGGATGATGATGTGGTGGTGTTGTGGCTGGGCTCAACCCTAATGTCTCATTTCCCTACTTTTGTTTATTTAACCCTAACTAATGCATTTAATAAAGTTTTACATTGATATATATATATATATTTTTTATGGCAAAAACTCCATTTAATGCATCAGTTAGGTTTTCCACAGTGACAAAAACAAGGAAATTTGGTGCTAGGGTTGCCAACCTTTGCCAATGCCCACCTGCCCCACCAACAGGCATCAGGATATGTGTTGGGGTCATCGGCCCTAACTCTTACCCCATTCCATGTTAAATAAGCTGAGGTGGTGCAGTATAGGAGAATAGGGTGAGAGTCAGGACTGATGACCCCAGCACACACCACGATGCCTGTTGGTGGGGGTGGGGTGAGCATGGGGTGCAAGGGTTGGCAACCCTAACACCGAATTTCCTTGCTTTTGTCACTGTGGAACAACCCTAACTGATGTATTAAACTGATTTTTTTGCCATGAATTTCCCTTCTTTTTGAGAAAGTGCACTATAAACAGTGAATGGAATGTGTGTCCAGTATTGTGTGTATATCCATTCAATGGTAGTTCAGCACCTCAAGCAAATGACATAACATGCACAATTCAGCAACCATAAATCCCAGTGACCCGAAAATTGTCACAGTCAAAGATGTATTATTAATCTTTGCACATTCTGAATGCCAAGCAAATTGGACACATGGTTCAAAAGTTAATGATTCATAATAAACCAAATTTTTATTTGTCGGAGTGGCATAATTCCACACCTGTTAATACTTTACACACCAAACCACTGCAAGGCACCTCAGTACCACTAGAGCTACACAGACTATAAATTTAAAGCCAGTAGCACCATGCAGAACGCTATGCGCAAAATGTTAACTGTGTCACACAGTATCTCTGGAGCTAATTAATTTTCAAACATGTGAGCAACATAAGTCACATTTCCAGGACATCCACTCAACACCCTCCAAATTGCATGGCAAAAGAGCAAACCATTCCAGAGATACTCAATTTTTACTTTTCTACACCTTTAAGAAATCTTCCACTACAAAATGGTGGAAATCGCAGCTGAAAATGCACTAAAATGGCAGACCTGGTGGATGAAAAAATCTGTAACTGCAAAGTGGGGCAACTTCAAATGGCAATTACTCTGGAACGGAACAACGTTTTTTCACCAAACAAAAACTGGCATACTCCTTGAACAAAGGTCTTTCTATCTGCCAAGGTTCAGACCAATTAACTACACAATGGCTGCACTATGCGTCATGGAAAACAGTGCAGAAAAATAGCAAAACAATGTTTTGCACTGCACTGTGCAAACACAAAACAAAATGGTAACATTAATGCAAACGGTGATGGAATTATTGAGGTAAAAGAAAATAGTAATGCTAACGGTAACGCAAACGCAAGTGCAAATGGTAATACATGGAAACGATAACACAAACGGTAAGAGAAATGCAAGCATAAACGTAAATGTAAACAGAAATGATAATGCAAATGGTAACGCAAATGCTACCAGCAATAGAAACACAAATGGTAATGAAATGATAATGCAAATGCTAACAGCAACGGAAATGCAAACGTAATTAAAATGGTAATAAAATGCAAATGGTAACACAAACACAAATAGAAACACAAATGGTAATGGCAACAATGATGCAGAAGGAAACAGTAATGTACTCGACAACGGAAACACTACCCAACAAGCAAACGCTAAGGCCAATAGAAACGCAAATGCAAATGGTAACGAACACACAAATGGTAATGCAATTGGAAAAGCAAACAGTTATGGTAACACCAACAATGATGCCAAGGAAACAGTAACACAAACGTAAATGCAAACGCAAACTCATATGCAAATGCAAATGGTAACGCACATGTTCACAGTAACGCAATTGGAAACACAAATGCTTATGGAAACACCAACGATGATGCCAAAGGAATCACAAATGCAAACGTAAAGACAAACACAAGCGTGTATGCAGACGCAAATGGTAATGCACATGGTGAAGCAAAAGTAAATGTAAACAAAAACAGTAACAGAAATGCAAATGGTAACAGTAACAACACACACACACACACACACACACACATATACTCTCACACCACACACAGAATGAGCAGAAAACACACAAACACAGAATTTTTTTTTCCTTTTTTTTCCTTTTCCCTAAAGCTCTCACCCCCATGGTATGAATCGAACACATGATGTGCAGATCATGGGATATGGAAAATATTCTTAGTCCAGCAGAGTGAGTTCTGCATTCTTGTTCATGCCTTCAGCACTCATGAGAATACAGAGCTCACTCTGCAGGAGTGAGAATATTTTCCATATCCCTCTCCTGCCCATCATGTAGCCTATATATATATACATATACAATACATATAGTGAAGCCCACCATGATGAAGCACAGTATTGCAGAACTCTGCAGTACAATTACTGCAGCAAACAATGCAGTTTCAAACGGAGTTAATCCCTTTATCATGCAGTAAACCTGTGACACTACTCTTCATCCTGGGGGCTTCACTGTATATATTATACTGACACAGCCATGCCACTATATGGTACAAGTCACATTAAACTGTTCCTCAAGCTCACTGCTCTGGCATTGTTTTTTAGTGCTGCTAATACGGTGGCAATTCTAAATGCTTAAAACACAAACACTTTTTCAACTAGTCATCACCTCACATGCAATGCATTTCCAGCCACTGTACAATTCACTTCAGCTCCCACTCCAGTGGTCATGTAATGCATTTTCCCAAATGCATTTACAGTGCAGTACTGTGTTGTACATAATTCCAGCACTACAGTATCCGCCATCTTGCCTCTCGCTTAGCTCTGGACTTGACTGCCTATGCCGCTATTCCACATTTCACTCACTCACTGATTACTGTACAGTACTTTATATTATTTATTCAGTACAGTACTGTACTGTATGTTTAATGTTTTATTTGCTTATCAACAGTACGTACAGTGAGTCACCTCTGACAGAACGGCAAACTGGAAGTACCTCTACAGTAGGTACTGTATGCAGCCGACTCCTTACCCCAGTCGGTCCCATCCCAATCACCCCCAAAAGTAGTATAAAATGTATTGTTTTTCCCTGGTGGTCTACTGGTACAGGTACAGTACAGTAGTATCCCCAATCCCTGAACCCCAGTCTTCAATACTGTACTTTTTACTTAATTTCCTGGTGGTCTAGTGGTCCCTCCCATGACCCCTTCCCATCCCAACAGATAATATCCAATCCTGCTCTCCCCATCCCCAAAAGGAGCGGGCCACCAGCACAGCCCTCCTCTCCTCCATGGCTGGCAGCCCACTGGGAAGTTAATGAATGAGTGCGTGCACAGCCAGCATGCTCTCATTCGTTAACTTTTCAGTGGGCTGCCAGCCACTGAGGAGACCAGGGCTGTGCTGGTGAGCTGCTCCTTTTGGGGGTGGGGAGAGCAGTGTGGGATATTACCTGTTGGGATGGGGAGGAGTTGCAGAAGGGACCACTAGACCACCAGGAAATTAAGCAAAAGTACAGCATTGAAGATTGGGATTTGGGGATTGGGGGGTACTAGTGTACAGTACTGCACAGTATTACAGGACATAGGCAGGTGGGAGATGTTCTTTCTTTACTTCTGGCAGGCAGGTGATGGGCGGTACCGCTAGCCACCAGGGATTTATTTGGGGCAATCAGGTGGGATTGGGTCCTTGTGACAGCTGATAAAGCATTGTGAAGGGCAGGCAGAATTTCCATTTTTTTTCGTACACGGCTAGAGAACTGGAGTCCAATTTCACTGCAGTGTGACACTGCAGAGAAATCAGGGTCCAGTTCAGTAGTACAGCATTTTTATGAGTTGCTTAATGTGTGCACTCATTAGAAACATAGAAACATAGAATTTGATGGCAGATAAGGACTGCTTGGCCCACCTAGTCTGCACATTTCCCTACCTAATGGATAAGCTGCAGATCCTAGTTAACCAACAGCCTACTTCCTCCTACCTCCCACTAGAATTGCCTTATGTCAGTCCCATGCATTCTTGAATTCCTCCACTGTTTTTGACTCTAGGACCTCCTAAGGAAGGTTGTTCCATGTATCCACAACCCTCTCTGTGAAGAAATATTTCTTCAAATTACCTCTGAGCCATCCTCCCTCTATCTTCAAATTGTGCCCCCTTGTTTTTGCACATCTCTTTTTCTGAAAGATGATACCCTCTTGGAATTTGTTGATTCCCTTGAGGTATTTGAAAGTTTCTATCATGTCCCCTCTCTCCCTCCTTTCCTCGAGGCTATACATCTTTAGTTCCTTTAGTTTTTCTTCATATGTCTTCTGATGCAGACCCTGCATCATTTTGGTTGCCCTCCTCTGGACAGCCTCCACCCTGTCTATGTTTTTGCGGAGATGGGGTCTCCAGAACTGTACACAGTACTCCAGATGTGGTCTTACCAACTGTCTGTACTGAGGGCCAACAACTTCCTGTTTTAGTGCACTGCACTGAACAAGAGTTTTCATTGAGCTGCTACTGATTAGCAGCTAACAGACAAACCATTAGGAAATTCTTTACAATTCTTTGCAGTGAGAAGTGCACAATAAGCAACTCTAAAAATGCTAAACCAGTGAGTTGGGGAACAGTTTAATGTGACTTGTACTGTAGTTACGGTTGAGTAAGCAGTTTAATGTTAAACCCCAAATTATGCACCTAAATAACTTTTCAACCATTCAAAGGATTTACACAAAACTTGGAATGCACAGTTTTGTATAATAGATCTCTTGATATACCAAGTTGTGTTTTGGTCGGACTTGCGGTTTATGTGCAGCAAAGTGCTGAAAAACGTGTGTTTTTTTTTGCCTTTTTTTTTACTTTTCGATTGATTTGTGGCCATCTTGCTATGCCCACACCATTTGATATTTTCCTCTGAAATTTTCAGGGTAGAAAGGGGTGTGTTCAAAGAACAATCCAGCATTGGTGTGGTGAAAAAAATATTAATCCGTTCCAAAGTTATTTAATTTTGAAGTTTTGTGTTCTGAGTATGATCAGTTCACTACAAGATTTATAAGTATGTTTTGCGAAAGGGGATTGGGCTCACGATCAAGGATTTTGTTAGCTCATGAATGGGGATTTATAAAATCCCCATTTGTGAGAAAAATCTTTTTGTTCGTGAGCTGTCATTTTGTTTTCATTTTTTCCCCCAAACAAAATGTTGTAGCTTGCTCCATGGGTGACTTGTTGGTGAAATAATCCATGGGTTTTGTTCATGGTGATGCCCTCTACAAACCCATACCTTTGGTTTCCTTTATATTGGCCCAAAAGGCCATTTTAAATTTAAAATTCTTCATTCATGACTCGCTTGATCCTCGCTTGTGAGCTGACAGAATCCATGTTCAGTAGCTGATCCTTCATGAGGTAGCAAAATCCTTAATCATGACTTAGGGACTAGATGGCCCTATCTCATGAACAAGAATTGACTCATGAACAGGGATTTTGGAAGCTTACGAAAGGGTATTGACTCACGAATGGGGATTTTGGCAGCTCATGAAAGTGAATTGGGTTTTTGAATTCCCATTCATGAGCTGACAAAATCCCTGTTCATGAGGTGTCAAAATCCCCATTCTTGAGCCAATCCTCTTTCACGAGCTGACAAAATCTTTGATCATCATTTCAAGACCAGGTTGTCATTCTACTTAAACTGGATACGCTCTCAAATAAAGTTTTATTTCTCATAAAAGGATTGGCTGCATAAATGGGAGTTTGTCAGCTTGCGAAAAGATTGTTTTTCATTTCCTCATTAAGGAGCTGTCAGAATCCCCGTTTGCGAGCTGAAAAAATCCCCATTCACAACTTGGAGACCAGATGGACAAAATCTGATTATCAAGGATTACTCGAGAATGGAGATTTTGATAGCTTGCATACTGGGATTAACCTCGCGTAATGTGGATTTTGACACCTCATGAATTAAGATTTTAAAAACTTTGCCACTGCACTGTAAGTAAACGGTTTGGTCTTTTGGCTTGAAACTTGTAATGTGTAAAGGGGATGTTCCAGAGATGTGAATTATGCAATTTAGGTGTTAAAAAGTTAATCGGCTAAAAAGATGTGCCATCACAAAGTTGAGATGTTTCCCATAGGATAACATTGAGGCGCCCACAGTGACTTTCAGTGCCCGTATCTCGGAAATGATGCAAGATATGGATTTTTTTGATACCCACAGCTTTGTCCACCTTTAGGTGCACTAAGCATGTGTGTAGGTTTTGAAGTCACACATTATACCTGCTGTGGAATTTTTTTCTTAGGTTGTACGGGTACTGCGATATTGACAAATCAGTGTTACAAGAGTTCCTTTTCAGGCTTATAGGGCTACAGTATGGCTCTGTTGTTATGCGTAAGTGGCAGTACAGGGCCCAGAGGGCCCACGCTCCCACAGAGGTATATCATTATGCACAAATGGGTGTTCCCACCAATACATTCTATTTACTAGTTGCATTACATATTACCAAAAAGTAAGGAAATTCATTGCAAAAACGTTGTTAATAAAAATAAGTTATGGTTAAGGTGACAAAAGTGGGGAAATGAGATGTTAAGGTTAAGCTCCTAACCTCTCCACCCTCCACCCCTGATCCTCCACACACCAACTGCACGGGTGTGCCATGGGGTCATGAGGCCTAACTCTCACCCCATTCTGCTTTACTGTAGCATGTCAACCTGTTTACACATGGAATGGGGTGAGAGTTGATCTGATAACTCATGGTACAATTCCCCAGCATCTGTTGGGGTGTGTGGAGAATGGGGGGTGGTGTGGTGAGGGAGGGAGGGGTTAGGCCTCAACCCTAACATCTAATTTTCTACTTTTGTCACTTTAACCCTAACTGATGCATTAACAAAGTTTTTGCAATGAATATATATATATATATATATATATATATATATATACATTTATTTATTTATTGCAAAAACTATGTTTAATGCATCATTTAGTAAAGCAGAAAAATCAGGAAATGAGAACATTAGGGTTACCCCAACCCCTCCACCTCACCTATCTTCTGACAGACTGACAGATAATGGGTGTCATTGAGTTGTAAGGCCTGGAATCTCACCCACCCATGTAAGTGGATGGGCATGTTATAGAAGGAGAATGGGGTGAGATTTAGGTCTTCACAACCCCAATGACACACCTCATGGTCTGTCAGTCTGTGGAGGATCTCAAGTGGGGGGATTAAGGGACAACCCTAATGTTCTTATTTCCTGATTTTTTCTGTTTTAATCCTAAATGATGCATTAAATGTAGTTTTTGTAAAGAATTTCTTACCTTTTGAGAAAGCGCATTATAACTACCAAAAAACATGTATTGGTGGGAGCATCAAGTTTCCATATGCATAGCTGGGTCACTGGAGGTCAGGCAGGGGGTGATGAAGGATGGAGCATCGTGTGGACTGCTCTTCTGCTCCAGGTGGAGGGATGGGAGCATGGCCGGCACTCAACGAACCCCTCACAGATGCTGGGAGTAGTGAAGTAACCAGGTTGTCCAGTCATTCTACGGGCAGGGTGGACGTTGGACATCATTGCATGTCCCTGCCCTCTCAAAGGGAGAAAAGCACCAGTAGTTCAGGATGATTCTGCCCTGGCACCTGCCTCTATGACTCTCTGCTGCTGTTCTGCTTCGCCAACTGAATTACAGTCCGCAGTGCCACCACAGGCCCCGAACCCCACCCTGGGGTGGTAAGTCAGGGTAACAATATCAGTAATGCCTACACCTTCTTCTGTTGTTGATGGGCAGGCTGTAGTGTGGTAGCCACACCTCTGGAGGGGGTTGAGTATTGGTAGACAGCACACGGCAGCCACAGAAGAATGAGGAAAGGTGACTGGAATGGGTGTTGATGGCAGTGTGCAGGGAAAAATAGAATCAATATGAAAAAAAATACAAAAATAAAATATCTCAAGAACTGTTCAACCTACAGGAAAATTCCACTGCACAGGTACTGTGCAGTTCACAATATTCTTTGCAGTAGATACAGTACATCACCAAACGGTGATGTAAACTGCCAGCAGCCAAAAGTGTGTATCTCACTTTGTTCCCCACATAACAGTGCCACAATGCATCACAGAGACCGCAATGTAATCCTATGCAGAAAACAACAACTTGGTCATGGAATATCTCTGCAATCAATTAATTCCCCAACAGTTAAACTACATAATTGACATCAGCAGGCATCCCCTCAAAACCCTGAAAATGTCATGCAAAAAGACCAAAGCAGCGCAATGTAATCCTATGGGGAAAAAAAAAACATGTCATGGAATGTCTCCACAACCAATTAATTTTCCAACACCTAAACAAGCTAATTCACATCTCTTGGATATCCCCTCAAAACCCTGGAAATTTCAAGTAAAAAGACCAAACCATTTAAAGATGATAGGAAATGATTTACTGTTGCTTGTAAATGTTAAATACATAATAAACAACAAGCAGTGATGTCCCTGTGTCTTTGTCAGTACTGTATATGTTTAAACTGTATATTTACAATGCTGCTCTGTAATGCTGAAACTCCATTTGGATTGTTAGATCGTTGAAACCTGTGTGCAGGAATAGGGCGTCATTTAATCAGCAGCTTCACTAAAGGCTGAAGCTACACTCCTCCAGGACAGTGCAAAATAATGGCAAGGCTCAAAACCACTGTAATCTATGGTGACCACCCATTCACTCTGGACAGCCCCCCCGCACATGCACACACACTGTTGCCCTACCAAACTGACACCCTAAAGATCACACTCAGTCAATCAAAGGGAGGCCAGCTGTGGAGGAGAGCTGAGGGACTGTGCCAGTCGCCATGGAGGAGTGAAGGCACGGGGGTTTGACCAGTAACAACTTGTTACTGAGGGGGACTTGGGAATGGAGGTGAAGAGGGGATGTTTTTTTGGGGGGTTGGAGTGCAGTTCACACCATATGACAGTGAAATGAAGAGCTATCAATCTGGGATGGGGGGTACTTAAAAAATTATAATAAAAGCTGAAGAAAACGTGTTCCTGTAGGAACATAAATGTGCAAGGCAATGAACCACTGTTTCAGTTTGATGCACAGGTGTGTCAGACTACCAGTCCGTCAGATGATTTCAACACCATTCCCCTACTATGTCACATCCATGACTTGCAGAAATTAATCATAAGGGACACAGACTGAAATGCGGAAGAAATGTAAAATAATAGATAACTTAAAAAACTCTTCTCCAAACAACTAAAAGTACTAAGCTACCATACAATTGATATGTAACAGCTCGGATGACTGCAATACTAGGATTACTCACTTTGGTACACTAGCTCTTTAAAGGTCAATGGCAACATGGTTGTGTGCTCTGTAATGAAAGTTAAAGGTTTACTGACCTACATATCAAGACTGACCCTCTGGAGTGGTTAAAGACAATGATTTGGTGAGACTTTACTAAATCAGGTGGTTTTCCACAGGTAAAGATGTCTAATGACAGAAACTGATGCTCTTCCTGAAATGTGTTCAGCTGAACCAGCGTTATGCACTGTTATGTCGTTTTGGACCTGAGAGAGATTTGACTCACCCCACTCCACTGAAGACGTGCCTTTTCTGTGCAGTGGTAATAGACAGGCAGTGAGAGTCTTGCCAAAAACATTACATTTCAAAGTATTTTATTATTTTTATTAGGGATTCTCTCATGTATTCCTCAGAGAAGTATGAGGAATCTAATAGCCTTCAGAGTGTTTCAACAATAGAGCCCTATTCCTTTGCACACCTAATGCCTACCAGTGGTGCCATGGCAGATGCAGTGCAAGAAAGGGAAAGCTTGTTATTGGACAGTGAATCTGTGGGTGTTGAGGTTTCTGTAGACCTATGGTAATACTCATTAATTATAATACTGTACATTTGTCTGTCAAACCCCATGATTGTCTGTCATCTATATGTATTGATTCAGTTTATGTGGTGTGTATCTTTGTAATCATGTCTGAAATTGAAGTGTCTACATACTTTCTCACTCCCACTCTGTGTGTTGGAATAGTTTGTTGATGGTGGACAGTGTGTTGGTCCATGCAATGAAGTCCCCATGTTATTTTGAAAGAATGCATGAACTAAAGAAGCACACTATCCCATCACAGTAACCATCGTGAGAATCGGTGTGCAAGTTGGTTGTCACTGTATTCCATTGGTGCACCCATTCCTACATCCACGCTAGCATCACCTGCATATATGCAGTCCTGAATGCAGCTTGATAGTGTAAAAATAAAGTGAATACTCTTAGGTATTAGAGTGCAGATATTTTGTTTCACTCTTTTCTGCACTGCAGATGGACATCTGTGTGCATTCATGCCCACACGTGCTGACTTATCCATATCCTCTGTCAATGACTCACTAAAGTGCACATGTGCAATCTGTTGTGTTTGACAGTCAGCTACAGTAAGATTTTCCACATGTATTGAGGGCTATCATACCTTGGACCATATATTGACACCCTTGTGCTGTTTTCAAATAAAAATTCCAGTACTAGTACCAAGCAACAACATTAGCGATCAGGTACTTGTTTGTGAAGGTAACTGGCAATGTTTTACAGAACCAGAAAGCCAACACCCTAGGAATGAATGTTCAGTAGGCCATCTGCATTGTCTCTGTCCACAATGTAGCCAGGTCACTGTCATCAATGAAAGGTAAATGTGTCACCTAAATAATAACTATTGTTTCTCCTTACTTTCAGTGTGTGTGGATTACTAATTTTTATGTGTCCTTAATTGTTTCAGTGCAGTCAGGTCATAGCCTGCAGTATTTCTTTCCTTTGTTGAGCTCCATAACTGGTAGAACAGAATGGGCACTCCAGGTGCACTCCAGCACTGTGGTCAACTAACACTCTACTCGCCCAAACTACTCTGGGTGAGTTTGTTTTCCTTCATTACATAACAATAACTTGTACATCTTGCCTCTATTCCCTCCTTCCCATTTGTTGTTCCATCTTCGTTAAACATAGCAGTACAAGGAAAGCACGTACCTCTCTAGGCAGCTGAGGTACTGGCTTCATCAGGTGAACTAAGCAACCCAAGATTCCCCATCCATGCCTACAAAAATATTTGTTGATGGTGATTTTAATACGTACACTAGTTGAAATTGCTAAGTACCGATTGTTGACTTACAAAAGGTATGATACATACATTCCACACATACACACACACACACACACACACACACACACACACACAGAAAATTGGTATGGATTTTGAGAATGACAGCAGGCACAAACACAGTGAAAGTAAAGTGCAAAAAATGTTTATTACTGCACTGCACACAGTGAGACCTAAGGAGAGGAACACAGTATTACACAGAACAGAGATGCATACAGAGCTACAATATATAAGCGACATTGTCTGCCCTATAAAGTACATATATAGAGTTGATAATAATCAGTAAAGCCACAGCATTTCACAATGGAATGTAACATTCAAACCAGAAAAACTTGATTCTGGACAGCATCTATCCAATCACAGTGAAGCAGAACAAAGGTATTGCCACTTTAAATGCTCTGTCAGAACTACTTCTTATGATTTAGAGTGCCAACTTTTTAGAATCCACTGTCATTTAAACATGAAACTGTGAAATGGTATCCTTACAGTCAAGGGTGACAACAGTAAACATGTAGCACAATATACCCGTAATACACACAGTACAGGCTCAAAACAAAACACCTTCAACTGTCACTCAAAAATTGGGATAATAACAAGCAATATCTCTGTACTTATTCTGTGGTAAAAGGCTGCAACCACAAATAACTGAAAGTACTGATAAACCATACAGTGATTATGACAGCTTTATCAGCATTGAAAGTACAGAACCTGTCATTCCACTTATAACTTGCAAGGAGGAAATGCTTTGCACAATCAGAAGATACAAGGATGCAGGGTTCCATATGTATGTATACAATATGCATAAAGTAACACTGTGTTATGGGGAAATGATGATAAGCTTAGAAACTCAGATGCAATTCTGTCACAGTCCTCTCCTTCTGACAGTACTAACGCAAATTGCAAACTGTGCATTTCCACACACAAAGAGTGCCACTGTTCACTTTATGTCAACGGAAGGGAAACTGCAAAAATGATATATTAACAGATAATTATTGCACACTGAATACCATGCTACAACACAAATTACCACTCTTAGGGCCAGATATTCAAAACTTTGCCCCGGGGATAAATTAGCACTGCCCGGCTTTCAAACAGTGCTCAGACCAAAGAGCCAGCCATATTCAAAAGGAATAGCCCAGTGCTAATCCTGATGATTATACCATGTGAAGGAAGCCGGGCAAACTGGTCTGGGAGTGCAGAGCAAAAATAGCCTGGGAATGAGAGAGCACTGAATACAGTATAGCAACAGGGAAGTGTAAACTGCAACAGAAGCTCAGTAGACATTGGAGCAAGCCAGTGTTGCAGGTGGAGAATATTGTGTGTGATTGCACAGAGATGTCTCACATCTACTGCGAAAAAACAATGCAAGCCATACACTGCAAAACTGTGCTATGCTGAAATGAGGTTTGCCAGGGGCTATCTTGATTGCACAGTGCTAACACATTAGCCAGTGCAAACTGGTTAGCCCGGGGCAAACGGGAGCTATATTCAAAGCTCCCATGCAAATGAACCTACTTAGGTAATCCGTGGGCAAACAGGCACATTTGCATCTCATTATGTGCTACTTAGTATACATTCCCATACAGTTTGCCTGTGCTACTGCATGGTGCACACAGCTCCACCTTTTGGTTGGAATGGCAGTACAGGCTGGATGCTGCAGGACAAGGTATGCCCACAGCATCCCCTGTTGGTCAGAATGGAAGTACGGGCTGGAAGCAGCAGGAACTGTGTGCCGGTAGGCACAGTCAGTGCATACAGCGCACCCATGCATCTGTGCAAGCATGACCTATATATGTGTATTTATACATCTCTCTCTCTCTCTCTCTATATATATATATATATATATATATATATATATATATATATATACACACACACACACACACACACACACACACACACACACACACACACACACAGATCGATAGCTAAACACAGACACACTGCCAGTGCCACTGTGGCCATACATGCCCTGGAGAATGCCCCCAACAACAACATATGTACCCCACTGCAGTAGTGGGTGAAATACAGTGGGGGACTCAATGCATGGGACAGGCATAACATGAACCTAGTGGGGGCAGGAGGCCATAGGTTGTAGGTTCACTAGGATATGCAGCATATGCATTAGATAGGGAACAGGGCTGACTGGATGGACAATTTCTTCCCTGCCGTCATGGTCCCTGTTCCCATGTGTGCCTGATATACACCCTGGCATACCCCTCAGCTCTTGTGTCACTGAAAAGAGGGACATGGGCATATTTGGATACTCTGGATAAGGGACAGATGAAGGACAGGGCAGTTTCAAGGGGTAAAATGAGGGATGTCCCTCATAAACAGGGACAGTTGAGAGGTATACACCCTGATAGGCTAATGTCTTCCCCCCCCAGTGCAGTCCCTGACCCTGGTAGCCCGACAATCAAAGAAGTACCTGGTGAACTAGTGGGCCCCCCACCCCCAGCACAATCCGTGACTCCCAGATCAAGTAAGTATTAGATCTTTTCCCTGATAGTCTAGTGGTACCACCACCTCCTCAGCATGTATCCCGACCCCTGTTTCAAATAAAAATAAAATCATTTCCTTGTTAGTCTAGGGTCCCCACCCCCAGCATGTATCCTGACCCACATTTCAAATAAAATAATTAATTTCCCTGGTAGCCTAGTGGTCCCCCACCCCAGCATGTATCCTGACCCCATTTCAAATAAATTTCTATTTTTTCCCTGGTAGTCTAGTGGTCCCCCACCTGGCAGTGACATCCTGCTCATCACAATAATGTTCCAGAACAGAGCCGTGACCAGCTCAGCCCTCCTCTCACCACCACGGATGGCCACCAACTGAGGTAGGAAGTTTGTGGTTCGGCTTTGAAGAGTGCAGATGTATCCCAGTAAACAGAAGATGACAATATCAGACCTCCAGTGGTAAGTATAGGGAAGGGGTGTGGGTAGTGGATTCTCAGTGGGAGGGTCAGAATGGGGGGAGTGGGTCAGCAGAGATGATGAGGGACAGTTTTCTTTGTTTTAGGTTAAGAAAAGATATTGCTGAACAGTTTTCCTTTTTCCAGGTAACATTTCCATTTGAGGACACTTGGAGTGGTCTCCCTAGTGTCTCACACTTGTGGGGGAGATATAATATGTAACTAATTTGGGGACACTGGGAGTGAGCTACCCAGTGTCCCACACTGTGGTGGGGGTGGAATAAAATATGGAAATTATTTTGGGACACTGGGAGTGGGCTCCCCAGTGTCCCAGACTGGTTTTGGTGGAGAGGGTATGTGTGAATGCTGACTCAGGGACTGGGCACCCCAATGTTGGACAATTCATATTAAAACAATAACCGTGGGTGGGAAGGGCATCTGACACCGGAAGTGGGCATCCCATTGTTGGATTATTATTATAAATATAATACACCACTGTTGGAATTTGGGATAACATGGCTGCTGCCCAAAAGAAGCCACTCAGTAGTTACGGTACCACAGAGGTGCGACTTGATTTCCTACTCCAAAGTTAAATCCATCTTCGGCTGCACCTGCTCTTGATAACACAGCCACCCACTCACAGAAGACATCTGTAATTGTATAAACAAATGGTGTCACCAAGTGAACTTCTCTATGTACATACTGTACCACATATGTACACGCTCTGTGTTTATTTATATAAAGGTGATTAATGGACCTATTTTACTGATTTCATTGTGGCACTTACTGCAGAGACAAATCCTATATTGAACTGCCATTTTATGATGCAGAATTCTGTATCGAATTGTCCTGCTGTTTGCTAAAGAATGGCAGTTCGATGCAGGATGATGCATTGTAATGTGGCAGTTCAATGCAGGATTCTGTTTTTTCATTACCAGCAGGAGTAAGGGACCGAGGGTGGGGAAGGTGCCACTGGACACCAGGAAAACATAGGGCAGATGGGATGACACTAACACCAACAGGATAATAAAGCATGGGGATCAGAAGCTGCAGACTGCGACTATGACTCACCGCCTACAACTGCCAGCTCATCAAAAATGTCTGTGAACAAATAATTTGAAGAAATGAATATCACAAGGTATGTACACAGGTACCACTTACCTACATTGTGATATTTATCAGCATTCAATAACTGTTTCTCTTTTCCCTGATTTGTTTCTCTCACTTCTTGCACAGACAAAATGGTTGACCCTGGGAAAAGAGATTCAGTTTTATGACATAGAATTCTGTCTTGCACTTTGCCTGCAACATAGAATCATTTGTCGTGCTGGACATCTATTTTTTCCCATAAGAAATAATGGGAAATTAAACATTTCATAACTTTTGAACAGAGTAATATATGTTCACCAAACCTTCAAAAGTCACATGTGTGAGGCAAAGGCTTTCTACCCTGAACATTTCAAGCCATAACTTAAACCTGTTTCTGAGATACAGGTGGACAAAAAAAAGTACCAAAAAAGCTAAACCTTCTGTATTTTCAACACTCTGTATCTCAGAAACCACAAAAAGTATTCAAACAAAATTTGCCACATTCACAAATTCACCCATGGCTGTTATGTGTACCCAATTTCATGCAAATCAGTGGAACCATTACAAAGTTATTAACCTCCACAAATTGGCCTTTAGCATTAAATACCCATATGAACCCTAACTATATTGCCGCTAAAGGCCAGTATAAAATATACTATATTACAAGAGACAGTTTTCTTTATATCAGGTGGTGACCTGGGGATTGAGCACATCAGTTTCATTTTGTGCGTTTGTGGGGGGGTGCCGAGGAAGGAGAGTTGGGTAGTGGGGACTGTCACAGCAGCAGCACCTGCAACATACTTTAGTGTATGGTTTTCTATTTTACAGGGTGTAATTTCTCAGCAGGCTAATAATGACCGATCAGCTGTGCTTGTTGGTGTGATGGTAGATCAAAGGAAAGAGCCGACCTATGATTGGGCGATCTTTCCTTTGAAATACATGAATTTTCTGCCCAGGAAGCCAGAATACTGTCATGATCAGCCTGGCTGATCATTGGTGCAACACTGATGAGCCCCCTGCATGTCACTCTTTTTTAGACTGACAGTGTCACACCCATCAAAAGCCACTCTCCTAACAAAATGTTTGTTGAGCCTGCACACACAGAGAACATAAAAAAGTCAATCAACACATATAATACAGAAATCAGAGACTGAGTAATTGGAATTGCCTGGACTGAGTGTACAGCTCAATGCCCTTACAACTCATAAGATGTAGCTTGCTTTCTTTTGCACTAAGCACCTGCACTGGGATGGGAGAGAAAAAGCAGGGAAACTGCTTTCCTACGGACTGCATAAGCAGCAGGCCGAATGAGTCATAGCAGCCCTGAAGGATGGGAGTAATATCATCTGGACTACCCAAAGGGTATTAATGCAACAGTAGTGGATTTTATATTTCCTTCTATTCCTTCCAGAGGACAAAGGGATCCTAGCCCTAGGAGTCCATCTTTTCCTCTCTTCCTCTTTTCTACTTTCCTGCCTTGATGCATTCTAGTGCCAGTCCCTAGATTCCTCATTCTCCTGACAAATATTATAGAAGTCTTTGCCCCCCCAAATCTCCTGAAGGGATAGTATGAAGGCAGATCTTTCAACTCTTTACCAGTTGTCTGTCATATACTTCAGAAAGTGTTCTCAGTTGTTCCTGCTTCAGAACAACCCCTCTCCCTTCACAAGGCCTCATCACAGTTATTCCTAAAGAGCAGAAGGACTCCATTTCATTGACGCTTAGAGATCCATTTCTTTATTCTCTTTTGCATGCCCTCTTCTGGTGAAGCTGCTTACTCTCAGATTAGAGAAGTATCTACCAGACCTTATCCATCCATCACAGCAGGGAATTTTGAAACAGAGACTGACTGTGGACTACCATGACTACTTAATTATTCTTATCCATGTAACATGCTCCATCCCCACACCAGACACAGCTATAGCCATGGTTTTTGAACCACACCCATACATATATATATACACATATGCAATAGCCCATGACAGGGTATGTGGTTATTGTGATTTAATCCACACCCTGGTGACTGAGCACCTAGGAGAACCATTGATAAAGGGGTCATTGGCAACAAAGCAACTATCCCCAAAAGCAAACAAAAAGGAACAGTTTTAAAGATGGGTATGGGTGGATTCTAAAGAATCAAAAAATAATGTACAGAGATACTATATTCAAAAATGGTGAAGTGGTGTTATGATTAATTGGTGTATAGTATTTAAAAAAGATTATGAAGATGAATCCATGTTACATGACAACTGTATACTATATCTGTTAACGAGTTATGACTAAAAGCAGTTATTGATAGCATCTGCATGTTTTTACATGTGCACTTTCTTTACCAATGTATGTCTTTTTGAAAAACATGAAATACAGTGAAATGGTCTGGACAAAAATAACTATTCTTGAAGAATTGGCTCTGGGATTAGAAACTCCAGTAAGTCTGAAAACATTTTACTTAGAAAGGAGAAAGGTGCAATTATTGGAACCACAGATGGATAATCAAGTAATGAATCTCATAACAAATGGGCAAATGGAAATATAATGAAGTTTTTTTTAAAGTAGAAGACAAATGAGGGGGCTCACAAATTATTTCTATAGTTGTCTTTCATAAAACATGATTTGAGTCTAAGAAACAGTTTAAGCAAGTTCTTACCTGTTTAGACATATATGGAAAATGTGCCCTGAAACCAGTGAGTGGTAGATGAAGTAAGACATAAGAGCACAATCAAAGAAGGACAGCAAGTTTAGTACTAATTAGGCATCTCCATGAGGAATGAAATAATGAGTGAAATATCTTTTCTAGACATATATATATATATATATATATATATATATATATATATATACATTGGTTTATATTAAACTGTTGCAAAACATATGTTGGTATTTTTACATTAAGGTTGTGAAACGCGCCACAAATATAAGCTTCCCATTTTTAGATCAAGACTAATAAAAGATATAATGGACTAAAGCATATCGAGAGTAACGGTAACTAACAAGAACAGAATACTGTAACTCAGAATATAGTCCATTTTATCAAGTTAAAGTTCTAAAACAGTAGAACCACTTTTAGAGGTTCATGCCTATATAACACTTTTGAAATGTAGCTGGTATAAAAGGTAAGAGCTATGCACAATGGATAGATGTCATCACAGAATATGAAATAACATTTTGTCAAGCAACCTGGCCAATGACTGCACCCAACAGAAAGGGGTATACCACTGTTGTCTCACCAGCTAAAACAGTAATCACAATGGGGTATCCTATTGAAGCTTTAATGACACTGGTTAAGGTGACTTTTTCTTTTCTTTTTTTTTCTTCCTGTACCCCCGTAACCTCTGCCAGCACTGCCCTACTGTTCTCCCCATGTTTGGGCTTACCCCCCCTGAATGGGGCAACTGGTTGGGCACCCCCTCCCGATGGACAATGGTGGTGAGACCCGGCTTACCCCCCCCCCGGGTTGGAGCCATGGGAGTGGGATCCCTCCAGCAGACAATGGTGGCCTAGTGGGGCACGGTGGCAGTGCGGTGTCAGATATGGGCCAGATTTTTTGCCAGTAAGGCAACCCCCTCAGGGTGGGGATATGCAATTATGACCAGCATCTGCCCTGCCCACTGAACGTAATGGTGCTTGCTGCTGTGGAAACCCCCGGTCTCCGCCAGGGGTCCCTTGTGTGCCACGCACTCAACCCCCGGAGAAGGAGAGCAGTCTGTGGGATGGTCAATCCTTCTCCCTCGGGCTGGCTCTCTGACTCCCGGGTCCATTCCCAAATCTGGAATGTTGGCACCACAGATAGATGCCTTCCCTCTGCACTGACAGGTCGGCAACCTCTTTTTAACATTGAAACAAGTTACTGAAATTAATAACAATTAAATCATACTTGCACTGAAAATAATGAAAGAAATTGCTAATTTTTTTTTTAACATGAAAGCTTTTATTGAATTTTTTAAATCATAGATCATATATCCAACATATAACCAACATGCAAGGATATATCCACAAGATAGTACAGAACATAGTAATATGCAGGGTGCTCTATCCTAAACATAGTGCCTCTGGTTAAAGAACACAGTGGTATAGAACAGTGCAGTATAGATGTAAGCAATAACCCATGACAGGGTGTGGGGTTATTGAGGATTAATCAACTCCCCAGTTGTTGCATTGTGAGGCACAAGGCTGCAGGCTGAGTGCCTCACAGCTTTTGACGTTTTATTAATCCCAATAACCGCACACCCTGGAGGGGTTGTTGTGCTTATAACATGGGTTTTGTTTAGAAATTAAAAAAAATAGCAAGGTGTTTTTTTACTGTTACAAGTTGAAAAACTGAGTGTATACTGTCACCCTGAAAAGTAATGCATATAAATAATGCAACTCTCTGCTACTGTATGCATAGAGAATGTAGAAAAGAACATACAAATGTCACCCAAAAGTTATGTTTGACATTTGCATGTTCAGCACATAAATAAGATATTAATGACTGTCTCTTTTGTTGAGCTGCAGAGGTGACCTTCTCTCTCTCTCTCTCTCTCTCTCTCTCTCTCTCTCTCTCTCTCTCTCTCTCTCTCTGTCTCTCTCCCCCACTCTATGTTGTGTGTTTTTCTCTCCTGTCTCTGACAAGAAGTGGATACTGTGCATCATCTGTGTATCTCTGTGCTTTTCTCTCTCTCTAACTTTACCATGGAAAGAGCTGCTGGAGGGGAGAAACACAAGAAAAAGAAACTGCACCACAGAAAAGACACTGACTGCATTTGAGGACATCAGCTGTGCTCCCTATCTCTCTGTCCCCATGGTCAACTGGTGCTCCCTTTCTGTGTCTCCACAAGACGAGTAGATATTGTGTGTGGGGGCAGAAGATGGCAAGCAATGGAGGACAGGCTGTCTCTCTCTCTCTTTCTCTTTCTTTGCAGGCAGTGCTGCACTGTATGTCCTGTCAGTTGGGTGTTGGGGGCAATATAGTGCATCATCGGTGGGGGGGGCGGCAACTGTGGGTGCAGGACAGTGGCCTGACAGCCCCTGCATTGGGCAGCAACAAGTGACAGTAACTGCACCAACAGGGAAGTGACTGGGTTGCTTCTGTGTGCCTTTCTCTCTCTCTCTCACTTTACCACAGAGACAGAGAGCTGCTGGAGGGGACAGAAACAAGGAAATGAAACTGCACCATGGAACACACACTCACTACATGTGAGGACATCGGATTGCACTGTGCTCCCTGTCGCTCTTCTTCCAATGGTCAACTGCGCTCTCTCTCTTTTACTGTATCTGCAAGATGAAGAGACAGTTGGGTGTTGGGGGTAATAAAGTGTATCTTGGGGGACAACAGTGGATATTGTGAGGGACAGAAAGGGGGTCAGGCAACAGAGGACAGGCAATCTCACTCTCTCTCTTTCTTTCTCTTTTTCCATGAGCAGCGCTGTGCTCTGACTCTCGGCAGTTGGGTGTTGAGTTCAATACAGTGCATTGTTGGGGGGGCAACTGTGGGTGCAGGAAAGTGCCCTGACAACCGCTGCAGTGGGCAGCCACAAGCAACAGCAATGGCACCAACAGAGAAGTGATTGGGCTGCTTCTGTCTGCCTTTGTCTCTCTCTCACTTTTCCAAGAGAGAGCTGCTGGAGGGGACAGACACAAGGAAACAAAACCGCACCATGGAACACACACTCACTACATGTGAGAATATCAGGTTGCGATGTGCTCCCTGCCATTCTATCTCCCTGCAGTCAACTGCTGCCTCTCTCTCTCTCTCTGTGTCCCTGCAAGATGAGTGGAGAATCAGATGTTGGGGGATACAGTGCATCATGGGGGGGCCACTGTGGGTGCAGCAGTGCCCTGACAGCTCCTGCAGTGGGCAGCCACAAGTGACAGCAATTGCACCGAGACAGAAGTGACTGTGGTACTTGACAATGCTCTAAATGATTTGCTGTGCTTGCAGACACGTATAAACAACTTGCTTGCAGTTCTGATTTCATTACTTTTTACTCTGCTCTGCAGCTCTGTCTTGTTCTGTAAAGCTAGCACCCACGTTGCCATGTATTACAATGGCTGCCTTTTGAAACTCAGTTTCACACACTTAACGAGTGCTGGTCTGCCCAGGGATCTTTCTTTGTACCACTTCTCAACAACTGTGTGTTAGCGGTCATGTGATGGTGTTCAGGTCAACTGACTTTCTACCTTTTCCTGACCCATGTTTTAAAAGCATATTAGGCAACAATTATCCAAAAAGGTAACTGAAAAGAGGTGCTCTATTGTTTCATGGCAGAACTAGAATGCAGTTATCCTGACTTAATCAGTATGATATAATGTCTACTCCATAGAGAGTACATCTATGGTATTTCTGAGAATATGGAATAAACATGTGGCAGAGCTTGACAGAGGACCACCGGTAAAGTCAGTGTGAGGTCCTTATAAGGGGAAGAGAAATGCTGAGGCTCTGAAAAGTGAGGCGATTATCCCAACAGTTATACTGTCTGGGAGGGGTTGCATAGGGGAAAGGAGCAGAGAGTAGAGGTGTGAGGATAGAAGGAATCCCTCTTCTTGTATTGTAGCTCCAATTTGCCCACTGCTTTGAAAGAGATCCTTTCCAAGGTTGCCAGTCTCGTAACAACCCAGTCTACTTATTAATGATGTTATTTAATGTTTAAATATAGATTTTCATCCTTAGGACCTACATATAGTAGATAGATTAAGTGCTGTTTTTTTTTTTTTTTTTTTTCATCTTTATCCTCCTTCCCTAACCCCGGTGCCCCCTCCTTCCATCCGCTCATGTCCTCCGACACCCACCACCTTAGGGATCTGCCCCTAGAGTGCCCTTCCTCCTCTCCCTGGCACATTGGGGTCTGTCCCTGTAGGTGGTCCGGGTAGACTTAGGGCGGACTTCATCTAGGGCAGCCGGAGATGTTTTTTCCGGTTTTCTCCCCTTACGCCCACGCCCCCTGGGACGCCGTGCGCTTGGGACGTATGTCCCGAGTGGCTACGTGCTGGCGCATCACCAGCCCCTCGTGCGCCGCGACGTCCCCCCTCCCCGGCTCCGACAAGCGAAGCCGCCTCCATCCCTTCCTACTGTCGGTGCTTCCACCGGCTATGGAAGGGATGCAGAACGCAGAGCGTTCTTGGTCACCCACCCCTGAGGGAGGAGAGCATCCGTTGGGACGCTCGATCCTCCCTCCCCCCACCGACCCCCGGCTGCCCGAGTCCGTTCCCGAACCCGGGCCGCCGGCGTAGCACGAGGTGTGGCATCTAGCGCCTCAACCCTCAGCGCCACCGGGCCGGCGGAAGTGCTGTTTCTAAAGATTATTTTTTCTTTATTTTCTTTCATTACAAATATAACACATGATTCTTTCCTGGGCTACTATATACCCGGTTGTCACTTGCTTTGTGGAGATCTGATTTAATGCAGCATTGATGCTTATCAGACCCAGGACTCTAATTAAGTAGGACCTGGTAGTGTGTTTTACATAATGCCTCATTTCCTTCTATGATATAAACCTTGACAATGTGTTTACCTTTGTTTTTTTCAGTCACACACAGTACTTTGTATGTTTAGGAATCACTTTTTAGGTACAACTTGTTTATTCCTTTGTTCATTACTTGACCCGTAGAGATATAAGATGACCTGACTTTTATGTATTAGCTGTATAGCCTTAAATAATACAGTCACTTTAAGGGCTTTGCAATTATATTTAAACTGTGACGTCATAAGTATTTCCTAATGAAACAATGTGTACTTAAGAAGCAGTTTGCCCTAGCAGCCCACACCCTTGAAGACTCTTTTTAGTCAAAGCGCTAGGAGTAAAGCTCACGCTTGATTTCCTGCACTTGGTATTTGTGTAGCACTCGGTAATAGCCAGTAAAACTGACTTTGTTTGCTTAATTTAACAGAGTGTTGCCTCATTCTTTTTGTGCACCACATTTGCGTTTTTTGGATATCTCAACAGTTATACCCCCTCGGTACTCTGTTGCATACTACCCCAGAGTGGAACACAGGGACGGGGTATGGACATCTGGTTTAGATCTGAGCTAGGCTTCACCATGCATCCAGTGAGAACATGGAGCTGAATTGAATGTGTGGCCATCTGTGGTGGTCTGAGTGCAGGTTGCAGGATCCTCCTGATTTACCTCCCCCTCTTGGGTGGCAGGAGAATTCCTGCAGGAGGTAGCCAACTTCATTGTTGGTGAAACATTAGAGGCCCCAGGTGTTTAGTTCTGGGGGATTTCAATGTTTGGGCTAATGATGAATCATCCAGGCTGTGTTCCCACCTCCTCAAGATGATGTCATCTCTGGGCCTGTAGCAAGAAGTTTCTACCACACCACCAGGGCAGTCACATGCTGGACTTGGTCTTCTCACTGGGGCTTGAGATCGATAATCTTAAGACTGATTGGGTCATTTGGTCCTATCATTGCACTGTGGAGTTGTTGCTCAAGGTCCCCCCCCCCGACATGAGCTCTCCCTCTGCAGAGATGGTAAGCTACCACCCTTTGAGGGGTTTGACCCCGGAGGATTTTCTGGCAGTAGTTGACCTATCTAGTGTGGGCAATGCATGCATAGGGGGTACAGGTAAAGCAGTCACCGCCTATAATAAAGTGATGTCTGAGGTATTCAACTTCCTTGCACTGGTCTGTGTATGACCCAGATCCTCTCACCTGAGGTCCCCTTAGTTTGATGGGTCGCTCAAGGCAATGAAGATCAAAGGTCAGAGGTTAGAGCGCTGCTGGCAGAAGACTGAGCTGGAGGAGGACAGACTGGCCCTGTGTGCACACTTTGTTGTGTACCAGGGTGCAATCAACCATAAGAAGGCAGTATTCCTGTTCAGGGAGATTGCCGCCGGGAAGAACTAACCAGCTATGCTTTTTTGGACTGTGGACAGGCTGTTACATCCAGCTTATCTACAGCCGAAAAAAGCTTTTTCAGATGCTTTATGTAATGAGTTTGCTCAGTTCTTCTTAGAGAAAAAGCATAAACTGCCCTCCTCAGTTGGAGAACAATAAAGCAGTTGCTATTTATTCAAAAACATACAAAAATGCCAAAATGACACAGCTCCATGCTAAAGCAGCAAAAAACCTCGACTGGTTTCGTACCCTCCTGATGACGTACTAGAAGTACGAAACTGTTCAAGATTTTTTGCTGCTTTAGAATGGAGCTGTGTCATTTTGGCATTTTTATATGTTTTTGAATAAATAGCAACTGCTTTATTGTTCTCCTGCTGAGGAGTGCATTTTTTTTCTTTTTCTTCTATCTCTATTTATTACTCTCACCCTCGAGATTGTGGAGCTGAATTTGCTTTGAGTGTTAGTTCTTCTTGGACAGAGTGTCTGCTGTCAGGCAAGGAGTCCTGCCAGTGAGCCACAGAGTGGCTAACAGTGGTTGCCTTTGCTGTCTGAGGAGCATTCTGCCTGGTTGGGGGAGTTTATACCAGTGGAGTGGTTGAGGTCATTGAGGTTGTTTCAAGCTGATGCACACATGCTGCAAACTGTCCTCGTGCCAACTCATTTCTTAATGAGTTGTGTTGACTCTGTAGGCCAGGTGTTTGCCTTGATTATCTGGTGTTCTTGTCAGAGGGGTCTTCCAGATGCTTTAAATGAGGCACTGGTGAGACCCTCTTCTGAGGAAACCATCTTTAGACTTGGACGTCAAGGAGAAGTACCATCCTGTCTCCAAGCTTCCATTTTTGGGAAAGGTTGTAAAGAAGATTGTGGCACACCAGCTCAAGGAACACCTCACGGTCTTTGGTATCTACAAGCCTCTCCAATCTAGGTTTCGTGCCAAGCACAGTATGGAAACTGCATTAGTTTGGCTGCATAATGATCTCCTCAGGGTGAGAGATCAAGGAGAGGGGACAATTCTCATTCTCCTTGATCTCTCCTCAGCCTTTGACACGGTGGACCATTATGTGTTACTCGACTGCAGGAGGGAATTTTGTGGACTCGCTGGCATTGTTATCTGCTGGTTTGAGTCCTATCTCACAAACAGGAGGCAACAGGTTGTAATGGGGAACTTCTCCTCCTCCCCTAGCCTTCTGTCTTGTGGAGTACCTCAGGGTTCAGTCTTGTCACCAATGTTGTTTGCCTTGTGTATGCTGCCCTGGTGAGATCATTAGAAGTACAGTCTGGATTTTCATTGCTATGCCAATGATACTCAGCTGTATCTATCCCAGCCCCTGGACATCAATGCAGTGGATGTACTGAACAATTGCCTGGCCGAGATCAATGACTGGATGGCCTCCAACTGGTTGCTACTGAATCCTGAAAATATGGAGGTACTGGTGGTGGAGTCAAACAGGAGGCATGATAGGATGGCCTCTGACACAGAGACTGGATTGTTTCTAGGGTCTGTGCCATTGAAGACCTCCTCTAGGGTGTGTGATCTTGGTGTTATCCTTGACAGTGGACTGGCACTTGAATTTCAAGTGTCATCCATCACCCGGACCAGCCTTTACCATCTAAGGAGTACCACTAGGATCAAACATCTAGTTCCACCCATGGACCTCCCCACCTTAGTACATGCCTTCAGGACATCATGACTTAACTACTATAATGCACTGTATCTCAGGGTCTCTGGAGGTACCCTCCACCATCTGCAGCTAGTGCAGAATGCAACTGCCAGGCTGTTGATGGGGCAGCCAAAATACTGCCATATCACCCTGGTGCTGCGTGAACTGCACTGGCTGTCAGTTCAGTGGAAGGTTTTCTTTAAGGTGGGCTTGCTCTCCTTTAAGGCTCTACATGGACTATGTCCTGGCTTCCTGTTGGACTTCTAACACCTGCTGCCACAGTCCATTCCCACTGGTCCTCCTGTAAGGGCCTCCTTGCAATTCCCAGGATGAGGTTACATAGAAACATAGACTTTGACGGCAGATAAGGACCACTTGGCCCACCCAGTCTGCCCATTTCTACCTACTGATAAGCTACAGATTCTAGTTAACCAACTGCCTATTTCCTGCAACCCCCACTATAATTGCCTTATGTCTGTCCCATGCATGTTTGAATTCCTCCACTGTTTTAGACCCCACAACCTTCTCCAGAAAGACGGTTCCATGCGCCACCACTCTCTCCGTGAAAAGAATTTCCCCACATTACCCCTGAGCCGCCCCCTCTAACTTTAAGTTGTGCCCTTGTTCTTACACATCTTTTTCTGAAAGATGCTACCTCCTGGACTTTGTTGATTCCTTGAGGTACTTAAAAGTTTCTATCATGTCCCCCTGTCCCTCCTTTCATCAAGGGTATACATATTAAGCTCTCTCAGTCTATCTTCATATGGTTTCTGATGTAGACCCTGCACCATTTTAGTTGCCCTCCTCTGGACTCCTTCCATCCTGTCTATGTCCTTGCGTAGATGAGGTCTCCAAAACTGCACGCAGTACTCCAGATGGGGTCTCACCAACTGTCTGTATAGAGGGATAACCACTTCCCTTTTTCTACTTGTGATGCCCCTCCCTATGCATCCCAGTATCCCCTGGCTTTCCTTACTGACTTCTCACATTGCATACCCACCTTTAGGTCATCTGATATGACTACACCCAGATCCCTTTCCATTATTATTGTTGTTAGTACCTCCCCTGCTATTGTGTACTCTCTCCTGGATTTTTATTTCCCAGGTGCATTACTTTGCACTTTTTGCATTGAATCTAGTTGCCATATGTCTGACCATTCCTCCAACCTTGCCAAGTCCCTTCATCCTTTCTACCCCCTTGTGTATCAACTCTGCTACAGATCTTTGTGTCATCCGCAAAGAGGCATACCTTCCTTCCAGACCCTCTGCAATGTCACCTATAAAGACATTAAAGAGGACTGGACCCAGTACTGAGCCCTGAGGTACTCCACTAGTAACCCCTTTCTTCAGAATGTGTTCCATCTGCTATTACCTTCTGTGTCCTGTTGTGCAGCCAGTTTTCACTCAGGCTACCACCCTGGGACCCACTCCAGTATGGCTAACTTGATTATTAATCTTTTGTAGACTGTGTCAAATGCCTTACTAAAGTCTAGGTAGGCCATATCCACAGCCCTCCCTGGTCTATTATTTTGGTCACCCAGTCAAAGAAATCGATTAGATTTGTCTGACATGACCTTCCTGCTGTGAATCCATGCTGCTTTGGGTCCTGTGCCCCGCTGGCCTCTAGGTACTCAACAATTCTTTCTTTCAGAAGTGATTCCATCATTTTCCCCACCACTGAGGTCAAACTAACAGGTCTGTAGTTTCCTGCTTCTGCCTTGCTCCCACTTTTGTGAAGGGGAATCACATCTGCCCTCCTCCAGTCCTCAGGTACCACCCCATCTTCCCATGATTTGTTAAAATGTGTGGTTAGTGGTGTCACTTAGGTCCTCCCTTAGCTCTTTTAGGATTCTAGGGTGAACTGTCAGGCCCCATTGCTTTGTCCACCTTGAGTTTTGTAGTTCTTTTCAGTACTCTTTCTTCTTTAAATGGACTGGTATCAAACCCACTATCCAGAGTGCTTCTACTGTTTGGTTTAGGTAACTCCTCCTCTTCTTCTTTTGTGAATACTGAACAAAAGTATTCATTCATTCATTATCTCTGCCTTTTCACTGTCTCCCTCTGCCCACCTCCCCTCTCCTTTATTAATCTTCCCTATCCCTCCCTTAACCTTTCTATGTTCCCTAATGTACCTATAAAAGGTTTTATCCCCCTTCTTAACTGAGTTGGCTATCCTTTCCTCGGTTTGGGCCTTTGCTTTTCTGACTGCCTTCCCCACTTCTTTCTGCTTTAATTGATACAGTTCCCTGTCTTGCTCAGTCTGTGATTCCTTATACTTTTGAATGCAGCCTTTTCTCCTTAGCCTTCCTGACACTTCTTTTGAGAGCCATAGTGGTTTTTTATTCCGCTTTGTTTTCTTTATTTGTTTCACACAAAGGCTTGTTGCCTCCATGATGGCAGTTTTTATTTTTCTCCATTGTTCTTCCACCCCTCCTTTCTGGCCATTTGCTAATGCATTCCTCAGGTATTCACCCATTTTGCCAAAGTCAGCCCTTCTAAGGTCCAGTATCCTTGTATTTGTATGGATTGTCTCCATGGTTGTGTTTATTGTGAAGCACACTGTGCAGTGGTCACTTGTTCCCAGGTGTCTACTGACTTCTAAGTTTGTGATCCTCTCACCATTTGAGAGTACCAGGTCTAATATTGCTCCTCCCGAGTGGGTTCCACCACTAGCTGTCTAAGGCATGCTCCTGTAGGGCATCGAGAATTACCCTGCTCTTGGATGTAGCTGCAGTCCATGTTGCCCAGTTAACATCTGGCATATTCAGGTCCCCATCAACAGTATCTCCCCTTTTCAGTCATTTTGAGAATGCCCTCATCATTTTCTTGTCCATTTCTCCCTTGAGACGGGGTCTGTATACAACCCTGTGCGGATTGTGATGCCATTCCTGTCTCCAGTGACCCAGAGTTCCTCTTGTCCTCCCCTTACCTTTTAGTTCTGTTACTTTGATCCCTTCCTTATGTAGAGAGCTACTCCACCTCCTCAGCTACCCTCCTGTCCCTTCTGTAGATTGTGTACTTGGTATGTTGACATCCCAGTCATGGTTCTCCGTGTACCATGTTTCTGTGACTGCCACAATATCCAAGTGTTCTACTTCCATCAGGGCTACTAGCTCTGGAAGCTTGTTTCCCAGACTACGGGCATTGGTACCATTGTCCTCCATTTAATGTTGGCTTTATCCTTTTTTACCCCATCCCTGCTCTTATTGCCCTTGTCCATTTTTCCATTTACTCCTGTCCTGCTCTCTGTCAAGCTCTGTACCTCAGTGTTTACCCTACTACCTGCCATGCTTTATGGGCGAGGCTTGAACTTTCCTGTTTCCTATCAGCACCTCCCTTGGCTAGTTTAAAAGCTTGCCAAGGAAGCCTTTAAACCTGTCACCTAGGAGCGCGTTTCCCTTCCTGGACAGATGCAGACCATCATGCCAGTATAGACCTTCATCTCTCCAGGTGGACCCCCAGTCCCCATTGAAGCCAAAGCCCTGTGCTCTGCACCAGTTTTGCAACCATTCATTAAACCGCATGGTGTGCAGTACCCTAGCCTCACCCCTGCCATGGACTGACAGCACCTCTGAGAAAGTTACCGTGTTTGCTACCTGTCTGAGGCCCCTCCCCAACTCCACAAATTCATCCTGCACTGCACTGATCTCATGCCTAGCTAGATCATTTGTCCCGAGGTGGACGATGATATCTAGTTTCCTCTCCTGTGATGCTGCTTCTGCAATCCTGAGGATTCGCTTCCTGTCCCTCCAAGCCATGGCACCAGGCAGGCACCTTACTTCCCTCTCCTCTCCCTTCCCCAGGTCTACACCCTTAACAATTGAGTCCCCTATCAGAAGCTGTTTCTTTCCCTTGTGTTGTCCCTTGCCACTCTTTTGTGGGTCTCCCTTGTGGATGACCCCAGCATTCTTCTTGGTCTCCAATGAGGGTGTCATCATAGAGGAACCTTGATTTGCCAGACCGACATATGATTTTTGTAGAGGTGCAACTCGGGGGCTACGCCTCTGTTCCACCACCCTCACCCTCCCAGAACCTACTGTGGTCCATCTGCTCATCACACATGGCAACCTCTGAGGCAGTGGTTGTGGAACTGGTGCTCTTTGGGTGGGGGAGTCCTCCTTAGTCCTTGCCAGTTCAGCCTGAGGTGGGCAACCTCCTCCCTCAGAGCTGACAGTTGCCTGCAAATAGGGCAGCAACGCAGGTTCCAGAATGTTTCCCGGAAAATTGCTGCCCCACAGCCAGTGCATTGCACCACTCCCCACATGTCCTTTCTGTATGTGCCTTTGGTGGTGTCTGATATTGAGAACCTAAGTGTCATTTGTGGGTATCCTGTCTGTTTTGGTAGGTACTTTATTTTCTTTGTTAAACAGCTGAGTATACCTATTGCCTAATACTTTATAGTACATTGTATCTTTTTGCTCAGTCTCTGATTTTTCTCTTCTTTCTCCAATGTTTTAGAACTGTTTTTATTGTGGCAGAGGTGTGGTACTGTGTTCTTTCTTGTAGTTCAAGGTGCTTTTGGAACTGCTGATTTCTATTGGTTTAAACTAGTACATTTTTTCTATTTTAAAAAGCTACATCAACTTGGTTTGTTGTCACCTGTTTGTTGTTGCTAAGTAGCAGATGTTTTTGCATTGTGTTCTGATTCTGTGATAGAATCTGTATTAGTAGAAGGTAGATTATTGTGATTGTAGTTACCTTTGATGGTAAGGATAAAGAGGTGAGATAGAAGTGTATGTATTTTCAAACATTATAGAGGAACAGTGGCAGGATTTTTAGGACAGTAAATTAATAAAAGGGAACTAGGAGAGCTTCAGTAGCAGACAAGTACTGGAATAGCAGTATAACTGCAGTATAATGTGGGGAGTGGTGCAATGCAGTGGTTGTGGGCAGTCATATTCAGGCAGATCTTCTGGACACTGAGGTGCTGCCCTATCTTCATGCATCTTTCTGGACTGCGGGATGAGGTAGCCAGACTCAGAGCGGAAGTAAACTGGTCAGAGTACCATCACCCCATCCAGAGACCACTCAGTCCAATGCAGCTGCCACAAAGGATGCAGAGAACGAAGAGTACTTGATGACAGTGGGCTCAGGAGGGTTAGACCAGTCAGGCAGAGGACATCCCAGATCCTATTCCACTCAAGAACTCATATGCCACACTGCCAAACAGGGACAACCACATAGAGGTACCCAGAGAAATGGAAGGAAAGGATGTGGAGGTTAGCCAAGTGCAAAGATGGAGATTAGCCCAGGAGGTGGATAGGAAGAATAGGGGCAAAATTCAGCAGAAAGGCAGACAGCAAGGTGAACCAGGGATAAAGGACAACCAAGGAAGGGACTGGAGTAGAACAGCGAAACAGTCTAGGGAGGTCAAATCATGGAAAGTCATGTGTGCAAATGCCAGGAGCCTTAGCAACAAGATGGAAGATCTGGAGGCTGTCATGGTGCAGTCAGACCTGGACATTGTGGCCATCACTGAAACCTGGTGTAATGATGACCACAACTGGGATTTGGCCATACCTGGCTACAACATATTCAGAAGAGACAGGGCAGGCAGGAAGGGAGGAGGAGGGCACTGTATGTGAAAATGACATAAGGGCCACAGAGATCCAGGAGGAACAAAATGGGGAGAGATACTGTGGTTAAGCTGAAAGGAAAATGGGGCCAGCATCCAGACAGGTGTGTCTATAGACCACCAGCCCAGGAGGAAGAAATAGATAGGAGTTGATGCTAGCCATCCAGAGGATGGCAGACAAGGGTGAGGTAGTACTGGTTGGAGACTTCAATATTCCAGACGTGGACTGGAGCATCCCAGCAGCAGCATCAACTAGGAGCAGATTTATCCTGGACTCCTTCAGGTGCCTTCCTCAAGCAACTGGTCATGGAACCAACTCGGCAGAAGGCAATACTGGACATTGTGCTCACAAACAGGGACAGTGTGATGGGGGTAAGAGTGGGGAGCACTTGGGGAACAGTGACCACCAGTCACTGTGGTTTGAAATCACAGAAAGAGCAGAACCTAACCACACAAAACACGTATCCTGGATTTTAGGGGCAAACTTTGGGAAAACGGGGAGATACTTGAAAGAGGCATTAAGGGAATGGGCAGGAATCAGGGGTTGAGGAACAGTGGAAGTATTTAAAATGGGGATTACAAGAGCAACAGAATTATGCATTAAGCAGGTTAGCAAGAGGAAAAGGAAGAGGAGACCATTATGGTTTTCCAAAGAGGTAGCAAAGAAAGTGAAAGCCAAAAAGATTGCATTCATGCAATACAAAAAGACACAGGCAGAAGGGGATAGGCAGAAGTACCAGGGGAAGCAAAGGGAGGCAGGGAGGTCAGTAAGGGAAGCCAAAGCTCAGACAGAAGAACACATTGCAAAACCAGTGGGTAGAGGGGACAAAACCTTTTACAGGTACATAAGGAAAAGAAAGGCAAAAGGAGGGATAGTGAGACTGAAGGGGAGGATGGGGTCTGTGTGGAGGATGACAACAGTAAAGCTGACATATTGAACAGGTATTTCTGCTCAGTCTTTACTAAGGAAGAGGAGGGTAATGGGTCTGAAGGGAGTACAAGGGGTGAGAATGGTGCAGAAATGGACACAAGTCCCTTTACACGAGAAAGGGTCCTGAAGGAACTGGAAGTAGTAAGAGCTGATAAAGCAATGGGGCCAGATGGGGTGTACCCCAGGGTCCTTAAAGAACTAAGAGAGGTGGTGGCTGAACCTCTTGCTATCCTGTTTAGCCGATCACTAGAAACAGGGGAGGTACCCAAAGACTGGAGGATAGCAGATGTAGTCCCCTTATACAAAAGTGGGAAAAAAGAGGAAGTGGGGAACTACAGACCAGTCAGCCTCACCTCAGTAGTGGGGAAGATCATGGAAGCACTACTGAAGGAGAGATTGGTGGAACATCTGGTTGTCAATGGACTACAAGACCCAAGGCAGCATGGTTTCACCAGGGAAGGTCATGTCAGACCAACCTCATTGAATTTTGACTGGGTGACTAGGGAGGTGGATCAGGGAGGGCAGTGAACATGGCCTATCTGGACTTCAGCAAGGCCTTTGACACTGTGCCACATAGAAGACTATTGCACAAACTGGGGAATATGGGTGTGGGCAGGACAGTAGTGCGGTGGGTAGGTAACTGGCTGGGCAGCAGGACACAGAGGGTGGTGGTAAATGACTGTCACTGCACAGAGGGAAGAGGACCAGTGGAGTACCACAGGGATCAGTGCTGGGACCGGTACTATTCAATATCTTCATCAGTGACATTGCACAGGACCTAGAAGGCAGAATTTCACTGTTTGCTGATGACACAAAGCTCTGTAACAGAGTAGACACAATAGGGTGTAGACAGAATGAGAAGGACCTGCAGAAACTTGAAGAATGGTCAGGGGTTTGGCAGTTGAAATTCAATGCAAGGAAGTGCAAGATAATGCATATGGGGCACAAAAACCCTGGCACAATATATCTGTTGGGGGGTGAGGATATAGCATGCACCAAGCAGGAAAGGGATCTTGGAGTTATCATCTCTGATGACCTCAAGGCAGGGAAACAGGGTGACAAGGCAGCAGGTAAAGCAAATAGGATGCTGGGATGCATAGGCAGGGGCATCACCAGCAGGAAAAGGGAGGTCATAATTCCACTATACAAGACACTAGTGAGGCCGCACTTGGAGTACACTGTGCAGTTCTGGAGACCTTACCTACGTAAGGACATAGACAGGGTAGAGAAGGTTCAGAGGAGGGCAACAAAGATGGTGCATGGATTGCATCACAAGTCCTATGAGGACAGGTTGAAGGCACTGAACATGTACTCCCTGGAGGAGAGGAGGGAGAGAGGGGATATGATAGAGACATACAAGTATCTTACAGGGAGGAACAGAGTGCAGGAATGCACTATTTTTAAGCGAAAAAGATGTTCCAGGACTAGAGGGCATGGGATGAAGTTGGAGGGAGGATGATTCAGAGGAAACGTGAGGAAGAATTTCTTCACAGAACGGGTGGTGGACAAGTGGAACACCCTGCCAGAGGAAGTGGTGGGGGGCTGAAACAATCACGGGATTTAAGAATGCATGGGATAGACATAAAGGAATTCTGGAGGTCAGGGTAAGGACAACAGACTTCCTGGAAAACATAAACTGAACTTACAAACTTAAATGGGCAGACTGGGTGGCCATAGGCCTTATCTGCTGACACTGTCTATGTATCTATGTATCTATGTCCCTCTTCCTTATAATATACAATGAGTAATATATACATTTTTGTGTGTGTGTGTGTGTATACTTACGCTTTATGCACTGTGCTGGGTAATTAAGAATATGACAGTTCTGCTCCAAGACCTGTTGAGGAAGTGATGTCAGAACCTTGGCTATAAAGGAAATGCCACAACCACTGGTGACTGCTAGAAACAATCAATTACACCACTGCTCCACCACCCTGGTGAGTACTGCCCTTTATAGTAAGTCAACCAACACCACAATGTGCTAGACCACTGCTCCTACACAAACCACTCTACTGAGTACACGGATAAAAACAAACTCACTGTTCAGCCAGCAGGACACTTCCAAAATATTGCACAAATATCCTTCCAAATCCTATGTGTCTAGCACAGAACTCAAGCAACTTCAGTTGTATTACAACCCCTCTGGTTATAAAATTACTACACTTTAATGGAATCCTGCAATTCTTAATGCCAATAAGAAAATAATGAAACTTTCTGTAGAAAGTGTAGCTTACCTTCCTAGTCCCCTACAATATTATGTTTTACCAAGTTACCAGTTCCTCAAATGCGTTCTAGTTTGTTCTCTGCAGTATAGCCAATTTCTCAGCTTCCAAAAGGAACAGGCAGGTCCTCTGACTGATTTTACTCTGGTAACTTTACTCTGGTGACTTTACTTAGGTTAAAAACTTCTATGCAACAGAGCTTTTAGTGTCGCCGGACCCATCCTGTGGAATCTGCTTTCTCCATCAGTAAAGGAGACCCCTTCAGCTGAGGAATTCAAAGTCCACCTCAAGACCTTTTGATTCAGCCTGGCATTCCTAGACACTGTCTTTTAGATGCTGCTTCTTAGACATTCTGAAAGAATGGCCCTTTCAGGAGTATGCTGCTAAGTCAGGCCTCCCATTTTGGGCTGTCTGCTTTTTAATATATGTAACTGATATGTTTTGTATTTTAATTATTGCTTTTTAACTGCTCTTTAATGTATTTTGATTGTATGGTGCCCAGAGCCTCTGGGATTGGGTGCCTGAAAAATAAAATTTGCCTTGTCTTGCCTATATTGTCTGGGAGGGGTTGCATGGGAGGGGCAAAGAGCAGAGCAGAGGTGTGAGGATAGAAAGGAATTCCTCTTTGTAATGTAGTCCCAATGTGCCCACTGCTTTGAAAGACAGCCTTTCAATGGTTGCCAATCTTGCAACAACCCAGCTCCTATTCCCATTTCACTCTGCTTGCCCTTGGAACCAGTTTCTGTGCATTGATAAGTGCAACATATGCCTTTCTAACAGCAATTTTGGAGAAGTGTCAGTATTCAGCATTTGCAGCCACCGCCCAGGTGAATGTGGCTGCAAGTGGTTCCCAGGCTTCAACACGGATGCCTACAGCTGTAGTTACCTCCAAATGTCACTATGCAGGATGTCTGTTTTCACCTGTATCTGCTGGATGGAAAGCATTGTGTCATTTTAAGTATTGTAACATCTGGTATGAGTCTAGTGCTGTTCTCTTCCCAGCTCCGCTACCTAATGACCTGACCCCCAATCTGTATGCTTGTTTTTTTGCCAGATACAGGTGTGTTGCTTGGTGGGGGCCCTTGCAGCCTTTGGCCTTGAGGTAGGGAGCATACATCTATTCCAGGCCTGCAAGGTCATTAGTGTGATGGAGTGAGTGAGAGAGATTCTTGCAAGGCTCTGGCCCAGCAGTATATTTAAACAAAGAACTTGTGCCGCATCCAATTTGAGCCTGTCTTACTGTGGTGAGCTGTCTGACAGTGGAGCATGCCATATAAAGGTTTGCACTTTTCAATAAGCTAGTGAGTACCCCTCGAACCAAGGGAAGTCTAGCACTTCTTTACTACAAAGTGTTCGAAGTTTAGCCTTGCTCAGCCTTGGTGGCTTGCTCTCCCACATGAGGTAACTAAGGAGTTGTTTCACCTTAGTGAAGGTCTTGTCTGGGATACTAAGTGGTAAATTAAGTATGTATGCAAACTTCGACAGGGTGAACATATGTATGACTTCGATCCTCCCCATCAGGGAGAGATTTAGCTTAAGCCATCACTGGATTTCTTGTTCTAGGTCAATTATGAGAGGAGAGAGATTGGTTGAGAGCATGTCTGCCCACTTAGTAGAAACGTGGATCCCCAGATACTTGAATACTGTAACTGCCAATTTGAACTGCAGCCCTTGGCAAAAATTGTTGTTGCACCACTGGTTCAGAAGGACAGGCCTCCTCTCACCATCATGGCTATCTGCCAACTGGCATATCACTGAACATGTACTGTATAATACTGTACACACTCATTGATTGACAGCTCACAGTAAGTTGTCAATCAGTGAGCATGTGCTATATATATAGTACACACCACTGACAGGTCAGTAGGCAGCCGGGCTGTGGTGGTGAGAGGAGGGCTGTGCCAGATGCCATCTTGGGGTTTCAGATGGGGAGGAAGAGTGGTGGGTACTACCTGCTGGGGTGGGGAAGTGTGGCCTACAGGCAATCAGGGATTGTGTTCTTTATGAATTAAATATACAGGAGAAATTGGGGACTGGGGAGGAAGGTTCACCAGACCACCAGAGATGGGTTTTGTTTTATTAAATAAACTATATGGGTGACATTGAGGATTGTGGAAGGGATCCACTAGGCCAACAGAGATTTTTTTTTTATATTAAATAATCTATATGGGTGACAATGGGGATGGGCGATAGTGGTCCATTACATCACCACAGAAGGTACTTGACCATATTGGGGAATTGGGGCTTGGGGGGGGGTTGGCACACTGCTGCAATGTGCTAAACTCTGCCAGAGGGATCTTTCTAATACCCTTAAACCTGCCCTTGCTGGTCTAACAGTACTTAGAAATTCTCCCCTTTGGGAGAGTTTTGAGAATCTGACATTCAGGGATGTGGCAGCTTGAGTCTGCCTCGTGCCCCCTTGCACCATGCCACAGCCCATTTGGGGGCTCACAGGTGACACAATCCCCTTTTTGTGCAAGCAGCCTTCAGTTGATGCAGGCTTCCTTTGTGAATAGCTGCTGGTGCATTGTTTGGCCCAAGGGACATTTTGAGCCATTCATTATGGTGCAAGCTCCTTGCGCTGCGCTGGTAGCTTTGAGAATCGGGTCCATGGTCTGTAGAATGGGACACAATACTCTAGGTGGGGTCTTACCGAGCATCTATACAGGGCAACACCAACTCCCTCTTTTTGTGCTGGTGATACCCCTCCCCACTTACACCCAGTAGAGCTGTGTGGAAAAAAACTTCAACAAAGGAATGTCCGTGAAAGTCATACTTCCACTTCTGCACTGGTTCGGAAATCAAATTAGCAACTTTCACAGAAATTCCAGCTTTTGACTGGCACGCTACCATTTAATATTTCTCTGTTGTCTAATGGACCCCCAGGCCAGTTGCTGGTCACCACCCGATATCAAACATATAAGATTTCCCTGGTGTCCAGTGGCTCCCCCCCCCCACCTAAAGCCCTGCCTGTAAAAATAAATTCCCTGATTGCTAACAGTCCTCCTCCCACCCTATCACTCACCCCATGTATAAATATACTTCCTTGGTGGCTAGTGATCCCTCCCTAAGTGATCACCTGCCCAAATGGACATCATATGCCCTGGTGTCCAGTGTAACCCCCCACCCAATCCCAATCCCCAGTATAGTTGTCTCGTGTGCAGTATATGGGCCCTATAAAATGGTGGACGAGATTTCAGCTAGTGAGATTTCCAACAGTGACATCCTTACAAACTATTAGAAGTAGTTGTGGTAGCGATAATATACTACTCGTGGTGGTGGGGGGGCTTGGGGGGCTCTGCCTCCCCAAACTAAATGATCAGATGTATGTGGGGGAGGGGGATAAGGGGTCACAGCCCCCCGATCTGTGGAAATCTCATCTGCCATTTTGATGGGGCCCATAAACTGCAGCCGCTCCATATAGTCAAAATGTTTCCCTGGTGGTCCAGTGAACCCCCATCCCTATCCCAGATCCCCAATACCTGATTCACCACTATTCCTTCCTGCTCTAGTGCACCACCACCCTGCCAAGTAGTGTACCACCACCACGTTCACCCCATCCCAAACACTGGTGGGAGATTAGGTACAGCTCTCTGCTCTCCACCACAGCTAGCTACCCACTGAGCTGTCAATGAGCGAGCACATACTTTTACAAGCACACACTCATTCATTGCCAGTTCACACCAATTCATTCAGCTGTCACTGAATAAACACAGTAGGCCTGTCAGTGAATGAGAACGTGCATGCCAAGTAAGCACTCATTCATTGACAGCTCAATGGGTTGCTGGCTGTGGTGGAGGTGGAGGGCTATGTCAGTTGCCTGCTGGGTTCAGGATGAGGTGAAGCAAAGAGGTGGGACACTGTCTGCCATGGAGTGGGTACACATGACCACCAGGGAATAGTGGTGAACTCATGTACTGGGGATCAGGCATGGGGTGGTTCACCAGACCACCAGGATAATGTTTTTGACTATACAGGAGATAGGGATGGGGGTTACACTGGACACCAAGGGCATATAAATTCCACATTGGGTGGGTGATCGGGGGCTGAAGGACCACTAGCCACCAGGAAACATTTTTATATAGGCGGTGAGTGATCGGATGTGGTGAGGGACCACTAGCCACCAGGGAATTTTATTTCTCTTTTGGGCAGGGCTTCATGTGGGGAGGGCAGTGGACAACAGGTAAAGCATTTTTTTTTCTTCTTTCATCTCAGAGGATTGGTGCAACAGAGCAAATAACACATTTGGAAGATTTCTGATTTGCCACAGGCAGAAGTTCGGAAACTTACGTGAAAGTTGAGAAATTTCATGGAATTCAGCTAAAGCTGAATTTCTGACTTTTGCCCATCTCTACAACCCAGCATCCCACTTGCCCTCCCTACTGCCTTGTCATAGTGCCTGGCCAACTTTAGGTCATTTGACATGAATACCCCTCTAGGATGGTTGTCATCATTACTACTCCACCCATTTTGTAGTCTGCCCCTGGTTTCTGTGCCCTAAGTGCATTATTTTGCACTTGTTAACATTGAAAAACAACTGCCATATCCTTGACTATTCCAATACTTTTCTCATGTCTCTGCTCATCCATTCCACCTTTCCACCCCCCAGGAGTATCCACCCTATTGCAGATTTTGGTGTCATCTGAAAGAGGCAGACCATCCCTTCAAGCTCCTCTGCGATGTCACTGATGAATACATTAAAGTGGAGAAGTCCCAGCAGTGATCCCTGAGGCACCCTGCTGGTCAATCTCCCTTCCTCAGAGTGAACTCTGTTAACCACCACCCTCTGTCACCTATCCCTTAACCAGTTTCTTATCCAGTTTGCAACTTTTAGACCCACACCTAAGATACCCATCTTGCTTACTGGTCTCCTACTGTACGTGGAATGGTGTTGAACATCTTACTGAAATCTAAGTAGATAACATCCACTGCTCCAACCTGATCTAGTTCCTTGGTCACCCAGTCAAGGAATCTATCAGATTAGTTGGACATGACCTCCCCATGTGAAATCATGCTTCCCTGGGTCTTGTAACCCACTGGATTCAATATATTCCACAATAATTTCCTACAGCAGTAATTCCATTAACTTTCCCACCACAGATGTCAGGCTGGCTGGCCTATAATTACCAGCCTCCTCCTTACTACCACTTTTGTGTAGTGGGACTACATCCACCCTCTTCCAGTCTTGCGGAACCACTCCTGTTTCCAGTGAGCTTTTAAATAGAGGTGCAGCCAGTATTTCCATGAGATCCTCAGTACTCTTGGGTGAACCCCATCTGGCCCCATTGCTTTGTCCACCTTCAGATTAGCAAGTCCCTTCAGGACTCTAACCTCCAAAGAACTATGAGTGTCCACCTTCCTCCCTCAAAAACTTGTTTTACTTTTTGTGGCCCTCCCTTCTTCTTCCTCTGTGAACAAAGTATTTCTTCAGAATATCTGCCTTTTCCTGGTCCCTCTTTGCACAGTCCTCCACCTCCCCTTTTTAATCTTTCAATCTCACAAATAGTCTTCCTCATTTCTCTTATATACCTATAAAATGTCTTGTCCCCTGTTGTTAACTCCTAAGCTCTTCTTTCCTCAGCTTGTGGCTTTATGCTCCTTGCCACTTTCCCTGCTTCCCCCTGTTTCCCCCGATATAACTCCCTATCCTCCTCTCTTTTTTACATCTCCTCATAACTTCTGAATGCTACCCTTTTAGCTTTTAACTTTTCAGCCACCTCTTCTGAGAATGACAGTGGTCTATTTTTCCTCTTGCTTTTTCTCACTTGTTTGATCTATTGCCTTTAATATGCTCCCTTTATCTTCACCCACTGTTCCTCACCCTCCCAGTCACCCCTACTAGGTCTTACCTGAGGCGTTCACCCATCTTTTGAAATCTGCCTCCTGAAGTACAGGACCATCATCCTTGTGTGATTCAATTCCACAGTGTCCTTTTATTGAACCAGACCATATGGTGATCATTGGTCTTCCAGTGGTCTCCCTCCTTGATGTCTGCAAAACTGTCCCTGTTAGTGAGTACCAGGTTCTCTATTCCCCCATCATGAGTGGGTTCACTTACTAGTTGCCTGAGGAATACTACCTGCAGAGAGTCCAGGATGTGCCTACCTCTAGCTGAAGTCACTGATGTGAGGCTCCAATCCACATCTGGCAGGATGAAGTCCCAAACCAGCAGTACCTCACCCTTTTCTGCTATCCTGTCAATGGCTTCCACCAGTACCTTAGCTAATTCCTCCCCTATGCTGGAGGTCTGTAGATCACTACTGTGAATAGTGGCTCCATTCCCCATCTCCAGGGTGACCCACAGTACCTCTGCCTCCCCCTGTATTCCCTGTATCTCTGTGGCTTTATGCTTTCTTTTACATAAAACACCACACCCCCTCCTTTCCTTCCCACCCGGTCCTTCATGAACAGAGCATAGCCCAGTATGGCCATATCCCAGTCATGGTTTTCAGTGCACCATGACTCAGTAACAGCCACAGTATACAGGTGGGCCTCTGCCATGATGGCCTCTATGTCTAGCATCTTATTTCCTAGACTTCTAGCATTTGCACACATGGCCTTCCAGATTTTTTTTCCACTGTGCTTGTTGCCCACCTCTTCCTTTTGCCTCCTCCCTCCTGACTCTCTTTTAATGTTCCTGTCCTTCCCCTTTATCTCTACCACTCTGTATCTATTATCAATTCGCACCCTGGGGATTCTCTCTCCTAAGGTTCTTCTTACTCTCACTTCAGCCTGTGGGAGGTGGTACTTGTGACTTCAAATTGCTTTCACCACCCTTCTTGGCTAGTTTAAATGTTCATCAGTAATATTTAAATTATCCACTAGGACTGCAGGTCCCCTCCCAGATGGATGCAGGCCCACACCCTCTGTAGGTCCTTATCCTGCCAGGTGGGTCCCCAGTTCCCACTGTAGTCAAAGCCTTCCTTCACACCATTACTTTGGCCATGACATTAAGCTCTTGGTGTGGAGATCCCTCTCCTTCCCCTGTCATAGACAGGCAGCACCTCAGGGAAAGCCACTGAGTGAGCTATCTGTCTAAGACCCCTTCCCAGATCCCTAAACTCCTCCTGCAATATCCCAGCCCTGTCCCTAGCCAGGTCATTAGTCCACAGATGGACAATGACATCCAGCTCTCCGTCCTGTCATACTGCCCTAGTAATCCTCAGGATCCACTTCCTTTTCCTCCAGGCCATGGCACTGGGCATGCACCACACCTGCCACTCCCATTTCTTATTCCCAAATCTATCCCTCTCACAATCGAGTTCCCCACCAGACGTTGCTTCCTCCTCCTCCTCTGGGGTCCTCTACTATCCTCCTTGGGGTCTCCACTACTGAGGGTTCCCACTTCCCCTTGGTCACTACATCAGATACCACCTCCTGGAAGTCCTGCTCTGCCAAAGTGGTGTAGGAATTATGCAGTGGTACTGGATGAGGAATGTGCCTCTCTCGTACCACCTCCACCCTTCCTGTGCCCATCACAGTCCAGCCATTTCTCCTCCCTGGAATCCTCTGAGGTACCGGTGACAGACTTGGTGGCCTCTGGGTGGGGGAGAGGTCCACTAAATCCTAACCAACTCAGCCTGGAGTCCAGCAACCTACTCCTTCAACCCAGAGAGTATGTACAGAGGGGCTGCACCAAAGTCTCCACAAGGTCTCTCTGAAACTGCCATCCTACAACCATTGCACCTCACTACTACTAGCATTCACAACCTCTGTTCTCCCTGTGTTACCTGGTAATACTTTTGTACCTTTACCCCAACTGGTGTTTCTAGTTTTCCTTTTTTGTTTATTTATATTTGCATTCCTCATGCCTTGTTTAAATCTTTATATACTCCTACTCTAGATTGGTGTTGCTCCTATTCCCAGTTTTGGCCTACCTTGACCTTCCACCATTCCAAGCAGTGACAGTTACATAGTAGTGAACAATTACTTGACTTTGCTAACTGACAGAGTCCCTTTTCTGAGAACAGGCAGAGAGCACCAGGAGGAAGGAGCTTCTGATATAACTAGACTTTTCTACTTGTACTAAGAACTAGAACTTTACTACTGGGACCTTCAATTTAGGGTAAAAAAAAAGTAAGTGTGTTTGTCAGGGTTAGTTGAAGTGAATTGTTATCTGTGCAGTTATTTAGATGCTTGTCTCAGGTGGCTGAAGGGAATTGTTATCTGTGCCATTAACTAAGTGTAGAAAGATTTGCTAAGTAAGGAGAGTGGCTTAGCAAGAAGGAAGCCAGGTTAAAGCTAGATTTAAACACTGCCCTAGATAGCTTCTGCCAGAGAACAGGCAGAGAGCACCAGGAGGAAGGAGCTGCTGATATAACTAAACTTCTCTACTTGGACTTAGAACTAGAACTCTACTAATGGGACCTTCAGTTTAGGGTAAAAACAAAAAAAGTTAGTGTGTTTCTCAGAGTTAGTCGAAGTGAATTGTTATCTATGCAGTTATCTAGGTGCTTGTCTCAGGTGGCCAAAGGGAATTGCTATCTGTGCCATTAACTAAGTGTAGAAATATTTGCAAAGTAGGGGGAGTAGCTTAGCTAGGAGGAAGCCAGGTCAAAGCCAGATTTAAACCCTGCCCTAGATAGCTTCTGCCAGAGAACAGGCAGACAGCACCAGGAGGAAGGAGCTTTTGGTATAACTAAACTTCTCTACTTGGACTAAGAACTAGAACTCCACTAATGGGACCTTCAATTTAGGGTAAAAAGAAAAAAGTTAGTGTGCTTGTCAGAGTTTGTTGAAGTGAATTGTTATCTATGCAGTTATCTAGGTGCTTGTCTCAGGTGGCCGAAGGGAATTGCTATCTGTGCCATTAACTAAGTGTAGAAATATTTGCAAAGTAGGGGAGTAGCTTAGCTAGGAGAAAGCCAGGTCAAAGCCAGATTTAAACCCTGCCCTAGATAGCTTCTGCCAGAGAATAGGCAGAGAGCACCAGGAGGAAGGAGCTGCTGGTATAACTAAACTTCTCTATTGGAACTATATTGTCCTCCTTCCCTTCCCTCCACCCCACCGAAATCATTTTACTTTTATAGGCACAGGATTTGAATGACAACAGGAACTTCCTGTTTGGGAGCAGGAGGTGAGTGGTCACACAACCACCAAAGACTTACCATCCTAGAAGGATAAGAGTAGCTCTCTGTCCCCCTAGCTGCTGGAGGCCTGACTCTGAGCAAGTAAGGAGACTATTGAGAAATATAGGAACTTCTGTCTCTGAAACAGGAAGATCAAGAGCTTAAGGCACAGAGTCAGTAAGTGAGAAGGGAGAAAAAATAAACAAACAGAGGAAAGAGTAAGTGTCCAAATAACAGTTAGGGGGCCAGAAATAAGACATGATGGGAGTGGTGCAGTGCAGTGGCTGTGGAGCAGTCTTCCAGGAGATGTTCTGGAGGATGCAGTATTGTACCATCTGCAGGCACCTCTCTGGACTGAGGGAGGAGGTTGCTCTTCTCCAGGCTGAGTTGGTCAAGATTTGTGGGACCTCATCTCCCACCTAGGGACCACTAGGGCCACTGCCATTGACTCAGAGGTTGCCAAGAAAGAGGAGTGGTTGGACCTCAGTAGGCTCATGGAGGGTGAGGGTGGTGGAACAAAGGTGCATCCCTCCAGTTGTACCTCTCCACAATTCATATGCCATTCTGGCAAAGTGTGGTTCCTCTATGGAGGCACCCACAGTGGAGATCAAGGAGGATGCTGGGAACTCTCAAGAAAGAATCACAGGAGGGTGGCAGGGGCCCCACAGGGGAAGAAAACAACTTCTGGTGGGGGACTCCATTGATAGGAAGGTAGAACTGGGGGAGGAAGGGGAGAGGGAGGTAAAGTGCCTGCCCGGTGCCATGGCTTGGAGGGACAAGGAGTGAATCCTCAGGATTACCAAAGCAGCTGCACAGAGGAGGGAGCTGGATGTCATTGTCTACCTAGGGACAAATGATTTGGCTAAGAAAGGGATCAGAGCAGTGCAGGAAGCATTGTGGAGTTGGGGAGGGACCTTAGACAAGTAGCATACACAGTAATCTTCTTGGTGGCACTGCCTGTCTATGGCACAGGTGAGACTAGGGTGCTCCACACCATGGAATTCAATCAGTCATTGAAAAACTGGTGCAGAGCTGCTCAGGGATTTGGCTTCACTGAGGACTGGGGTGCACCTGGAGGCCTATACTGGTATAATGGTCTGCATCTGTCCAGGAGGGAACCATGATCCTAGGTGATAGGTTTAAATGCTTCATTGACAAGCATTTAAACTAGCCAAGGGGGAGGCACTGGAGAGGAGCAGGAAAATCCTAACCCGCAAAAAATATTAGGGTACTAAGTGAGGTAAATACAAAGATAGAGATGTCAATAGGGAGAAGGGCAGGTGTAAATGGAGAAAATGACAAATGCCATAAGGACAGGGATGGGGCAAAAAGTGGTAAGGCCATTAAAAAATGGAGGGTAAAGAGTACCAACGTCGGTAATCTGGGCAACAAGCTCCCTGAACTGGTGGCCTCGATGGAAGAGAGATGCCTGGATAACGTAGCAGTCTCAGAAACATGGTACACAGAGAACCATGTCTGGGATGTTAACATATCAGTGTACACAACCTACAGGAGAGACAGGGAGGGGAGAAGAAGGGGAGGAGTAGCTCTCTATGTAAGAGAAGGGATAAAAGCAACTGAACAAAAGAGTAAACAGGGAGGAGAGGAGGCACTGTTGGTCACCTTAGAGACTGGAAATGGCACCACAGTCTGCACAGGAGTTGTATACAGACCCCCATGTCGGGGGGAAGGGATGGATAAGGATATGATAGAAGGCATCCTTAGGATGGCAGAGAAAGGGGAGATACTGTTGATGTAGAACCTTAATATGCCAGCTGTTAACTGGAGCACCTTTGCTGCAGCCACATCCAAAGCAGGGCCATTCTCTATGCCCTTCAAGTGGCATGCCTCAGACAGCTAGTTTTGGAACCCACTCATGAAGGAGAAATCTTAGACCTTGTACTCTCAAATGAGGATAGTGAGAGGAACTCAGTCTAGAAGTGGGTTGCCATCTGGGAACAAGTGACCACCAAACAGTGTGGCTCATGATAAACTCAGCTACAGAGTCAAGCCCTACAAAAGTGTGGGTTGTGGACTTCAGGAGGGCTAAGTTTGGCAAGATGGGAGAGTGCCTTAGAAAAGCACTAGCAAACAGGCTAGAAAGAGGGGTAGATCTACAATGGGGAAACATCAAAACTGCCATCACAGAGGCTACAAGCCTTTGTGTGAAGCAAATAAACAAATCAAAATGAAAAAAGACACTATGGTTCTCAAAAGAGGTGGCGGTGATGGTTAGGGAGCAAAAGATAGCATTTAGGAAGTGTAAAGAAACACAGAAGGAGCAGGACAGAGAACTGTGTGAGTTAAAGTAGAAGGAAGCAGGGAGGGTGGTCAGAATAGCAAAGGCCAAAACTGAGGAAAAGATAGCCAACTCAGTTAAGAAGGGGGGAAAAAACTTTTATAGGTATATCAGGGAGCGTAGATAGACAAAGGGAGGGATAGTGAGGTTGAATAGAATGGACGGTGGGTGGGTGAGATGGACAGTGAAAAAGCAGGGATACTGAACGAATACTTCTGCTCAGTATTCATAAAAGAGGAGGAGGGGGAGTTGCCTAATCCAATTAACAGAAGCACTCTGGATAGGGGGGTCGATCCCAGTCCTTTCCCAGAAGAAAGTTTTCTGAAAGAACCCTAAAACTGAAGGTGGACAAAGCAAAGGGGCCTGATGGAATTCACCTCAGAATTCTAAAGAATTAAGGAGAAAACTAGTGACATCACTGACTACCCTTTTTAACAAAACATGGGAGCATGGTGTGGTACCTGTGGACTGGAGGAAGGTGGATGTGATTCCCCTTCACAAAAGTGGGAGCAAGAAAGAGACAGGAAACTACTACTGTGGTAGGAAAAGTGATGGAATCACTTCTAAAGGAAAGAATTGTTGAGTACCTAGAGGCCAGTGGGGTACAGGACCCAAACCATCATGGTTCACAGCAGGAAGGTCATGTCAGATGAATCTAATTGATTTTTTTGACTGGGTGACCAAAGTAGTAGACCAGGGAGGGTCTGTGGACATGGCCTACCTAGACTTTAGCAAGGTATTTGACACAGTCCCATACAAAAGATTAATAGTCAAATTAACCAGCCTTGAAGTGGGCCCCAGAGAAGTAGCCTGGGTAAAACATTGGCTGGAAAACAGGGCACAGAAGGTAATTGTAAATGGAGTCCACTCTGAAGAAAGAGGGGTTACTAGCGGGTACTACACAGGGTTCAGTACTGGGTCCAGTCCTTTTAATGTCTTTATAAGTGATACTGCAGAGGACTGAGAAGAAAAGTATGCCTCTGCAGATGACACAAAGTTCGGCAACAGGGTTGATACACAAGGAGGTGAGGAAAGGATGAGAAGGGACTTGGCAAGGTTAGAGGAATGGTTAGAAGTATGGCAGCTTGGATTCAATGCAAAGAAGTGCAAAACAATGCACCTGGGAAACAAAAACCCAGAGAAAGATTACACAGTGGGGGGAGAGGTAGTAACAACAACAAAAGGGAGAGGGACCTGGGGGTAATTATATCAGATGACCTTAAAGTTAGCAAGCAATGTGAGAAGGCAGTAGGTAAGGCTGGGGGGGGGCAGATACTGGGATGTATAGGGAGAGGCATCTCCAGCAGAAAACAGGAAGTTGACATCCCTCTCTACAGACAGTTGGTGAGACCCCATCTGGAGTACTGCATCCAGTTCTGGAGATCCCATCTCCGCAAGAACATAAATAGGATGGAGGCAGTCCAGAGGAGGGCAACTAATATGGTGCAGGGTCTGCAAGAGAAGCCATACGATTAGAGACTAGAGGATCTTAATATGTATACCCTTGAAGAAAGGAGGGAGAGAGGGGACATGATAGAAACTTTTAGGTACCTCAGTGGAATCAACAAAGTCCAAGAGGGTAGCATCTTTCAGAAAAAGAGGTGTGCATCAGCTGGCCTGCCGGCGCAGCGGTTGGATTTCCGCTTGCGATGCCGGTGACCTGGGTTCAGGAACGGACTCAGGTCATCGGAGGGCCGACCAGGGGGAGAAGGATCGAGCAACCCACAACTGCTATCCTTCTCTGGGGGGAGGGTGCAGGATGTTGCCATAGCTTGGGGGACACCTGGTGGAGGCCAGGAGTACCTCAGCATATGGGACAGCAAGGTTATCAAGGGGCCGGACAGATGCAGGTGTCATTGCACGTTCCTGCCCCTCTAGAGGGAGAAAAAATCTAAGCCTCCCTCTCGCCATCTTGGTGATGCCCACCTCTCGGCTGCTATCGGCTCACCAGGCTGACTACCGCCCTATCCCGTCATATGTGGCACCTTAAAGGGGTGGGTGCCACATCTCCACCCTGGAGGGTAATCCAGGGGGTCCTGGGAGTGCGGCTTTATGGGGATGTTGCACGAGGGGTCCGTGACCGGGCGGATGGTATAAGGCAAGAGGAGGGGGGGCGCAGAAAGTATATATTAAAAAAAAAAGAAGAAAGAAAGAGATTTGCAAGAACAAGGGGACACAATTTGAAGATAGAAGGGGGACCTGTCTAGGGCAATGTGAGGAAGTATTTTTCACAGAGAGGGTGGTGGATGCATGGAACAGCCTTCCTGAGGAGGTTGGGGTCTAAACTGTGAGAGAATACAAGAATGCATTGGTCAGACATAAGGCAATTTTTGTAGGAGGTAGGAAGAAATAGGCTGTTGGTTAAATAGGATCTGCAGCTTATCCTGTAGGTAGGGGAATGTGCAGACTAGGTTGGCCAAGCATTCCCTATCTGCCATCAAAGTCTATGTTTCTATGTTTCTTTGCTTCCTTCTGCTGATGCCTGTGACACCAGTCACCTTTTCCACTCCTTCACTGTTCTACTCACTCGCTGGACACAAACCTGCTGGACATATTGGCAGCGGCTGCATTAATGCACAACCTGCTCCCTTCCAGGTGGTGCACTGTTGGCTGTGGGAGGTCAGTTATCAAGTAGCATCCTTCCTCCAATCTAGAGGGTTAGAGACAGTTCTTATAATATGGCTCCTAAATATAGGCTACTCTGGCTGGTCTCAAATTTACCCTTCATTCAATAATACACTAATTCAATCAAGTTTAACCACAACGTTCCCCACCTATGCTGTCTTCAAAAACCACAAGCCTTTTTTGTCCCTCCAGTGACAAACACAAACAGATTCTGTTTAAGGTAGCTCCTGCAGGAAAAGTTTTTTTACAGTATATAACAAGCCAAAAACCAACCTGCTATTACAAATCTGACTCAGCTCTATCTCCAATTATCAAGTAGCTCAGTGTGCTTTCCATCCGTAGGGAAGGAAGGAAGGAAGGAAGAAAGGAAGGAAGGAAGACATAATGAAGTGATTACTTCAGATCTTTTAGAGAATATTGACAGTAAAGATGAAGCATGGAAAAATAAAAAGCAGTGTGAGCAAAGTGGTTTATTAAGATATGACCAATTAAGGACTATGTGTACATTCTTGATAAGTCAAGCCAAATCAGTCTATTCCAGTAACATTTTAAAACAGAACATGAATTTATCTAATTAATTTCATGGGGTACCTGAACTACCAGGTACAACTGACAATAAGATTATTTCTGAAAAGTCATATTGGGAAACATAAGAAATTAAAAAGTATGATGGAAAAGTAACAAGATTTGTTAGTCACCATATAGTAGTTTTTCAGTAATAATATTTTTCTGTAAAATATGTCAAGATACACATTTGTTTCTTTTCATTTTCTTTCATTCAGGTGCCAAGATACAGGATTGTGAAGATTTTAAAAGTTCCATGAAACAATTTAATATATTGGTACAGTTCTGTGCTGTTTATCTTTGGAAACATGTGGTGACACCATCCTAATATACACAGTTTATGACTCTAACACACAGTATATATTCAACAGGTAACCTCAGCGGAAAACATTTTTAAAAATTGTGAGTGTAAGCCATCTTTAATGAAGTGCATCATTAATTAAACTATTAGCTAAAAAGCTACTTTAAAAATATCTGAGGAAACTAAAAAAATATACTGAGGAAGAATCTAAGAATACCAGAAATAAATTTTTGCAAAAAAACTGTGATGATATTTTTTCTCGACATACAAATACTGCTGCTTTATACAGTTACTTACCAAATAGTTTTCAATTGGCTACTATAATGAAATGAAAATAACTTTGCAAATGTGATCTAAATAAGGGCTCAGTTATGGTTAAATTAGAAACTGAAGCTATCTGTACTTTGATATTGGTGTTTTGTAAATGTTTTGTTTATCTTGTATTTCATGCAGCACAGTCTTGAAAACAGGCTTTCCTAGTGTTTTTATTCTGTCAAAATATAAATAAAGTAAATAAAATCAATATGAACTAATCTATAATTTTTAATCTTCAGTGTCTCTCTGAATTCTGGGATATTCCAGTTGCATAGAAAAAAGCTTGCCTATGATATACAGAACATAAAGCTAGGCATACAGCTATGGTAAATAACAACTATAATGTGTGGACTAATTTTAGTTCTGCTAACTCAAAGAGGTTAGGGAGAAATATACATATTATAGCCCTGTAATGAATAAAGTTACACATTTATTTCAGTTCTGCCAACTCAGCATTGTTAAGGAGAAAAGTACATAGCCCTGTTATGAATGCTACTGATTTTCTCTCAGTTTGCAAATCTGTTTTTGTCATACCCATTTAGTAAGAACTGCTCTTACAAAGGTTGTAACTGATATTTTTAGATCATCAGATATAGCATACTTTGTAGGCTTTATTTTTCATGACTTCACAAAAGCATTTGAGCGAGCCAGCCATGATCATTAAACTAATCAATATGGGGGTTTCTGTGAAATTGGTAAATTGGATAACAATTACCTAAGTAACAGAACACAAGTGGTCTCTATCCAAGAATGTTAGTCACAGAGTCATGACTTTTAGCTATTGGTTTGCCTCAAGGATCAATTATAAGACTTTTATTATTTTATATATGCAGCATATGCAGGCAATCTTTCTGATATTATTAATACATTTTCAGTCCATGTAAATGTTGACAACACATTACTCCAATCTGAAAGTAAAACTCTCTCAGACTCTAACTGTCCACAAGGCAGAGCTGAATCAGGTGTGGAGTCAGTGCTTTGGCTTCTCAGAAGGAACTGGAAGGGGACAGGATCAGATCTACAGTACAGTAGCTTCTTGTTTTACATTGTTTTTCATGGATTCTACTTGGTAGAATGTTTATTTTCTTTCTTACTACTAAGGGGCTAGCAGGTATTGTTTAGGGCTGTTGGAATTTTGAAACCTGTTTAGGTAGCTAAAAGTGGGCTCATTTGTTTGGTTTATGGTGTGGCAGGTTGCATTTGTAGAGGCCTATTTCTTCTCTTTAAACATAATTGGTGTAATTTAACTGGTCTGTTTCTTTTGAATTGGAGACCTATATCTTATAATTCCAAACCTATTTTGATGTATTGTTGGTGAAGCTGTTTGAATTGGTGTCCTGTTTTTGGGTAGCAAACCTATGTTGGGGCTTTGAGTAGAATTGATTCATTGTTGCTGGCTTCACTAGCTGCAAAGTTTTGAGTGGGGAAGGGTGCTAATTGTCTGACTAGAGCCTCAGCTACCCGGTTGTTTCCTGGAGGCTTTGAGTCCCACCCACCCAAACCCCTCACCCCACCCACCCTGGTCAATTATTCCCTTTGTACTAGGGTTCTGACATCACTTCCTCAAACAGGCAAAGGATTTGCACCTGTCATAACAGAAGCAGACATCCAGGAAAGGAACTGCAGCAAGTGAAGAGGTGACTGCTCTCTCAGTGGAAGGGAAGTAAATGCAAATCTAGGCGCTTTCATTATTACTACTTCACATAGTTATTGCATTGGGTAAAGGAGGAGTAGGAGTTGAAGAAGGTTGTGCAATGGCTACTTAAAGTATTTTTGAGTGTGGATAGGAAATATAAAAGTTGCTCAACATATCTAAACGTGCAACAAAGGAGGTAAGGGACATAAAGAATGTTTTGCACTGATAGAGGGGGGAGAGGGGACTTGGGGAGTGTTTGGTATCCTGCATCTGGAAGGGTGGGGGTCACTGGTGGCAACGACAGCAATGGGTAGGTGGTAGGCTGCAACAACTGGGTACACCAATCTTTCTAAACATTGCCTGAGAGTGGGAGGATGTTTATGTGCAACCACATAGAAAAAACTTAGAAAGGAGATTGAGGGTCTGCAGGAGGAACTAAGACAGGCAAGGCAGATTGGGGTGGGTTTAGCCCAATACTGGAGGGAGGAAGAAGGGGAGATGAGGGAGGGCAATTTAAGCCAACAGTGGTGAGGAGAGGCTCAGAAGAAGGGAAGCAGAGACAAAGGGGCCCAGGCCAGGAAGAACGATTGCCGGGGAAACCAGGTCAGGAGACAAAAGTCAAATGGAAGGAGGCAATAGGGACTTGTGAGGGGAGGCGAAGAAGTGGCAAAAGTCATGGAGTGGAAAGGAGAGAACAGGTTACTATGCAGAGAGGGAGCAGGCATTTGTGAAGGATCTTCAGAAAATAGTTTTGCACTGCTAGAGAGGAAGAAGGTGGAGGAGGGAAGTGATGAAATTAGAGAAGTAATTGATAAATGCCTGGACCAAACTGGAGGGGGGAAGTTCTGCTGGGAGAACTGCAACAGGGATAAAAGGCATAATAATGTGCAGGAGGAAGAAGAGGAGCTGAAATGAGGGAGGGAGATGAAAGGAAGCAAGCAGGGAGTAAGAGGGTGGAATCTTGTGCTGGGGACTCAATACTAAGAGGAGTTAGGTGGGGTAGCAAGGCTGAGGCATGAGTCGCATTTGGGTGGAGGCCATGCCAGGAATGACAGCGGAAAGGGTGGGACAGTCTGTTCTGAAATATGCTAGAAGGGGTAGGACAAGCCTCATTTAATTATACATCTTGGGACAAACGACCTGGCTGACAAGACAGTGGATATAGTCCAGAGGAGGTTTGAGGAACTAGCACAATTATTTGAGGGGGCAGGAAGATCAGTAACTTTTTCCGAGATACTTCCGGTGCCAAAGGCAAGCACAACAAGAAAGCTGAGAATAGAGGATTTAACAGATGGCTAAGAACCTGGTGTTGTGCTAAAGGGTATGGGCTGTTGGGGGTGGGAGGGACCTGGGAGGACAGTAGTCTCTATGCCAAGGACAGACTACACTCGAGTGAGGAAGGAAAGAAAGTGTTGAAGCAGAGGATGGAAGAATATATAGAGGAAGTTGGGAGTTTAAACTAGGAGTGGGGTGGCAGTTGGGGAAGAGATATGCAGAGACCACAGGTTGGGAAATCATATGAGCTTACCCCCATAATAGTGACAAAGGACAAATGGCAAGTACTATGTGATGCTAGGAAGGAGGGCAGGATGGGAGGAGGGGAAAGGGTGGAAGGTGGTTACCCTTAATGCTAGGAGCCTTGGGAGGAAAACTGCAGAGTTGCAGGTTCTCATGGCAGAGGGAGAGGTGGACATTGCAGCCATCACGGAAACATGGGCCACCCAATATAATGACTGGGACCTGTCTGTACCAGGGTACAGGTTATTTCGTAGGGACAGGGTGACTGGGAAAGGGGTGGCACTATATGTGAAGGAAGGACTGAAGTGTGTAAGGGAGGAAGGGGAGGAGGGTAGTACAGAGTCACTTTGGGTGCAAATCCAGGATTCCAAGAATAGGAGTCTTAGAATGGGAGTGGTGTACAGGCCACCATCTCAGATGGAGGAGTTAGACAGGGAACTAGCAGGACAGATCAGGAGGACCTGCAAGAAGGGTAGTGGTGATTGTGGGGACTTCAACATGCCAGGAGTGGACTGGAGCACCCCAACAACTAGGAACAGAAGGGAGCAGGTACTGCTGGATGCCTTCCAGGACAGCTTCCTGCTGCAAATGGTCAGTGAACCAACCAGGTTAGGGAATACCCTTGACCTTGTGCTGGCAAATGGGGACTTTGTGGGAGAACTTACAGTGGAGGAACCGCTGTCAGGGAGTGACCACCACTCAGTATGGCTCACATTGGATATGGGCAAGGAAGGAGTGGAATCTGGCACAAGAGTGCTGGACTTCAGGAGGGCCGACTTTGGGAGGATGGGGGAAGTGGTAAAGGGTACCTGGCCAGAATTCAATCTAGTATGGATACTAACCAGAGATGGGAGCTCATAAAGTTGGGGATAGTGGAGGCAACCAAACCTGCTGCAAAGCCCAGAGCAAGAAGGCTAGGGCTAAGAAACCGAGCTGGTTGAGCAAGGAGGTCATGGAAAGGTAAGGAGGAAAAGAGCTGCCTTTAGGAAATACAAGAAAACAGGGAGGGGGAGGACAGAGGGAGTACTTGACAGAATCGAAGGAGGTGACAAGGGCAGTAAGGGAGCCAAAGCATCTACGGAACTCAGGCTGGCACAAGGCATTAAGAAGGGGAGAAGGACTTCTTTAAGTACATCAGGGAGAAAAGGGCTATAAGGACCACATAGTAGGATTAGGAAGGAGGGGTTGGGGAGAGCAGAAGAGTCGATAAAACGGAAGCACTAAATGAGTACTTCTGCTCAGTATTTACTAAAGAGAAGAGGGGGTGACACCCAAGATGGGTGAAATGGCAGACGCAGGGGAGGAAGTGGTGACAGATGGGGAAATCATGGAGGGCAGAGTTCGAGAGGGTTTGAAGGCACTGAGGGTGGACAAGGCACCAGGCCCAGATGGCATCCACCCCAGGGTACTGAAGGAGCTGGCAGAGGTCCTTGCAGGACCTTTGGCAGACCTATTTAATGCCTCACTACATTCAGGGTGTGTACCTCAGGACTGGAGGATGGCTCATGTGGTGCCCCTCCACAAGAGTGGCCCCAAGGATGAACCGGGAAACTACAGACCAGTGAGCCTCACATCCATCATGGGTAAGCTAATGGAGACTATCCTGAAGGAGAGGCTGGTGGCCCTCTTAGAGGCCAAAGGACTACAGGACAGCAGACAGCATGGCTTCATACGTGGCCGATCCTGCCAAACCAACCTGGTCAGGTTCTATGACTGGGTAACTAGGCAACTGGACAGGGGACATGCAGTGGATGTCCTGTATCTGGACTTCAGTAAGGCATTCGACTCAGTGCCACATGGAAGGCTGGGAAGGAAGTTAGTAGGCACAGGGGCAGGTGCAATGCTGGTGAGATGGGTAGGAAACTGGCTGCAGGGAAGGCAACAGAGGGTGGTGGTGGGTGGGGAGCTCTCACACCCAAGGGCAGTGATGAGCGGTGTCCCACAGGGCTCGGTGTTGGGACCAGTGTTGTTTGGGATATTCATTGCAGACATATCATGGGACATCAAGAGCAAGATCAGTCTGTTTGCTGATGATACCAAGGTTGGTGCGGTGGTGGATGACCTAGGGAGATGGCAGGGGTTGCAGGATGATCTGGCAAAGCTTTAAACCTGGTCAGACACCTGGCAACTGGGCTTTAATGCCAAAAAGTGCAAGGTGATGCATTTTGGGATGAAGAACCCAAGAGGACTTACCAGCTAGGGGAGTGCAGCTAGCCCAGACAGAGGAGGAGAAGGATCTGGGTGTGCTCATCACAGGGTCAATGAACAACTCGGCACAGTGTAGGAAGGCAGCTGCAAAGGCCAACAAAATGCTGGGTTGTATTGCAAGGGTATATCCTCAAGGAGGAGGAGGTGATTCTGCCACTGTATAGGTCATTAGTTAGACCACACCTGGAGTACTGCGTGCAGTTCTGGCATCTGTATCTGAAGAGGACATTAAGTTACTGGAGGAGTACAGCGAGGGCGACAAAGATGATCAAGGGTCTGGGGACTTATCATATGAGAGGAGGTTGAAGGAGTTGAACATGTACTCACTGGAGGAGAGGAGAGACAGGGGGACATGATTTAAACCTTTAAATACATGAAAGGAATAAACAAGACAGGTACAGAGGGCTGTTCAAAGTAAGGGAGGGAGGGCCACAGGGGCCATGATATGAGACTGGGCGAGGAAGGTTCAGGAGGAGATGAGGAGACACTTTTTTACAGAGAGGTGGTGGCTGGGTGGAATCGTTACCTGCAGAGTGGTATGCAAGTAGAACAGTGGACTGCTTCAAGCGAAGATGGGACAGGACAAGGGGAGGGTTAATGAAGGGGAAGGGTGGAAGGAGGGCAGCTGCAGGATAAGAGTGCTAGCTGCACATTCGAGCATGAACTTGATAGACCTCTAGGCCTTTATCTGCTGGCAAATTTGGTATGTTAGGTATGTTCGTAACCCAGTTGGTGAAAGCTGCAGAAGTGGTTCTTGAAGCATATTTTTTTTCTTGACTGTTGAGAAAGTGAAACTGCTGCAAAATGAACACTGTATAATGCTCTGGGTCTCTCATATTCAAAGCTCTCAACTTTCTCCTTGAAAAGTCCCTATCCTGAGCAAACATCAGCACATTGCCTAACTATATTTAAACATGAATGGAGTAAACTGTGAGTGCCTTAAGCATGTTTGAGTAATGCCCCAAGAACAAGGTTCAAACCAAGGTACTGTAGCTAATGGTGTACTTGTCATAAAGCACAACCCCTACTTGCAACAGGGAGGCAGTATCCCATTCTGAGGGTAAGGATTCCAAACAACAAGCTGAGTTACGGTATATCAAACTTATTTGTGTTTTGCGATAACTTACTGCACTCAAAAGTACTCAAGCAAATGACTTTGCTGCTCATGCAGGGCACTAACGGATCATTTGCATCTCATTAGAGCCTTATTGCAATTAGTTGTTTGCTCCTTACAATCATCCATCTTTCAGATGAGACTTTAAACTGAGGTCCCATCTGCCTGTTCCGGTGGTAGCTCAGGTGGATGTTAAAGATCCCACGGCGCTTCTCAAAAAGAGTAGGGGATTTTTTTATTTAAAAACAAAAACAAACTTTATACACAAATCAACCAAAACAACAATACATCCAACATGTTACACCCCAAAACAAACCAGAATTTTTTATACACTTAAGCACTTCCTTTTAACCTATTCCAATTACATTCTTCCATAACTCCTTAGCTCTCTTTTCCCCATACAGGGTGCACTCATTTTGATATACCTTATCTACTTCCACTTGTATTTTAAATAACAAATCTTGTTGCCCAATTACTTTATTCTGCAAGAATCTCTGACATCTGTTTTGCCAGACAGCCCACTTCAAAATTGCCAGTATTACATATACTGTCTTTTTTCATGTGTCCCCAATCTTTTTTCAGCTGCCCATACATTAAGATATTGAACATCTTTTCCAAAATTTCCATACCCCAAAACTTCACTAAGTTCCCCCAGAAAGTTTTTCTATATCTACAGTCAAAAAAAAAGGTGATTTCTTCCACTATTCTGCAAGACATTTCTGCACATATCCTTTCTTCTGTACTTTTATGCTTCTGGTTACCTTTGACATTTAGCTTCCCGTGGCTACACATCCAGACTGTTTCCTTATTTTGCTCGGTGCCCTCTTTCCAATGCCATTTCTAAGATTGTGTGAATACACATACTACTATCAACCTTAAAACTGATTCTTCATAATAATTCCTTTCCACTTCTTTATAGATTTGTTTTCTGCTTTTTCTCCCTACTAAATCTGCAGTGAGACCCCATTGTGTAAAGTATTTCCTTCAAGTTTCCATATATACAGGTATTTCTTGTTTCTTTTATGTTTCCAGTTTTACCTATGTTCATTATCAAGGTTCAACTCCTTCTTTGTGCCAATTGACTCCATAGTACCTATTTCCCATATAAAATAGGTACTTCGTTGGCATAAATAAAATGACTTAAGAAAAGACTATGAGTTGAATCATGTTCAGACCTCCTAACCTTATTAGTCTATATGTATGACCTCCTTTAATTGGATTCAGTCTTGAGCCCCATAAAAGCTGTAAAAATAGTCCAAGTATCTTAGTTTGAAGCTGCTGTGATATAGGATAGATGTAAGCTACATATAAAAAGATCAGTATAATAAAGGTTTTTAGTATGTAAATCCTTTTTTCCCTCGTCATGTTCTAGTCCTTTCATTTTGCTATTTTCCCTGTGCTATTGAAATTTTAACTACCAGTTTCTAAGAGCAGCGTTATCCCCACCAAAAATAATACCCAGAATCTTTATTTCTCCTTGAACTGGCTCTAGCCCTTCTTCCTTTTCCTGTCCACATTCCCTAGTGGGTATATCTTACTTTTGTCTTTGTTAACTCAATACATGTATACCTATTGTTGTTATTTATGATTTCTAACATTTATTCTCAAATTTTGATCTTTGACTAATATAACACAGTCGTCGTCATACACACGTTTTCTGTATTGCATTATTCTTCCGAACTATATTTTTTATTTTAGGTTCTGCTTCAATCTTTCTTAATAGTGGGTCCAAACAAAAGACATGTAACAATGGACTGAGTGGGCAGCCCTCCCACACCCCATTTTGTAAGTACATTGATATTCCTAAATGACCGTTTACCATTGGGCATACCTGCACTTCTGAATACAATGTTTTTATTAATCCTATGAACTGTTTTGGCAGATTGTATTCCTCCAACATATACTAAATGTATTCATGCTGTACGGCATCAAAGGCTGTTTCTTGATCTGTCGATACAAATACCCTTCTAGTCTATTTTCGGGGTCTCATTCATGATTTCCTAACGTATATTAGATTTTGCCTAATTTCCTACCAGGTATCACATACGTTTCATAGGTTTCATAGGGTTATCCAGAGCAGAGAAATGTGAAGTCCATAATGCTCACCAATTTAATAGTACCCCTTATATTTCTATGTATTAAGTACTTGTCCAATCTATGCTTAAATCTTCACAGGTTTTACTGGCCACTACCTGCATAGGAAGGCTATTCTGTACTTTTGTACTCTTACTGAAAAACCAGTATTTCCTTCTGTTGGATCAAAATCTCTTGCTTGTGATATGTAGGGATGTGATCTCATGCTATAACTTTGATCCTTGGTGTTGAGATCTAGCTGATCCCACAGGGCTGGGTCTAAAAATGCTTTATAAACCAGGCACGCCACCTGTTAACCAACGATATTCCAAACTGTACATTCCCAATTCTCTAATCTATCCTCATATTCCAGATCTTGTGTTACTCTAATAAGTTTGGTTGCCTTTCTCTGTACTCTTCAAGTGCTCCAATTTCCATTTTTGTACCTGGGGCCAAAACTGGGCACAGTACTCCATATGGGGTCTAACTAGGAAGTATAAAGTTTGTGTCTGTAAGATTAGCTGATCTGCATAACTCATCAATCTTATGTTTGTTACTTTCACCAAACTGTTATAATCAGATGTTAGCAAACTTATAGGCCTCCAGTGTTTGATATCTGCTATGTCCCTTTTTTGTATAGAAAATAGTAACCCTAACTTCATAGTTTCTGCCGTCTTTCTTGACTGAAGAATGTCATTAAATACTAGTAACACATTTGAAACTTCTTCCTCATATTTTGTAGAAGGCATTAGGGATGCCATCTATGTCTGGTGCTGTATTAACTGTAAAGGACTGTATTACCTCCTTTACCTCCTTTAATTGAATTTCCCCATTTAAAGCCAATGCTTCTGCTTGTCCTAATTTAGGTATATTTACTTTATTTAAAAAAATAAGCTTTTCATGACTTTTTGCTCTGAATTTTTTTTATGTGTTCTTGTACTATTTGTTTAATATGACCTATATCTGTTTGCAACACCCCCCTCAGTATCTCTTAATTCATACATTACTCTAGTATTTACTCTCTTCTTACTACTTTCAAAGGGGTTGGTTTGAACTTTTGTGCCTTGTGTACCACTTTTTGTTCCATGATTAATGGTTTTGCATTATTATACTGCTAGTTCTGTATTTGCCTCTTGACCTCTGTTATTTGTTCTGACTTATCTATTTTACTTTGTACCTGATGGGTTAGTAATGTTTGCAACTTAGCCCTTAACCCTAAATATTTGCTATAATTAGACATCTCTGTTCTTTGTGATACTTCAGTAACTAGTTGCTTAATGTCATTCTTTATCCTCCACCATTCTAACACCAAATCATATAGATCTAAAACTGTTTCTCTAGCCTTAAAAGATCCCTTATTTTCTCATCACACTCGGTACCTGTAATCTCTCTGTGTTTATTCTCCAAAAACCCTTTCTGAACTTCATGTTTCTGCCTAAGTCTATCATTACTTTACCCCTAGGTGGTCTGAAGTTTCTATAGGGACTACCTTAATATCCTTGATCCTAATTTCCTTAGTAATCATCCAGAAATCTATTCTTGTTGATAGCTTGCCTTTAAAATAGGTATGTTCTGGTTGTTTCTTTCTTAATTTGTATGTGTCCTCCAAGCCCCCTTTTTTAATATATTTTTTGACATATGCATATCACAGAAGATTTTACTAGTTTTCCTCTCCAATCTTCTTTTGACAAACCACAATTAAAATCCCCCTCCCCCCGTATTAATTTTGATGTATGCAAGTACGGTTCGACTAAGCCCATTATCTCCAAAAACCCTTTGACCAGTGGGATACCACAGGGATCAGTGCTGGGACCAGTCCTATTCAACATCTTCATCAGTGACATTGTGCAGGACCAAGAAGGCATAATTTCACTGTTCGCTGATGACACAAAGCTCTATAACAGAGTAGACACACTAGAGATTGTAGCAGAATGAGAAAAGACCTGCAGAAACTTGAAGAATGGTCAGGGATTTGGCAGTTGAAATTCAATGCAAAGAAGTGCAAGATAATGCATATTGGGCACAAAAACCCTGGCACAATACATCAGTTGGGGGGTGAGGATATAGCATGCACCAGCAGGAAAGGGATCTTGGGGTTATCATCTCTGATGACCTCAAGGTAGGGAAACAGTGTGACAAGGCAGCAGGTAAAGCAAATAGGATGCTGGGATGTACGGGCAGGGGTATCACCAGCAGGAAAAGGGAGGTCATAATTCCACTATACAAGACACTAGTGAGGCCCCACCTGAAGTACAGTGTACAGTTCTGGAGACCTTACCTATGTAAGGACATAGACAGGTTAGAGAAGGTTCAGAGGAGGGCAACAAAGATGGCACATGGATTGCATCACATGTCCTATGAGGACAGGATGAAGGAATTGAATATGTACTCCCTGGAGGAGAGGAGGGAGAGAGGGGACATGATAGAGACATACAAGTATCTTACAGGGAGGAACAGAGTGCAGGAATACACTTTTTAAGTGAAAAAGATGTTCCAGGACTAGAGGGCATGGGATGAAGTTGGAGGGAGGACAATTCAGAGGAAACATGAGGAATAATTTCTTCACAGAATGGGTGGTGGACGAGTGGAACACCCTGCAAGAGGAAGTGGTGGGGCTGAAACAATCACAGGATTTAAAAATGCATGGGATAGACATAAAGAAATTTGGGAGGTCAGGGTAAGGGCAACAGACTTCTAGGAAAACATAAACTGAACCTTCAAGCTCAAATGGGCAGACTGGGTGGGCATAGGCCCTTATCTGCCAACACTGTCTAATGTATCTATGTATCTCTTTCCTTTCCAACTTGGTCTGAGAGTTGTAAATATTAATAATCTTCACTGCTATCCATTTTACATTTGCATCTACTATAAATACTCCACCAGGTACTAAGTCCACTATTTTAGTAACTTTTACATCATTTGTCAGAAAAACAATCACCACCCCTGAGTATATTTCCTCCCCAATAGACCATAATGATGGCCTCCACCTCCAATCTTTCTGTGCAAGCCTTATCTCCATAAAGGTGTGTAAGTGGGTATCCTGCATTATTATGATATCACTTTCTAACTCACTTAATGTATGAAAAACTATAACTCTTTTCCTCCTATCTTTTATACTGTTTACACTATTTGTAAAGCAAGATAGGCAGTTAATTTGTTTAATTGTTTTCTACAATGCTCTTTTTACCCATCTTTAGCTTTTTTCCTTTTTTTTGAAACCTGCATGTCCATGGTGTCTCCATCTACTGCTTCCTCCATGTCCGATATATCTTAGCATGATGACAGTGAATCCTCTTCTATAAATGGCCCAGTCCTTGTCCAGTAGTAGGGCATATCTATTTGTTAGTTGTATTCCTTTCCTATCTCTTTCCACTGATAACCCTTTCTGGGCTCTGGGTTGTGCTTTCTTTTGGATCTGGTCACAATCATAAAGGCTAATTCCATTTTGTTTCCAGTTTTTGTTTGGTACTTCTTATCTCCTTTTCCTCTCTTATTATTTATTATTTATTGTAATTTCCCTCTCTTCCTGCTGTTCTTTGTCTTTCCTCCTGCTAGGGTGGGGGTCAGGAGCCTATCTTTATTCCTTGCATCATAAATGATTTGGTCTTCTTTCTCTTTTGCCTTTTGCGCCACTGCTAGATAAACATCCTGCTCTGCTGTCTTCCCTGGGTCAGGATCTTATGGGCTGCCCATGAGCAATGTAAGGAAAATGTTATTCCTCGTCACATAGGCTACATTTAACCTTGTTTTACAGTTCAACCCTTGATGACCAATAACGCCACACAATCCACATTTTATCTGTTTGCAAGAGCTGCTAAGATGGCATTTATCTCACACCTGTAGCAGACCCTTGACTGACCTGCATAGAAAACAACACCTCTATCCCTTCCCAAAAAGAAGCAGTTTGCCAGGTGTTGTATGTCTCCATTCACTTGTTTCAAAGTAACTTTATATTTCCACCCCCCTCCAGTCCATAGGAATTCTTCACCTAAAATGGATTTTGGAGGCCCATGCAATACACATTTTTGCTTCAACCAGAAAGTAATGTCTGACACATTTACCCCTTCATTTCCGAAAAGCACCGTGACAATTTTGAAAGCAGGTTTAGTTAAGGGTATTGCATAAAACTGACTCCATTGTGGTATTTGCTTAATTTGGTGAAACAACTTCCAGAATCTATCCAGACCCCCTGGATGTTTAAAACGTATATGGTATTCTGAGCTTCCTGGTACATGAATCAAAGCATAGATCTCATAAGGATAGAATTTCATGCATTCTTTTAAAAGCTGTCTTCCAATATAAAGTCGAACAGGGGCATCTGCAACTGCCCCCTTAACTTTAAGTCTTACTGCATTTCTTCTTTTTGCTTGCTTCAGTTGATCTTCTAGAAAGAGTTTTTCTTTGGTATTATCCCCCCCCCCCAGGCATTTGCCTCACAATGTTTTCCTCCCCACTTTAGTCTTTGTCTCCTTGAACAGTTTTTTGTTCTAATTTCATGGAAGTTTCATCACTACTTTCTCCCATTTGTTCCTCAATCTCTTTAGTGTCCTTTGAATTTTCAGAAAACTCCTGTGGTTCCTCAGATTTTCATTGATTTCATTGACAATACAGAGCAATTGGAGACCAAAGTCCATAAGCTCGCCACTAAAGCATATAAATAGCCCTTAATTCCTTTATCAGTACAGTACTGATCAAATTTAGCTTTAAATTCAGATATTGTTTTACTATCAACCACATCTCTGGGCAATGCATTCCATATTTGTGTTACCCTATTATTTATCCAAAATCGCCTCTTATTTGTATTTGTTTTCTCTTTAATAATTGCTGGCTTATGTGCTCTTGTATTATGTCCATGGTCGCTTATGTTTCAACCCTATACAGCCCCAAGAAAACAATCTTTACGAGCCTTAAAAATCAGGTACATGTCCCATCTCATTCTTCTATATTCAAGTGTATACAATCCCAATGCATTTAACCTCTGCTCATTTTGCTGTGTTCTCCATGTGTTGCTCTTTATCAATCTCATCTCTTTTCTATTTCATTTGATTTGAACTACCAGGCCTATTTGGGTCCGATCCTGACCCATCTGCTGTTTTGTCCATCCTGCATTTAACTGAGCAGTGTCCACCCACTCTGGGGTATCCTTAAAAGGAACTGGTCCTTCTCCTTCTGAATCTGTTGTTTTTTTTTTTTACTTGGGGGCCCCCTCCTGCTTCCCTTTTTTTACCAGCATCTGTTCTTTTCCTTTTGCTTTGCTTTTTACCTGCTGTTTGTCTTTAGTGCCTACTGTCCATCTTAGCCCAAGTTGTTTCCATCCCTCCATGGCCATTCCTTTCAGGGCAGTCTTCCCTTCAATTTTCGCTGTGTCAGCTGTATCTGGAGCAGCCGGCTTTGGCATTGCCACAGCAGCATGACTCAGCTGATCGTGACAGGCCACTTCCCTGTCACTGTTCTCCATTGCCTCCTGCTCCATCTCCCTCAGCAAGCTGCATTTCTTATTTTTTTTTAACTTTCTTCTTCTTTCTCCAATTCAAATACAAGTAAAGCATTTCTTAACTTAATGTTCTATCGTAACTTTCCTTTTGTGGAGGAGACTCTTCCAAGCTTGTTTCATCCTGTTTTCTTGTTGCATTACTTTTTTTCTTTTAATAGTTTGTTATCTCCCTGTTCTTTCTCCAGTGCCACTGCATTCTTCTTTTCCACTGTATTTGTATCCGTGGGTATTGAGGCCAGGGTGGAGACCTGTTCCCCAGCCTCCTGCACATCCTCACTCATGCCTGTTCTCACACCATCTGACAGTATCCAGAATACTGTCGTAGAGTCCCCCTACAGGAGAGATGGGTAATTTCCCCAGTGCCCTGGCCAAATTTCCCCCATTCACTAAAAGTACCACCAACAGCTTAATCTAGTTCAGTTTCAGTTGGTTACCATCTGTATCCCCCTCCACCTCAGCTGCCCCTGAAAAAGGGATTTCTAGTCTCAGTGGGCCTACTGGGTCAACAAAATTCAACAAATAAATAGTGCTGACTGTGGGCTCTTTACTGCAGCCAGCATGTTGTCAGAAGTTGTGCTGTATTAAAAGTGAACAGAGTTCCACCCACACAATCCCTGTAAGTACTATAAAATAGACCAGGCATCCTGTAGATCACCCCATCACCATATGAAGTAATATTTTGCTGTCTAATTGTTCCACCCGCTCCTGGTAGCTTCCTGTAACCTATAAAATATCAACCTGCTATCCACAATGTCTCTGAGATGGCAACCAGCACTTAACATTCTCTCACTTCCCTATCCAGACACCTTCTTCTGCAGACAAGTCCTGTATCACAATATACTGGGATGCAGTGATACAGGACTGTATGGATGGAAGCAAACCAAGTCTTACTGTACTGAACATAGTTGGCCTGCTGGCACAAGCATTAGTGTTATCAGTAGAGATGGGCGAAGTGGCCCCAATTCGCTCCACGGAGTGATTTGCTGAGTGAAGGCGAATTCGTGGAATGCTCCGCAACGCGAAGCAGAGTACTTCACATTATTAATGGGTAACTCAAAGTCCATTGAAAACACTGACTTCACTTTACTCCACCTTCCCAAACCACTACTCTATCAATTCTTAAGGTGAAGTACATTGAAAACAATGTACTTCTCCTCACTTTGCCTTGTTTTTAAGCTCAAAAGGCAAATTTTGCAGTAGTTCATGGGATTTCGGGTCACATGGGCTCTAGATTGTTCTGCACAGCCTCAGTTTGGGGTAGTGTGTGTAGAAAGCTGTAGGAGACAATCTGCTTTGAGAGCTGTCTGCGATTCAGACCTTCAAAAAGCTGTTAAAAAAGCCTTTTTGGGTCTTTTTTTTTTGCTGAAACTTTAGTTCATCAATTTTAGGAAACCCTCCTATGCTCATATCATTGAGCGTTTATTGTTTGTGTATGGATTTTGAAAGTTAATGTACAACATTCAGTCTGTGTACTGAGAGACAGTGGAAGTGTGCTTTGGGGGAGGGTCATATCTGTGGTGTAGGTAGATTAACTTGGACAAAAAGACAGTGCTTTCTGTTTTGGTGATATTTTTCTTGTATAACTGTGTTAATGTACACACATTAATATTTTCAATATTCCTTGCCTTTTTTTGCTGATTGTTGTGGTGCAGCAGTGCATAATTTTAGTTTGTTTAAAATATGTGGTTATATTACTGAAGTTTTCAATTTGCTATGCATTACTTAATGTGTGTGTGTGCGTATGTGTGTGATGCATGTCATCATATCAGACACCTTTTATTGTGCCACATAATAATTTCAGCAATGTGAAGCTGCTAGCCACTGCAGCTGTGTGATTGTTGTACTTGTGTATCTTTACTGGTACTAGTAATAGTGAATGTTACTGCAGCAGTACAGTACACTTCACAGTTCCGGCCCCAACTGGAAAAGGTATTCTTTCCAGATTTGAATTTCTGATGGTGAGCACTGGTTAGGTTAGGTGTTGTGCCTTTCTGTCTGCATCTCTTCAGTGCACAGCGCAATCTTAATCTGTATGTGCATTTGCATCTCTTTAGGGCCCAATCTCCATCTGTAACTGAAGTCACAGTTGTTTCTTTGGCTTCCCTTCAGAGTACTGGACAGTTGTGGTGCTTAATTCTGCATGAACATTGCACTCATTAATATGCGTTTTTAAGTCAGGACCATCAACACGAGTCACTCGTGATACAAATCCCATTCTTCATCATCACGGTCAAAAATGCAGTCACAGATCACGATTCACGATCATTCACATTACGAATCACAGCATTAATTTTTTTTCTAGTTGCTAGAATGTATTGTAAGCCTATTTTGTAGTATCTCTCCAGGCTTCACCACCCCACCATTGTATTCATTGATGCATGTTTTTAAGTCCGGGAGTTTTAAGCTACAGCTCATCGGGGAAGTACAGCCGGAGGCATTCAGGTTTCCTCATCATCACATTCAAAAATTCAGTCACAAATCACGATTCACCATCATGTCACGAATCACAACATTAATTTTTTTTTATAGTTACTTGAATGTATTGTTTGCCTGGTTTGTAGTATCTCCATGCTTCACCACCCCACCATTGTACTCATTAATGTTTGTTTTTAAGTCAGGAGTTGGACAGTGTCTGCAGTACATACACAGACTGGAAAGAAGACTGTCTGCACATGCAGTTTAGTACAGTATATTTGCACTGCTCAGAATACAGTGTCATGCATATGGAAGACAACAAAAAGGGTATAACTACATAAAAGGGTCAGGGATGGTGGAGTAACACATTTTATAACACAGCAAGGAAGGTGTGGGGGGGCACATGGTGTGAGTAAAAAAAAAAACTAAAGTGGGATCTCATGGTGATCCAGCAGCAGTTCCAGCATGGACATAATTTGCAACTGATGTCCCTCTATGTGATCCAGCCACTGCTCCACAGCACTCACCCTCTCATTGTTATCCTCAACAGCACTCCAGAAAACTGCCAAGTCAGCCTGTTACATGCAGTTCTCTGGGGTCCCACATTCTGCAGGCTAACCTGCTGGTGGTGGTGGTGATGGTGGTGGAGGAGGTGGGGGTGCTGGTGGAGCAGCAGGTGCTGCTGTGGCCCTCCACTTTTTAGGGATGCCGCAATGCACAGCTGCACCCTCTGCTACAGAATGGCCAGCAGGTGCAGACATGGTCTGTTCTGTGGCAGCCTGCACACTCCAACTACTGGTGATTGAGCATATGGGTGTGCTGGCCCCCAGTCGCCAGATGAGTCCCCCAGGGGCCACGGCACACCTCCACCTCACATAGGTGGCACTTGACCACACTGCTGTCCCTCCCAACACAGTCAAAAAACTGCCAAACAATGGAGGTGCAGGGAGGACCAGGCACAGGCAGGGGATGGCCAGATGAACTGGCAGCCAGCTGGTCACAATGCTGAACAGGAATGGGTTCCACACATGAGCCCGGGGGAACAGGCACATCCTGCTCCAGAGGACCTGGTGCTGGACTTGGTGGTGGTGGTGGTGGTTCGACTGCCTCAGAGTCAGGACAGGAGGCAGTGCTGATCCTGCTTCTGAGGGGAGGGACACTCGCAAGTTTTGAGTGGTCTAACAGAATGGACCCCATGCCCTCCACATATGTGCACAGTATGACGCTACCACTACTGCGCCTCCCAGAGCTGCCCCACCCCAGACATTCTCTCCACCCTGGTCCATCTCTCCTACTGAGCTCCCTCAGTCTGAGCAATCACTACTCACAGTGTCACACAACACACACACACAGTCACACAGACACAGACAAACAACTAACTAATTATAAAGGTAAGAAAATAAAATTTACAGAAAGAACAAATTAAGTAAAAAGAGTACAGGAAAGACAAATAAATGTAGCTTTAAAAAGCTGTTGGCCTAAATCAAAGTTTAAATCTCTTCCTAGCTCTGATCTCAAAGTATCAGGAGTCACAAAACACACTACTCTCTCTCTGTCTGCACAGGAGAATGTAAAAGTGTCTGCTTGTATGACTCACTTTCTTCCTGCCTTGCTAAAGAGCATGTGACTTACAGTACTGTAAGCCATATGATGTGTGGGGCTGCCAAATCTGAAACACCAAGTGGATCACTTAGAATCATAAGGAGGAACACAGGAGTCCATTAAAACAATGACTTCACCTTGCTTCGCATTACCATTCTGCCTGAGACGCAAAGTGGTAATGACAAGGCGGAGGAGGCACTTTAGATTGCCCACTCCCAGAGTGGAGTGGCATTTTAAGCCCACTTCATGTTCATCACTGCGGAATTTAAATTCACTGCATCCTAGTTATCAGTTGGCACCAATGATCTTGGTTTGGGAAAGGGCCCTGAGTCTCAAAAGGACAGTTCGGTGAAGGATGATGAGCATCCAAGGGACTGTTCTACTCCACATTGTTGAGTGGAGTGAGGTAGGGTGAGACAGTTGACGTGAGTCTGACTCCTGGTGGTGTTTTCATACACAAGAGTGTGGTGTATACATATATTGAACCACAACAATCAGATGAGAGAAAGAAAGAAAGAAATATATTAGCTGGGATTTGAGACCATGCTGCCCAAAAACACATTCCTGTTGCACTACCAGTTGTGCCACCAAGGTAACTAGAAACCCAGGATTCCCAGAAGCACCTTACTCCTTCTATAATGCACAACTTGATGCTGCCCAGATATTTACATTTTCATACACAAGGGTGTGGTCTGCACATATATGGAATCTAAACAAACAGAATTGAGAAAGAAGTACTGTAAGTGCCTTAGTGGAGATTAGAACCCAGATCACCTGAAGCACTATTCTGGTTGCACAACCAGCTGTGCCACCAAGGCTGCTGGAACCCTATGACTCCCAGAAGCACCTTACTCTTTTCTGTAATGCACAACTTGATGTTGTGCAGATAAACAGATTTCTATACAAAAAGATACTGTGTGCATATATATGGAACCCAAACAAAAGAAAAGAGAAAGAAATAAGTGCATTAGCTGGGACTTGAACCCAGTCTGCCTGGAATACAGTTTGCAGCATCAATGACATGGGCTCAGGAATGAGCCCCAAGCATTGGAGGATGAGTCTGGGGAGAAGAATGATTGTCCAGAGAACTGCTCTCCTCCACCGGGATGGGATGGAGTGAGGTGGTTGATGACAGTTGGATTCCTGGGGGTGTTTTTATACACAAGGCTGTGGTGTGCACATACATGGAACTGAAACAAAGAGATGAGAGAAAGAAAGAAATTCCTTAGCTGGATTTGAACCCACACCTCCTGGAATACCATTCCGGTTGCACTACCAGCTGTGCTTACATGGCAACTGGAAACATAGAACTCCCAGAAGTTCCTTGCTCTTACTCTAATGCCCAGCCTAGTGCTGCACAAATAATTACATCTTCATACAAAAGGATGCAGTGTGTACATATACAGAACCAAAACAAACAGAAGAGACAAATGAATAAGTACCGTAACTGGGATTTGAACCCAGGCCGCCTGGAATACCCTTCCATTTGCACTGCCAGCTGCACCACTAATGCAACTAGAAACCTATGACTTCCAGAAGCACCTTATTCTTTCTCTTATGCACAACCTGGTGCTGCACAGATAATTACATTTTCATGCACAAGGGTGTGGTGTGCACATACATGGAATTCAAACAAACAGAAAATATAAATAAATAAGTGCTTTAACTGGGATTTGAACCCAGGGTGCTCAGAATAATATTCTGGTTGTGCTACCAGCTGTTGCCACCAAGGTAACTGGAGACGTGGGACTCACAGAAGTTCTCTACTCTTTCTCTACTGGTGCTGCACAGATAATTACATTTTCATACACAATGGCTGTGTGCATATATGAAATCCAAATAAATGAAAGAGAGGAAAAAATAAATGCCTTAACTGGAATTTGAACCCAGGTCCCCTGAAGTATTGTTCTGGTTGCACTACCAGCTGCGCAACCAATGCAGCTGGAGACCTGGGAATCCCAGAAGCATCTTACTATTTCTCTTTTCATATTGCTGGTTGGTCCTGCCCTTAAGGTCTTTTGCCAATCCCCTGCCCTAACTGCTGCTCCCCCACCATCAAGAACAGATGGGATTCACACAAAGCAAAGCCCACAGACTGCATAGATCATTTGAGGCAGTTGCAGCACATAGGATTTTTCTTGGTTTTCTCTTTTCTTCCCATTCCTGCCCACCACCCCATGATGTTGGCTTTGGACATCAGTAGCGCGCGCTGTGTCGATACCACACTCCACAAGAGAGCAAACTCCTCTGCTCGCTGCAGGGACCTTTGCTGTGCTGGGTCCTGGCCATCTCCCTCCCTGGCTGGCTCCCACTCCCCTCAGCAGCACTCCCTATCCAGGCCACCAAATTGTGATGTACCAGGGCATGCTAACAAACCCAGGTCACCAGCACAAAAGCACATCACATTTCCACTTGAGCCTTTGGGTGCCTCCGGTAATTATATTTTCATACACAAGGATGCACTGCACACACATATATGGAATCAAAACAAACAGAAAAGAGAAATAAATAAGTGCCTTGGTGGGTATTTGAACCCAGGCTGCCCAGAATAATGTTCTGATAGTGTTAACCAGCTTTGCCACTAAGGCAACTGGAAACCTGGGACTCCAAGAACATCTTAGTCTTTCTGTAATGCACAACCTGGTGTTGCACAGATAATTACATTCTCATACAAAGGGTGTAGTGTGTACATATATGGAACCAAACAAATGGAATAAAGAAGAAATAAGTGCTTAGCTTGGATTTGAACCCAGGCTGCCCAGAACACCATTCTGGTTGCATTATCAGCTGCACCACAAAGGCAACTGGAAACTTGCTACTCCCAGAAACTCTTCAATCTTTCTCTAATGCACAGTCTAGTGCTGCACAGATAATTACATTTTCATACAAGAGGTTGCAATGTGAACATATATGGAACCCAAACGAACAGAAAAAACAAATAAGTGCCTTAGGTTTGATTTGAACTTAGGCCACCCAGAATATCATTCTGTTTGCACTACTACCCTGCAACTGCCCCACCAATGCAACTAGAAACTGGGACTCCCAGAAGCACCTCACTTTTCTCTATGCACAGCCTGGTGCTGTACAGATAATTACATTTTCACACACAAGGGTGTGGTGTTCACATATGGAACCCAAATGAACAGAAAAGAGAAAGAAACAAGTGCCTTATCTGGAATTTGAACCCAGGCCACCTGGAATACTGTTCTGGTTGCACTACCAGATGCACAACCAAGGCATCTGGAATACTGGTACTCATAGAAGTACCTTATCCTTTCTCTTTTCATATAGCTCTTTGGTTCTGTCCTTCCTGTCTCCTGACAATCCCCAGCACCAACTGCTGCTCGCTCCATCTTTGAGGCTGGTGGGGTACCACACAGAGCAAGGCCCAATAACTATGTAGATTATTCATTCTATTTGGACCTCACCAGGCCACCTTGAAGCCAGCAAGGCTCCTAGTCACCCCTGTTGAGGTCACTGCAGCACTGCCCATGGCTCTTTGGACCTCACCAGCCCACCTCAAAGCCAGCCATGCTCCTAGTCACCCCTGTCGGGGTCACTGCAGTGCTCCCCATGGCTCTTTGGACCTCACCCATCCACCTCGAAGCCAGCAAGGCTCCTAGTCGCCCCTGTTGAGGTCACTGTGGTGCTTCCCATTGCTCTTCGGACCTCACCAGCCCACCTTGAAGCCAGCAAGGCTCCTAGTTACCCCTGTTGGGGTCACCACCACCTTGAAGCCAGCAAGGCTCCTAGTCACCCCTGTTGGGGCCACTGTGGTGCTCCCCATGGCTCCTTGGACCTCACCAGCCCACCTCGAAGCCAGCAAGGTACTGTAGCCAGCAGGTTCCATTTCAAGTCCTCAGGCAGCCTAACTTTGAATTCTGGCACCTTTTCTAAGTGGCTCCCTACCTTCCAAGCTGTGGCTGAATTTCTACCTCAGCTTACCTCTGCACTATTGCAGACTAGAGGAGACCACAAAAACCCCTGTACAGAGTGACTTAAATGTGCCTCTGTCCAGCTGAGCTGTAAACTGAATTTGTGCCTGGAATTGCAGCTCCCTGGTATTTATGGCATTTCTGTGTACACTGCAATCTTGGATTTTATGGCACTGTTTCTGATTTAATTATATGCTCCTAGCCTGCTATTCTGTGAGAGACACTGAAGTCAAATTTCTCCCTCCTGCCACCCCCTTCCCCATGTCTTATTAAATGATTGTTCCTTGGGTGAGGATATTCTCTTTTCCCTCAGTGACTGGAACATTTCTTCTGGGGTGAGGATCTCAAAGCAGCTAGTTTGTGAATTTCATTGTTGGATAGCCCCAGAAATCTGGTGAATATCTCCACACTTAGCAAAAGCCTTTATAAGGTTTCTAGTTGCAGCTCTATATCTCTGCCTGCTGGATAGTTTCATCCTTGGACTTAGTTACTGTCTCACTCCTGCAGTCAACTGCACATTTGCTTCAGTCCTGTCTCTATTCCTGAATTTGCTGCTTTCTCTCTTTTTTCCTAGTTCTATGTTCCCTTCTTTTCCTTACCAGTTTACATTATTGGGGTGATCTCACTTCACTGCAGCTTTGTAGGAGTACTTTCCCTTCTGCTAGCCCTCCAACTCTCAGTAGATCTTCTCTGTCAGCCATCTACTGACTCTGGCTACTCAAATAAAGCCGATGACTGGAGCTATTTTTTCTCAAACCTAATTATCAGGGGTAATACCTCTATCCCTGAAACCTGGCTCCTAAAGCTTACCCCATTTTCTAGTATAGCTGACTACCTAAGCCATTCCCCTTTTTATATGTCACTTGAGGGCAAACTCCAAACCTCTTTCCTTGAGACCTGGGTACCCCTACGTCATCTCTCTCTCTCTCCAGTGATATTGAACCTAACCTGGGCCCTCCTGATGGCATCTCTCCCAAGAACCCATCTTATTATTTCACAGAAAAGTGGCTTAAGCTTGCACATATGAACATTAGAAGACTGTCAGCTAATTTTGCACAGCTTGAAGCCTGGATTGCTCACAACTCCCCTGATGTCTTAGGTCTAACCGAGACTTGGTTAAAACCTCATATACCAGCTTCATTATGTAGGATCAATGGATATAAACTTCACAGATGTGATCGTCCAAATGCTAAAAAGGATGGTGGTGTTTTATTTTATACCAGACAGGACCTTGACATTACGGTCCTCCCAGTCAACACTACCTGTCTATGTGAAACTATTCATATAGTTTTTACCTTAGGTCTCACTAAGAAACTAAATGTAATGTGCATCTATAACCCTCCTAAAAATGGACTGACAGGCCTGACCAAGGTGATTGACCATCTTTCCTTGCTAAAGGGTAGACAAGAGCTCATTGTTATGGGGGACCTCAACCTGGATTGGCTAGGGAAAAACTCTAATCTCTATGCTGCTGGACTCAGCAAGTTACACCTGTCTCAACTGGTCAATCTCCTGACCAGACAGGCTAGTAACAGCAGTCTCCAGTCTCTTCTAGACTGGGTCATCTCCAACAGGCCTGAGAGGATCAGTGCTGTTGGAGTTTTACCAGATTTAACTAGTGACCACTCCCCAGTTTACTGTGTTTGGAAAGCTAGGGCCCCTAAACCACCCTCCAGAGAAATTAATTTCAGGGATTTTTCCAAAATGGATAGGAAAGCCCTAATCTTGGAGCTACAGAACACGGACTGGGCACCTCTATATAATACTTGTAATATGGAATGTGCTGCTCAATACCTCCTTACCATGCCTTTGAACCTTCAAGGCAAATATATTCCAGTAAAAAGGTGCCATATCTGGGGATCTGCTACCAGCTGGTTAAATTCTTCACTCCTGTCTTCTCTTGAAAAAAGGAATAAAGCCTGGAACAAAGCTAAGCTAACCCAGTCCCCATTGGACTGGGCAGAGTATAGAAGACTCCGAAACCTATGTAAGGTTTCCATCAGATCTGCTAAGGGCAATTACTATCGTCAGCTCCTTAGTACCTCTGTCAGTGACTCTCGTGTTTTTTTGGAGTCATGTTAACACCATCATAGTGAAAAACAAGTCCAATGCCATCTCTGATATGGTCATGGATGGTTGTAATTGCAATAATCTGCTTACTATCACCGAGGCTCTTAACTCCAGATTCACTGACCTCTCCTCCTATACTGCATGTCCTGGGCCTTTACCTGTCACTCCACAGGATAATCTTAAACCTTCCAACCCATCTTTCACCCTTCTCCCAGTCTCTGAGACTGAAATATTATGCTTACTTAAGTCCATCTCTCCTGCTGGATCGAACGGAGCAGATGGACCCTTACAAAAATTTCTAAGAACCGTTGCACTGTCTATAGTCTCTCCAGTGACTAGACTTTTAAACCTGTCTCTTCTTACAAGACATGTCCCTTCCCTCTGGAAGATTACTCAAGTTGTACCAGTCTACAAAAAGGAGGACACCACTAACTTGGATAACTACTGCCCTATTGCCATCCTCTCCACCCCTCTAAAATACTGGAGAAAATTGTTGCTACCCAGGTCTCGGATTACCTGTACTCCTTCAAACTCCTCACCCCGACCAACGTGGTTTCCGACATGGGCACAGTACATTCACTGCTCTCATACAGTTTACAAATCATGTCAGACTCGCTATGGACAAAGGCTGTCTCACTGGGGCTACTTTTGTTGATCTTACAAAAGTGTTTGATTTAGTTGACCACCCGCTGCTCCTATAAAAGTTGTCATCCCTAGGCTTCTCACCCTCTGTCACCGCCCAGTTCCAAAATGATCTTTCAAAGCAGCAACAATTTGTCAAGATCAGAGATGCTAAGTCCCCTCTTGCTCCTACTTGGATCGGAGTGCCCCAGGGTTTGCTTCTTGGTCCTCTTCTGTTTTCAGTCTTCATAAATGGCATCCCACCGCTCACTAGTGCTTGCTCAGGTCTGCTGTATGCATACAATCCTTTTCTTTACTCATCCTCCTCAAACCTTTCAGATATCAACCTGAACCTCAATAGTAACTTCAATACCTTTCAGAGCTGCCTATTGCAAAACAAGCTTGTCTCGAATAAAAATAAAATGGTGACTATGCTATTCGGTTCAGGTTCAAAACTTTGGTCCTGCACCCAACCATTAAGTATCAGAGCATTTGATGGCTCTCCCCTTAACACAGTTACCTCTTTTAAATACCTAGGAGTAACCCTTGATCCCACCTTGGATGTTGACCTGCACCTAGCCTCAGTCATTAAATCTGTCAATAATCAACTTGGACTGGCATATAAGGTGAGACATAGTCTAGCATCCACGGCGAGGATGGCCATTGCACAAGGGATCCTGAGACCCAAATTGGCGAATGGGTTAATAGCCTTTCCGGCAACTACTGGAAGGCTCCTCCAAAAGTGGGATGTCTGCTACAACAGCATTTGCCGTTTTGCTTTGTCTTTGCCCAAACTTGCTCACCGGTGCACACTATACTCCAGTCTGGGATGGTTTACCCCCTCAGCCTTCCAACAGTTTACTTCCTACTGTTTTATAAAGAATATAAGCTCCTCCCAGATAACTGACAAACTGGCTCTACTGCTCAAACCTGTGACCTCTGCCTACCCACTGAGATCAGCTGACAAATCCCTTCTTGTCCAACCGAGATGTAAAACCAAAATGGGGGAGAATGCTTTCTTTAGCTGGGCTCCTAATCTATGGAACTTCCTTCCACTGAGTCTAAGAATCTCCCCTTCTCCACACAGCTTAAAACAGGAGCTTCGTATGGCTCTTCTAAGCTCTGAACCCTGCTTCTGTCTTCTATCCACCCACTCCTGTACTGGTTCCTCCTAGTTGCCTACCAGCTTCAACCTCTACTAATCTCAAACCTGCTTGGAAATCTTGTTATTTCCTCTCTTCTAGCACTTACTCACTAGTTGTATGACTTATGACTGTTAGTTATTTGCGCTCATATTTCTGTTTTGTTAGTGCATGTACAGTAGATTCCTGCAAATGTACTGTCATTGCTGACAATTTTGTGTAATTGTACTATGTCTGACTTCTACTTGTTCCCATGATGTTTTCTTGTATCTACTATTGTCTGTGTACCCTTTGTTGTAATCTCCTGGGTCGTACCTGAAAATAGGCAGCTATGCTGTCTAGTGTACCTACCTGGTTATCAAAAACTAAATAAATAAACAAATTCATGGTAGTCATAGCACATATGTTTTTTCCTGTTTTCTTCTCTTCTTCCCAGTCTCTGCTCACCACTCCATGGAGTCAGCCTCAAACATCAGCAGCATGCACTGTGGTGATACCACCCATCATGAGGGAGCAAGCTCCTCTGCTCACAGGATGGGGCCATAGCTGTGCTGTGTCCCAAACATCTCCCTTCCCAGTTGTCTCAAGCTCCCTTCGGGAGTACTCCTGAGATAGTCCACTGATCCTGACATAGCCAGGCTTGGTACCAAACCCGGGTCACCAACATGGGAGTGTATAGTGCTTCCACTGGAGCCATTAAGTGGTCCCAGATAATTACGTTTTCTTACACAAGGGTAAATTGTGCACATATATGGAACCTACATTGTGCGTATATATGGAACCCAAACAAACAGAAAAAAGAAATATGTGCTTTAGTGAGTATTTGAATGCAAATCACCCAGAATACTGTTCAGAGTGTGCTGCCAGCTTTCCCAACAAATTACCCAGAAAGATGGGACTCCCAGAAGCACCTTACTTTTTCTTCAATGCACAACCTGGTGTAGCACAGATAATTACATTCTCATACAAAAGGGTGTGGTGTGCACATATATGGACCCAAACAAATAAAAAAGGAGAGAAATAAGTGGCTACACAAGGCAAGGTCATTTAATTTATAAAGCACCATTTCCTGAAGGTTCAGGGCACTGTACATAACTTAAACATTTTGAAACAGACATATCACATAAAAGATAAACATAATAAGAAATAACTGCATCACACCCATTAAGAATACCAAAACTGCCATTCATCAGAATACTCTCCAAGCTGAGGAAGGCATGCTCAAATAAGTATGTTTTAAATAATGTTTTAAAGGCCTCCACCATGGCAGCAGAGTGGATACTCCCCAGAAGAGAGTTCCATAACACTGGAGCTGCTACTCCAAAAGCTCTTTATCCAGATTGCCTTAGCTGGGAGAATAGAACAGCCAGTAAGGTCAGGTTGGGAGATAAAAAAAACAGTAGATCTTTCAAGTAATCAGACCACAAACCACTCAGGGCCTTGTATGTTAACAAGCATATTTTAAAGGTTATGCAACACCACAAAGGCAAACAGTGCATCACACACTGGACTGGCATGATATATTCAGTCCAAGAAGTTCCCACTACCAACTGAGCTGCAGCATTCTGGACCAGTTTCAGGCATTGCATTAAACCTCAAAATAGCCCTAGGTACAGAGCATTACAGTAGTCTAATCTAGAGATAGCAAAAGAATGAACAATTGTCACCAGGTCTGGATGAGCCAGATGCAGTTTGATCCTGGCAATGTTTCTTAGATAAGAAAAGCCTGATTGGACCATTGCTGACACCTGCTGGTAAAGTGTCAATCTTTGGTCCAAAATTGCTCCAAGATTCTTAACTGCATCACCAGCACCAAGTGCACTGCTGCACCCAATTGACTTGGCTTGATCAACATGACATCTGTCCTTCCCTGGGTTAGTACATAACTAGTTTGAGGCCATCCAGTCATTTATCTCAGCAAGAAATTGCCCCATCACCAAAGCTGCATGATCCCAACCAAGACAGCAAGACAGGTACAACTGCGTATCATCTGCATAACAATGAAACTCTACCTTGTACCATCTAATGATCTCCCCCAAGGGCAACATCTACACAGTAAATAACACAGGAGCAAGGATCAAACCTTGGGAAACCTCACAAGAGACAGCAGAATACCCAGAGACAAAAATGCATAGGGCAACCTGGTGCATTCTACCGGTTATGTAGGACTCAAACCAGCCCAAAGCAGTGCTGGTGAGACCCACATAGATCTTCAGGTAATCCAAAAACACCCTGTGGTCACCTGTGTCAAATGCTGAGGAGCAATCAAGAAGGACCAAAATGGAAGAAAGTCATTGATCATTCACTAGGAGGAGATCATGAGTCACCCTGACAATTTTAGTCTCAGTGCTATGGCAGGGCCAACAACTGACTGGAGAGGTTCATAGATGTTATAATTCTACAGGCAATCCACAAGTTCATCAGCCACCACCTTCACAATAACCTCCCCCAAGAAAGAGAAGATTCAAAACAGCTCTGTAATTCACCAGAACATCAGGATCTAAGGAAGGCTTTTTTAAGAAGGGTTTAACCACTGCCTTTTTCTGGGCAAATGGAAAAACACCCTCTCCAAGGAGCCACTGATGATCTCAATGATCACTGGATCCAGAGATTCACTGCAGCCTAAAAGCAACCATGTTAGTCCCAAGTCCAGTATACAGCAGGTGGGATTCAGACTAGGGATCATCTGAAGCAACTCATCCTGAGAAACTGGCAGAAACTCACTCCAGGTAGGCATATCTACATTACAAGATGGTAGACTACAGCTGGCAGCTGAGAGGCTGCTTGAAGAGATAACAGCTCTTATGGAGGACACCTTGCCAGTGAAGAATTTATCAAATCCCTTCGACTTATCTGCTGAAAAAGCTCTAATAGATTGCAGACAAGGAGGATTTAATAATCAGCAGACAGTGCCAAAGGCCTGAGCTGGCCGATTCTTCCCTGCAGAAATCAGTCTTGACAGTAACTATGTCTTTTTTATGTTGATTGACTGTTGATACTCACTGTAATGAGGTGTCACCACCAACCTGCCCTCTCCAGACTGTGACCTTCTCCAACAAGGCTCCAACTTCTGTCCCTTGTTCTTCAACCAATGCAGCTCATCACAGTACCACAGTGAACTGCAACCGGATATCAAGGAACAAATGCAGTAAGGTGCCAGGAAGTGTAAAGCAGCTGTAAGAACAATATTATTATGCTCCATGGCCCTCTCAGCCCCCTGCACTCAAACAAGCATCATACCTGAGATGTTTTGTACATACTGAAGCCTGCAAGGCTCCAAATTATGTTTTGAACAATACTGGATAATCTACATGGAAGAGGTATTGAAACAGGGGCCCCACAAAGCAATAACACCATGTGATGATCTGATCAGCTGACAGGATAGACCTTGACTGCAATAAAGTCAAGTCCCAATGAGAAGATCAAGTCCATGTTGATTTGTTCTGGAGGCAACTGCTTGTGCTAGTCCTAGTGAGGACATCAGCTGGAAGAATTATTGTCCAAAACGTGAGGATTCATCATTGACCCAAGGATAGATGTCCCCAGCACTAACAATATGAAGGCATCCAACATCTGTTTGACCATGAAGTCCACCAACTCCAGCAGGAAAACACTCCCATACTCTGGAGGATGGTATATGAGAATGATCTTACCACTAACACCTGGAGTGCATCTAACTGTCACATATTCAAAGGACCTGAATATTCCCATGGGGAGTACAGCCCCTTCTGCAGTCCCTTAGCTAGGATTCGAGCCCAGGTCACCTGGAATACTGTTCCAGTTGCACTACCAGCCACACCAACAAGGGGACTACAAACCTGCAACTCCCAGAAGCACCTTACTATTCCTCTAATGCACAACCTGGTGCTGCACAGATGATTACATTTTCATACACAAGGGTGATGTGTGCACATATATAGAACCCAAATAAACAGAAGAGAGAAAGAAATAAGTGCCTTAAACTGGATTTAAATTGGTGTTGGCTATTAGTTGATGTTCCTGACACCTCTTATGCATGCAACCTAGGGACTCGGCAGTCATCAGCATGTTCAAGCATGGCAGTGTGCATGACATGCCACTGATGCCGTTGACAATCTGAAGTCAGGGAAATATACAAAAAAAAAACCTCTGTTAGAAAGCAGTATGAAGTTGGGAATATAAGGGCCAACTCCCCCTAAAACAATCATACTGAGTATGTCTCAGGTGGGGTCTATTGAGTGATATTGATCTCTCCCTGTTGGTAGCCCCTCCACTGCGGAAGTCACAGTCCTCCCAGACCGGGAGGCTGGTAGGGAAAAGTTAGAGTGGAGAGTGGTTCAAGGAGATAAGGGTTGATATGGGGTACATCCCACTCTGGTGGCAGTGACACAAAAAGATCTGAAAAAAATCTGTACTACAAATACACATAGATTTACAGTAATTTTTAGTTCATAAACCTTTTTAAATTATTCTTAACTTTGTCATTTGTCATGGTTTTTGCACCACACCTGGGTGATGCCTTATTCCCTCACAGGACAACATTATTGGTGACTGGTAACACACTCAAAATGGTTGGTAGGTGGGCAGGTGAGTAGTAGTAGTGAGTAGTGCCTATAGATCAGGCTTCCTAAAAGCAATGAAAATAGGGAGTGCTGAACCATGAAAACTCATATTGGATCAGTTTCTCTTGCAGAATATCTTGACGCTGTGCTATATTTTATTTGGTGAAGAAGAGGGACACAAGCAGTGTACTTCAAGGTATACTTAAATTTCCTAATATAAATAGGCTGCCCACATGACCATGGAATCCCAAAGGTTTCTACCCACTGTTGCTATTTTATATCTTCTTCTAAGTGCAACACTCCATATAATTTAATTACACGACTTCAGAACTGAACTATAGCTACAACTATTTTTCAAGATACAGAAAGCTGCAGCTACCTACATGTCAAGAAGGAAACACAGTTGATTCTTGTCCTTGTTTTGTCTGGCATTTCTGATTTTTATAAGCGGTTCTTCATGATGTGTTGATAAATGCCTTGGTGGAATCCAGGAAATAAACACTTGTACCATGAGAGAATGATGCCGTTAAATATAAAAAATATGTTGCTGGCCTGTGGATGCAGTATCATTGATTAGGATGCCAGTGACTGGGTGCATATCCTGACCTTAGTGTGCTAGAATGCTGACTTGGGGTAAGAAAGCTAAGCATCCCACAGAGTGTTCTCCTCCTCTGGGAATAGAATGCTTCTGGGCCCTTTGCACTACAATCAAGTGGGAGCCCATTAACAGTTGTGCAGTGTATTGCTGTAGCTAGGGAAAAGTGCTGATGGGCTGGCATGGCAAACTTTGTGTGTTCACTCTCACGTCCTTATATCTCTGTCTTCAATGTCTTGGGATACTGTTGTGATTGAAACACCATGAAACAACAAAGGCAAATCAGGATGACCGTGGGCACTATAAAGACTCAGACCATTTACAACCCACCTCATTTGGGTTTGTTCAGATAGGGATACTAAACTGGCACCCCCATCATGGGGGAAAGCTATGAGGCAAGAAAAAAATGGCAGAGAAAGTTGTTGGGCTTGTGGTGGCCACATGAAGGAAGGATATAGCCCTGAGAGAGAGAGAGAGAGAGAGAGAGAGAAGAGAGAGTTTATCCTTCATTAAAGAAATAGAAAGGGGGGCACTCCTGAGCAGCTTTGAGGAAACAGCTAATTTTCGGCACTCCCAAGAGTTATTGTACAAAAGTTGCTTTAAAACTGAATTTCCTACAAAGTTTTGGCAGCAAATGGTGTATAAATGTGCAAGACTGCCCAGATGGGGAAAAATCAAGGAGCTACTGTCACTTTTTCAGATTTCATTGCTCCCAAGAAATCTCAGCAACAATGAGACGAGTGGCCTGGGTCATCTAGTGAAGTAGCAGCCCCGACTAAAATGGCTTCATGGGGAGTGATGTTACTCTCAATCCAAGTAACCCTAAATCAGCTGGTGAGATTGGTGCAGGACATCAATAAGAAATTGATGCTTTATCACCCCAAGTCTCAGCTTTGGAAACCAGGATGGACCATTGTAAACAGATTTTCCTGAGATCAGAAGCCTCTGTTCTTAAGGCTTGTGACATGACCACTAAATTAATAAAAGAAAACTCCTTGTTGCACCAGAGGTTGGAAGTGGTAAAGAATCAGGCCAGGGAGTGGAACATAAGAGTGTTGGGCCTCACAAAATCTGTGGAAGGGGAGGACTGCTTGGGTTTCATCTGCTCTTGTCTGCCAGATATTCTGGGCTTGTCAGAAGATGCTCCCCCATCTCGTTTGACACAGCGTACCACATTGTTCCAAGGCAGACCACTTTGGACACCACAGCTCCTAGAATCTTAATGATTATATCTACTGGTGTGGGCAATCACTATCAGATTCTCTCTATGACCCAGAGGAAATGAATCCTCAAGTATGGGAATGACACCCTGCAGTTCATCTCAGACCTGGCCTACAGTACCAGAGATGGAAAGCATTCGATGGGATCCAGGACTAACTGAGAAAATTTAAGATTCAGCACCAGCAACTGCTCCCTGCTAGACTGCACCTGACTTGGAAGGGGAGGAAGTATCAGTTCACATATCCCAACAATGCAGACAAAATGCTTCAGTGTATTGAGTAGGAGATCGAGGGTCCAGCAGAGGATGGAGCCTCTTTGGAGGAGGATTGATGATGGATCTACAATCCTTCTGGTGTTGTGAGTTATGAACTGAGTCTGGGGTTTACAAACCTCTAGCATGGTAATCAGAGTTTATCTTTTCCTCTGTTGTACCTTACTGTATGTATAATTCTTGTTTTTCCCAGAGTGAAGACCTTCCCTGCAGTTTTAATGCTCTGTGAACTCTGGCTTTTAGCTCCCATCATACTTTAGCCCCTTCGAGGGTATGTTCCCCTACTGTGTATATTGTTTACTGTAGATGTGGAGCTTAATTCATTTGGAACTGGCTTGGACTGTTAAATGTTATACCTTACTCAGGCTGCCACTCTCAATGCTTTAATGTTTGCAAGTGCTGTTTGATGATGAAGAAATTATTTTTGTTGCTTATTGATATTTACTTAAGGGAGTGAAGTTTCTTTTTTTACATATATGTATAATGCTGTATGATGCTGGGGGAATCATTTGTGACCACGATATTTAAGTGGTCATTTGGGCCATTTGGGTGTTTAATAGATTGCAAGTTAGATTCCTCTTATATCCTTTTCAGCTATATGCTGTGGGGTTCTATATGGTTGATAGTGGGTTCTTCCCTCCATGATCTAACTCTATCAGAGGTGTCTGGCATCATCCTTTCATTATGACTTTGATTATATATATATATATATATAGATGTTATCCTCCTGTGGTATTATTGATTTGTATGTTTTTGGCTTGCAAATTAATAAATAAATAATACAACAAAAAATAGAAAAGATTATCCTTGTCCCATGCAACATAAAGACTGAGATGGAATAGCCAGGACTGATGGTAGACATATCTTTCTTTTCAAATGAGATGTTAAACACTTTTCCATTTCTCTGTTCTGCTGCTTGATCTGGTGGGCATTTAAGATGGCATGACACTTTACAGAAAGAGTAGGGGAATTTTTATTGAAACAAAAGGAAACATTACATCATGTGAAAAACATTCAAACAAAATCAGAGAACATAAACATGAACATAAAAAAAATACGTACATAATGAAAAACAAGAAAGATAAACAAATTAATCACTATGCAATCTCTTTTAAATTGATAAAACCTTACCCCACGTCCATGTGTTCTCGATATTTATATCTGGTGTACATCAAAAGATAGTATCTAAATTATTCCATAAATATATGACTTTATCTAAGTTGTGCTTTCTTTTATCGTTTTCTTTAACTGTCATTATAGCTACTTCAATTTATGCTATCAAAACTTCAGTTCTTTGTTGAATTAGCTGGAATACATATTGACATCTACTTTGCCACATGTAAAATTTGATACCTGCAAAAATTACATGCAATGTACTAGCATGAAAATGTCTCCATATCCATGAATAATCCCCTAAAATTAAGGTATTACAAGTCATTTTGGATAAAAATGGCCATCTCCATTTAAAAGCTAAGTCTGCCCAAAATTGTACAATTTCTGGGCAAATAAAAAAAAATTATGTAATGTCTCTTCACAAGCTATACAGGATAATTTTGGACAATAGCGCTCCTGCAAAGATTTATATTTTAAATTTCCCTTAACTCCTAATTTCCCTTGGCAACATACCCAAGTGACATCCCACATATTCTGTGATATTCTGGTATTTGTAAGACCTGCAAGAGCCTGAGGCATCTTAGTCAGTACACATTCTGGGAAGACTAGTGTCACTTTTTGTAAGTCAAAAACTATATGTTTATATAGTTGTTGCCTATGTAATGTAAAAAGGGTGTTTTTTTCCAGTTTCCACTGTCTGATCTTTTTTAAATTTGAAATTGTGTAATCCAGCACTTTGTATTGACTTAATATTTTTGGAGGATTGTGGTCCCATTTCCCCAAGTATGTCTGAAAAGCATGCCCCAACCAAATCTGCCAAGAGTGTTGCATTGTATTCTTACAACTCCCCAAGGTGTTAGATAAAAAAAAGTATGGACAAAAACTATTGAATTCACCACATTAAGCCCCCCCTCTTTATATGGTAAATATGTAATCTGTCTTTTGACCGGATTCAGGTGACTGCCCCATACCATTTGGAAAAAACAACTTAAAACCCTAGTTTCCAGCTGTATTGGAAGAGGGTAAATATAACTTAGAAATGTGAATATGGGTAATAGACATTTTTTAACAATCATTACTCTTTTTTTCTTAGCTAGCTTCCAGTTTTTCCACATCTGGACCTTTGCATCACAAATGGCTAATTGTTGTTCCCAATTGAAAAGAGATGAATCTCCATTATAAAACCAAATCCCCAAATTTTCTGAGGGCTACTGTCCATCCTAATTCCTGCAATATCCCTGACACTGCCTCATACAGCCCCTAGAGGGATTGCCATGCTTTTGTCTATACTGATCTCAGCTCCTGATACTAACGTAAACTTTTGAAAAACTTGTACTACTTTCACTCCTGAGTCTTTAGTGGCCACAAAAATGCAGACATCATCTGCATAAGCTGTTATTACCTCTGTCGGTAAATTAGTCTGTGGGAAAGACCTATAATTTGTTTATCCCATTTGATCTGTCTGATAATAGGATCTAATGCAAATGTGTATAATAAGGGACTCTCTTAAAAAGAATCTCTACCCCAAGGTACCCATTTAAGGAGGGAAGAGAAAATGCCCCTGTATACAAACCTCATCCACATTACCAGTGTCCTCGGTACCCCATAAGTAGCTAAAACCTCAAACAGGTATTTGTGTTCCATCCGATCAAAAGCCTTGGCCTGGTCCAAAGCTAATATACACCCTATGCTATTTCCCTGCTTACTGTTTTCAAATAATTCACTGACCAGGAATAAGTTCTGTTGTATCAGTCTTTGTGGAATGGCACATGTCTGTGCAGAGTCTATAAGATCTGGTGACATTTGCTGCAACCTTTTATTTATAATTTTAGTTAGTATTTTATAATCACAGTTTAACAGACTAATTGGCCTCCAGTTTCTCATGTTGTGTTTGTTCCCCTTCTTATAAATATAAGTAATAATTGTCTTCACAAAATCCAATATACTTTCCCCCTGTTATATGTGATCTAGAATATAATTAAAGACACGTACTAGCAACATGCTCAGTTCATAAACACATTTTTGTAGAAATCATTAGTTAGGCCATCTAATCCTGGAGATGTACCTGATTTTAAGGTTTTCATTGTAGACTAGATCTCTTTCTGAGTGATTGGCCTACCCAGTGTTTCCCAATGCTCTTCATTTACCTGTGGTAAAGGAGCTGTAAGGAAATCAGTCAGCTTTTCTGCTGCACTATAACTAGTAGAAAATTCTGTGGTCAGAAATTCTTGCTCAGTGTTCAACATACCTAAGTCTGAAGTAACTATGGTACTGTCTACTTTATATAGGCCTGTCATCATGGTCTGATCAAGTGTTTGCTTGCATGCCATATAAGGATCTGACGCTGGTTGCTTAACCATTCCATACTTCATCTCAGCCTCAAGTGTCCTGGCCCTATCATATTGGAATTTGAACATAGATATTTTTTATATCTGAAATTTGTGTTTTAAATTGTACCTGATCTATAGGGAGAAATGACATAAGTTTATACAATTGGTTTCTGAAACCCAAATATTTGATATAATCAGCCTGAGAAGTTTCTTTGCCATAAGAAATGAAATATTGTCTTAAATCCTTTTTGGTGTCATTCCACTATTCCCACAAATTATAATACATACATTATATAGTTATTCTTCCTGCCAATAACTGTTTTATTTTTTTCTGTACGTCACGTCTATCTAAAACTGCTGAATTCAGTTTCCAGCGTGATGGTTGAGAATGAACCCTAGGTGGAGCTGTTGCTAAACTAAAACTACTTTAGTTTTTTTGTTGACCGGGTAAGTGCACTAGACAAATCCTGCCTATTTCCAGGCATGACCTGGGGAAGGGGGATACAGATGAATGCCAACTGACTTTGAACCAGATTAAGCTGTTGGTGGTATTTTTAGTGAATGCCATACTTATAATGATAAAGTGAACAGAAAATTATGTGGGCTTGATATTAATCTGAAGCGGTTTGCAAAATTTAGATGAAAACAGAAAATCAATTCTTACAGCATATGCATTCCTATGATATGTAGTCCCTAGGTCAGTTCTGAGCTTCCTGTAAGTGTATGTTAGACCAGCACCATCTATTATGTTTCTAAGTGCATGGGAGTCACAGTAAACTTTGTTTGCTATATCTCCTTTGATTTTGACATCTAAGGTGCAATTGAAATCTTCACCCCAAATAAGGTGTTTTCTGGTATATAAATATGGTCTGATAGCCTCAAAAAGCTCTATCCTAGATGCCTTGGTTTGAGGGCATATATACTGATAAATCGGAAATACAAATCCCTATGCTTATAATCAAGTATCAAATCCCTACCTGGCATTACATCAATGAATTCATTAACTGAAAAAGATGAACCTTTAAAAAGAATGCCAATGCCATCTGAGGCATCAGTGCCAAAGGTCCAGAAAGAGGAACCCCATAGCCAGCTTCTCCTTACTTGTTCTACTTCAAAAATTGAAGAAAATCTATTTTCCTGCAGAAACACATCTTTACCCAAAGTTTGTATGTAATTTAAAAGAGAAAATTTTTTTTTTTAGTTTTTCGTACAACAAACGTTAAAGGAAGCTATGCTTAATGAGGTCATAATGGTATGTAGTTATGTTGGGGGGGGGGATACCTCAATCACTCTCTTCCTGTGAGGACTTAGCCTTTCATTTCTTTCCTTTCTTTTTCTTAGTTACCCTCATCTCCCTTTTATCCTCATCTTCCATTTATGACACAATGTCTGATTTAACTAACATGTCTGGTTCATGTTCTGAGTCTTCTCCTTCTCACTGTAAGGGAGCATAAGCTTTTTGTGTAGGTACACAAACAGCAACCAATGACAACCTAGCCGCTGCACTAGTGACTCTTCTATTTTTGGGGGCTGTTTTCCCTGTAGGGGGTGGCATGTTTTGCAGCCTAGTACCCTCAGAATCTTCAGCTTCCAGCCTTACTACTTCTTTGTCCTGAGATTGTTCAGTGTCAGACCTTTCTGGGGAAGGCAGGACATCTTGGCCTACTCCTTGGCCTGCTTCTTCCCTGGGCTCTATATTAGTAAGGTGATTTGTTTCCTGATTGTTTGTTGCTGTATTTTGCTCAGGGGGATCTGGCTGTGTGGGTGGAGGGTCATGTGAGAAAGTAGACCCTCTTTTTTTTCTCTTGTGCAGCATACACTAGGTTATCCTGATCCCAGTATTCATTCCTGTTGTGCCTGGCCCAAGGGCTCCAATGAAAATTATGCTGAAAGATGTTTTCACACAGGGCACTTGGGTGACCATAACCTCCACACACAGAGCACTTTAATAAATCACAAGTACTACTCAAATGAGTTTTTATCCCACACCTATAACAGGCTCTAAGTTGCCTACTACAAAAGCACCCCCCATCTTTCCCTAAAAAACAAAAGTATTTGGAAGATAAATCACTTCAGAATTGACTTGGAACAATTTAACTTTGAATTTCCACCCCCATCCCCCGTCCTCATCCCCTCTGTATCAATAAGTGCTTCTGGGGGTCCCAAGATGTCACATCTATTTTGCAACCAGTGATATATGTTGCTTACATTTACCCCCTCATTGCAAAACAAGAGTTACCATTCTTATCATTTGTTTTGTTAGGGTGATGGCATAGAAAGAGGTCCATAGTGGAGTTTGCTTTGCATTGATATACTTCCACCAGAATCTTTCCAACCCTACATTAGTTTTGAAACTCACATCGAAGGTATCTTCACCTGATACATATATTAAAGCATATATGTCACTGGGAGAGAACTGTATTGAAGATTTTAACAGATTTCATGCACATAAAATGTATCTGAGTGCTCTGGGAGGCCTCTCCTATACATAAGCCTAACAGCATTTTTTCTAGGTGCATGTTCCAGTTTGTTCTTAAAATGATCTGACAAGGTACCTTTTTTAATATTTTCTGAAGCATTCCCCTCCTCAACATTTGCATTATTATTATTATTATTATAAGCAGAAGAATTAGTAGCATTACCATCACCCTCTCTGCCCAGTGATGGATGTTTGGATATGTTGCTCCCCAGCCATAGTTAGAATCCTTTGTTATGACACCCTTTGATGTACTGGGAATTTCAGCATCATGATTACAGTCTTTTTCTGCAGTATTTAGTTTGTCCAACCCCACAGACTGAGGTACCTTTTGAGGAAATGTCCTGGTGTACTTGGAGCTCCAGTTCCTGACTGAGTCTGTTTGTTGCATCATTGCAGGGCTGTTTGCTAAGATCCCTTTCATTGCTTCATCTCATGTTGGGTCAGAGATCCATTGACCATCTTCATGCTGCATCCATCCTGCATTTTTCAATGCCAGATCTGCTCATCAGTCCTTAAAAAGCATCTCACTCCCATTTTGCAAGCTGAACTGTTTCTGTATCAGCTGGGTCACTGATACTCTTCCCAACATCCCTGAGATACACATTTCATCTCCCATAGGCTGTGATGAACTTGCAGTCACCCTTTCCACCTTACAAGAGGGTGGGTCATCTGATCGTAATCCCAGAAGAGTGTATTGAGTAGACATGCTCTTCGTGTCCTGTGTTGGTGTCACTGATACTTAAATCATAGAAATAGGTGCTTCACTCATTTGTGCACTCTGCACACTATCTGGATCACTCCCATCATGCTGCTCATCCCACAGAAAAATGTCTGCTTTCTCTGGAGGAAATTCAGCTGCTGTAGAAATCTACACCACAGCCTCCACCGCAGTAGACACATCCATATCCTCCAACTGCTCCAACAATGTGGCTATCTTGTAAAAGTCAGTCAGGGTGTCCCCCTTCAGATAAGTAGGGGAATTTACCCTGGTATCCTAACAAGATTTACCCATTCATCAAAAAACACCAACAGCTTACCCTGGCTCAATATCTATTGCTTTGCATCTATATACCCTTCCCTTTGCATGAAGATGAAAATATTCCATAACTATTTGCAATCTAGTTACAAATATTTTTTGTAAATATTTTGTAATCTACATTTATCAAAGAGATCAGGCAGTATGATTGGGGTTTCCGTTGATCTTTTCCCTTTTTGTATATCAGATGAATTATGGCTTTGTTAAAAGTATCTAGAATTGAACACACTTTATTAAATGTAATAAATAATTTTAACATTATTGTTGAAATACGATTTAAGTATTTTTTGTAGAAATCTGTGGGTAATCCATTGGGTCCTGGTGTTTTGTTTCTAGGTAACTGATTTATTGCTGCTATTATCTCTTCTTTTTTAATTTCTGTATTCAGTGATTCTTTGAGATGTTCAGGTACAGTATGTGAGGGTATTCTTTGAATATATTCCTTCACTTTTGCAAAATCTGGGCCTAGTTGTGATTGATATAATTTATTATAATAGTCAAAAAATTGAATATTTATCTCTTTTGGGTCCCTTGTTACTGTGCCATTTTCCTTTTGTATTATATGAATTGCTTTTTGTTCTTTTTGTCTATTTAATTGCCATGATAAAAGATTCAATGGCTTGTCAGAATACAAATAATAGCTAATACTAGTTTGTAATATCAGTTTCTCAGCTTGCTTGGGTAAAATTCTATCATGCTCCATTTTCTTTTGTTTCAAATCCTTAAAAATATGAGGATCTAAATTAATACTGTGTAAAGCTTGTAATTCTTTAATCTGTTGTTCTAGTTGTGCCTGTTGCCTTCCCCAAACAACCTTCATTTGTTTTCCTTATTTTGAAATAAACCCCTTACCCAGACCTTAAAGGATTCCCACACATTATCTAAAGTCGTTTCTCCATTATCATTATTTGAGAGAAACTCTGTAATTTCCCTCTGTATTATGGCCACCCACTCTTTATTTTGCAACAGAGATACATCAATCCACCAAGTATAAGAATAATAACACCTTTTTAACTTTAAAAAAGTATACATGGTGAATGATCCGATATGTATATTCCTGGATAATACATTTTTTCTATCAAATGCATCAAGGAGCACAAAAAATAATCTATTCTAAAATATGTCATATGTACTTGAGAATAGTAAGAAAAAATCATTGTACCTGGATTCAAAAAAGATCTTTTTTATTATATTTAAATCCACCTGGAAATGTTGTACTACTCTAATTGAAGATTTAAACATAGATACTGTATCTGAAGTTCTGTCTTTTTTATTTAATGTTAAATTAAAATCACCTGCTACTAAATAAGGTGGAGAATAGGTAGTTAATTGTAAATAAAAAGTGTTAAAGAAACCCAGTGAGTTTTCATTTGGTGCATACAAAGAGGCCATGGTAAATGTTTGATGAAAACAATTGAATTTCTATAATTACAAAGCGGCCCACTGGGTCTGCATCAATTTTCATTGCAACTGGATTTATCCTTCCCTTTTTAAAAAGTACAGCAACTTCCCTAGAATTATTTCTATACAGTGAAAATAATCCAGGTCCCCTTCTCCTAGAAAACCATTCTGACTCCTGTTTATTGAAATGTGTCTCCTGTAAGCAGAGGCAATTTATTTTATGAACTTCTAAGTACATAATAACTTTACATATTTTGCCTCTGGTTTTATGCCCTCTAACATTCCGGGATGCAATCCTCAAACTTTCAGACATTTACTAAATTTATAAAAGGCTGTAAAAATAATGATAATATATGCAGAACCATTAATATAATTGATACAAGTGCTGATTCAAATGTATATTTTCTATCAACAGACACAGAAAAAGCATTTGATAGAATGGAATGGCAATTCATTTTTCAGACATTAGAAAAAATGCAAATTGGTCAAAACTTTATTGTTTGGGTAAAGTTAATATACCATTCCCCTAAAGCCAGAGTAAAAACAAATAATACTTTTTCTGAGAATCTTGTACTATCCAGAGGAACACGTCAGGTATGCCCGTTATCCCCTTTAATTTTTGCTTTAATTATGGAACCATTGAAATGCTCAGTAAGAAATAATCAAGCCATTAAAGGTACACTATGCTCTCAAAAAGAGCACAAGACAAGTTTGTTCACAGATGATTCCCTGTTTTATGTGTTAGATTTAAACCAGTCTTGGAAAGAGTTGTACAAGGCAATGAAGTCCTTTGAAGAAGTATCAGGGTATACAGTTAATTGGCAAAAATCATATATTATGCCGACAAAAGCAATGAGCTTGGTTAGTCCTCCTATTTCTTGCAAGTGTAACATAACACAAAGTATTCCATATTTAGGAATACATATTTCTAATAGCCTAAAGGAAATTAATCAACAGAACTATGATTCTTTAATTCAAAATACAGAAAAATAATGGAATAGATGGCAAACTCTGCCATTCACAAATTTGGGTTGAATTAATGCTATAAAGATGAATGTTTTGCCTAAATTTATACATCTATTTCAGAACATCCCTTTACAACTTTCAGAAGCTTATTTTTTGAAAATTTGGAGGATTGTAACCAGATTTGTATGGCTGAATAAGCATTTGAGGGTTGCCTATACTGCATTAACTAGATCTAAAGATCAGGGGGAATGGCACTCCAAGATTTGTATAAATATTATATAGCTGCACAATGCTCAATAATCTGGCAATTGTTGGAGGAACTGAAGGACCAATAGCAATTAAAATGGAACACGATTCTAGTAAAATTAGTCTTTAGAATACATTGTTTATTTCTGATAGTAAGCACATTAAAGTAGTAATTAATAGATATGTTAAGAACCAAGCTACAGTTACAGTAATTAATGTATGGTATAGTGCACATAGAATAATCAATTACAAGATAAGGATATCTCAAGATACACCAATATATGGAAATTCATCACATGGTATGTTATTAACTGATAATACTTACAAAAGGTGGTCTGAAAAAGGTCTAACACATTTCATTCATTTATTTAAGGAAGGGAACATGAAATTGTTTAGTCAAGTAAGGCAAGAATATCACTTATATGAAGGTAATTTCTTTCAGTAATTATAGCTCAAAAGTTATTTGAAGGAAATAAATGATAAAATTATATTAAACAACAATCCACCTTTGTTTGAATTGCTCTATCATAGACCAAATAATAAGAAACTGATTGCTGCAATATATGAGATATTAAATAATCAGGAAGTAACTGATATGAATAATTCAAAAACTAAGTGGCAGCAAAAACTGAAGATTAATATTACTGATGCCTTATGGTCAGAAATCTTGAAGTCTCACTTTATAAATATTAAGACATCCAAGATGCAGCAGATACAATATAATACAATACACAGAGTATATTTTACTCCATCAAAATTACATGCAATTAATTTTGCAATTAGTTCTTGTTGTCCACGGTGTGGATGCACATCTGGTACTTTAATACATTTAATTAATTCATGTCCAAAGTTGTTACATTTGTGGCCAGAAATTTTTGACTGCTTAAATAGTTGTAGTAAAGAGAATGTACAAATTACACCAATGGCAACTGTATTGCTAATATTCAACTTTTCAGATACTTCCACAGATTATGTGAGAGTATTGCATACAGTAGCAATTATTATAGCATGGAAGTGCATCTTACTTAAGTGGAAAGACTCCAGCCCCCCCATGGTACAGACTTGGATTAACTATATAAAGGATGCATTTGCATTAGAACACATATATTATATAAGAAATGACCAGGTAGATACATTATATGTAATTTAATTTAGTCCCCTTTTCAGGATGCAATAAATAGTCATAATATAAATTAAGATAAATATTTAATCTTTAATGTAGTCTGTAACTTTTGGACCCTTAGGGAGGTAGGATGGTATGCCGTATGATGACTGGTAATCAGACTAATCAATATTGATTTTCAATTATGGAAGAAAACAGCTGATATAAACCTTTACTGAGCCATACTATTAAAAGAAAAAAGAATGAAGATGAAAAGAGGAAGTAATATGTAGCTCTCCTTCCCAGTCAACAAAATAATTTAGAAGGTTCTGATGTCTGTATTTGGGGAAGAACAAAAATAAAATATCTGGTTCCATGCTGTTAAGCAGTGGGGGACTGAACTGGCATGTTTGACATTGGGGTTTGCACATTAAACCTGGGATGACAGGAGCAGAGGCATCAGGGAGGGTAGAGGGTATCCTACAGGTCTGTAGCCTGGAATTAGTGGGGAGGACAGGTGTTACTGCTGTCAGTGTGAGAGGATATGCAGCATCTGGCACCTTTGCCTGGGCAAATACAAGAAGATTCTCATTAATGCAGAGAGGGAGGTGGGCCAAAAATACAAGGGGAGAAAAGCCCCTCATTGGCAGTGTGACATGACTATCTTGAGAAGCTGCCCACATCCACTGGTTGTGCAAAATGTGCTGTCCCATCCACACTACCACTACAGTCCCATCCCTCCCCATGCTGCCCATCAGTCAGAGGAAGCACACTTTGTAGATTAATCAAAGTAGGAAGCCAGTTTGGAGGGGCAGGACTGACAGGGAATGAGCAACATATCCTGGAGATCTGAGACTGGAAACAAATCAAAGTTTGGATCACTGAGGACCTTTCAGGATGGAAACAACAAAACAAGAGACAAAAAAAGAGATGAAGGGGATGGCGCAATAATGTTTCTTAGGAAGAAAATGAGGGGAGGTGCAAAAGTGATATTTTATTCAATACAGGCAATTATCTTGTCAAAATATGTGGACAGATCTTTCTGCTAAGAGGTGGAGAGTGAGACAAAGGAAGAGGTTATAGGGATGAAGAGGGTAATTTATTGTGATGAAGTGATAGTAGTTGTCTCTGTCTTTGAAAATACTTGAAATATAACATAGAGAATAATGCATATGCAACTGTGTATTATGAGGCTTTTTACACACCTGAGGTGTGTGATGACCTATAAACCTCGAGAGCAAACCTTGAGAGGTTTATGCAGTCATCACACACTGAGGGTGTGTAAAAAACTTCATAAGCACACAGCTGTATATGTTTTATTTTTTATAATTACTGCTGCTTGGTGTTTTAAAAAAAGAAAAATTTACAGGTTCTTGACTAGTCCATGCTGTCTCTTGCTTATGTAATATGAACTATAAGCTCAATTGAGCTTTTGTTGTATTTTTTTTGTACTTATTGTTAAAATTTACTGGGTCTGAAAAATTAGCCCGATCCACAAACTACTGATGTTTGTTTAAAAATAGGGGCAGGCATTGCGCTAGCTGCCTATACTGCTCGTGAAGGATCCAGTGTTTTTGTACAAGTGGAGGACTGTATTAGCTCTCAGTTTGGGTTTCTTTTACTGCCCATTTGTGTTTTGGTGAAGGGAACAGTTTGTGAAGCCTACCCTGAGGGTAAGTGGTAATCTTGTATTTTCAGACCTGTGGTTGAGATCGGGCTTCTTCAGCTGGCGCTTTAGGGACAGTTGAGCATGAGCTTTCAAAAGCCATAATAACTGGTTATTACAGCATTCCCCAGGTATTACAGCTTTTGAAAATTAGCTCAAAGTGGTGCATTAAAGGGGGTCACCAGTAATTATATTTGGTTTTAGCATCTCAGTATCCACATTGTAAACAAAAAGTCAAGTCACCTGCAGCAGTGCTTCATCATGTGGCTTTCATCCACATTTACATACATCTCTCTTCTTATCTCCTCTGGTCCCTTTGGGTTCAAAGTGAAGGATAATTTCCTTTTGTGGGAATTATCTGATGTTTAGAGGAAGCTAAGTGTGAAGTAAAAGGGCACTGCATGCAGCGTGGGTGAAATCTCTGACAGGTTTTATGATATAATCTCATGATACTATGATTCTACAAGTACAGTATACAACAAAGAATAAATATATATAGAAGAAACATCTTAACTAAGTATGTTTTCCTCATAAACAGAAAATGGAATAATCCAGACCACCGCTGTTTTACTGTCCTGTACCATGGTGCATGCTTCACTGGAACATATCATATCAATTCAATGAGCTTACACAACTCAGTGTAGTATTATGCTTGTGAAAATTGATAAACATTTGTGGCTATTCGCCTTTCTGTTTCACAGGGAATACCACCCTGTAGGGGTACTGAAAGCAAGGAACCATCGAGGAGGGTTTTGCCTCTAGAGGTGCCATGGGAAGAATTCCTTTAGGCCTAAGACACCTCAGAAAGGAGCCCCAATGAGAGAGGCAAGCTACTGGAGGAGGAAAGAAGGATGGTGGGGCAAACAGACATGCTTCTGGTTGATGCTGGAAGGACTACCTTATATAAATCAGGCAGGGGGCATGACTGGTTGCTCTGGCCCATTGAACCACTGGCAAAGCCTTTTCATTCAATGGGCTTATGCAACTTAGGGTAATGTTATGTCTTTGCAATTTGTGTGATAAACCTTTGTGGTTGTTCTCCACAGCACTCTCTAAGGGTACCGAAGACAAGGAACCCTCAAGGAGGGTTCCATTCCTAGAGGTGCTGTGGGAAGAATTCCCTTTGGCTAAAGGCACCTTAAGATGGAGCCCCAAAGAGAGTGTAGAGCAGCAAAGATTGTTTACTAAGGTTAAGGAGCAACAGTTGACAGCAACCAGTGGGTTAACAGCAATTGGTGATGAGCAGCATAGATTGAGGGCTGATAAGAATAGAAACTGAGCAGAAATGCATGACTTGCTAAGGAGAGAGAGAGAGAATGGAAAAAGAAGGGCCACCATCCAACTCTATCCAACAGAGACAACCTACCTAAGTAAACTAAGAATCTAGTATGATATAAACTAACTAGGTATTATGACCTTCGACGTGGAGGAGAGGAAAAAATATCCATGAGGAGGAAATCTTGGGGTACCCATGGCCTAATCTGTTTTTCCTCCAGGCTTGGAATATTTCTTTAGTGATGGCTCTGCAGCTGCAATTCATAAACCTAGTTCAGGGAAATATTCAATTTGAAGGAAGGCTCTCACTATATCCCTCTAATAGGAATGCTGTGAGGGGCTGTAATCAAACTCTGCAGCAGAAAGGGGCTCCCACATGGGAGGCTCTCCCCCAAGGTGGGAGGAGAACTACAACCACTGAAGCATTCAGCCAGCCTTTATGAGCCTTAAAGCAACTGGTGGGTCAACAGCCACCGGTGTGAGCAGACCAGGTGAATCTTAGGCAGTTGTAGGGAGAATGCTTACAAAAGTGCTGAGCAACTGGTGGGTTAACAACCACTGGTGACAGCTAAAGGAGCTGCCTTGGGCTCAAGTGCCCCACCCCTCAGCAGCTGAAGTCTTAAATTCTACATCAAGAGGTGCCTCTGATACATCTGCATGGCTAATTCTCTTCCTGGAGTGAGGACATTCCCATTTGGGGGCAAGATCAGAAGGACCCTGCCACAAGTTTTGCGTGCTCAATATACAGACTTTGTGGGTGCAATGAGAGACCATTTGTTACAGGACAAGCCCTGAGCCATAGTAAATGATGATCATGGTTGGCATGCATCTAGTTTTTGAAGTAGGGCATGAATCCAGTTTTGAAGCAGACAACCAGTGGGTTAACCACCACCAGTGACAAACAGGTGACAAGTCAGGTATAGCTCGTTATCACCCTCATGTAGAGTAGGTCAGAAAAGTGCAGTGAGAACTCCACGTAGGTCTAAGTGGTCATCTGAAATGTGATATTTTCACATAGGTACAGACATTTACGTCATGAGCAGGGTACATGAGGAATTCATGCAAACCAGTTCCATTAAGGAAACCAACTTATTGTGAAATAAAGATTTTTCATTACTGTTCAATGTTAAAAGCTTTACACATCAACTCTTAAATACCATCCCAGAACTAGGGAGGTTAGTGGTAATTACTGGCTTTACTGTTGGTAGAATAAATTGCTAGGCAGTCCCTGTTTTATACCAAGTGGTAAGACTGTACTTTTACTGCAAGCTCCTTAAGCTGTATAGTTCATTATATGCCTGAGGGTATGTGTCCAGAAGAAGCTAGTGTAGTTACAGAATTTTCTTTTGATAGAATAAATATAGGAGACAAATCATAATGCCATGTGGGTCTGAAAAATGCAACAGAAAATACAAGTAGTCCCAAACCTCCGCATAGGTAGGGGCAGTTAGTATAAGTTAATGATATTTTCTTTGGGTACAGTATATTAAATATTTCAGTACAGATTAGAAGTAGAATGAATGACATAGCTTTGAGCCAAGGGTGACATCACTGGTACAACCCCCCAAAATAGGAGAGCTTTGGTAAACAGCAAAATAAAAGGCAGAGAGATTAAACAAAGAAGCAAGTGACAAAACCCCAAATAAGAGGAAACAAACAAGGTGCAATGGAAAAGGGGGGGGGCAGATGTGGAAACACCGACCATGGTTTGGCAGCCAGCAAAACACAGCAGAAGCGAGGTACATTGGCACCGATCCAAAAAAAAAGCCAATGGCACAGGACAGCACTGACTGCCATGGCAAGCTGCAGAAAGACACAAGTACTAGTAGAATTATTCCCAAAGGCAACAGGATGGGAATGAGCAGAGAAAGAGGAGAGAAGCACAGACTGTAGCCAGAGGAAATCAAAACACAGACCACAGAAGCTGAGCACAAATCAAGCAGAGTCCAAAGCATGAGGTGTTACCATGGCAATCAGTGTTACTTACTAGCTGTGATGCCTCTCCTCTCTCATTTGTAGTGGCAGCCCTTTGGGTGGGGTTGAGGAGATTAAATCTTGCATCTGCCAAACGCAGCAACATTTGAAGCGGCGGCCCAAGCAGCCTCAGTGCGGCAAAATGTGATTAAGTGCTCTGGAGTTAGAGGGAGGGTAGCAGTCTCCCTCTATCCCTGTAGATTGTCAGCTGCACTAAGTCCATCACGCTTTTTTAGGAGCCATTATGAGTATTGGATTACCCTTTTTTGTACAAGGCTGAATTGCTCACTACAAATGTTGGATTGGTAAGTACTGAAGCTATTTTGAGGCTTATTTTAATGATTTGGACCAAACGGGTCAAATGTGTGACTGTGTGAGCTGCTATTATACCTGCAGTCATTTTTAGCATGTGTGCAGCAAGTGCTTGGGACATTCTAACTGTTTGTGCAGACACTAGCTATCACTGATATATTGTGCAATCTGACAGCTGCTTCTTTGAACATTTATTATTACTACTCAAACTGCATTGACTGAGGGGTTAACTTTGTGCTGCTTTTATTACTAACTGTTCACTGCTTCAGCTTGGTAGCCATGAGGTGTTACCGTGACAACCAGTGTTACTTTCTAGCTGTGCTGCCCCCTCCCCCCTCATAGGTAGTGGCAGACCTTTGTGCGGGGTTGAGGAGTTTAAATCTTGCCTCTGCCAAATGCAGTGGTGTTTGTAGCAGCATCCCTAGTGGCCTCAGTGCGACATAGTGCAATTAAGTGCTCTGGAGTTCAAGGAGGTAGAGGTGGTAGAGGGTTATATTTGTTTCATGTTTATGGTTGTAATTGGTTTAAAGTATAAAATGGGTGTGTTGATACTTTGTAGCTGGATTATTGGGCTATATTGTTGTCTAGTTCTTAGTGACCTGGGTGTATCAGTGGAGAGTAATGGTTAGTTAAATTCAAGTGTACCCTAAAATGATTTTACTACGTCTAATCTTTTAAGACTGGGTAAATGTGAAATTAATGCATTTTGTTTGTTGCATTCTGAAAAAGTGACCTTAAGGATGGTTGGATGTACAGTATTTTGGTTTGGTTAGTGCCCTTACTGGTGAAGTGCTTGTTAACCTATATGTGGTTACTTTAAAAATGGTCATTCTTGCTTTTGCTTCTAGTGCTATCTGCTGATATAGAACTTAACCCTGGGCCTCAGTTCCTATTTCCCCCTTCAGAGGTTGCACCAGTTCCTGATTGGTATCTTTCCCATGGATTTAAAATTCTAAATCTAAGTGTCAGAAGTTTGCTCCCCAAGTTGCCTATGTCAAATCTCTTATGTCCCTATATAAGCCAGATATGATAGTTGTTACTGAATCTTGGTTAAAACTCTCCATATCAGATGGTATGTGTATGTTGAGGTCTGATCGTAAAGGCACTAAATCTGGGGGGGAGCTGTTTATTATCTACAACATTTGGAGGTTATCATCCATGCTTCCAGTTCTTCCCTTGATGTAATGAATGACTGGTTACTACTGGAACTGCTATTAGGTGGTGCCAAACATATTGTAGTGGGTGCTTCATATACTCTCCCTAAATTTGGTAAACCTGGTCTGCAATAATTTTTTTAAAGAATTGCCCCCTCTATGTAAAGCATGATTTTGTTATGATGGGAGATATTAATTTGAACTTGGAGAAGTTAGATAGTGCCCTTGAATGTTTCCTAGATTCATATAAGCTGTTTCAACTTATTGAAGAACCTACAAGGTTCAGTATGGATATCATGAGCCATAAACTTTTAGACTAGTTTGTTACCAACAAAGTTAATATTGTATCTCATGTTGGTGTCCTAGGTGACTCTGTGAGTGACCATCAGGTCACCTTTGGTATTCTTAATTTTAAGAGATGCAAGATTCCAACTAATCTAGTTCAGTTCCACAAATTTAAAAGTTATCAACTTGATGTTCTGTTTGGTGAACAGCGGAATTTTAACTTGTCTTTTTGGAATCAATACCTGATCCCGATTGTGCTGTTGACTTTTTTGTTAACAACTGTTGAGCATCCAAAACAAACTATTTTCCCTCTGAGTTATACAGGCCAGAGGGGAGTTACATCAATGGTTCACTAAGGATTTAAAGGTGTTTATAAAACAAAAGAAGGCAGCTTTGCTGGCCTTTAAAATGTCTCCTCCCTTGATGCATTTACAGGAATATAGGGCTGCTAGGAATATGTTGAGTAGTAAGGTAAAGCAGTCTAAGATTGATTTTTTAGATCTAAATTGGAAGGTATATCTCTGGATTCCAAGAATTTTTGGGATACTGTACATTTTTTAATTTCTCCTACAGCTAAAACATATCTCACTTCTCTTCAACTCACTGGAAAATTGATTACTGATCCATTACAGATGGCTAATTTGTTGAATCAATGCTTTATTTATGTTTCTAGTTTGATTTCTGGGTTCTCTGGTAAAGATGTTTTTTCTATGCAATCTGCTGATGTACCTAATGTTTCTGATAGACATACGGAAAGTGGTACTGTACCCAAATTTTTGTTTTGGTGGATTAACACTACTGAAGTCTTAAAATTATTGTGTGCATTGCCTGATTCATTTGATGACTGCAGAGGTGGGTTGGATGCTAGATTTGTTAAACTGGCAGCTCCTTGTGTAGCTGAACAACTCTGTAAAATATATTATTTATGTATATCAATTGATGTTTTTCCTTTGGCATGGAAACAAGTTTGGGTTGTACCTGTTTCCAAAAATACCAGTGTTGTCAGTGCAGAGGATTTTTGCCCAATTTCAATCTTAAACCCACTGAGTAAGATTTTAGAAAAACTGATAGTAAGTCAGTTTGATGATATTCTGGTGGGACGTGATGTCCTCTGTGCTGAACAGCATGGTTTTTGGTGTGGTCGGGGGATTGGCACGGCCCTGGTCAGGTTCATGAACAACATCCTTCAAGGTTGTAATGATGGTTTGTTAAAGGGAGAGATGTTTGTGGACCTGTCCAGAGCTTTTGACCTGATTAATCATTCTCTTCCTTGTCAGAAACTCACTATTTTGGGGTTGTCTGACTCAGCAGTTGCTATCATCCTTGATTTTTTGCAGGGACATTAGCAATATGTTTGTATTCGTTCCATTTCTTCAACTGCCTGTCCTGTTGTCTGTGGCGTACCTCAGGGGTCCATTCTTAGTCCTCTACTATTTTCATCATTCACTAACCAGGTTCCCTCAATATTTGGCAGGAGTAAGTGTTTATTATATGCTGACGATTTGATTTTGTATTGTCGGGGCCAATCTGTTGAACATATAAATGTTACTTTGGAAGTAGAATTCACAAGATTATGTGATTGGATGTCTTCTAATATGATGGTCTTGAATACTAGAAAGACTAAAGCTATGATGTTTGGTAGCTCTGCTCGGCTTAATGATAATATACACTTATTCATTCATGATGCTCAAGGTAATTTACTTGACCAAGTTTCCAAGTTTAAGTACCTGGGAGTCTTATTTGATCCCACCTTAACTTTTCTCAAGTAAAATTGGTAAAAATGAAAATTCATTGCAAATTGGGTCAGTTCTATAAATTTAAGTCATATTTGTCTTTTGTCTCTTGTAGAATATTAGCTACTGGGGTTCTTATGCCTCACTTAGACTATGTTTCTCCCTTGTATAATAAATTGGGTGCAAGGGAGAGGCAGATTCTGAGTGTTGCTTATAATAATATCTGCTGGGTCATTTTAGATGTTCCAGAAATGACCCACCATTGCTCATTGTACTCTTCTTTGGGCTGGTTTCCTCCCCAGTCTAAATATATGTATGCTTTAGGCAATATGGTTCACCAGGCCATCTATGCTGAGGGTGTGTCTCCTTTGTCTGATTTAGTTTTGGTCCACAATGTTCAAGCCAATTTAAGATAAACTCAGGGAATTGCATTGGTAGCCCAGTCTGTTAAACATAACTATGGCCTTCACTCATTTGAATGTCAAGCACCTAGTATGTGGAATGATTTATCTCTTTCTTTATGATCAGTTATTTCTTATTCAGTCTGTAAGTCTGGATTTAAAGAGTATTTATTAATATTGTCAATTTGCACTTGTTATGATCGATGTTGTTGATTGATGTTTTATTTATCGTAGTTTTGTATTTTGTCTTGTTGTTTCATATTTATCTGTCCAGATCAGATCTGAAAAAGGGCTTCGATCCAATGTCCCTACTAAGTTAAAAAATAAAATGAAATGAAATGAAGGGGGAAGGAAGCCCAACAGAGCCTCCAACTGCAGAGAAAAAAATGCTTCTAGTTGAAGCTGGAAGGACTGCATTATATAGCTCAGGCAGGGGGTGTGGCTGATTGCTCTGGCCCATTGAACCATTGGCAAAGCCTTTCAATGACCAAAGCCACTGAAACAACAGAATCTTCCACTAGAATGAAATCTGATACTTCACACCAGTGGATTTGTTAAGAAAAATTAATGTTGAAAAAGACAACACTGTGATTCAGTATAACAGTACAAAGATGGCAATAGAGGTTCCTTTACCTGACCCCATCCTGGTCAGGTGCAAAAGTTAATTTAGCTGAATGCCTTATAGTTGAGCTTCTGTACCCTTCCCTGTTCCATTTCGGCAGGAGCTGAAAACTGGCACGTAAACCATATTGAGAACAAAAAAGTACTTTTAAATAGCCATTACTCGATGACTAGTAGAAAACTTCTTAACCCTGTATCTAAAGGTAGCCATTCACCAATCCAACTGCTAGATTTATTAATCACAAAGGTATGTTTTGGCATTTTTTACAGTTGATGCACAAAGCAACAAAAGTAGGGAAGTGTAACATTAGGGTAAACAGTCTTCTACATCTTCATGATCCTATGGCATGATGTTCTTTGAGTTTGATCAATTTTCTCAAAGTAGTGTTGGTATTACCATAACTTCATAAATGTATTTCAGGGTACAGACATTTACTCACACAACAGATCATTTAAAGTGAGTACTAATTACTGATCAACAAATTTTAAGTAAATTAATTAATAAATCAACAGATAAAAGTTATGGTAATGTCAATACTGCTTTCAGCATTCATACAATCCACCCTATTCCAACTGTGGCTATCCAAGAAAATGAGTGGAGGGGTTTTAACATTTGCTTTCTGAGTGGCCAGTAAATAAGTTTTACTGTAGGGCCTTCTACATCACTGGATATTGTCTTCTGGCACTGAAAGATGTTGGTAGGAAGAAGGAAGGACTGGAGTTGGGTTATTCAGTTTCGAGTGTTAGAAAGCAATCAGTTGTACAGTAAGTAGAGGGCATCTTGTATGACACTAGAGATTTGTTCCTGAAGTAGCAAAACATAGAATGTGTGTGTGTGTGTGTGTGTGTGTGTGTGTGTAAGGGGAGGATTACATTAACAGCATGTGATGGACTTCTGGGCCTGATTGTCAAAAAGGCAGTGCAAGCCACATTAATGGCGGCTTGCACCAGTTGTCGATGCACCAGGGACCCTGTACCTGATGCTCTATCTGGTAGGTTCCCAGCAGCTAAACCCAGCAGCTTGTGGCAGCCTTGGCCCTACACCAAACAGATGGCACATTGTAAAGGCATGCCACAAGACGCAGGGCAGCCATACGGCAAGAGTACCATGGACAGCAGTCCATGATGGCTAGCACCCGCTGCCCCAGCCCCGATCCCCAAGTGTTTAAAGAAAACATAACCCTCATCTAGGGTACCCACCAAGTCCCAATCACCCCTCAGTATGTTAATGAATACCCCTGGCTAATCATTGAGTGCATACTATATACAGTATGAGCTCATTCAGAGCTCAGTCAGCAGCTGGCTCTGGTGGTGAGAGGTGGACTGTGCCAGTCAATGGCTGGGTTATAGGATCGGGGAGTACAGTGGTAGGACACAGCCAGCTGCAGTGTGCACTAGACCACCAGGTATTTCTGTCTTTCACTTCGTGGGGGATCAGGGCTGCAAATGTGGTATGATGGGTGATCGGGGCTGGGGGGTGCCACTAGACTACAAGGGGTATTCATTAACATACTGAGAGTTGATCAGCAATGGGGGGCACTAGACTACCTGGGATGTTTATTTTTATATTGAGGGATGATCAGGGCTTGGGGGGTGGGTGGCACATTGGTGCACCCTCCTAGAGGATATCTAAGTTCCATTAGACCAGCCCTTGGCGGTCTAATTGTACTTAGACCATTTCCCTCTGGGAGGTCTTTGAGAATAGCATGGTTGAGGGTATGGGAGCATACATCTGCCACAAGCCCCCTAATGCCATGCAGCAGCTCATTTTGTGGTGCAAGGATGGCACACACCCTGTAGCTCAAGCAGTCAGCGTTGAATGCAGGCTGCTTTTGAGAATAGCTCTGGACATATTTTTTGATGCAAGGTGCCAATTGCATCTTTTATCTTTGATGCAGGCACCTTGCATTATTCTAAGTACTTTGAGAATCGGGGTCCCTGTATCACAGTATTACATTAGTCTCACTTTAAAGCTATAACATTTAAGTGGCTCTGGGGATAGGTTTTTGATGCCGCATGTAAGAACAAGGAAGGGGATAGTTTGCTAACCACAAGCTGCATGGCAAGCAATCACCTGTTATCTTATGGAAAAAAAAAAGTTAAAATATGCACTGTACATGAAAAGGGTAGAGCAATATTATTTTATTTTGTTCCTAAAACTAAAAAAAAAAAATAACTTCTTAGTGTCATGACATGATGAACAAGAAATGCCCAGGTTTAAAATCTTTAACATTTTTCTGAATTTCTTTGAGCACAGAAACATTATTAAATGGATAATGTTCACATTTTGATCTCATTCACATATTTTAAATGTCTTAACTGAATTTCACTAAATTTGGAGACTTTGGAGATCCTTCCACAAAGTGTGTGCATGCCTATTGTCAGTTCCTTAGGTCATGCAACCCAGTTATAAATGGCTGCAAATCATGATTTAAGTGAAGTGCCTTCTCAACCCTAACTATAGTGGCACTACTCTATTTCATTTTGAGATATAACCTATGTGTGCCCCTTGAGCTGTGGGGTTATCCCTTTTTAGTGACAAATCCTTTTTTCTCTCACTGAGTGACATCCTTATCTCAGGATGTGTACCTACTAGAGTATATTCGATGTCAACTAATTCCTTAAATAAGATAAGTTTTCTGATCATATATTTCTATTACCTAGTTTTTTGTGAACAAAACAGCACTGAAAACCAGTGGAGCTGCAAGTTTAGTTCTATCAAAGGTATGACCAAGCCGAAACTGACCCAGCTGGAAATTATTGAACCAAATCAGATAGTCTGTTGAATTGTGTTTGTAGCCTATGGACTGATGAACAACAGTATTGTGAGAACTGAGCCATAGTTTTACTTACAAAAAACTGCTCACAACACAGTTCTATCTGACAGGTTTTCTCCTATTTAACAACATTGTATTCATTAGTTTGAAAGCCATTGGGGAGAGCAGGCAGGCCCCTGGAGAGGAATGCTGTGCCCCAGGAAAAGTTCAGTCTCTGGGGCTCCTATCCAGCAGCTTATACTAGCATGCAGGGCAGCCGGGCCCCTCTTTGATGCTGAGCCCCAGGAATCATCTCTGGCTCTGCAGCCCACTCAAGGGCCCTGAGAGCAGGGTATAGGCAGACCTGTTCCTCAGCTTTATCTTGTTTGAGTAACAAAAACAGACAATACACAAGTTTTGAGTGCAAGCTCATCTTACTTATGGTTACTGGTTTAATGTTTGTCAGGGACAAAAGCCTTTTAACTCTGTTGGGCAGATCTCAGCCAGTGCAGGGATGGGATAGCTAAATCAGGATAGGGTTTAGAAATTTAAGATTGTACTTTGCCACCTCAGCTGAACACGGTGCTGGTGATAACCGTTTTAACCCTTCATCTGCATTTTAATACTAGTCCAATGAGCATGCAGAGTACATCATGTATGATTTTTGAGCAGTGGTGAGTACATAATAAAAATATTGAAACATTTGTTCTAACACTTTAAGTTACAGTAAGTGAGTACAGTTGTCAGTTTTGCACATCCATGCGTAGTGTTTGTGGTGCTTTACTAGCTCATCACCAAATATACATAAGTCACCTGAGTACTAAAGACTGCATATAACTGGTCAAATGTTATTTTCAGCCAATCAGCATGTGCCAGGGCTACACATTGACCAGAGGGAAGCTATTTTTGGTGTATACCCCATTCAAAGCAACATGCATGAAAGTTTCACTTTGCCTCTGGAAATGACCCTACAATGTGGTGGAGTAAGCAGTGCATCCCTCCTGCCATGACCATAGAGGTCAAAACCATTCGTCCCCTTCCCCCCATGACCTTTAGAGGTCAAACATTTTCCTCCCCACATACCACTCCCCCACTCTGTTCACCCTGTGACACAAAAGGCCAACATTCCCATTCCACTCACCCACCTCCCCCATGACATTGAGGGATAACCTAGTGACATACCACATCCCCAATGAGTGCCCCACCAGTTAATCATTCCCTTAATACCTGTTTGCTCACAGCATTCCACTCTTTTGCATTTCTAGGTAGGCAGTGCTTAGATAGGTTGGCTGTAATGTTCTGCATAGGGAGATGACAAGTAAGAGAGCCACTCTGTGCAGAAAAGCCCTGGATGTTTTGCTCAGAATGCATGGTTCAAGTTTGTGCAAGTGATATATGGTGGGAGAGATATGTTAATCATGTCAGTAGTAAAATGAGGGAAGTACTCAAAGGTTTTGGAGCTGCACAGTGAAATGCTTTGCCCATGACAGCTAATAGTTTTTTTCCTGTGGTTCAGCAGTAAGCTGGCTTTGTTAGGACAGTGCTGTTGTATGCATTATCCCTCACAACTTATTATATAGTGGTGAAGGGTTAACAGAAACATACAACTGTAGAATTTAGTGAAAGGTTTTTATGTACTGGCTTATCACACACACACACACACACACACACACACACACACACACACACACACAGAAAACGTGCTATTTTAATTGTTCCAGGAGAAGCATGTTTGTCCAGAGGTGGCCATCTTGGGGAAGAAAACAGAGTGGTTACTGAAGTTAGAGTGAGCAGGCTCAGGAAGAGCATTCCAGTCTGAAAGCAAAACAGATAATCAAAGAAGGGGGTTAAAAGACAGACATGGCAGTGTTGTTTTGAGAGTGGGTGGAGACACAGAGACAGCATAAGAAGGCATTCATTATGGAGGCATCCAGTAATGAAAAGGAGGGAGTTACAATTTTTTTTTAGTTCATTTGTTGCAGGAGACTGCAAAAGACTGCAAGACCACAGGGAAGTCTGGTGACAGGAAGCAAAATGGGTGGATTAATACCGACAATGACAGGCAGTGTGACATGGGAGTTGGGAGGGCTCGTAGTGTGCTAGGAAAAATAGGAAGAGGTATCAGCAGCAGAAAGAAGGAGGTGGTGTTGCCCCTATATAGATAGCTAGTAATTAAGACACCACCTTAGTACTGTGTCCATTTCTGGAGATCACATCTCAGGAAGGAGATAGACAGAGTGGACATGGTCCAGAAGAGGGCTACCAAAATGGTGCAGGGTCTGAATAAAAACCCTTTTAGAAGAGGCTACAGGAGCTTGATGTGTATACCCTGAAGCAGAGGAGGGAGAGTGGGGATATGATAGAGACCTTTATATACCTCACAGGGGTTAATAGGGTACAAGAGAGGAGTATGTTTTAGAAAAAAGGTGCTCTAGAAGAAGGGGACATGCCATGCAGCTGGAGGGTTTATATTCAGCAGAGATGTGAGGAAATATTTCTTCACAGAAAGAGTGGTGGATTCCTGGAACAGCATTCAAGCTGATTTAGTGGTGGTGGTGAAAATAGTGGTGAGTTTAAAAAAACACCTGGGATAAGCACAAGGGAATCATGGGGTAAGGAATGAGGGTGACAGACAGCACCATAGATCAAGTCAGTCTGCAGCAGAAATGAAGATAAAAAAAAAAAATTGGACAAACTAGGTGGGCCAAGAGGCCCTTACCTGCTGTCAGATTCTGTGTTTCTCTGTTTATATGTAGAGACAGCCATCTTGGAGCAAGGAGTCAGTGTGGTTGCAGAGCAGTGACAGGGCAGTCTCAGGAAAAGCCTACCAACCAAAAGATAGGAAGGATGAGACAAGGGAGATTAAAAAAGCACCTCCTCAAGGATCTCATTGCATACAGGTCCCATAATATGTGTACCCTAGAGCAGGATTGTGACATCTGATGAGGGTGTCTGCAGGGCATCTGCAGGAAGACTGCAGGACCACAGGGAAGTCTAGTCACAGAAAGCAAAGAAGTGAAGATCTAGGAGGGGATATATAGGGCTGAAAGAGGGTGACTCCAGCAAAAGGTTGGAGGAAAGTCTGAAGCACACTGTGCAGAGTGAATGCAGGTGTAACTCAAAGGTGAGAGGGTAATGCCATCTGTGGAAATGACAATTGCCTGTAGAAAAGGTTACTGGTAAAGGTAAAGGATGTAAACCATATAGTAGAAAAAGCAGGGCATCCTAGAGAAATCCTTTCAACTGTACTTCCATAGGGGCATTTCTGGTAAGGACTGGGAAATGGGGGAGTGTGTATATAGCAACTAACAGATAAGCCCGCTGTAATGCACCTGACAGCCCATAATTATGTAGGGGGCCCTGAGGAGGGATATGGGGGGAAAAAGAACTAAAGAGCACAACACCCAATGGGTGAGGGGGTACTAGAAAATAGCGGAGAAGAAACATTTTAGAGTTATCATATTGGATAACCTGAAATATGCAGCATGATTAAGCAAGGTAGGGAAAGACAAATAGGATGCTTGGATGCTTTGGAGGAGTATCTGTAGAAGATGCTGAGGCATGATTCATTAAATAGATCATTACCCAGCCAAAAGGTTGATGATTTTTAATGATGTATCATGAATAATCATTATTCTGTTATGTTCATAGATCGTGTTTAGCTTCAGAAACCATCATTGCAATCATCATTAATAATAATTAACCATCAACATTAAATGGCCACCAATCAAAAACCATAAAGTTATGGAGATGGTGATAGTCATTAATGATGATCACATATCATCATGATTTTTCATGATTGCCCATGGTCAAGATTACATAAATAAATTTAAAAATCGTGTTTTTCTTGTATTTAGACATCTTTACTAGAATAATCAGTTATTATACATTTTCTTTAAAAGCCTATTGATTTTAGTTGTGCTTACTCTGATACCTCACAACTTACTAGAATTAAAAAGGTTCATATTGGTTTATATATCTCCATTATGTGGTTCCCTTTATGATTGAGGTGAGTTCCTAAAAGTACTTGGTTTGTGCTCAAAACCTTTTCTAATAGTCTGGAAACTAATACTGTCAAAGCAAAATTAATTTAAAAATAGAAATTACCATTGTTTTGTTCCATAAACTGTGCTGCTGAAATATGTAAATTAGGTATGCAAATATCTATCCGATACCAGACATTGCTTGTACTCTTTCTAATGGGATTAAAATTTGACTTCACATGATTTACATTATAATTCATAATTAATTTGTCTTTGTTGATATGTGACATTCATATTTTCATAATTAACAAGTAAAATTGTAAGTATTGCATCTTTGATTTGCAATCTTGCAATACTGAACTAATATAATCATCAATAATCAGCACTTGATCATTCTTAGATCATCAACAACCATCATGCTGATTTAAGCTTACAAAAATAATCAATAATCTTTAGTTGGTGATTTGATAGTTCATGTCTGATGATTAAATCATGATCTAGATGATCTAGATGATGGTCTTAGATCATGATCTCTTTTGTTGATCTTATGGTATCAATTGATGATTAACAATAATCAGTCATGACTGACCTTCAAAAATCATGATTGATGATTTACCAATTTGCCTGAGTGGTGTGGTTGCACCTGGAATACTGTACAAGGTTCTGGAATCCAAACATGTATAAAGACTGTAGGAGAGAGGAGTCAGTGCAAAGAAAGTTGACTAAAATGATTCAGGAAATGGAGGGGGAGGCATATGAGGAGAGGTTGCATAAGACTGACGTATGCACTGGTGACAAGGAGGAAGAGGGGTTAGAAACATAGAAACATAGATACATAAAATCTATCAGCAGATAAGGACCTCTTGTCACAGCTAGTTTGCCCTATTTTCCCTACCTATGGTGCCATTGCAGACCCTACTCAGTCTCAGGTTTGCACCCTCCTTCTTTTACTTCTAAGATCCCCTTTAGTAGAATACACATAAGGAGCCAAAAGAACTGTGGGTCACCCTGGAAACAGGAAATGGGACAGCCATAAGAACTGGGGTTGTCTACAGGCCCCCAGACCTGGGGAGGACATAGACACATTACTGTTAGAAGATATACAAAACATGACAGCTAAAGGAGAGGTTCTGATAATGGGAGACTTCAACATGTTGGATACAGATTGGTCAATACCAGCAGGAAAATCTTCCAGAACTAGATACATGGTGGATTCCCTGCAGGGGAAGGGCCTCAAACAACTGGTACAACAACCCACAAGAGACAGGGCTATCCTAGATCTAGTACTGACTAACAGGTAAGGATCACAGATCTCCAGGTTGTAGGTCACCTGGGGGCCAGTGAACATCACATGGTATGGTTCAATTTGGCTACTACATCTAAATCATCCCATTCCAAGTCAAAAATATGGGACTTCAGAGGAGCTGACTTTGATAAGATGGCCAACAGAGTTAAGCTAGCCCTGGAAAAAAGAAACACAAGTGAGGGGGTACAGGCAAAGGTGGCAAGCATTAAGGATGCAATGCTTGAAGCAACATCCCATTGTGTTAGACAGAAAAGGAAGTGCAAAAGAAGAAGGAAACCACTTTGGTTCTCAAATACAGTAGCAGAAAAGGTCAGAGCCAAAGGATGGCCTTCAGGAAATATAAGGAACACAGTGGGATAAAGATAGGAAGCATACCAAACTGCCCTAAGAGAAGCAGGGAAGGTAGTAAGGCAGGCAAAGTCCCAAACTGAGGAAACACTAGCATGAACAGTGAAAGAAGGTGACAAGACTTTCTATAGATACATTAGTGAAAGGAGAAAATCCAGAGGGGGTATTGCTAAGCTCAAAGGAGAAAAGGGGGCATGTGAGGAGGAGGAGGAGGACCCTGTAAAAGCATCTATCCTAAATAGATACTTTTGCTCAGTATTTACTGAAGAGAAGGTAGGGCAGGGCCCACAGCTCAGCACCATGGACACAGGGGGGAGAGAGGTGAGCACTACTCCCTTCACAAAAGAAAGGGTCCTACAAGAGCTCACTAAGCTCAGGGTGGACAAGGAAATGGGACCTGATGGCATACATATCAGGGTACTTAAGGAGCTAAGGGTGGAACTAGCAGAGCCATTAGCAGAACTGTTTAGTGAATCTCTGAGCACAGGATAGGTCCCAGAAGACTGGAGAATGGCTCATGTGATCCAGCTCCACAAGAGTGGTAGCAGGGAGGAGGCAGGGAACTACAGACCAGTCAGTCTTACCTCAGTAGTGGGCAAGATAATGGAGGCACTCCTTAAGGAAAGGATAGTACAACACCTGGAATCAACAGGGGCACAGGATCCAAGACAGCATGGGTTTACAAAAGGAAGGTCCTGTCAAACTAATCTCATAGATTTCTTTGACTGGGTAACCAGAGTGGTGGATCAAGGGGGAGCCGTTGATGTCACCTACCTTGACTTCAGCAAAGCTTTTGACACTGTTCCACATAGAAGATTGGTAAATAAGCTGGGCAGGCTTGGGGTGGGTCAGGAGTTGGTCAACTGGGTGACAAACTTGTTGACGGACAGAAAACAGAGAGTGGTGGTAAATGGTATACAGTCAGAAGAGATGCAAGTCACAAGTGGGGTACCTCAGGGATCAGTCCTGGGGCCAGTCCTCTTCAATATCTTCATTAGTGACATTGCAGATGGACTAGAGAATAAGTCTTGTCTGTTTGCAGATGACACCAAGATCTGCAACAGAGTAGATGATCCAGATGGGGTGGGCAGAATGAGAAGATATCTGGATAAACTAGCAAAGTGGTCAGAAGAGTGGCAACTGGGATTTAATGCAAAGAAGTGTAAGATCATGCACACAGGGAAGAGAAACCCTGAAGCCACCTATAGGCTGGGAGGGGAGTTGCTGGCAGTCACAAAGGAAGAAAGAGACTTGGGCATCATCATCACCGATGACCTGAAATCATCCAAGCAGACCTCTAAAGCAGTAGGTAAGGCTAGGGGGATGTTAGGGTGCAGTATCACAAGTCATAAGAGGGAGGTAATAATCCCTCTTTACAAGATACTGGTTAGGCCCCATCTGGAGTATTGCATGCAGTACTGGAGGCCACACCTTCACAAGGACATTAACCAAATTGAGGCAGTCCAGAGAAGGGCAACCAAAATGGTGGAGGGACTGCATCAGAAGACATATGAGGACAGATTAACAAAGTTCAATATGTATACCCTTGAGCAAAGGAGGGAAAGAGGTGATATGATCGAAACATTCAAACACCTTAAGGGCATTAACAAGGTGAAAAAGTGTAACATGTTTAAATATAAGAAAAATAGCAGGACAAAAGGACACTGCATGAGATTAGAGGGGAAGCCGATTAAGGGGGAATGTGAGGAAATTCTTTTTCACAGAAAGAGTGGTGGATGCATGGAACGTCCTACCTCTGGAAGTGATGGCTATAAATACAGTGCAGGGCTTCAAACAGGAATGGAATAGGCATAAGGGAGCAATACAGATGAGTATGAATAGATAGGCCACTTACAGAGCAAAGGCCGATGGCACATTTATAAGGTAGAAAAAAAGAAATGGGCAGACTGGATGGGCCTTGTGGTCCTTATCTGCCATCAACCTCTATGTTTCTATGTTGTGTCTATCCCATACTTTCTTGAATCCTGTAAGCATTTTAGCCCCCACCAGCTCTGCTGGGAGGCTGTTCCAAGCATCCACCACCCTTTACATGAAAAAGTACTTCCTCACATTTCCTCTCAGCCCCCCCCCCCAGCTTCATAGTGTGACTCCTTGTCCCCGAACATCTTTTGCTCTGAAAAATGTATTTATTTATTTAAAATTTGGTAATGGTGAAAGGCACACTGAGCTGATGCTCATTTCCAGGTACGACCTGGGGAGTAGAAAGACAGATACAAATAAAGGGATACAGAAATTTACATTATGACATATACACATAATACAGTTTGTGAAAATGCTTACATTAATTTGTCTAAACAAACAAAAGCAGCAAAACTGATAAGGAAGACACAGTGGCAAGCAGGCAAATAAAAGCCATTGACTCTCTACTACAGGACCATGGGGATGAAGAAGAGGCTAGGAAGTTGAGAGGTGGCAGCAGCAAGTAGCACTGGGAGTGGGTCAAAGCAGGTGATTAAGGGCAGAGAAAATGCCCCCTTCCATTACCTTGTTTATTTCAGTGAAGTATTTGAATGTTTCTATCATATCCCCTTCTCTCCTTTCTTCTAGGAAGTACATATTTAATTCCTTAAGCCTTTCTTAGTAGGGCTTCTGATGCAGGCCTTGCACCATTTTGGTTGCCCTCCATTGTACTGCCTCTACCCTGTCAATGTTCTTCCGGAGGTGGGGCATCCAGAACTGGACATAGTACTTGAGGTGGGGTCTCACTAGTGGTCTTCACAGTGGTATTATTACCTCCCTCTTTCTGCTTGTCATACTCCTGCTAATGCAGCTGAGCATGTCACTAGCCTTTCCAACTGGCTTGTCACATTGTTTAGCTACCTCCCAGTTGATACATTGCCCCTGGGTTTCTGTGCCCCAAGTAAGGGATTTTGTCACTTGAGGGAGTTTCAAAAAATCCCATCATAAGCACATCCTAGGTACACACAAATGTAAATGCCCCTCAAGAGGTGAACTTGTTATGGGCCCTAACCCCTTTCTTGACCATGTTTGCCACTTAACTGTTTGCCTAAGAGTTCATAAAATTTCTACTATACTGTTGTTTTTTATGTCTCTCTCTCTCTCTCTCTCTCTATCTCTCTTTCATACCTAGCACTTGCCTGATGAGGTAATATGCACCTTGTGCCACACTTGCTCACCTTGTCCTTGACCGTTTGTATCCTATCTAATGTTACTTCACCTGTGAATATGTTGTACATTATTATATACATGTGAATATGTTGTACATTGCTGTATACTGTAAATTGTCTGGTGTTACATCACCTTTGTTGTAACTCTCCTGGGTCATCCCTGAAAACAGGCAGTTGCTGCCTAATGTACATACCTTATTAACAAAAACAAAATAAATAAATAAAGTACATGATTTTGCACTTTTTTGCATTGAAGCCCAGCTGCCAAACCTATGACCATTCCTCTAGCTTCTTTAGATCTTCTCTCACTCTTTCCACCCCTACACCCCCCCCGTGTGTGTACTCTGTTGCAGATTTCTGTGTCATCTACAAACAGGCATAACTTGCCTTCCAGTCCTTCTGCAATGTTGCTTATAAAGACATTGAAGAGGACTGGGCCTGGTACTGATACTTGTGGCAAACCCACTGGTCACTTTTCCCTCTCCAGAGTGGACACCATTTATCACCACCCTCTGACTCATATTGCACTGCCAGCTCTCTACCCATCTTAATACATTAAATGGTTGATGTGATAGAACTGTACAAGTGCCTAACTATGGTTGATGTGATAGAACCATACAAGTGCCTGAACTGGACAAGTAGGGTAGATTTAAAGGCATTTTCATCTAAAGCAAGACCACAGGTATGAGGGAGAATTCAATAAAAGTGGCAGAAGGAAGATTCAAGTAGAATGTGCACAAACGTTTTTTCACCAAATGAGTGGTGAACAAGTGAAACAAATTGCTGAGGGGGTGAGGCAGTCAAATCAGAGGGGCATCTCAAGGTAGGGTATTACATGCACATGGCTTTAATAAGTGGGAAGAGAGCAGATGTACAAGGAATTAATGGCCGCTAGGACCTCCACAGTATAGCTGGGCAGGTAGGGCAGACTGGATGGGCAGCTGGACCGTTCTCTGCCATCATTTTCTATGCCTCTATGTTTCTACAATAAATGAAATGCTAGATTTATTTATTTATTTAATTTATTTTATTTACTTATTTATTTAACTTTGGTGACCAGGTAAGTACATTGGCATGGAATGCCTTTTTTAGGCATGACCTGGGTGTGGTAGCACGGGTGAGAGCAGAGATACAGTACATGATCAGTATCAAACTAAGTTAACTCTCATGTTAAGATTAGCCTCCTGTGGGGCAGATTACATTAGCAATTGAAAACAAAATCACAGTGGCAGACATACCATCACCCAGATTTTGATTCATATATTCTGGTGCAAAGTACCAGTAAAATACAGGTCAGTCTATTACTGTTCAGTCACATTGGTAAAACCACAGATGAAATCTCATCTATAAGTCTTCCATAAGAACTTTGAAGGTGAGACACAAATGGACATACGTTTTATTTACTTATTGAAATGTTTCACCAGGAAAGGCACACTGAACAACAAGTTGCTCATCTGACTGTGCGTCCTGGGGGAAAGAGTAGAGGGACAGAATATACACAACCGAACATAAACATAATAGTACAGTGAAATCATACCAGTGTATACATTGCTTAGGAATACAGAAGTAATTTACATATAAGTGCATATACATATACACAATCCTAAGCATATACATATTAATGATCAAAGAACAATTATGCGGTAAACTCTTGGAGAACATAAAATGCAATGCTAGAGTAAACATATTATCTGAGGGAGAATTCAAAACATTAATCCAGCTAACAGTGACTAGCGATGGAGGGGAGGTAGCAGATGAGGGGTAGCGGGGGAGGATAAGGAGTAGGCATACAGTAGGGTTAGAAGTGGAGGGATATCACAGGGGATGGGTGGTAGCAGACTGGGAGTAGATAAAGATATTGTGTTGGAAGAAGAGGAGGAGGAGGAGGGAGAAACAGGGATTAGGCATAGGTACAATTGATTGAGAGGAAGTTGTGCAGTGCAGACGAGATGGCGTACATGCCATGTATGAGTGCATGTCCCACTAACATTTCTTCCATGGTATGCATGTCTACGTCTCATCCTCCTTCCACCAACCACTGGATAGAGAGAAATGGACAGAAGCCTATTCAAAGTGGAAAAGGTCTTGAAGGGAATTGTGAATCCGAGAGTGGACAAGGCTATGGGGCTGAATGGAGTACCTCCAATGGTATTACAGGACCATAGTGGGGTACTGGCAGCACCTCTGACAGCCCTATTCAATAACTCACTAGACAAAAGGGTTGCCCCAGAGGACTGGGGAAGGGCAGATGTAGACCCAGTCCATGAGAGTTGCTGCAGAGATGAGGCTGGCAACTACATGCTGGTCAGTCTGACATCAGTAATCGAGAAACTAAGGGGGTCACTTCTAAAGGAAAGACTGGTAGATTATCTTGCATCCAGTGGCCTATTGGACCCAACAGCACAGATTCATGGGAGGGAGGTCGTGTCACACAAACCTGATCGACTTCTTTGGGGGACTGGAGGAACAGATGGGGGGCACTGGATGTGGCCTACTTAGACTTCAGCAAGGCCTTTGATGCCATGCCACATAGGATGCTCAAAAAAAACTGTGAAGCTTGGGGGTGGGAACCAAGGTAATACATCAGGTACATAAATGGCTGATGGATTGGCAACAGAGAGTGGAAGTTAAAGGCACTCATTTGGGGTAAGGAAAAGTGACCAGCATGGTTCCTCAGGGCTCAGTACTGGGTCCAGTCCTCTTTAATGTCTTTATAAGTGGCATTGCAGAAGAACTAGAATAGAATGTTTGTATCTTTGCAGATGACACCAAGATCTGCAATAGGGTGGACACTCTAGAGGGGGTGGAGAGAATGAATAAAGATCTGAAAAGGTCAAGTAATGGTCATGGATATGGCAACTTGGTTTCAATGCAAGAAAATGCAAAATCATGCACCTTGGGCTCAAAAACCCAAAAGGCAGAGTACAGAATGGGGGGGTGATGGTATTGATGGTCACTAAACAGGAAAGGGACCTAAGGGTAATTATAACAAATGACTTTAATGTGGCAAGGCAACATGACAGAGCAGTTGGGAAAGTCAGTGAGATACTGGGGTGCATAGGGAAGGGTCTCCCCTGCAGAAGGAGGGAGGTGGTGTTTCCACTGTATTGGTCATTGTAAGATCACACCTGGAGTACTGTGTTCTGTTGTGGTAACTACACATCAGAAAGGACATAGACAGGATAGAGACCATCCAAAGAAAAACAACAAAAATGGTGCAGGGGCTGCACCAAATGCCCAATGAGAAGAGAATGAGGGATCTAAACATGTACACCCTGAAAGACAGAAGGAAGGGGTACATGACAGACACTGTTAAATACCTCATGGGGTGAATAAGATACAGGAAAGAAGTATTTTTCCAAAAAGAACGTGTTCAAGAACAAGAGACATGCAATGAAGCTGGAGTGGGGAGTTTAGAAGGGATGTGAGGAAGTATTTCTTCACCGATAGGTTGGTGGATGCCAGGAACAATCTTCCAGCAGGGGTGGTGGGGATGAAAACAGTGGTGAGCTTCAAGCATGCAATTGGATAGATAAAAAGGAAAACTGGTATCAAAGCAGTGTGGGGGGGGAGGCTGGAGCCAGGTAGGGTCTGTGGTGGCAGAATAGGCAGGAAAAGATGGGTAGACTAGGTTGGCCAAGAGGTCCTTATCTGCTGAAAAATTCTGTTTCTATGTTTCTTCTGAGTTCCACACGGTGGACATACACTGGACGAGATTTCTCCTGTCATTTTACCTGCTGTATGTGGAGATTATTGGATTGATCTGTATTTCTCAGGTACTTTGCACCAGATGCTATGAATCAAAATCTGGGTGAAAGTAAGACTGCCCTGTGATTTTTGTTTTTGAGTGCTGATATAAAATGCCCCATGAGGGGCTAACCTCAGTTCATACATTTGCCCTGACATCTGGCAATGTGGAGTAGTTTGTGGATATACACTGTAGCCCTCTGAGAGCTGGTGACCTGTGCACTGCTTATAAAGTAAGTTAAATCTCAATTTAATCAAAATCATCATTATTCAATTAGAAACAATGGAAAGCCTGCTGAGGTTCAGTGGTCATTTGATCAAACCACTCCCCTAACCACTACAGAAACCTGCTGTTTCCAACCCTCAAAGCTCTAGCTGGGTTTCAGTCGTGCTGCTTTGGTCATGCTTTTCTGCATTTGTTGTTTTTTGGCTTTTGTTTGTTTGTTTGTCTGTTGTTCCTTCCTACCTGGTTCATTTCCACTTTTGCTGTCATCGTATTGCAACCCAGAGGCTCTGTAGCTCCTCTACTTGTCCATCGATAGTTCTGAATGATGTTTCCGCTGCACTCCAGTTGCTAATTTTGTTTTCCCTGCCTCTCTGGTTCCATGCCTCTGCTGTAGCCTTGAGTTGCTAATCTTTGCTGGATTGTCCTCCCTTGACCATTCCCTGCCTTTGTTTATATAGTCAGCTTGTCCTTGTAGTTTTAATCTGGCTATGTTTACTTCATTCAGCTATTCGAAAGTCATACTGCCTACACTTTTGTGTGCTGCACTAGTGAGGAGCTCAGTTGTTTGCACTCCTGCTCCCTATCTGAAGGAAGGCTACAGACTCTGTTCCACTTTATCAGGCTGTCATTCTCTGCCAGCTATAGCCATTCCAAGCAGGCTATCTGTCCTCCGTAGTGTTATTCATCCTGCAGTCTTGGCCATAGAAGTCGACTTCTGCTGCAGAATGTCATTTCATCAGTGACCCCAATTAGCCTCCGCTTGTCTGGTATGGTGCTTCTCCTGCCTGCTTCCTACTTAATATTGCTACTATCCGACTTCCCAGCTGGGCACCATACTAACGTGGCACTATTGTTTCAAGCAGCTCATTTCCACGTGGTTCAATCCTGGCAGTTCAGTAGGTGGAACTCTGCCATTCCTGGTATCGCTGGCTCTTTTGAATGCAAGTTTTCTAATGCCTAGATCCTTGCTCCTATGACCTTAATTACTACTGCCCTTGATACATCATAAGTGGAATCCTAAGGTATTTCTGAACTTCATAGAATCATTCCCATGCAGTTTCAAATCTATTCACAGAACTGCACTATTCATTGTTAGTCATGTCACGATTTCCCAGATCTCCAAAGTGCAATGCCTACACTTTATTTCTAGTTTGTGGTCCTACTGCATCCAAGTCAAAATGTTTAACAGAGTCTTTGGTGTATCAGCCTCAGGAACTGCCCCAGCTGATTCCATGATTTCAGTATTGCCTGGCCATTAGAAATTATCAGCCATGATTAGTCCTTTTTTTATCTCCCAGCAGTCACATTGCATAATTCAATTCCTGTCTTGAAGCAACTGCTCCTTGACAGATCCTACCTGCCAGCTGACTGATTGCCATGTCCAGTACCAACACTTCTGGTAGTATCACCTTCTGCCATCAGGACTCACATTGCTGCCTGAAATTCTCTTCCTGTTTGCTTGTAATGCTTTCATTACCTAGCTCTTTCCTACCTTCTCTCATGGTACTGTCATCACCTAGTTCCAAGAACTTCAGCCTTGCTCTCTACTGCTAGTTTCAGTGTCACTCTAAGGAATCTTACCACTCAAAGACTTCTCACAGTCTGCAGTACTGTATTATTAGCTTGCTGATCATGACTGTGACCTTCCTGCCTTCATCAGTTATATTCCTTGCTGTAGCTCTTCTACCACCTAGGTAATCCCTCTCTTTGTTGTCCTACTGCCCTCAGTTTTGCTACATAACAAGCTGCAAGTTGGCATTGCTTAGTGCAGAGTCACTGGAGGCTGGTCCCCTATAGTGGTCACATTGTAGAAAGAAAAAAATAGTCAGAGCAGCTACCTCCTAATGGGCAACAGAACTTTCTTAATAGCATTTCAAATGGAAACATTCATGGCTCTGCCCCTAGCACATCGGTCATCCACCCATAGCAAGCTGCCTAGGTTTCTTATTTTGATACTCACTGCCTGCCAACCTAGCATCCTCTAAGCAACAAGGTTTTGTCAGGTCAACTAGTGTCCAGCCCCAGAACCAGAAAAGACTACTTCCTCCTTTTAAGCTATCCTCAATGGCAGCTGAACCTTACACTAAATCATGTCAACTACTGTACATTCTCTGACCCTTCTCCACCAAACCTTATTTTCGAGCCTAGAGTATCATTGTGCAAGTCTCTGATACACACTTATGATTAGAGCCCTCATTACTGCATAGTTATATACTGCTAGTGAGTTCTCTACATGCTGCCACACTGCTGATCAGGCATCTCAACTGCTCCGCCTGGACTAATGCAACAGGAGCAACCATATCCATTACCAGTCCAGATGTCTTCTACACCTTGGAAACCAAGGAGTACTGTCCAGCCTGTTACCTTAGGTCAAACACGCAGTCCAGCAGTGTAGCTGCTCTGTGTGTTCTAGTTCTATACATTAACAAGGCTTACTGTGTAATTGCTATGTGCCATACATCTTTCTGGAGCTTCTACAGAGTAACTCTCAAAATCATTTATGGCTTCTCCAGCTGGGTTCACTTCAGGCACTATGGCATGTCCAATTCAAACACCCACAGATGTAGCTACTTTTCAGTCTGAGAGCCCTATCAAATCTAAGAACAGGTCATGGTTTGTCTTCTCCATGTACTTTCTCAGGATACTCCTGTTTCCATCACCATTCATGCAATTACCTAGTGGAAGCCAGAGACTTATTTCAGAGAACCAACATAACAATCCTTTTAATCTGATACCCATTCTTCCAGACACATGGCATAGATACACAATGACAATCCAATTACTACTCTGCAGTGTCAGTAACAAACCAGGTGATAAACAGGCCTAAGCTTTCAAGACATTTGGACTGTGTACTGGATTCTGATCTTTTTTTCCATACTGCCACAGTGGGAATTGGTGTTCTCTAATTCATGCTATACTTACTCATGCCATAGCACCTTCTAAACTTGGGCCACTCTTTGATCTTAGTCCTGGGTGTCAGTCAAGAGACAACAAGTGAAACTAGTCAAACATCAGAAAAGAAATAGCAAATCAAGATGCCATCCTGTTCTTCCAAGTCCATACTCCTGCACAAGAGAGAAATGGAATCCCCCCTCAATAGATCAATCCATTTGTTTGATTCTACTGCAAGGTGCTCTTATTCAGAATATATAGTACATCCTGGCTTTCTCTCATGCCATGTCTTCTAGTTCTGTAATTTCCTTCTAGTGCTCAGTCTGTTTCAGGTATTCAGTTTTTCCTAATTAGAACCATGCAGCCCTATCTTGTTATACGAGGTCCCGACACCCTAACTGGCATCCCAATATACACCTTAGACAAACCTTATGTTTCACATAATATGCATATGCTATACTAAGATATAGGGCACAAACACCTACCGTACAAGAGTGTCAGGATATATATAATGATTGCAATACATTTTACTTTCATTATTTATGGGAACTGCACATAGTAAGCCAAGACATTCATGTCTTTGTCATCTTCTGATATTATATAGTCAGCACTGCCATCTTTTGGATTTATGTATAACTACACTACATCCTGTGTTTTTCACATACTATGTATACTCTTATTGTTCTCAGAGATAGCTGACTTAGTGAATATTGTATAATATTATCTACACTGTGGAGCCACCTTACTTTTAGCCAGTAGGACTTACTGGATATAACTAAGAATGTTTCTGTCTCCTGGTAATCATGGTAATTATCATAGTATATAATGTAATGTACTATGTTTTCCCCTTGGAGACCTTCTTCACTACTTGGGGTATTGGGGAACGCTAAGCTCTGGCTCCCAGTGTCTTATGGTAAAAACTGCTTAGGGCAACTGTGATATCCTTTTGTAGTAATAAACACATTTATTACTGATACGCAACTTGTTTGTGATTCTTTTGCATTTCTAATTATTGCCAAGAACCTGATCAGGGTTAGACACCCAAACAATCTCCACTGCTTTCCAGAATTCCAACCATGCAGTCAACTAAGACTACTTATACCATTTTCAACACTGCAAGTCCACCACACCTGCTTCCTGTGGGAAACTCCTCTAAAATGGCATACATGGAATTACACCCCACAAACATTTGAGCAATGCCCACAAACTACAAAATGTAATGATCCCTTCAATAGTGGGACGGTTACCTACTCTGTGCCAACAGAGAGCTCAGTTTGCTTTTGCTTTCTATGACTTTATACTGTAACTAACAAAGCTCCTCTAGGGTTCAACCTCTTATATTGTCTCTGATGATTCATTAACCATAAACCCAAAGATGAAGACCCTTTTCATGGCTACTCCTCCTTTTTACCTTCCAGGGAAAACATCTGATTTGACCAGCCTAGATACCAGCTGTCATTGACTCTAATGGACAGGTTCTTCACTACTTCCTCAGAGAATTCCATCCTGCCATCTGACAAAAAGGAGGACACCTCATAGTTCCTTTGCATATCAGATAGTCTGCTTTAGCCATGCAACCAACTATCTCCACAAAAAAAAAAAACAGATGTGTTTTAACAATTATCAAACTGCATGTCACTCACACACACATACTGTAAATCAAATCAACCTCTTTTCTGTAATGAGAACTAGAGGCACATCAACATGGTTCAGCTATATATCAAATCCAGCATTCACACTTTTCTGAAACCCATATTGCTTTTGAGATTCTTCAGTACAAATCAGAGCAGCTCAACCTCTTTTGTAATGGGATTCCAGCCCACATTAAACTTGGGAAGCACTTCCTTTTATATATTGAAACCTATATCCAAGATCGTGTTTTCTGCATACATCTATCAAGTTCTTCTTCTTAACTTGCAGTGCCTTAAGGGAAGACTTATCCAAGGACTTAGACCCCCAGAGGTTTCTCCTATTGGGGTTCTTCTCCTCCTTGTGAAGGGATTTCTTCATTCTATTAATTTGAGAATGATTCTGTAGCTCTTTTATATTTTTGTATACTTTCTAGGACTCCTCGGCAGGGGGCTTGTACCTATGGTTCCCCCCCTTCAGGCTGTCTCTCTTGGCCCCTGCCCCAGCTGCAGCCAGAGCCTGACCCCCATGACCCACCTTTTCCAGCCACATCATGGTGGGGACTTACCCCGTTCACCACAGAAGGTCAGGTGAGCACCAGGGGGAGCTGACTTGGGTGCATCTGCTTCAACACCAGTGGACCACCTTCACATACACATGGAGGATTTTCTCTTTGTTTCCCTCTCCTAATGGCATGGGTATGCAATGACACCAAGGATGTTCCATGCACGTGTCCATGCACAGCATGTCCAGCATCAGTTAGCATCGACCCCCCAGCAGACCGTGATCTGCACTAACCCCCAGCCACTGCTAGGAGCCAGCACATCTGTGGTCATCCCTTCCCACCCACGCCAGAGGAGAAGACAAGTCCCCGGGACCCTCAATCCTCCTGTCTCCCAGCCGACCTCCAGCTCCCAAGATCGCTGCCATCTCCAGGTTGCTGGCATGGTGCGAGGTGTGGCATCCAGTGCCTCAACCCTCAGCACCACTGGGCCGGCAATTCTGTAGTTCTAACATTCAAAATCTTTGGCAACTTTTCAGGTACTATATGTCTTTTAGCCACAAGTCTCCAGCTATGGCACCTCTAATATGGGAAGAACAATTGGAGAGTTAAGCTATAATACATACTACATAAGCACATCTCGTACATAATCACAATGTGATGAGATGCCCAGTAAATTTAGTTTTAAAGATAAAGAAATTTTAAGTTGATTATTTTGAAATGGTTGACTTCTTCATTGTACAAATTACAGCTGCTACTCTATTTCTTTTTTTCTCTCACAACCATGTTCATATAGTGTGTCAACCCTGAAATGCATTATTTCAGGGTTGAACATTTCATGTTCTTGAATCAATTTACACCTTTAAATTTCAGGTTTATAAGGGACACCATACTCAGGCCCAGCCACCTTTGAAAAAGTGCTTAGACTTTAGCATGTCCCATGAGAGGAGGATACACATCAGGCTACTTAGGGGGCTCCTTTGTTTTTATACCAGCACCTGCTGTTGGAAACACAATTTTTGCACAGAGTAAAGTCTTTGATACATGATTATATATCTGTTTGTTGTTTTTTTATAGTTGATTAAGTGGAATTAGCCCATTCTTCCCAGCTTTTATTAAAGGGGAAGTCTCCCATAGTTTCACACCAATATTTTCCCAACTCCTTATGTGTAACTGTTGTGTGCCTTCTCCAGTTGCCAGCAATCCTATTATTGTCCAAATCTAGATTATACATAAAAATATACAGCTCCTAAAGTTATCACTGTGTTTGTCCTCCATTTTACCATCAATATTGCTGGAGGTTGATGTCATCAGAGCAACAGATAATGGTGCTACACTAAATACAGCTCCACTAGTAAACCAAACCCAAAATGTTTGGTTCCCCACTTGAGTAATGGAGGAACCCTTTAAGTGTTGTGCACATCCTGAAGTGCAGGTCTCATAGGGACTAGGACCATGTGAGTGTGATGCAGCACTGATTTGAGGTATATACAGTATTCATATAAGGAAGTGCCTGCATGTGTTGTGTTACTGTTTCTGTTAGCAAAAACAGTTTACCCAATAAATGACTCTGGGTACAACAAGAGTTTTAAGTGGTATTATACAGCTGTCGCAGTATGTTGTGTGTGTATATATGTGTGTGTGTGTGTGTGTGTGTGTGTGTGTGTGTGTGTGTTAGCATTCTTTGTTTTGATTGACACCAGCAGTGAGAAACAACCTTGCAAATAGGCCCCTTTCCCTTTGTAACTAAGCAATCAGTGATTGGATGGCTGCTGTAAGGCAATAAGGCAATAAAGAATTCAGCTATAACAAGGAATAGGTTACCAGGAAAGTATCAGCTGCAGCATATGGAAGAAGGGTAATTTAGTGGTTAAAGCACAAGCACTGGTGCACTCTGGTTCAAATTCTACTAGTGTCCCTTACTCTCCAACCCTTAAGAAGTTCCCCTAACCTTGTTGCAAACTGTGATGGCCCCTCAGGTTCATGACTTTAAAAGTGCTCCAAGTCCCATTATAAATCATTAGCAGTGATGTGAGAGCTACAGCACTTCACTTTCAAGGTACTAAGGATAAGCTGTGGCTGCTCCCCCCCCCGCTTTGTAATGCCAGCATTTGAAGTAGGATGTCCCTCACACATCAGATGCTACACCTCAGCTGTTATAGGTAAAGAAACTAATCACTCTCAGTGTTTGTAGTGCTCTGTATTTGCTTAGCTCACACCTCCCATGTCCTATGCATTCTGTGTCCTGGTATTTCCAGTCAGAAACTCAGATTTAAGGAGCATTTGAAATGTAAAACAATACACTTTATAAAGTAAATGATCCAGCTCTCCACTTTCAGGCCGCTGAAAGGGGATGTGTACAAATCAGTCCTGTGTGATCCTTTGGCAAACTGCCCAGGCTCACCTTGTAATGAATCTTCTCAAGGGTGTTCACCTGGTTCAATACAGAGTGACTGATTGACTGCTCGATTGATTGATTGTTTGGTTGATTGGTTGATTGACTGATTCAGTCTACTGCTTTCCACAACATGTTACAACTGTCTCACAGAGAGAAATGAGCAGTACAAAGAAACAGCTTTTGTTTCCTGTGAATGAAATACTGTTGGATGTATTATTTGCTGTACACATACAGTATCAAGGCTACAAGTACTACTCCCTGTGTGAGTTGCATGACAGAACTGCCTTAAGCCATTGCAAGCTTAAACTAAAATCAGGCTAGACAGCATTGATACCCTTATGTTTTGTTCTGCACTGTTGCTGCCGTGACATCATAGAATGGGAGGGGCTTTTATTACAAGTGACTCATTTGCATGTAAATGGAGGCTTGCTTGACATTTTACTACCTTGTGTCAGAGCCTCAAACTCTAGATATGTGTTGCAACAGAAGAAATGGCTGATCTCTTATTGACATATGTACAGTACTTGATGTAATATATAATAAATACATCAGACATAGCCAAATCATAAATATACAGAAGTCTTCTCCTCTAAGCTGGAGGGACAAAATGTTAATGAAGTGGGTGCACTGAAAATCTCATGGGTGTTCCTTACAATCTGATCACACAGCACAGCTCTGAAAATAAGGGGACTTTTTTGCAAAAACTATCCTTGTCATCATGCTGTACTGGATATGGAAGTTAATTGGTTCCCAGCTGGCTGTGACACAGCCATCTGGGAGGTACCTCAAAGAATTTATGAATGGTTGGGACACAATTGAATTGGAGTCCTCTATTAAGTTAAATAAATGGATTCCTTGGGACATATAAGAACAAATTAAAAGCGTCACAGAAAAAATTAAAACTAGAGAGGACACTTTACAAAAAATTCAAGAATAATATGAGTTTATCAATTTGAGCAAGGGTTGAAAAATTAAAAAAGTTGAACAATATAGTGCACGTTCTGCTCTACTTTTCCCTGCTCAATCATGTTGCTGCCCATTTTAATATTTTTAGCTGTCTGAATCCCTTACCTCTGAAACTCATGTACCCTGGCAACAGCCTATCTGGGTTACCCTAAATTTCTGATTTACATTGCTAATGCTGTTGCCTATCACTGTAGTTCATAGTCTCTTGTCACCATGGTACTGTCAGCTCAAGGTTTCTATTGTTGCATCTGCCATTTGCTTGCCAGTGTTGCTTTATACACCACTGCTTTACCTCTTGTTGTACTTCTGCCAGGCCTAGGAACTGATGATACTCTCCTAGCTTAATTCTTACTGTGTGTTTGTAGCACCCTATCTACTGTAGCTGCCAATGTTATCAGTGTTTATAACCAATTTTAAGTTGCTTTTCTTAGACTGGTTTTATCATAAATTGGGTTAGCTAGTCTGCATTCGCTAAACAGTCACTGTTATTGCTGCTGCATCATCTAGTCTTTGATACTTGTTTGTTGGTTTTCACCTCAGTTCAACAGCTTTGCAATTATGCACCCTGCCCTCTTCCTCTGATTCCTCCATCTGCCCCTTCCCCTCCTACCCTTGTCTCCACTGTCTCCCTCTCCTCATCACCTTTGCCCTCATTCCCTCTCTCTCTCTCCTCCCCTTGGCCACAATCCCTCCCTCCACCTCTCTTGCCCTGCCAAACTCCCTCCCTCTCCTTTCCCCTGTTCCCATTCTCTCTATCTCCCTCTGCTTGCTCTCTTCCCATCTTCCCCTTCTTCCCCCTTGCTATTCACCCTGGTCTCCTCTCCTCCCCATCTCTAAACCTTGATTTCCTCCACTGTGCCTTCTTCTCCCTCCCTACCCCTCCTCACTTTTCCCCATTCCAGGGGGCACAAGCCCTACTTCATCCTTCTGCTCCTTATTCTGTTTTTCCTCTGAGCTGGTGATGTGAAATCTAACCCTGGCCCCCTTTTTCCTGCCTTCTCCCCCTCCTCCACCCTGAAAGGCATTTGCATCTTCCTTCTCAATGCTAGAAGCCTTCTCCCTAAGCTATACCTTCTCAGTGTTTGGGTGTCTCAACATTCTCCTACCTTCCCTGTATCTCATAATCTTGGCTGTTCTCCAGAATATCTGCCTCTACCTTGACTGTCCCAGACTACAACCTCTTCAGGCAGGACTGTGGTAAATGGGGGGGTGTCACCCTCTATTTATGCCAGAATGTATCCAGTTTCACTGCACTTAGTGAGTCAGTGCCCTTCCCTCATGAGTTCCTTCTCACTAAGCTCTTCTTCCCCCCTCTACCCTAACCATCTCTGTTGGTGTCTTCTATGCCTTCCTAAAACCTCCCTTCCATTCTTATTGACTCTATCTGCTCTTGTTTGCCATGCCTCATATGGTGAACTCCTCATCCTTGGGGACTTCAGTATTAATTGGCTCTCCCCAGCCTCCAGGCTCACTTCCCACAGGACTGAGTTCCTAAAAGTTAACCAAATTATTAATGAGTTCACTCAGCTCAGTCCTCATTCCCCTAACCAAACCCATCTGGCGTAGGTACTTTCCTCACACCCCCACTGCGGTGTTGCAGCAGGTATTATTCTGTATGCCATCAGCAACCATTACAAGACCTTAAGTGTCAGGAAAGTCCAGCTTCCTCTATGTGCTCCTGAGTTCATTTTGTTCAGATCCCTCAGATCACTTAACAGTAGCCTCCTCCCAAACGATCTTGCTGCAACTGACTGGTCTTTTATCTTCTCTGCCCCTGCAATTGACATGGTCCTTTCCCTATTCCACAACACATTGATTCTTATCTGGGACAAGCATGCCCTCCTCATAAAATCCTGGGTAAACAATTCCAATCACCCCTGGATTGTACCTGACTTTCTTAACCAGTGCAAATTCTGAGACCAAGCATGGGCCTGTCTCAAATTCTCCTACTTCATCTGACATCTTGTCCTATAGATCACTCAGAATATCATGTACAAAGGCTGTCTGCACCATTAAGACTCATTACTTCAAATCTAATTTCCAGACTAGCCTTAACTCCTCAGCAAAATTCTTGAAAGTTATCCACTCCCTCTTTGACCTCCCTGTCCAGTCTGCTCCCCCAGTCTTCATAGTAAATGGTTCACTGGTCTCTGAACCTCCCTCTTTTGCTGCTCACTTTAATAAGCTTTTTACCACCTGTGCCCTCTCCTCCCCTCCCACTTCTGATCCCTCTCCTCTCCCTCCCCCCTTGCTCATCTCTGCTCCACTCAACCCAGGGATTTCACTTTCTTCCTGTCACTCTTCAAGAAACCTTGCTTGCCCTTTCCTTGCGTAACCTTACTTAATCCAGCCCTGATGGGCTGGACCCTAAACTTCTCCTTCTCTCATAAACTACCATTGCTTGTCATTTTACTTACCTTCTGAACCTTTTCTTCTCACTCTGCACTCCCTGCCAGTACTGGAAAGTTGCCAAGGTTCTCCCTTTTCACAAAGAGGAAACACCTCCTCTCCAGTAACTTCAAGTCTAGCTCCTCCTCCTCACTCTTGAAAAACTGCAGGAGAAACTTCCTCTATTCTTCTAGCTATCTCTCCCCTTCCAGTCTGGTTTTTAAAATCACCACTCCATGTTTCCTCCATGCTGTGTATCACTGACTAATTGTGTTGACAGTTGGTCTCCAATCCATCCTGCCTCTTTTTTTCTAAATTTTAAGGTACACCAGTAACACACTATCTAGGTATACCTGAATTACAAGTTCAGAATTGAACTTTAAAGTCAATTAGCCTCTGACTCACACTGCATATTTTTTGATAAATTCCTTAGGTGCCCCAGTAACACATTTCCTAAGTATACCTGTAGTACAAGTTCAGTAATTACCTTGTGTTAATTTACAGTCAGCCACTGTTGCCTTTTACAGAGGCTGTCCTTTATAGTAGGCTATTGCCATAAGACCCACTATTACTCTTGGTTCTTAGGCTTTGTGGAAATTAGGTATCTGAGCTACACCCTAACGGGGCACAGCCCAGTTCCTAATTCCATACAGAATCTCATTAGATTGCTCAATTGTAGTTGTGGTTCATTGTGGAGTCTGCTAATAGCTAATTATCATATAATAATAAATATAATTTATATTAGCTGAATGATTCTGTTAGTAGCTAATTATCAAGTTTGATTGTTTCTCCTGCTTATAGTAATTGTCAAGTTGCTTCTACCAATAGTTAGGTTACATACAAATAACTAGAAACACCCTTTCTCAGAGATGAGATATCTCTGCTGCATCGCCAGTTCTGCTGGAGCCAGTATCACACCCTCCACTGCTCCAGGGGCCTACTGGTCCAGAGGGGTGGAGTGTAGTGAGAAGAGGGAGGAGGAAGAGAGCCAGGGTTAGCCACAAGGAAGGTATCCATCACCATACCATATAGATGGAAAATCACTTTACACCCCTGGAGGAGCCTCAGGTACCTGAGTCCACTTGGGGGAACTCTGAGTCAGTCGAGGGAAAGGGGCAGGAAAACTTGATGGCACCAGGGGGGACAAACAGGAAGAAATCAATTAGGACAGTCTTGGTGGTCATGGATTCAATGATTATGAGGGTACAGAGCATGGTTGAAGGAGGGTTGGATGGCTAGAAGATATATAATATTCAACAGTCATTGAGCCTATAAATACCACACATTTATTCTGGTGACTTCATTTTCAAAAATGCATCTCTACTATAAATAGAGAAGTGCATAAAAGCTTCTAACCCTATTCAGTAAAATCTTCTGGACACCAATCTTCAATGTCTTTATTAAAGACTTTCCACAGTGGTTTGTAATCCTGAAAGTACTTGTAATTATACAATGTACTTAAAAATAACTATTTCCATTCCATTTTTGGAAAAGACAGCAATAATATAGAACATCTCCAATTTTTAAGAATCAATCTTTTAACTGTCATAATACTGATTTTCAGTATTAATCTGTGTTTTAATCATATAGTACAATTGTTATACATTTCTAAAATTACTATCGTAAGATCCTTCCACTGTGGAAATTCAAATCCTATTTTGTCCAGAATCACAAAAGAGTGCAACCACCAAGTCAAACTTAATTGACACTCCCAAAAGAGATGGATAATAACTGCTTCTGCATCCCAACAATGCTAACATAAATCTTGTACTTCTGGATTTATCATGTGCAACCTGTGTGGGGAAAGGTATGTTCTGTTTAACACTTTATATTGAATGGCTCTATCTTCAGAAAGTTTTTATTTTGAAATTGACTTACATGCCAGTGACCATTGTTGTTCTGTGAAAGTACATTTTAACTCTTTTTCCCATTTCGGAATGCTGCTTTGTATAGTATAATATATGGCTTTTCTAACAATGTAGTTAACCATGCAAATAGTTTTTTAGCTGTATACTTAAGAATGATTTGCAATTCCTTCTTCATCACCTTGTTATTTGGGGCTCTTTCCCATCATTTGTTGTCTTTTGAATATATGTTGCTTAACTGATTAAAATACAGATACAGTACTGATGGTCATGTAATCTACATTTTTCTTTAAATTATTCCAATTTTAGCTTACTACCTTTTTCATAGAAGTCTTGCCATCTTTTAATTCCTTCTTCTAACCAGAATTTTTATAGAGCATCTTGCCATTCATTCTGAAACTTGGATTATGCCAAACTTCATTCAATGGTGATGTATTAGGTACCCATGTTGTTTAACAAGGAAATTTAACAATTGTATGGCCAAGATTCTTAATTATAATGCTTTTAGATTTAGTTAATCTTATTGCAGTAAAATATATATATATATATATGTTTTCTCAGTTAAAAGCTCCTTTACCATTGCATTCGCACTCTTGAGTCCCATATTATCTTATTCATCAAATGGCCATCTAATTGTCATATTCACTATATATACCATATGGCATATTTCTATATCTGGGCAGGCTAGACTTTCTTGTTTCTTGGAGAAACATAGTCTTTACCATTATATTCTAAGTGTCTTATTGTTCCAGATGAATTTCTGAAATAAATTATTTATTTTTTTTGAACCAGATAGGTGGTATTGGTGTGAGAATAGTTTGCAATCTCTATGATAAAAAATAAATTGTCAGCATCTTTATAATCTGAAATATCCACATAATGACAATGGGATCTTACTCCACCCCAAAAATCTACCCTTTAAAGAATTATGTAATTCTTTGTGACTTAATGTATAGAATCCCTTCAGATTGGTATCAATATTAATTCCTAAATACTTCATTACCTTCTGTTTTATAGCTACAGTCATAATTTCTTTCAGTCTCCCTTTTTGCTCCATATTAAAAGTAATCATTTTGATTTGGTTTAATTTACTTTGTATCCCGCTATTTTTGAGAATCTATTCATTGTTAATTTAAGTACTTGTAAACTTATCTCTCCCTCCTGTAATGAAAGTAACAGGTCATCTGCATATGCATTAATTTTTGTCTCTTGTAGAGCAACCTTAATACCTTTTATTTGACAGTTTGCCCATATTTCACAGGGCAAAAGTTCCAATCCAATAATAAACAAAGAAGGGTGCAGGGGACATCCCTGCCTAACTCCTCTTTGGAGCACCATGGGGCCTGAAAGAATATTGTTTACCTCTATTTGTGCAGTAAGTCTGCTATAAATGTCTTAGATATATTCAGTGAATCTGGCTCGGAAGTAAAAAATGTTCATTGCCCTGAAAGGGTATTTCCAATCTAACATATCAAAGGCTTTACTTGCATCTAGTGAAAGAAGAACTGCTGGTATTTTTGATCCTAGAAGATATTCAATAATAAACTGTATCTTGCAAAGTCCCAATTGAATAGTTCTATTTGGAATGAACCCCATCTGATCTTTATAGATAATTTTGTCTAATAGCCTATGTTCAGTATTTTAGTATAGATTTTGTAATCTACATTAAGAACTGCCTGTAGTTTTCTACTTTACTGCTGTTTTAGCCTTATTTTGGTATTAGTGAAATATAGGCCTTAAAAAATGAATCTGGGAGATTATGTGTTATCTGTATTTGGTTATACAATTTTTCAAGCAGAGGCACTATAGCTAATTCAAAAGCAATGTAAAACTCTACAGTATATCCATCCAAACCTGGACATCTGCCTTCTGACATGTTATGCTATGCAGAGTTTCTAAAATTTTTGGAATTGTATTAGGTTTAACTAAATTTTCTGTATCATAATCAGATACTTTGTACAAACAGTACTTTTCATAATAAGTAATCTCTGAATACACAGGACAGCATTCAAAAGTATATAAAGCTGAAAAAATAGTTAATTTTTTGGCAATTGTATCTTGCTCAGTCAATACTTGTCCTTCTGCAGTTTAAATTAGAGTTATATCTGATTTTTTTTTTCTGTGGTCTGTATTCTTTTAGCTAACAATTTCCCTACTATTTCACTATTTGTTTTCCGGTTACGATTACTCCTAGCCCAATCTTGTTTCATTTGCAAAATCTCTGTAGATGTCATTAACTGATTAATTTCAAATAAATCTTGTTGTTTAGTTGTTTCTCCATTTTTGTCTGTTGATTCAAATAGCTTTAGTTATTCCTCAACCTTTAGTGACTTGTGTGCCCTCTGTTTATTTTTCCATGATGCCTCTGAAATTACACAGCTCCTTATTATGGTCTTATATGCATCCCAACAGCCTATAATATTGTTCTGTGTGACATTATCCATAATAAAGTTTTTTTATGGCTCCATCAACTTTCTGTCTGAAATGTGCATCTAGTAATAAATTGTTATTTAAACCTCTAGTTTTCCATTCTTTTATTATTTGTGTCCAGTACTGTACTATAACTAACCATATTATGATCAACAAACTCTTTAATGCTGTATTGGCCCTAGTAAGAACAAATCCAAAACAAATGGTTTGATATATTTTATTAGACCAATAAGGAAATTATAAAAAGAATAAATCACATTAGCTTTTGGACCAATAAGTCCTTCTTCAGAAGCTTAATGACAGTTATTTAGAAAATCCCATATTATTAACACTTAGAACACGCAGAAAAAAACAAAAATAATTCTCACTGGTTTAAAACAGGCATTCAAAATATAATTAAAGTGATGTCAGAGAGCTTGAATATCTAAAGTGTGCTTTCAGTTGAACCAAACTTAAAGGTCAAAGGTTGTCCAGAGATAACATCTGGCAGAGAGTTCAACCCTCATATGGTATACCATGTATCAGTCTAATGAATCATAAACACTAGGATTCTCTACTCACTAAAATATATGTCAAGTGAAAAAACTCCCAAAGACACATGCTTCAAGAGTGAGGTAAGAGCACACCAGTAGAAGCCATCTTCAACTCTGCTCAGAACTATGTTAGTTTGAGAATATGGCCAATGACAAGAAAATGACCCTGGATAAAACAATTGCATGCCAAAATGTAACATATTAGCAAGTAAAAAATAAAAAAAGACCCCAAAATTACAACAGAAATTATCTTTACATGGCATATAGAAGAATTAAAGTGATGTTTACCCAAAGTGAATAGTGTAGCACACTAATGAATGTACAACTAGCTGGATATATATTCCCAACATACTCTCAACCAGCTATTATGTTCCAAAAACCTTAAGGCCATCAGTGTTGTAACAAGATTTTATACATGATAATATCAATTGTCAGTGTAAGTGCCAGATACAAAGAAATACTAGTCAAGGATCCCCAAGAAATTGAGGCTATGCAGTCTGATATGTACCGATTTCAATAAATTGCCAGTATATAATAGAAATGACACATTTTTCTGTAAATGATTTTCATTTCAGATCGTACAAAAAATTCAAACTGCCAGGCAACAAAATACATTAATGACACTAAAACTGGTGGTCCCCACAGTACTGAGGAGAAAATAAGTTATATAGAGCAACACCTTGATACAGTATCTACATGGGCAAACAAATGGGATATGACCTTTAATTTGGGAAAATGTAAAGTTTTGCAGTTAGGTAAAACCAACAAACAAACTGAATATACTTTATGTGGCATAATTGTACTGATTTATTTATTTAGTGTTGTGTTAACAGGGTAGGTGCACTAGCCAACAGCATGATTATTTTCAGGCATGACACAGGAGAGTACAGGACAGTGAAACAAAATACTGGAACATTTTGAGCAGGTACAGGGCAAACCATACACTTTATATAAAAGAGAATGTTGTGCAGTGATGCAGAAGCAGTAATGAAGAAACATAACATATCAAAAGGTACAGGGCAGCTTTACACTTTCCTAGGAGCATGACAGTTAACAAATGGTACAATATAAGGAAACTGGAACATAACATACTCAAACCAAAAGCAAGAAAACAAACAAGTAGCAAATGTAAATAGGTTACGTATAAGATAATACAGGAAAACAATAATAAGAGGCTCAACTGTTAGATCTATTTGCTGTAGGGTTTAAGGAATATTAGAATAGCAAGAGATGGCAGGAAGAATACAGTAAGGTAGCATGGGGAAAGGAGGTTTGGTAGGAGAGGAAGAGCAGTTATGAGCTGATAGATGTGGGGGTGGATATGGATAGGAGGAAATGAGAGAAGAACAGGAGGCAAAGGTAAGAGACAGGAAAGGGGAGAGTAGCTGAGGGAGCAAGCATATAGAGACAGGAAGGGGGAGAAGCTGAGGGAGCAAGCATATAGAGACAGGTGGGGGAGAGGATTTAGGGAAACCAGTAAGGTCTTGCAGAACAGGCGTGTCTATGAAGTCCATAAGAAGAGGACAGGACAAGTGCTCAATTGAGGTCATTAGGGGCAGTCGAGCTTCCCAAATCCATTAGGTGGGGTCAAAGCAAGTGCAGGGGTTAGTAAGCAATAGATATCACTGTAAGTCTGTTGTAAAGTGTTGGTAGGATCCCGCCTGCCTAAGTTCTAAGGGAAGTATATTCCAAAACTGAGAAGTCACATGCTTGAAAGTGCCAGAGCCTTTTAAGGTATGACATCTGAGCATGTTTAAGAGAGATGTGTTAGCTAATCTCAGTCCCCAAGAAGAGGAGAGAGGAATTAGAAGCTCTGCCAGAGATATTGGAGTTTTTAGCCTGACAATAGAGTATGTAAGGGAGCCAAGATAGTATTGTCTGTATGTAGAAGGGGAGAGCCAGCCCAAGTCTTCATAAAGTTGACAGCAGTGTTTTTGTCGGGAGGATGAGGACGCATATCGGCATATGTTATTATATGTGACATCCCATTTCTGGAGGGAGGTTTTCTGGGCAGCTGCAAGGATGGAGGCACAGTAGGTGAGGGAAGGGAGTAAAATTCCTCAGGCAATGGCCAGTTTTGCAGATGGTGTTAGCATGTAGCTAGTCTTGTACGCAGCACCCAGTTTACAATTTACTGCTTTAAAGACAGATTGAATATGGAGGTTAAAATCAAGTGACTGATTGAGTAAGACCCCAAGATAGTTTCAAGACATGATAGTTTCAAGTTTAGTACCATCCAGGTCATGTACCACAAGGGACGTGGGGCATGTTCTAAGTTTGGGAGCTGAGCCTAGGAACATGACCTTTGTTTTCTTGGCATTTTGAACCAGTTTGTGATCATAGAACCAGCTTTGAATGTTCTTGAAGTCCACAGAGAGGTCAGTGTTTAGGTTATCAATTTTATTGTCATTGGTATAGATAAGGAGATCATCTGCATATAAGAGAGATGAACAATTTTGCAGGGCACCCAGAGCATTATTTATAAAGAGTGAGAAAAGGAGTGGCCCCGGGATGGAGCCTTGGGGCACACCAATGTTTATTGCCATGCAGTCAGATATAGCCGAGTTGAATTTCACTGCTTTAAGACCTGTTCGACTAATAGCTGTTAAACCAATTTATGTCCAGAGAGGAGAAACCCATACTATGCAGGCCAGAGAGAAGCAAGGAGTGGTCCACAAGGTCAAAGGACTTAGTAAGGTCAATGAAAATGGCACCTGTAAGTCAGCCAAAATCCACATTTGAGAGAATATCTAATGTAAGTTTTAGAAGGGTGGTAGATGTGCTATGGTTTTTTCTGAAACCATGCTGTGTATCGGAAAGAATACAAAATTTTGTTAGTAAGTCCAGTGCTTGGGTGGCGACAATCTTCTCAAGGATTTTTGACAAGACCAAGAGAATAGCTATGGGTCAGTAGTTATTGATCTCCTTCTTGCCCCCTTTTCTGAAGACTGGAGTTATCCGAGCTGTTTTCCAGAGGACCGGTACAGTGCAGCAAAACAGAGACAATGTGTGGATTTTTGCCAGTGGAACGGCTATAAAGGGAGCCACAATTTTGTGAAGGCCAGGTTCAAGGTAGTCTGACCCTATGCTAGTATTGTCAGATATAGATTTGAGGAGCTTAAGGACCTCTTGAGCTATTATAGTCTTGAAGTAGAAAGGCGGAGTGGGCAGAGATTTAGGGGAATATGTAGATGAGTGAGTCAGGAGCATTATTGGGCCCCCAGGGCTGTAAGTGATTAGCCTGAGGAGGGAAAGCAGAGGTATATAGGGACAGATGCAAGAACAATCTGTTGGAAGCATTCACTATTTTGCTGGGGTCATTACAACACTTGCTTCTCTGAAAAAGATCTAGGTTTTCATATACCAGACACACTAGGTACAGATGAACATACACAAGCTGCAATAAAAAAATTTAACAACATTATCTAGTCAATAAAAAGAAATATAACAACCAGAGATAGTTCTGTTATGCTTCCCTTGTATTGGGCATACATTCAACCATGGCTTGAGTATGCATCCCAGATTTGGTTCCCTTTTAGAAAACAAGAAAGAAATAGAAAAGGTACAGAGAAAATACATAAAATGTATAGCAGGATTGGAAGGGATGGAGTATAAGGAAGGTTAAATGCATTGAACCTAATGTCAAAAGAAACCAGGAGATTAAGGTCTAATCTTCTATTTATGTATGATATAGTGCAAGAACCGGATTTATTATGTGAGTTAGGTATTGAATTTAAACACGATAAGAAATGTACAATGGGACACCCACTACAAATGCAAAGGACAAAATTCAGAAGTAATAGAAGGAAACATTTTTATACATCTAGGATTGTGAATCCATGGAACTCACTTCTAGAAAATATAATAATAAGTAGAAATAAAAATGAATTCAGACATAGATTGGATAAGCACATATTAAGTGGAGTTGATATTAAATATTATAACTGATAGTCAGAAGCAATTATGGGCCTTGTCTTCTCACTCCATACCTACCTCAGTATGAACCTCAGGTCTTTATCTGACCCCAATAACAAGCAAATAAGTTCTGTCTTTATTTTTTTCAGTGTAGAGTCTTTTTCCCATTCAGTTAATAGTCCACGAATATGTATATTTTTCCACCTAGAGTGGTTCTCCTGATCAACCATTTTCCATTTGAGAGTTTCATACTGCTTCTGCAGAGTTTTGACATCTTTTGAAATAGGAACCACAGAATCTTCTAATTGTGATATTCGCATCCTGGAGCTGAAGTCTGAATGTTACCTCTGTAAACTGAACATTCGTACTTAAGCTCCAGAGTGCAATTATCCTTGTCTGTTGTTATAACTTTGGGTAGCACACCGTTAACCCTGTAACACCTCTGTTCTTGGTGCAGTATCATTTGGTTTTAGTTAATCGTCTAGTTGTGACTGTTGCACTTATAATTCATCAATTCTTTTGACTGCTTGTTCTAATTTAGAGTCTCAATTCACTATAGTTTCTGATAAATTATAGACAGAGCCAGGAAGACATTGTGGTTTATCAATGGAAGATTGTAGCATGCTAAAGTTGTTAATTAGTTATTGTGCCCAAGGTGGGGGAGGTTGTGAATATTTGTCCAGCTGACTTGTTCCTGCTGCTTCTTCATTTACATTTACAAACTGTACTTGCTGTTTGAAATTAAAATCCATTTCTTCCTCTAGTTGCCTGGCTGAATCTGGTGAAGCATTTGCATTTTCTGTCAGTATATTGCTTAATTTTGTTTTATTAATTTCACTCCCTTGACCTATTTGAAAAGTCTTGTTAGAGTTAAGTGCTGTTTTTCCTTTTTTTTTCCTTTTTTATATCTGTTTCAGTTTGGGCTTTCGTACCCATTTTCACCAGCGGAGGTCCTGCCTGACTATAGCAGTTTTTAAATGGTAATCACAACTGTCTTATTTTTTCTTTGCAGAATTTGATGTACTTTTTTATACTGGTTTGGAGAGTCTTGAGTTTGTACCGTTTTTATTTGCTGTTTATTTTCAGAGTTTTGGAATGGTTTTGAAAACCTTTTTTTAACAAGATCCATATCCAAGTCCACAGCTGACATGTACAAATAATGGGGGCTATTCACTAAGGTGCAGAAAGTATGCGCCAGAGGCGCATACCCCACATGCATAGCTCCATACTCGAGTACAGGTGTGCACAAGCTGGTATGCATGGACAGCTGCCACCTGTCTGTGGCTCTGCCCCAGCTCGCAGGACTCCACAGGGTGGCCAGGAGTGGAGTTGCGGGCTCAGGCAGGCACCCAATGGGATGCCCATCCTGAGTCCCAGAATAGACTACTTGCACTGGTTGGTGCTGGTCCAGGTACATGAATAGCTCCCGCAGGCACCCGGATCTGTGCTGCCATGCCCCTTAGTCCAGTGGAGTACCCTGGCAGAAAACAGCCCCTCTGGTGGCACCTGCTGCACTGATGTCTCCTGCCACAGCAACTCCACATCATCCCCATTCATACATGTCAACCCTCCAACCCCAACACATGTCTGCCTGTTCCCAGTTAGCTTAAACCATGCCACCATAGCAGACCAGTGGCAGCCTTTTCTCCATGTAGGGCAAGACAAACACACCAACACACAGAGGTGCCAAACTTAACTCTACCTGATCCCCAACCTGGTACCACTGCTGCATAATTGGTGGCCAGTGGCCCCCATGGCACTGACAACATTCCCCCTAGTCCCTGTTCCTGATGTCAGTGCTGTGGCTCAGGATGGCCAGTGACAGAGCCCTCCATATACCTTCACAGCTGCCACCCATCCATCTGAGGCTAGGAACATGTTGCCTATTAATAGCATGCTCCCAGCATCAGTTGTACGGCTGGCGGCCATGGTGGTGTGAGGAGGGATGTGCTGCTGGCCGTGCATGACTGAGGCACCAACTGTCTGGTATGGGGGGATTGTTGGTGCTGCAGGGGGGAAGGGGCCCACTGGCCACCACTGAAGACATTAAGAGGCCGGGTTTGGGGGTGTGAACAGCAGATTTGTATATAATTTTTATTGCACAAGTTTCAACAAGAAAGCCATACAGAGCTACAGTAACTTGTTTCCAGATGTGTCCTGTGGACTGCTCCTCTGTGTATGCTGGAGGGCTTAGTTGTAATTTACCAGGGACAGGGACAACAAGTGGTGGGGAGGTGGGGATGGTTATGCAGCTACAACTATGGGACGGGGCAAACAAGTGCCAGTGAGGGGGGTTGTATAACCAGCACCAGGGACAGGGATGACAAGTGCTGGGGAGTTATGCATTTGCATGTCTGGGGATGGGGCGCTCAAGTGTGGAGGAAGGGTATGTCATGCCACTACGGGAATGGGGAAGACATGTGGGGGATCTGACCTACGAGCATGAGGCAGGGGTCTGGTTGTGTTTGGAGGGGCTACCATTATGTTGCTGGGGCTGACTGGTGGTCCTGTGTGAGAAGGGCTGGGTGCATACTGAAGTTATGGCAGGGTTCACCCTCGAGTAACCTGCACTCTACCATGCCCTATCACAGCACTGTAATTTAAGCAATAAAAGCTTTAATACGCAGTTAAATTTTCTTTTGCTGTGTTATGTTTTGCCATTACTAATGAGTGCAGTCTTTCACTGGTATTTAGTTTGTATCTCTCTACCAGCTGCCCACTAAACTGCACCTGCCATGTGGGGAGGAGAATTGCTATCCCTTTTTGGAGAGTGTACCCTACTATGCCCCCTTGTGGGCAGCACTACATGTCTTTGTGAGTGGCATGTAGTGTAGAAATGCTCCAGACACCCCCCCCCAGTGCATTGCTGTCTGAGTGGCCAGGTGATTGGGTACATAACTGTCTTGCACCCAATTTGTGAATGCCACTGGGAGGCCATGAGACCCTGCTCTGTGGCATTCCCTCATATTGATGCCTACACGCCCTGTTACTGCGGTGCATAGGCATCATGCATAGGGCCCATTAATACTATTCAAGTCCCTGAATGTGCTGCAAACTGGCCTCAGGCTATATCTGTTTGGAAGCTGGATTTCAAAACAGTGATATTTGCTTTTTGGTAGGCAGTTTAGTTATTGTTATTCCTTTTAAGGTGAGTCAAAGCAAAGAAGAATTGTTGCAAATAATGATTCATTTACTTAGCTTGCTTCCTGGCTGTTCTGCACTTTTGGTCCAACTTTATCAGGTATTGCTGCTCCGTTTCTCTGTTTGCAATTTCCTTTTATTTGCTCTGTCTCTCTGGATCAGTAAGCTTAAGGGCTACCTCTCTGCTGTTTGCTTTGCTGATTTTCAGTCCATTAGAAGCATCCACTTGTCTCCTGTCTTGGGCCCTCTTCAGCCCAATTTGTCCCTTTTTCAGAACAATTACTGCCTTACTCTTTCACCAACTGTCACAGTCATAATCTCTGTCAGATGGTTTGCAAATGAATAGCACCAGAGAAAAAATGCAAATCAAAACACCAGAGCTATTTTCATCCTTTTGCCTCAGTTTGCCAGGAGGTAAAAATGCCATGCAGTGTGGACACTGCCTAGCTAATTGCTGTACGCATTGCTTCCCCATGCTCCACCTCAAAGAAGGGTTGGATGGGAGAGTGATAATTGGGTTCCCTCCTGGGATAACGGCCATGTGGGATGTAGATAGGATGAGGAAGATGGTAGAGAAGGAGGGGTCATCTGGGTGCTGGTACACTGGGTATCAATGATCTGTCAAGCCATACTGTGGAGATGGTGATGGTGAAGCAGAACTTTTGTATTATGATGGACAGACTGATGGCACACTCTGCCTCCCTGGCCTTTTCTAAGGTACCCCTTTGTGTGGCAGAGTAGCGACATAAAATAATGAGGGAAGAGATACAGGAGTTTAATGGGTGGCTACATGGTTGGTGTCAGGAAAAGGTACACCACTATGTGGGGGACTGGGGGGATGTCTAGGACAGGAGGCTTTTCAAGGGTGATGGCCTTCACTTGATAAACAAGGAGGCTAGTATGCTGGGGAAGACATTTGATGTCCTTAATGGACAGTTAAACTGAGTAGGATAGAGAATGAGTCTTGGGGAACCATGATGGTAGGAGAAAGAAAAATGAACCTAGCCAGTGCTTTCCCAAATTTTGGGGCTTGTAGAGGCACAGAGGGCAAAAATAGGGCTGAGGTCCATATTGGGCTGGGGAAAGGAATCAAATTGTGGGGATCACAGAGCCTGCAATCAACAAGAAAGGAAGGAGTCCAATGAGTAATAATGAAAAAGGACAAGTAAACAGTGAAAAGAGATAAGGGTTAGATGAAAGGGGGGCTCAACCTCAGTAACAGGATCCTAGAAATTAAGTCGCTCTGGGTGATAATGTCAGACACTGAGGTGGACCTCATAGTCATCATAGAGACTTGGGCTTTGTTAAATAATGTCTGGGACTTGACAGTCCCAGAGTACTTCATGCTCACAAGGGATAGAGGGAAAGGTAAAGGGGGCGGTGTAGCCCTCTGTGTCAGGGATGGAATTGAGACCGCAGAGGACAGACACATCAGGGGAAGTAATGAGGAGACAGAGTCAATGTGGGTGCAGTTCACAGCAGTGCTGGGCAAGAAAGTACTTGAGGGGATGATCCATAGACCACCAAGACAGGTGGAGAAGATGGAAAGGGAACTTGGGGAAGAACTGGTCATTCTGGACATTAACTGGGAGCTTCCAGCTGCCAGCAGCACCAGAAGTCAGGCCTTGCTAGATACTGTTCAGGACTGTCTGCTGGTACAACTAATTATGGAACCCACCAGGTATGCTGCCATCCTCAATGTGGTGTTCACTAGTTTGAAGATAGTAAGAGAGGTGCTGGTAGGGGAGCCAATATGGAAGACAGACCATTACTCCATCTGGTTTGAAATGGCAATGGGGACTGGTAAACACCAATTGAAAGCTGAGGTCATCAATTTTAGACTGGCAAACTTCAACAGGATGAGGGAGTTGTTCCAGAACTAGTTAGGTGGTGCAGACAACATAGGAGGGGTGGAGGAGAGATGGGGGCAACAAAGACCAATAAATAATTCTGGAGACATTAAAGATATGCTTGAAGAAAGTAACCAAAGGCATGTTTACACTCTTGACTTTACAGTGCATCAACCCATGCACATGGGTTGATGTGCTGCAAAGTTGGCAGTGTGGACACTTACTTGAGCATCTTAAAAGCACTTTGTAGCTTGTTTTTGCTGTGGCTCAGGAGTGGGTATGTGTATCAGAGTAAGTGGAATAAAGTACTGTGGCCACCACTCCCATGCTCATGCACAGCTGACCTCAGGAGTGAAGCATCCAGCTCCCAGAATGCACAGTTCCTCTCCACCACAACCTGCATAATCGCAAGGGTGGGATGTGTAAACAGTTAATTGAGCCTGCTCCAGAGATTGAAGCAGGAACAGGGTGGTGCAAATTCAACAGTGTTGTGACCATATAAACATGGCTCAAGAGTAACAGATACAAGAAAACAATGTGGTTCTCAGAAAGGGCCACAGAAGCAGTAAGGGCCAAAAACAAGAAAAGGCCTTCATCAGGTACAAAGAAAATCAGGAGGAGGAATAGTGGGGAGAATACCAACAAAGAATTAGGAAGCAAGGAGGGAAGTGAAGGAGGCTGATGTGGATACTGAGCTGCATATTGATGTGGGGGTCAAGAGCTGAGAAAAGCAATTCTTCAGGTATGTAAAGGAGGAAAGGAGGGGGAATTGTTATGCTATCAGAGGGAGGTAGGGTAACAGAGAAGGATGGGCAAAAAACAACCATCCTTAATGACTATTTTTGCTCTGCCTTCACTGGGGGAGACAGCAGTCCCTAGCCAGACAGTTACATCAAAGTGGCCACTAAGTGAGTCCTGGAGATGTAGCAGCTTGTATTTACCAGTGAAAGGTGTCACAGGGTATGGGATTTTCAAAGCATTTGACATAGACAAACAATCTGGTGCATAAAAAATGCCAGGATGGCATTCATCATTTTTTTGTTCACATAAAAGACGAGAAATGAAATATTTACAAACGTGAAGAAGGTTAGTCTTTTCAATGAATCAATAAACAAAATCACTGCTGGAGCAGCAGGATCACCAGGTTTTGCTCATTCTGCTCAAAGTGGTAGTGTAAGCCACTTTGCGGCCAAACATTCTTGTTCGACAGTAGATTATCTCTGTTCTCTGTCATGCAGTTTTCAAGAAATATAAATCACCAGGTGCTCCTCATCTCCTATAGTCTGGCTCAGCACTGCACCTATGGCTGTCCCAGAGGCATCAGTTTGCACCTCAAAAGGATGCCGGAAATTTGGGCTTCTCAGCACTGGGAAGAACATAATGCAACTTTAATTTGCTTGAAAGCCTCATCACATAAAGGGAACCAAATAACTTTATTACCAAACTGCTTTTTGGTCAGGTCTGGTACCTATCACTGGTTTCCTCCTGTATCCCATGGACAACCAGTGAATCCCACTGCTGACACCAATTTTGCAGGAGTGTGTGGGAATAGACAACACTAGACACAGTGGCAAGAGTATAAATATCACACAAGAGATCTGTGTGTTTTACACTCTTGCCGCTATGTCTAATGTTGTCTATTCCCACGCCCTCCTACAAAAGGGTCTTGAAAATGTTGACAGCCCTTAAGTTAGAAAAGAGCCGAGGACTGGACTGAATGCATCTGAGTGTGTCCAGGGATCTGGCAATAGTACTAGCAGAACCACTGTTTGGGATATTCAATAGCTTGCTGCAGACAGGGGTAGTTCAAAAGGACCGGAGGATGGCATATATGGTTCCATTATGTAAGGGGGAAGGGGACAAGGAGAAGCAGGGAACTACAGACCAGTCATTCTTACCTTAGTTGTAGGGAAACTGATGGAGTCACTAGTCAAGGATGACCTAGTGGACTACCTAGAGAATAATGATCTGCAGGATAGTAAACTGCATGGGTTCATGGCAGTGAGATCTTGTCAGACTAATCTAAAAGTTTTCATATACAGGGTAATGAGGACATTGGATGGTGGCCACTCCAGAGCTTTACTCTTTCAATTTCAAAAATGCCTTCGACTCAGTGCTTCATACGTGATTGCTGTAAAAGATGGAGGATCTGGTGGAGGCAATGGACACAGTAAGATAGATAAGAAATAGTTTGAAGGGAATGAGGCAGAGGGTTGTGATAAATGGGGTTAAAATGGGAAGAGAGGGAGGTCACAAGTGGGGTGCCACAGGGATCTGTCCTAGGACCAGCCTTCTTCACTACTTTCATCAGTGACATTGGAAAAGTAGTCCAGAGCTTGTTGAGTATCTTTGCAGATGACACAAAGCTTTGTGGGAGGGTGGACAGTGACAAGGGAATAAAGAAAATGCAGAGTGACATGAATAGACTGGAGAGGTGGTCTGAGATCTGGCAGTTGAAATTCAATGCCAAAAAAAACAAAGGTGATGCATCAGGGAGTATGAACCCCAGAACAGAGTAGAAGAAGAAGAAGAATCTGCATTTATATAGCGCTTTTCTTACAACCAAAGCACTTTACAAACAATGCTAGACTGGTAGTGAAGTGACTGAATGTGTGGTGGCGGCCATATCGCACATCATCACCCACACACAGCCTGGATAATTGCATGAACCAGCTTATGGGAAGGGGAATGTTGGCCAGGACACCGGGAATGTTCCCTACTCTTTGCGAAGAGTGCCCTGGGTTCTTTTACTTCCACCTGGACACCCACCAGGACAACACCAGGAGGGGTAGAAGGGACCTCGGTTTAACATCTCATCCGAAGGACGGCACACCCCAGCAGTACAGCACCCCCCAATACTGCACTCAGATGCCAGCGATTTTTAGGTGCAAGTCCAATCCCAGTGTGGGGCTAGAACCCACGACCTTCTGGTCCAGAGGCGGATGTGCTACCAGCTGAGCCACACTGACACCTAGAGTAGTGTATGAGAGGGGTTAAGCTAAGCACTATGACTGAGAAAAGGGACCTAGGAGTCATCATTAGTAACATCTTCAAACAATCAAGTCAATGCAATAAGGCCTTTAGTAAGATAAATAGGATATTAGGATGTATCAGGAGGGGTATTGACAGTAGAAGGAAAGAAGTAATATTACCTCTGTATAAGTCATTGTTAAGGCCACACATGGAGTATTGCACCCAGTTCTGGAGTCCTCACCTCAGGAAAGATAAGGACAAGTTAGAGGTGGTGTAATGAAGGGTGCCCAGGATAACAAAAAGGTCAGCAGGGCAGGTCTTATGAGGATCAGCTCAAGGCACTAAACATGTTCTCACATGAGGCCAGACAGGAGAGGGTTGATATGATAGACTCCATAAAAATCCTGAAATGAATATATAAGGTGAACTGCAAGGAGTTATTTAGCATACAGTATGTACAACTTCAAGGTCATGGCAGCATGAAAGACATTTGAAAGTAGGAATGTTTAAGGGAGCTATGAGGAAGTGTTATTTCTCAGAGAGGCTGGTGGAAACTTGGAGGACATCCATTAAATTCCCCACCATTGATGTGAAACTGATTGACCTGTAATTGCTAGCTTCCTCCCTGCTATCACTCTTGTGCAGAGTGTTGCCAGAGTGCCAGCTAGCACCGTGCCCAGTTCTTTAAATACCCTTTACTGAATCCTGTCCAGTCCCATCACACTGTTTTCCTTTAGGACTTCCAATCCCCTTTTGATTTTCTCCTGCAAAAATGGACTAGGGTGCACTTCCCCCAGCGTCTGCTGATAAGTGTTGGTATGTCTGCACACCCTTCCAATGTGAGGACCAAGAAGAAGTAATCATTTAAAATTGCAGCATTTTCTTGACCATCTTCTGCACATTCCTTCCCCCTTGCTCTCCTGGGTTAGGGTTAGGTGCTGAAAAAATGTGCATTAAACTGAAATGTGCAGTTAGGTGATGTGCACTCAACAGGAAAATATAACATGGTGGCATAGCAAAAACATCAGGATATTGCAAAAGTGTGCACGTGAATGGAATGTGTTCACTATCTCACTCCTTGCTTTGCTCTTTTCGCTCATGTACCTGAAGAAAGTCTTATCCCCATTTATGACTTCCTTGATGATTGTCTCCCCAGTTTGTGCCTTTGCTGTCTTCACCCTCCTTCCTGACTCCCTTTATTTATCTAGATATTCCTCCCTGTCCTCCTCCATCTGGGGAGACCCAATGCAGACAGTCAGGTTGCCGGCATTAGGGCACCAAAATCGGGATTCACCAGTCCCTCACTGAGGTCCACCCCACTGGAGTTGGTATCAATAGTTAGGGGGTGTTGGGGGCACAAAACAGTGATTGGTGACATAGCCAATTGGCTCCTTGATGGCACAGCTCCATATCACTAGCACGTTACTAGGGTGGAACCAGACAGACCTCACGTGTTCTCAGAATTAAAATGCATAGCACTAGCCTTCAATATTCAGAGCAAGTGGCCAGAATGTGTAGCACTTTCTGATATTAAAGAATAATAAGTCAAATAATAGTGGGTCTCATATGTTTAATGTTAAGGAATTTTTAAATGCTGTTCATCATCAAACAACTATATATATATCTATATATATATATATATATATATATATATATATGTATATATATATATATATATATATATATATATATATATATATATATATATATATATAGATGTGACAGCCAGGATGCAAAGCAAAAATGCTGCAGAATATCACAGAATGCTGCAGTTTACTGCAGGAGCCATTGCAAGTCAATGGTAAGTATGCCCTTTTGCCATGCAGGATTTTGTGACATGTCATTACTGCAAGTTACTGCACTTCATTGTGGCTGACTGCACTGTGTGTGTGTGTATATATATATATATATATATATATATATATATTAGAAGCAAAAAACTCCATTTAATGCATTAGTTAGGGTTGTTCCACAGCAACAAAAGTGAGAAATTCGGTGTTAGGGTTGAAAACCCCTTGGACCCAGCCCACCCCAACCGGCATTGGGGTGCGCACTGGGGTCATCAACCTAAATCTCACCCCATCACATGTGTAAAGCAGCAGAAGTATGGGAGAATGGGGTGAGAGTTAGACTGATGACCCTAATGCGCACCCCAATGCCGGTTGGGGGTGGGCTGGGGTCCAAGGGGTTTTCAACCCTAACACCAAATTTCATCACTTTTGTTGCTGTGGAACAACCCTAACTAATGCATTAAATGGAGTTTTTGCCTCTAATTTCCTTCTTTGAGAATGATAACGAGAAATAGTGAATGTAATGTGGTGGCAGGAGCGCAGGCCTGAAGGGCCCCGTACTCCTGCCCCGTGATGTCTTGTGGCATAGTAACAGGAACAGCAATGCAAACAGAAGTGCTAACAGTGGGCGACATGGTAACGCAAGCGTGAATGAGAACAGAAAGGGTAATGCACACAGTGGCGTAGATGGGAACGGTCTGCCACGTGATGTGTTGTCACATAGTAACATGGTGCCTGCAAACGGAAATGTCAATGGGCGTGGAGACGCAAAGTGAAACAGAAAGAGAAACAGTACTGTAGACACAAATGTCAAAAAATAACAGAAACGCAAGCGCAAATGAAAACGCAAAGGATAATGCACATGGTGGCGTAGACGTCAACGGTAAGTGAAACGGGTAAGGAACCGCAAGCGGAAAGAGCAACGGTAACAGTACTGTAAATGCACAGGCTGGTTTTCCCCAAAAGCTGCATAGAGAAAGACAGTGAGTATAAAGAATGTATGCATAATAATGAGTCTTGGAGCAGAAAATGAGGAGTTGGAATACTAAATAGCGTATATCTCAGGAACCGTACGGCGTAGAAGAAAAATTTAAAAGTCATATGATTTATGACTTTTCTGGCTAGTTTTGGGCTAAAAATTTTCTGACGAAAAGTCCGTATCTTGCACCGTTTCCGAAATACGGTCCCTGAAAGGCGAGGGCGAACTCCGTAATGTTATCCTATGGGAAAAAAAGAGAAGTTTGGAGTGCCATACCTTTTCCTCCCTGTAATATTTTTTCACCAAACCACTGAAAGGCACATCTGCGGGCTGTTGGCTGTCTTCCCTCCAAATTTCAGGAAAAAAGACCAAGCCGTTATTTTGCAGCAGGGTGCCAAAGGATTCCTGTAATGCGTCGGCTGCCGTAATGTTATCCTATGGGAAAAACCGTCAACTTTGGAGTGCCGTAACTTTGCTGCTTTGTAATATTTTTTCAACACAAAACTGAAAGACACATCTGTGAGATGTCGGCTGCATTCCCTCCAAATTTCAGCCCAAAACTCCCAACCGTCTTTTTGCAGCCGGGTGCCAAAGAATTGCTGTCATTTCCCCACAGCCTAGAAAAGTACTGTCACAATTTGTGAAAGCTTTCTCAAAAATTTGCGACACTTTTGAGAGCATGAAAGTACTTTTCAAAAGTACTTTTTCCAGAAATTTGAAAAACATATTTCTGGAGTGTTCTACCCCAGAATAAAGACATGGCTAGCATCCTCAGGCTCCGACTAGGTGAATACAAAAAGAATTGGGTTGCTAGAGGGTCCCAAATTTAAATGGCAAGCATTTTTCTGATCACTAACTGAAAACAAGATGGCGGATTTGCGAAAGTAAGAGGGCCATTTGCGAAAGTAAAAATGCATTTACGACACTGTCAAACTTTTTGTTAACTTTTCCCATTGACTAATAATGGGAAATTGTTTTTTGAATAACTTTTGAACCGTTTAACATTTTTTCACGAAAACTTCGAAATGCACATCGGGGACCCTGGCCACACGTTCCCTGAAGATTTCGGGTGGGGCGCGCAAACCATGCGACCTGTAGGCGCTACCGTAGAATTCCAGAAAAGCATAAGCACACGAGCAGATCATGCTTAATAACTCCGCAGCCGTGTATCTGACTGGTACAAAACTTGGCAGATCCCAAGGCGTATGGGTCTTGATTGCGTATTCCAAATGTCAGGCAAATCTGTCAAGCAGTTGCAAAGTTATTAAGGTGCAAAATTTGGGGTTTAACATAGAAATGGCTCCTCAACCCTAACTATGGTAGCACTACCGTGCTACCATAATATATATATATATATATATATATATATGGCAAAAAACTCCATTTAATGCATTAGTTAGGGTTGTTTCACACTGACAAAAGTGAGGAAATTCAGTGTTAGTGTTGAAATCCCCCCTTGGCCTCCCCTGCTCACACCCCCAACCAGCATCGGGGTGCACATTAGGGTTGTTGGCCATAACTCTCACCCCATCACATGGGTAAAGAAGCAGAGGTGTAGGAGAATGGGGTGAGAGTTAGGACCAACAACCCTAAAGTGCACCCCAATGCCGGTTGGGGGTGTGGGCAGGGGGGCCAAGAGGGGCTTTCAACCCTAACACTGAATTTACTCACTTTTGTCAGTGTGGAACAGCCCTAACTAATGCATTAAATGGAGTTTTTTGCCTCTAATTTCTCTTCTTTTTGAGAATGATAACGAGAAATAGTGAATGTAATGTGGCGGCAGGAGCACGGGGCCCGTCTTGTCACTTAGCAACATTGTGCCCGCAAACGCAAATAGTAATGTGCATGGTGATGCAAAGCAAAACAGAAAGAGAAACAGTAGTGTAGACAGAAATGTTAAAAACAACACAAAAGCAAGCACAAAGGGTAACGCACATGATGGCATAGACGTGAACCGTAAGTGAAACGCAACGGAAATGCAAGTGAAAACGGTAATGGTAACAGTAATGTAAGCACACAGGCTGGTTTTCCCCAAAAGCTGCATAAAGAAAGACAGTGAGTACAAAGAATGTATGCATAATAATGGTTCTCGGAGCAGAAAATGAGGAGTTGGAATAATAAATTGTTATATCTCAGGAACCGTACAACATAGAAAAAAAATGTAAAAGTCATATAATTTATGAATTTCCTGGCTAGTTTTGTACTCAGCCCCCTAATCCAACGAAAAGTCCGTATCTCACACCGTTTCAGAGATACGGGCCCTGAAAGGTGCGGCGAACACTGTAATGTTATCCTATAGGAAAAAAAGAGAAGTTCAGAGTGCCATAACTTTGGCTCCCTGTAATATTTTTTCACCAAACCACAAAAAGGCATGTCTGTTGGATGTTGCCTGGGTTCCCTCCAAATTTCAGCCCAAAAACCAAGCCATTATTTTGCAGCAGGGCACCAAAGGATTCCTGTAATGCGTTGGACGCCGTAATGTTATCCTATGGGAAAAAGCATCAACTTTGGAGTGCTGTACCTTTGCCGCCATGTAATATTTTTTTCAATGAAACACTGAAAGGCACATCTGTGAGAAATCAGCTGCGTTCCCTCCAAATTTCAGGCCAAAACACCAAACTGTTCTTTTGCAGCAGGGTGCCAAAGAATTGCTGTCATTTTCCAACAGCCTAGAAAAGTACTGTCGAAGTTTGTGAAAACTTTCGCAAATTCATTCGACAGTGTCGCAAGTGCGACAGTACTTTGTGAAAGTACTTTTTCCAGAAATTTGAAAAACATATTTCTGGGGGGTTTTACCCCAAAATAAAGACATGGCTAGCATCCTCAGGGTCTGACTATGTGAATACAAAAAGAATTAGGTTGCTAGAGGGTCCCAATTTTAAATGCCAAGCATTTTTCTGACAGCTAACTGAAAACAAAATGGTGGATTTGCGACAGTAAAAGGGCCATTTGCGAAAGTAAAAACTGCATTTGCGACACTGTCAAAGTTTTTAACTTTTCCCTTTGACTTATAATAGGAACTTGTTTTTTGAAAAACTTTTGAGCCATTTAATATTTTTTCACGAAATCTTCAAAAGGCACATCGGGGACCCCGGCCACACGTTCCCTGAAGATTTTGGACCAGTCGCGCAAACCATGCAACTTGTTGAGACGACAGTAAAATTCCAGAAAAGCACAAACGTGCACGCAGATCACGCTTAATAACTCTGCAGCCATATATCGACTGGTACAACACTTGGCAGATCCCAAGGTGTATGGGTCTTGATTGTGTATTCTAAATTTCAATCAAATCTGTCATATGGTTGCAAAGTTATTGAGGTGCAAAATTTTGGGTTTAACATGTTAATGGCTCGTCAACCCTAACTATAGTGGCACTACCGTGCCACTATAAAAAAAATATATATATATATATATATACACACACACACACACACACATATATATATATGAGGGATACTCAACCCCCCTGCTGGAAATATTGTCAATATTTTTTGTTCGACTGCAAATTGACCTGATAACATCACGAGTGGCGACATATTCCATTTATGCCATACCTCCAAGAAAGTGAAAAAAAAAGAAATTCTTGCCATTTTTGACAATTATAAAAAAGTCTAAAAGAAAGCTATAAATGAAACACCACTCATTTTGTAGGTATTTTTGTCCTGATCAACTTTTTTTCACAAAGTACCATGCTACAATTTTTTATTTTAAAGTTATATGCATGTGTTTGTTGCAAAAAGTGAAAAAGATTTAATTTGTTTCAGTTTCTTTGTCAATTATAAAAAATCTGAAAGAAAACTATAAATGAAACACCACTCATTTTGTAGGTATTTTTGTCCTGATAAACTTTTTTCACAAAGTACCATGCTACTATTTTTCATTTTAAAGTTATATGCATGTGTTTGTTGCAAAAAGTGAAAAAAAATTAATTTGTTTCAGTTTCTTTGCTAATTATAAAAGAAATAAAAGGTATATATCAATGAAACACCACTCATTTTGTAGATATTTTTTGTGGTGAACAACGTTCATGCTTGTAGTAACATGCTATCTTTTTTCATTTTAAAGTTATTCGCATTTTTTTGTCGAAAAAGTAAAGCAAAATAGCATTTTCTGCTGTTTTTTTGTTTATCATATAAAAAATAAAAGTTAGTCTTAAATAAAACACCACTCATTTTGTAGATATATTGCAATGAACAATTTTCATACTCTCAGTACCATGCTATCATTTTGCGTTTTAAAGTTATTCACATTTGTTTGTCGAAAAAAGTGAAAAAAAGCACTTTTCGATGTTTTTCAGCTAATTATATAAAAAAATAAAAGTTACCCATAAATGAAACACCACTCATTTTGTAGATATTTTTGTGCTGAACAACTTTCGTGCTCACAGTACCATGGTATCATTTTTCATTTTAAAGTTATTCGCATTTGAACACAGTTACTACTGCTACTGCAGCTGAATATGCAAATGAGTTCCAAATGAGCCAATCTCTACCTATGGTGTGGATAAATTTACCTACAGTGAGGATAAATGTGATATCCTCACTGTAGGTCTGACCACCCTGAGAATATTGAAAATATTTGCCTTTTTTATCCTCACAGGTACGGCATAAATATATATGTATATATATATATATATATTTCTAAATCTATATATACTGTATATTCATGCAGATTTAATTTTTTTAATGTTAAAGTAGTTATATGTTATCCATGAATTAATCAACATGTAATTGGAGAGTTACTTTTTGGCAGAGAGGAATCATGCTATCAGAACAAGGCCAAGAAAGCAGTTGACGAAGAAACTAGAAACTTACTACTACAAAAGTGGGTCTGCAAGGTAAATTGGGACCTGCAATTAGGGTAATATAAAAAAAAAACAAGAGTTAGTGTGCTTGTTTGAGTTGGGAGATGGGAACTGTTATCATCTTTGAAGTTAGCTTGGTGAGGAGGAGAGCTATAAATTGGGGTGTGTGGCTTAGGCAGAAGTAAACCAGTTGTCTGTATTTAAACTTCCCTAGTTAGCTTTTGGCAGAGGACTCTTGCTATCAGAGCAAGGCAAAGAAGGCAGCTGACTAAGAAAATAGAACCTTACTACAAGACGGTATCACCCTCCCCTCCACCATCCCACTCTTAGCCAGTTTCACTTTTATAGGCACTGTATTTGACTGACAACAGGAACTTCCTGTTTGGGAGAAGGGAGGGAGGGAGGGATCACCAAGACACATAAGACTCACCATCCTTGAAGGAAAAGAGTAGCCCTCCCTTGCCCCCAGCTGCTGGAGGTCTGACTCTAAACAAGAAAGAATTAAACTACCAAAGAATATAGGAACTTCCTATCCCAGAACAGGAAGGGTGGGAGATGTAAGGGCACAAAGACAGTAGGAAAGTAGGGAGGAAAACAAACACACTACTTCATGCATTAGGTACAGCCTAGAGCAGAGACCACCCAAAAGAAGAGGAGAAAGAGAAAGGGGGAGGGAAAAAAAGAAAGGAAAGAAAAGAAAAAAAGAAAAGAAAAGAAAGAAACAGAGGTGGTATGGATATCTACAGTTGCCATGTGTGCAGAGTTCTCATACCCAAAAGATTTCTTTGGAGAGAGGGGCACTGTCCCATTTGCAGGAATCTATATGAACTAAAGGCACAGCTGAATGCAGCATGGAGGGAGATATCTCAGCTGTGGGACCTGCTATGTTGGAACAGAATTTGGAATCCATGCCCTAATATTCCACAACATCATTTCCCCCCCAGAAGTCCACTCCCACACAGAACATCTGGTACGAGGGGTAGAAGGTGGTACAGAAGGGAGGAAGTAAACCTGGTAGGATGGATCAGCTAAACCCTCTCCATGTCACCACAATCCAAACTGAAAACCCTTTTTCACCACTGACAGGAAAAGGATCTCGGCCAAGTAGAAGAGGACACCAAACCTGTCAAAGGGCCAAGACTGCAACCAGATAAGGAGAACAGTGGAGGCAACAAAAAGGACAAGAATAAAAGATGTAGAAAAGTAATCATCATGGGGTACTCCATGATCAGAGACCCAACTGAGTGACTACAGACATATAAGGGTGCTAGTCAGATGCCACCTGGTGGCCTCATCAAAATGTGATACAGATTGCAACAGAAAGATAGCAGAGAAAGAAGGGGAGGACCTGAAGATCCTGGTACACCTGGGGACAAACCACCTGACAGGGCATTCAGTAAAGGAAGCCAAACAAAACCTAGTAAATCTAGGAGAACAACTGACCACTCAAACAACCTCCCTCACCTTCTCTGAGGTCCTTCTTGTGTGGAGCAAGGGCAGTAGCTAAGAGATGATTAGGAGTAAAGAAATCAAAGAGTTTAATGAGTGGTTATAGAGCTGGTGTCAAGAAAGAGGCTACCATTTTGTTGGTGTATGGGGAGATTTCTTGGAAGGGAGGTTCTTCAGGTACAATGGTTTGCACCTAATGAGGAAAGAAGTAAGAGCACTGAGCCAAAAATTTGACATGTGCATCGGGCATTTAAACTAGGGAAGGGTGACCTGGATTCTAAGGAATCTATCAAAGACACCCTAGAAAATAGGAACCTAGCTGAAACTCCCCCCAAAACAGGAATTAATCATTGAATGCTAAAAAGGGACTAGCAGGAACATGAAGGAGGTAAACAAACACAAATGGAAGTGGGACTCAGTAGTATGCCTACTGGAAGGAAACTAGCAGTAAAACTCTAGGTCAAGGGAGGAAAAATTTAAAAGAGGGTTGACAGACCATGCATGACCGCTCGCAACCTGACAAATAAAATCTAAGACCTAATGGCCTTGATGTCAGAGGCTGGCCTGGACATTGTTGCTGTGACCAAGACATGGTACACAGGGATCCATGACTGGGATATAAATGTGCCAGGGTACACTTTGTTCCAAAAAGATATGGAAGGAAAAACGTGGGGAGGAGTGGCTATCTACATTACGGAGGAAATAAAAGCTACAGAAGTACAGGGCATAAGGGATGTAGGGGAGGCACTGTTGGTTACGCTGGAAATGAGGAATTGTACTTCCATTCGAGTGGGTGTGATCTACAGATCTCAGGCACAGGGAGAGGAGTTGGACAATGCACTAGTGGATATAATCCATGAATTGGCTACAAAAGGGGAAATATTATTAATTGGAGATTTCAATTTGCTGGATGTCAATTGGAGCACCCATACTGCAGCCACAGCAAGGAGTAGAAAGATCCTGGAAGGTTTTTGAGGGGTGGGACTCAGACAGCTAGTAGTAGAACACACCAGTGAGGGGGCGGTATTGAACCTGGTGCTCACCGACAGAGAAAGGGTGATGGATGTAGAAGTGAGGAATCAAATGTTGTGTAGGGCATCTTGCTGACAGGAAGGCACTCATTGCAGCAGTGGGTCAGAGCTTTTAGCTGATTGTTTTGTGAGGGCACAGTTTAGGCCCAACCCCTTCCCACCCCTCACCCCACCCACCCCTGGAAATAGTTCCTTTATACCTGGGGTTCTGACATCATTTCCTCAAGAGTGCAAAGTGCATGTCACTGTCATATCCTCTTTAGCACACTGCACTGACAATATAAGCATACACATTGTATATTATAAATATATATTTCTATATTACAAACCAATCACACACCAAAAAAAAAAAAAAAAAAATGTGGGGAGTAATGCAATGTAATGGCTGTGGGGCAGCAGTCTTCCGGGAGTCTTTCTGGAGGCTGAGATGCTGCCCTATTCGCAGACAACTCTCTGCCCTGAGGGAGGAAGTTGCCCGTCTTCAGGCCACACTGGACAGTAGTACGGGGACCTTCTCCCAGGCCACACTGGACAGTAGGAAGGGAACCTCCCCCATCCAGGGAGCACCACAGCCACCATCACTACCTCAGAGGTTGCGAAGAAAACACAGCAGTTGGACCACAGTGGGCTCAGAAAGGGTGACGATGGTAGAACGGAGGCACACCCAGTCAGTTGTTCCACGCCACAATCCATACACCATTCTGGGGGAGCATAGCTCCCCTATGGATGCACCCACAGAGGAGACTAAGGAGGCTGAGGACAGCTGTCACAAGGGAGGCCCACAGGAAGGAGGCAGAGGACACCACAAGGAAAGGAAGCAGCTCCTGGTGGGGACTCAATTATTAGGGGGATAGAACTGGGAGGAGCTGGGAAAACTGAAGTAAGGTGCCTGCCTGGTGCCGTGGCTTGGAGGGACAGGAAGCGCATCCTCAGGATCATGACAACAGCTGCAAAGGATTCTGAGCTGGACGTAATTGTCCACCTAGGGACAAATGACTTGGCTCATCATGAGGTTAGAGCAGTGCAGGAGGACATTGCAGAGTTGGGGAGGGGCCTAAGACAAGTAGCACACACAGTATCCTTCTCAGAGGTGCTGCCTGTCAAAGGCATGGGTGAGGCGAGGGTAATTGGCACCATGCAGTTTAATGAATGGTTGAAAAAATGGTGTGGAGCACAGGGTTTGGCTTCATTGGGGACTGGGGTTCCACCTGGAGGGACACCAGCCTATACTGGCAGGATGGTCTGCATCTGTCCAGGAAGGGAAAGTCTTTGAGCAACTGGTTTAAATGCTTCATTGGCAAGCTTTTAAACTAGTCAAAGGGGGAGGCACTGACAAGCAGCAGAAAAATCCCAGCCTCTCCCTACAAAACAGGGTATTAAATGAGAAAAAGACCAGGGTAGAACGGTCAGTGGGGGATGCTGCAACAGAAGGTAAAGCCATCAAAAAATGGAGAACAATGAGTACAAATGCCCGTAGTCGAGGTAACAAGCTTCCTGAATTAGTGGCCTTGATGGAGGAGGAACATCTGGATATCGTGGCAGTCACAGAAACATGGTACACACAAAACCATGACTGGGACGTAAACATACCAGGATACACTATCTACAGGAGGGACAGGGAGGGTAAAAGAGGAGGAGGAGTAGTTCTTTACATAAGGGAAGGAATAAAAGCAACAGAACAAAAGGGTAAACAGGGAGGAGAAGAAGCACTGTGGGTAAATTTGGAGACAGGCAATAGCACCACAATCCGCACAGGAGTTGTATACAGACCCCCTTCTCAGTGGGAAGAAATGGACAAGGAAATGATAGAAAGTATACTTAGAATGGCAGAAAAAGGGGAGATATTGCTGATGGGTGATCTGAATATGCCAGATGTTAACTGGAGTGCAGCTGCAGCTGCCACTTCAAAGAGTGCAGTTATTCTAGATGCCCAACAGGGGGCATGCCTTAGACAACTAGTACTGGAGCCCACTCGAGAGGGAGCAATATTAGACTTGATACTCTCAAATGGAGATGGAGAGAGGATCACAGATGTAGAAGTGGGTAGCTATCTGGGAATCCAGCGACCACTCAACAGTATGGTTCACAATAAACACAGTAATAGAGTCAAGCCTACAAAGACAAAAGTACTGGACTTTAGGAGGGCTGACTTTGCCAAAATGGGTGAGTGCCTAAGGAACGACTCAGCAAATGGGCAGGAAGGAGGGTGGAAGAACAATGGGGAATAATAAAACTGCCATCACAGAGGTAATAAAGCCTTGTGTGAAGCAACAAACAAAACAAGACGATGTAAGAAACTACTATGGTTCTCAAAGGAAGTGGCAGTGAAGGTTCAGAGAAAAGAAAGCATCCAGGAAATACAAGGAATCGTGAGAAGGAGCAGGACAGAGAACTGTATCAGTTAAAGCAAAAGGAGGCTGGGAAGGCAGTCAGAATAGCAAAGGCCCAAACCTGAGGAAAAGATAGCCAACCTCAGTTAAGAAGGGGATAAAACCTTTTATAGGTACATCAGGAGCGAAGGAAGACCAAGGAGGGTTAGTGAGGCTTAATAAAGGGAGGAGGGTGGGCAGAGGGAGACTGTGAAAAGGCAGAGATACTAAACAAATATTTTTGCTCAGTATTTACAAAGGAAGAGGGGAGGTACATAAAACAAACAGTAGTAACACTCTGGATACAGAAGTTGATACCGCCCATTTACAGAAGAAAGGGTTCTGAAAGAACTCTTAAAACTGAAGGTGGACAAAGCAATGGGGCCTGATGGGATTCATCCCAGAATTTAAAAGAACTAAGGGTAGAACTAGTGACACCACTGACTACCCTTCTTAACAAATCATGGGAGGATGGGGTGGTACCTGAGGACTGGAGGAGGGCAGATGTGATTCCTTCACAAAAGTGGGAGCAAGGCAGAAGCAGGAAACTATAGACCTGTTAGTTTAACCTCAGTGATAGGGAAAATGATGGAATCACTTCTAAAGGAAAGAATTGTCTAGTATCTAGAGGCCAGAGGGGCACAGGACCCTAGGCAGCATGGATTCACAGCGGGAAGGTCATGCCAGATGAATCTGATAGATTTCTTTGCCTGGGTGACCAAAGTAGTAGATCAGGAAGGGGCTGTGGACATGGTCAACCTAGACTTTAGCAAGGCATTTGACACAGTCCCACACAAAAGATTAATATACAAGTTAGCCAGCCTGGGAGTGGGTCCCAAGATGACAGCCTGGGTAAAGAATTGGCTGGAGAATAGGACACAGAGAGTAATAGTAAATGGAGTCCACTCAGAAGAAAGGAGGGTTACTAGTGGGGTACCGCAGGGTTCAGTATTAGGACCGGTCCTCTTCAATGTCTTTATAAGCGACATTGCAGAAGGACTGGAAGGAAAAGTATGTCTCTTTGCAGATGACACAAAGATCTGCAACAGAGTTGATGCACAGGATGGGGTGGAAAGGATGAGAAGGGACTTGGCAAGGTTAGAGGAATGGTCAAATGTATGGCAGCTTAGATTCAATGCTAAGAAGTGCAAGGTAATGCACGCTAAACACAAAACCCAGGGAAGAGTACACAATGGGGGTGAGATACTACAACAACAAAAATGGAAAGGGATGGGGTAGTCAATAGATGACCTAAAGATGGGCAAGCAATGAGAGGGCAGCAGGAGGGCTGGGGGGATACTGGGATGCATAGGGAGAGGCATCACCAGTAGAAAACAGAAGTTATTATCCTCTGTACAGACAGCTGGTGAGACCCCATCTGAGTACTGTGTGCAGTTCTGGAGACCCAATCTCCAAAGACATAGACAGAATGGAAGCTGTCCAGAGGAGGGCAACTAAAATAGTGCAGGGTCTGCACCGGAAGACATATGAAGAGAGACTTAAGGAGCTTAATATGTATAGCCTTGAGGAAAGGAGGAAAGGGGGACATGATAGAAACTTTCAGGCACCTCAAGGAATCAACAAAGTCCAAGAGGGTAGCATCTTTCAAAAAAGAGGTATGCAAGAACAAGAGGGCACAATTTGAAGATAGAGGGGAGGCTCAGAGGTAATTTAAGGAAGTATTTTTCACAGAGAGGGTTGTGGATGCATGTAACGGCCTTCGGAGGAGGTTGTGGAGTCAAAATCAGTGGTGGAATTCAAGCATGCATGGGATAGTCATAAGGCAATTCTGGGGGGTGGGGGTAGGAAGAAGTAGGCTGCTGGTTAACTAGGATCTGCAGCTTATCCAGTAGGTAGGGAAATGAGCAGACTGGGTGGGCCAAGCGGTCCTTATCTGCCATCAAATTCTATGTTTCTATGTTTCTATCAATCACCTGGGGTCCAGCGGTCACAGTATGGTATGGTTTAATGTGAGAATAGTAGAGGAATCCTGCCACACAAAGGCAAGGGTCATGGATTTCAGAAGGTCAATTTTGCAAAGATGGAGGTATGTCTGAAGAAAGCCCTATGGAGTAGATTGGGAAAAGGGGATGTAGAAGAACAGTGGGCATGTCTTAAGGGAGCCATAACAGAAGCCACAAGCCTTTGTGTTAGGCAAATAGGTAAAACAAAGAGGAAGAAAAAGACATGCTGGTTCTCACAGGAGGTGGCAGGGAGGGTGAGGAAAAAAAGACAGCATTCAGAAAATACAAAGAAACATAGAGGGAGGAAGATAGAGGAATGTATCTGGAAAAGATAAAGAGGGCGAGGAAAGCAGTCACAAAGGCCAAGGCACAGACAGAGAACTAGCTAAATCAATTGAAAAAGAAGACAAGACCTTTATTAGATACATTAGAGAGAAGATAAAACCCAGGAGTGGGATTGTGAGATTGAAAAGGGAATGGATGGGGTCAGCCGAAGGGGACCAGGAAAAAGGAGAAATCCTGAACAAATATTTTTGTTCAGTGTTCACGGTAGAAGGCAACAGAGAGGGACCACAGCTAGGTGTAAGAAGTATCAAGGGAGGAGTGTAGATACCAATCAGTTCACAGTACAGGGAGTCCTAAAGGAATTAGAAAAACTAAAAATAGATAAATTAATGAGGCCAGATGGAATACATCCCAGAATTCTAAAGGATCTAAGAAAGCAGCTAGCATGACTTCTGACAGTCTTGTTCAACAAATAATTAGAAATGAGTGTGGTTCCAGCCAACTGGATGAGTGCAAATATCCCTCTGCGTAAGAGCAGGAGCAAGGAGGAGGCTGGTAACTATAGGCCAGTCAGTCTAACCTCAGTGGTAGGAAAACAGATGGAATCATTACTCAAGGAAGGGACTGTGACACACCTTGAATCCAGCAGTCAGCAGGATCTGAGACAGCATTGGTTCATGGCAGGCAGGTCTTACCAAACAAACCTGATAGATTTCTTCAGCTGGGTAACAAGAGAGATTGATCAGAGAGGGGCAGTAGATGTGGCCTACCTGGATTTTACCAAGGCCTTTGATACTGTCCCACATAAAAGGCTAATAAAAAAATTGAGCAGCCTGAGGGTCAGATCCTGAGTGGTTAACTGGGTTAGAAATTGGCTGAGTGGTAGGACACAAAGGGTGGTAGTAAACGGAGTTCAGCCTGTAGAAAGAGAGGTGACCAGCATGGTGCCTTAGGGATCAATGCAAGGCCCTGTCCTCTTTAATGTCTTCATAGGTGACATTGCAGAGGGGCGGGAAGGGAATGTGTGCCTCCTTGCAGATGACACAAAGATCTAAAATAGGGTAGACACACTGGGGGGGTGGAAAGAATAAGAAGGGCCCTGGGGAAGCTGGAGGATTGGTCAAATATATGGCAGTTGAGATTTAACATAAAGAAGAGCAAAATTATGCACTTAGGTCATGGGAACCTGAGAGAGGAGTACTTATTGAGGTAGGGGTCACTATTGGCCACCAAACAGGAGATGGATCTAGGAACAATTATATCTGAGAACCTAAAGGTGGCTGGACAGTGTGAGAAGGCAGTTAGAAGGGCCAGTGGTTTATTAGGGAACATAGGAAGAGGCATCACAAGCAGAAAAAAGGAGGTGGTAATGCCACTGTGCAGATTATTAGTGAGACCTCATCTGGAGTACAGTGTCCAGTTTTGGAGGCCATATCTCAGGAAGGACTTGACAGAGTGGAAGTCATCCAGAGAAGGGCTACAAAATGGTACAGGGGCTGCACCAGAAGTCATATGAGAAGAAGCTCAAAGACCTCAATATGTATTCTCTAGAGATACGAAGAGAGAAGGGGGGGCATGATAGTGATGAATAAATATGTTAAAGGGTTCAATAAGGTACAGGAGGGTAGCATATTTCAGAAAAGAAGATGGACAAGAACTAGGGGACATGAGATGAAGTTGGAGGAAGCAAGAATCATGGGTAATGTGAGGAAGTATTTATTTACAGAGAAGGTGGTGGATGCTTGGAACAGCCTCCCTACATGGGTGGTAGGGGCAAAAACCGTAACGGAATTCAAAAATGCATGGGACACACACAAGGGATATTTAGAAAAATGGAAGAGTAGGAAAGCTGCAGATAACTACAGTCTGCAGCATGAGTTAAAGGTAGAAGATATGGGCAGACTAGATGGGCCAGAGAGTCCTTATCTGCTGGGAAATTCTATGTATCTATGTATATTTGACACTAGTTAAGAATCCAAAGTTGAGAAAGCCCATCACAAACTTAGGAAAATAATTAATGTAAATGACCTTCAAAAAGAGTAGACTGGATAATATTCCTGTTCATGAACATTTCTGCCTATATAATTTAAAATTGACTGGTAACTTTAAAACATTACCTTTTAGTGTGCGCTTTCTATAATAAATTTAGAAAAACTGCACCTACCAAGGTGCTTTACTTAAACATCTGTATTTAGACCTACCAGAATTTATATCATTTTTCATCAAGGGCACTAGCAAGGAAATAATTTCACAAATCACTATGGCTCTCCTAAATTGTACTGGAGTCTGTAAGGCCATGGGTTTCCCCCACTGCATGTGTGGGACTCCATCTGCATACTTGCTGGCTGCACACTTTCTACCCATGCCCAACCCGGGCTGAAAGCTGACTGAGTGGCCTGGATGAGGGCAGTGAAAGAGGAACCATAGATGTGTATGATTCACAGGGCACGGGGTCATAATGTCACAAGACATTATGCCTCATGGCAAAATTGCGCTGCCAATACTCCCCTCCCATTAAAGATTCTCAACTCTGGGGGGGGGGGCTTCAACTTGGGAAGTGCACAAAAGATTAAAAAATAAAAGATTCTGGGAACAGGAATCAAACCCGGTCCCAGACACAGCACCTGGGTTCCTGCTGTTGCTGTGGCTCAGTCCTGTGAGCCACAGCATCTGCTCGGTGGAACCCACTCCCAGCAGAGGTCATATCCTCTGCCTGGGAAAGCACTACTGGTGCAATACCGTGTACAGCAGCAACGTGATTTTGTACCAGTAGCAGTTATGGACTGCACTGTAGCCATTTAGCCATAATGTCATACGCTATTAAGCTTAGAACATTATGACCCCGTAGGGATTCACAGAACAGTGCAGTGCCCAAATGTCTGGCAGTGCACAGAGGCCTTCTGTGGTACCTCACATTGGCAACTGCTATAACAACTGCTGGCCCACTGTGGAAGTGCACTGTGCTACTTGTTTGGCACTACTGGGTTCTGTTAGGCACTGCTGCACTGCAGAATGCTCTTCCCTCTCTGGCTTTCCATTGTGGACTGCAGGCTACCATTACTGTCCCTGTTTGTGAATCATAACTTTTGGTGTGCCTGTTATGGGATATGACAGTGATTTGATGTCTGCTTAACCTACAATTCCACATGTCAAGGGATCCACTATAAATCCAATACGCACATAAGACAGTATGCTCTGTGTCTGGTACAGCTGTGGCCCATAGAACACTCCCTTCACCTGCACAAAGCTCCTCAGAATATAGTAAGCAGCAGCTTTCTGATCTTTGTGAGGGCTAAATTAAATAATGCAAGCACATATTTATGCAAATATTCAAATATAATATATATATATATATATATATATATATGTATATATGTAACAGATCAGTGATTCTCTTGTGTAGTATGTGTAATACAAATGTTTTAACATGCTAAATTTTAATTTATTTTGACACTATATTGCCTGTTGTAACGCTGGTATTTGTTAATATACTGTGAAAGAAAAATGTAACGAATACACTTGAAATTGGGTTCTGTTTTCTAAGTTTAAATTTGAACTTTAAGAACATGCTGCAAGAGCTAATGGTTTAACAATACATTAATGGGCAGCTTTAAAACATTATCCCAGCCCCTCATATAGTATGATCAGCAAACTGAAAATACACATACTGTAGGAACAAATGAACATACTATGTTAGGACAAAACAAGACTAATATTAGCTAACTTCATTGTCCATGGCTGCTCAGCAGCTCCACATAGAAATACTCACATTGCTCTTAGCTTTGTCAGTTTTTCTTATGAAACTTGCCTGAGTATCACTATCAGCCACTTCTACACGTAAGCTTTTCTAGCTCATCACCACTCTGTGAGCCACAAAGCATCTTAAGAACTATCCCTGTCTTTCATACTATATTGACTGTCTTTAGCATTTCTAAGGTCATGCTTGTTTTGTGGCATGGTACATGTACTGCATCAAATATATTCTGTATGTTAAGACAAATGTTTGGATGTGTAATGCATGCCTACTATACAATATTAAAGTCAGTGGTCCAAATTTTGAATTTTTTTATTCCTGGTAAGGCTGAAAATCTACGTGACTGTGAATCATTATTTACATGACTTTGAGAACATTTTTATTATATAACCAATCAAGGTTCTAATCAGTAATGTAGCATACAATTGATCTTGGCATCAAATTAATTATAATTAAGAATTAGGGACTAGGGCTTGCACAGACAAGCACAAAGTAATGAACATGTGTTACGTATTTCATTGTTATTGCATTCTAAGCATTATTTTTCACTTACATATTTAAGAAATTTGCATTTGTTAAAACTAATTATAAAAAAATAGAATACTGCATAAAAAAGTCCATATTTCCAAAAGAATACAGCCAGTAACTGCTGAGTTCACAAGTAATAACTGACAGAGGACCTTTCGCAAAACTCAAATACACTACACATTACCACTGCAAAGTGGATCCCACTTTTTTCAGAAAAAATACTTGTAAGCTTTGTAGGGTCTGCAGAGTGGTAACACTCCTGATCCTAATAATGATTAAATTAAAAACATATGTAGCTATCTATTATTGTCTAAAATTATAGAGACATAGAAACATAGACTTTGATGGCTGATAAGACCACTTGGCCCACCCAGTCTGCCCATTTCCCTACCTATTGGATAAGCTGCAGATTCTATTTAACCAACGGCCTACTTCCTGCAATCCCCCACTATAATTGCCATATGTCTGTCCCATGCATGTTTGAATCCCCCCACTGTTTTAGACACCACAACCTTTCCAGGAAGGCGGTTCCATGCTTCCACCACTCTCTCCGTGAAATATAATTTCCTCACATTACCCTTGAGCCGTCCCCCCTCTAACTTTAAATTGTGCCCCCTTGTTCTTACACATCTCTTTTTCTGAAAGATTCTACCCTCCTGGACTTTGTTGATTCCCTTGAGGTACTTAAAAGTTTCTATCATGTCCCCCCGTCCCTCCTTTCATCAAGGGTATACATATTAAGCTCTCTCAGTCTCTCTTCATATGGTTTCTGATGTAGACCCTGCACAATTTTAGTTGCCCTCCTCTGGACTGCTTCCATCCTGTCTATGTTCTTGCATAGATGAGGTCTCCAAAACTGCACGCAGTACTCCAGATGGGGTCTCACCAACTGTCTGTACAGAGGGATAACCACTACCCTTTTTCTACTTGTGATGCCCCTCCCTATGCATCCCAGTATCCCCCTGGCTCTCCTTACTGACTTCTCACATTGCTTACCCACCTTTAGGTCATCTGATATGACTACACCCAGATCCCTTTCCATTATTGTTGTCGTTAGTACCTCCCCTGCTTTTGTGTACTCTTCTCCAGGATTTTTATTTCCCAGGTGCATTACTTTGCACTTCTTTGCATTGAATCTATGTTGCCATATATCTGACCATTCTTCCAACCTTGCCAAGTCCCTTCTCATCCTTTCTACCCCCCCTTGTGTATCAACTCTGTTACAGATCTTTGTGTCATCCGCAAAGAGACATACCTTTCCTTCCAGACCCTCTGCAATGTCACCTATAAAGACGTTAAAGAGGACTGGACCCAGTACTGAGCCTTGAGGTACTCCACTAGTAACTCCCCTTCTTCAGAATGTGTTCCATTCACTATTACCTTCTGTGTCTGTTGTGCAGCCAGTTTGATACTCCAGGCTACCACCCTGGGACCCACTCCCAGGCTGGCTAACTTGATTATTAATCTTTGTGCGGGACTGTTTCAAATGCCTTGCTAAAGTCTAGGTAGACCATATCCACAGCCCCTCCCTGGTCTATCACTTTGGTCACCCAGTCAAAGAAATTGATTAGATTTGTCTGACATGACCTTCCTGCTATGAATCCATGCTGCTTTGGGTCCTGTGCCCCGCTGGCCTCTAGGTACTCAACAATTCTTTCTTTCAGAAGTGATTCCGTCATTTTCCCCACCACTGAGGTCAAACTAACAGGTCTGTAGTTTCCTGCTTCTGCCTTGCTCCCACTTTTGTGAAGGGGAATCACATCTGCCCTCCTCCAGTCCTCAGGTACCACCCCATCTTCCCATGATTTGTTAAAAAGTGTGGTTAGTGGTGTCACTAGGTCCTCCCTTAGCTCTTTTAGGATTCTAGGGTGCATCCCGTCAGGCCCCATTGCTTTGTCCGCCTTGAGTTTTAGGAGTTCTTTCAGTACTCTTTCTTCTGTAAATGGACTGGTGTCAACCCCACTATCCAGAGTGCTTCTACTGTTTGGTTTAGGTAACTCCTCCTCTTCTTCTTTTGTGAATACTGAGCAAAAGGATTCATTTAGTATCTCTGTCTTTTCACAGTCTCCCTCTGCCCACCTCCCCTCTCCTTTATTAATCTTCACTATCCCTTCCTTAACCTTCCTATGCTCCCTAATGTACCTATGAAAGGTTTTATCCCCCTTCTTAACTGAGTTGGCTATCTTTTCCTCAGTTTGGGCCTTTGCTTTTCTGACTGCCTTCCCCACTTCTTTCTGCTTTAATTGATACAGTTACCTGTCGTGCTCCGTCCATGATTCCTAATACTTTTTGAATGCAGCCTTTTTCTCCTTAACCTTCCTGACACCTCTTTGAGAGCCATAGTGTTTTTATTCCGCTTTGTTTTCTTTTTTTGTTTCACACAAAGGCTTGTTGCCTCCATGATGGCAGTTTTTATTTTTCTCCATTGTTCTTCCACCCCTCCTTTCTGGCCATTTGCTAATGCATTCCTGAGGTATTCACCCATTATGCCAAAGTCAGCCCTTCTAAAGTCCAGTATCCTTGTCTTTGTATGGCTTGTCTCCATGGTTGTGTTTATTGTGAAGCACACTGTGCAGTGATCACTTGTTCCCAGATGTCTACTGACTTCTAAATTTGTGATCCTCTCTCCACTCGAGAGTACCAGGTCTAATATTGCTCCCTCTCGAGTGGGTTCCACCACTAGCTGTCTAAGGCATGCTCCCTGTAGGGCATCGAGAATGACCCTGCTCTTGTATGTAGCTGCAGTCCATGTCACCCAGTTAACATCTGGCATATTCAGGTTCCCCATCAACAGTATCTCCCCTTTTTTAGCCATTCTGAGAATGCCCTTTATCATTTTCTTCTCCATTTCTTCCCCTGTAGATGGGGGTCTGTATACAACCCCTGTGCGGATTGTGATGCCATTCCCTGTCTCCAAGGTGACCCAGAGTTCCTCTTGTCCTCCCCCTTTACTTTTTAGTTCTGTAGCTTTGATCCCTTCCCCTATGTAAAGAGCTACTCCATCTCCTCTTTTACCCTCCCTGTCCCTTCTGTAGATTGTGTACCCTGGTATGTTGACATCCCAGTCATGGTTCTCCATGTACCATGTTTCTGTGACTGCCACAATATCCAAGTGTTCCTCTTCCATCAGGGCTACTATCTCTGGAAGTTTGTTTCCCAGACTATGGGCATTGGTACTCATTGCCCTCCATTTAATGTTGGCTTTATCCTTTTTTACCCCATCCCTGCTCTTATTGCCCTTGTCCATTTTTCCATTTGCCCCTGTCCTGCCCTCTATCAAGTTCTGTACCTCAGTGTATACCCTACTACCTGCCATGTTTTGTGGGGGGAGGCTTGAACTTTCCTGTTTCCTATCAGCACCCCCCCTTGGCTAGTTTAAAAGCTTGCCAAGGAAGCCTTTAAACCTGTCACCTAGGAGCGTGTTTCCCTTCCTGGACAGATGTAGACCATCGTGCCAGTATAGACCTTCATCTCTCCAGGTGGACCCCCAGTCCCGAATGAAGCCAAAGCCCTGTGCTCTGCATCAGTTTGCAACCATTCATTAAACTGCATGGTGTGCAGTACCTAGCCTCACCCCTGCCATAGACTGGCAGTACCTCTGAGAAGGTTACCATGCTTGCTACCTGTCTGAGGCCTCCCAACTCCACAAATTCATCCTGCACTGCACTGATCTCATGCCTAGCTAGGTCATTTGTCCCGGGTGGACAATGATATTTAGTTTCTCTCCTGTGATGCTGCTTCTGCAATCCTGAGGATTTGCTTCCTGTCCCTCCAAGCCATGGCACCAGGCAGGCACCTTACTTCCCTCTCCTCTCCCCTCCCTTCCCCAGGTCTACACCCCTAACAATTGAGTCCCCTATCAGAAGCTGTTTCTTTTCCCTGTGGTGTCTCTTGCCACTCTTTTGTGGGTCTCCCTTGTGAATGTCCCCAGCATTTTTCTTTGTCTCCAATGAGGGTGTCATCATAGAGGAATCTTGATTTGCCAGGCTGACATATGATTTGTGTAGAGGTGCAACTCGGGGGCTACACCTCTGTTCCACCACCCTCACCCTCCCCGAACCTACTGTGGTCCATCTGCTCTTCACACATGGCAACCTCTGAGGCAGTGGTTGTGGAACTGCTGCACTTTGGGTGGGGGAGGCCTCCTTAGTCCTTGCCAGTTCAGCCTGGAGGTGGGCAACCTCCTCCCTCAGAGCTGACAGTTGCCTGCAAATAGGGCAGCAACGCAGGTTCCAGAATGTCTCCAGGAAAATTTCTGCCCCACAGCCAGTGCATTGCACCACTCCCCACATGTCCCTCTTCCTTATAATATACAATGAGTAATATATAATTTTTTTTGTGTGTGTGTGTGTGTGTGTGTGTGTACTTACCCTGTATGCACTGTGCTGGGTAATTAAGAATATGACAGTTCTGCTCCAAGACCTGTTGAGGAAGTGATGTCAGAACCTTGGCTATAAAGGAAATGCCACAACCACTGGTGACTGTTAGAAACAATCAAATACACCACTGCTCCACCACCATGGTGAGTACTGCCCTTTATAGTAAGTCAACTAACACCACAATGTACTAGACCACTGCTCCTACACAAATCACTCTACTGGGTACAGGGATAAAAATGAACTCACTGTTCAGCCAACAGGACACTTCTAAAATATTGCACAAATATCCTTCCAAATCCTATGTGTCTAGCACAGAAATCAAACAACTTCAGTTGTATTTTAACCCCTCTGGTTATAAAATTACTACACTTTAATGGAATCCTGCAATTCTTAATGCCAATAAGAAAATAATGAAACTTTCTGTAGAAAGTGTAGCTTACCTTCCTTGTCCCCTACAATATTATGTTTTACCAAGTTCCCAGTTCCTCAAATGCGTTCTAGTTAGTTCTCTGCGGTATAGCAAGTTTCTCAGCTTCCAACAGGAGCAGGCAAGTCTTTTCTGCCTGCAACTGGAAATACCTGAAAGACTTGTGAAACAATTAGAATGAGTAAATTATAGTTATTGTTTGAGAAAAAAATATAAAGTACACTAAAATTACCTAGGATCCAAAATAAATACAGCATGTTTAAATTTAAATATAGAGCTGTTAGTTCTTGGAATGGATTATCGAAGGATTTAAGAGAAATGAACTTAACAATAAAGGAATTAGGACAAAGAATTGAACAGGATCTTGAATATGTATGTAAATGTTTGGAGAAAACATCTTGCTGTTGGTAGTTCCCAATAGATAAATGAGGGGTTATTAGATTAATAAGACATAGGATATCAGATTATATTGCTTTTTACATAAACATGTTGTTATTATATGCGATGTGTACTAGTCTGTTGTGTTGTTGCTATAAAATGTTCCTTTTAGGAATATAATATTTGTATTTTATATCATATTGAAAATGTTTGGAACCTTTTGTAACTTGTACATAAACATCAATAACAGGATAATCATGAAAATGGGCCTTGTATAAGACCTATGGTGTAAATTTTTTGCATTGTCAAATTGATTTTTGCCTGTATAAAAAAAAATATTTTTGCTTCTACTACTACTACTACAAGTCTACAGTATACTGTATTTGTAAAGTGAATGAAAGACAAAGAACAGTTTAGAACAGTTCAAATGAGAGACGTTCTTATAGGATCAACCTTCAACATTTTTTTAATTTTATTGTTACCAGGAGTGACTGGGCCCAGTCCTTTTTCAGTCACACCTGACAGTAAATACAAATACAAAATACATAGACTGACAAATAACAATTGCAGAGATGTTTACATAATAAAATACATCAATAATACTTCAGACATAACAATTGCATAAATTATTCTTGTGATAGTGAACATCACCCAGCATACAACATGATAGGATATATAGAGAATAAATGATGGCAAAGTGTGGTATATGAGGAAATAATACCATTGAAGGATTGAACAAGCCATAAAGCCATGAGCCCAAATGGTGAGTGGCCTTTATGAGCTTGTTCAACTCCTCAATGGTATTATTTCCTCATGTACCACACTTTGTCATCATTTATTTTACATAATACATAAGGTTGGACTCTTTTTGCCATGTCCAATGTGTTTCCATAGTGTAGTGATATGTGTTAGTGTTAGTTCTGAGGGACAGCATTGGCAGGTGAGTGTGTATTGGGTACTAATGTGTCTTCGGGTGTTCATAATACCTTAGAGTTATTAGCTACTTGGGGTCATAAGTCATAATACCATAATTAGTTGGCAGCTTGTTGAGTTATGTGTGTGTGTGTGTGTGTGCATATATATATATATATATATATATATATATATATATATACACATTATGGTAGCACGGTAGTGCTCCCATAATTAGGGTTGAGGAGCCATTTCTATGTTAAACCCCAAAACTTTGCACCTTAATAACTTTGCAACTGTTTGACAGATTTGGCTGAAATTTGGAATACTTGATCAAGAATCATAGGCCTTGGGATGTGCCAAGTTTCGTAGTGGTCAAATATATAGCTGCGGAGTTATTAAGCGTGATCTGTGCACGCGTTCACGCTTTTTCTGGAATTCCACAGTCGCGCCTACAAGTCGTGACGTGTTTTGCGGAGCAGTCCAAATCTTCAGCAAACATGTGGCGGGGTCCCCGATGTGCCTTTCAAGATTTCATGAAAAATATTAAATAGTTCAAAAGTTATTCAAAAACAGTTTCCATTATAAGTCAATGGGAAAAGTTAACAAAAGTTCAACACTTTCGCAAATGCATTTTATTTTCGCAAATGGGCCTGTTACTTTCGTAAATCGGCCATTTTGTTTTCAGTTGGTGATCAGAAAAATGGTTGGCATTTAAATTTGGGACCCTCTAGCAACCTAATTCTTTTTGTATTCACCTAGTCGGGCCCTGAGGATGCTTGCGATGTCTTTATTTTGTGGTAAAACACCCCAGAAATATGTTTTTCAAATTTCTGGAAAAAGTACTTTTGCAAATTACTTTCGTGCTCACGAAAGTGTTGAACTTTTTTGCGAAAGCTTTTGCAAATTGCAACAGTAGTTTTCCATCTGTGGGACAGTGACAGCGATTATTTGGCACTGCGCTGCAAAAGAACTGTTGGGAGTTTTGGGCTGAAATTTGGAGGGAACGGAGCCGACATCTCACAGATGTGGCTTTCAGTGCTGTATTGAAAAAATATTACACAGCGGCAAAGTTACAGCACTCCAAAGTTGATGGTTTTTCCCATAGGATAACATTACGGCGCCCGACGCAATACAGAAATCCTTTGGATCCCTGCTGCAAAATAATGGTTTAGTCTTTTTTCCTGAAATTTGGAGGGAAGACAGCCAACAGCCCACAGATGTACCTTTCAGTGGTTTGGTGAAAAAACATTACAGGGAGGCAAAGTTATGGCGCTCCGAACTTTTCTTTTTTTTTCCCATAGGATAACATTACAGCGTTCGCCGCGCCTTTCAGGGCCCGTATCTCGGAAACGGTGCGAGATATGGACTTTTCGTCGGAAAATTTCCTAGTCCACTGTTAGGGGCTAAGATTCAAATTAGCCAGGACAGTTGTAAATAATATGACTTTTAAATTTTTTTTCTACATCGTACGGTTCCTGAGATATAATGTATTTAGTATTCCAAGATCTCATTTTCTGTGCCGATACTCATTATTATGCATACATTATTTGTACTCACTGTCTTTCTCTATGCAGGTTTTGGGGAAAACCAGCCTGTCTTGCTCCCACATTACTGTTACTGTTGCCCTTTCTGCTTGCGGTTCCATACCGTTTCACTCCACCGTTGGCGTCCTGCGCCACCATGTGCGTTATCCTTTGAGTTTTCATTTGCGCTTGCGTTTCTGTTATTTTTTGCCATTTCTGTCTACAGTACTGTTTATCTTTCTGTTTCACTTTACATCACCATGCCCATTGACATTTCTGTTTGCAGGCACCATGTTACTATGTGACAACACATCACGTGGCAGACCATTCCCGTCTAAGCCACCATGTGCGTTACCCTTTCTGTTCTCATTCGCACTTGTGTTACCATGTGTGCCACTGTTAGCATTTCTGTTTGTGTTGCTGTCCCTGTTAGCATGCCACAAGACATCATGGGGTGGGAGCCGTGCTCCCGCCGCTGCATTACATTCACTATTTCTCATTATCATTCTCAAAAAGAAGGGAAATTAGAGGCAAAAAACTCTGTTTAATGCATTACTTAGGGTTGTTCCACAGTGACAAAAGTGAGGAAGTTCGCTGTTAGGGTTGAAAACCCCCCTTACCCTCACCACCCCCCCAACCAGCATTGGGGTGTGCATTGGGATCGTGGGTCTTAACTCACCCCATTCTCCTATACTTCTACTACTTTACACATGTCATGGGTGAGAGTTAGGCTGATGATCCCAATGCACACCCCATGCACCACTTGCGTATCTTTATGCTTTCATTTGCGCTATGCTTGTTACTTTTTTGCCATTTGTGTGTACCATACTGTTTCTCTTTCTGTTTCACTTTGCGTCACCATGCCCATTGACATTTCCATTCACAGGCACCATGTTACTATGTGACAAGACATCACGGGGCACACTGTTCCCGTCTACGCCACCGTGTGCATTACCCTTTCTGTTCTCATTCGCGCTTGTGTTACCATGTGTGCCACTGTTAGCATTTCTGTTTGCGTTGCTGCTCCTGTTACTATGCCACAAGACATCATGTGGCAAGGGCCCCACGCTCCCGCCACCGCATTACATTCACTATTTCTCATTATCATTCTCAAAAAGAAGGGAAATTAGAGGCAAAAAACTCCGCTTAATGCATTAGTTAGGTTGTTCCACTAGCGACAAAGTGAGGAATTCGCTGTTAGGGTTGAAAACCCTAACTCCGAATCACCCCCCCAGCACCACACACACACAGACACACACACACATTCAAGTATGGGGAGGACCAAGTCAACACAACCAATGACAGACATCCAGCAGCAGGTAACAGAAATAACAAACAATTGTCTAAATGTACTACGAGACATCCCCACCCACCTGACCAGGTACTGCATGCTCAGTGGAGATCAACAGCAAAACTGAGGCCATGTACACCAAACGTACACATCCCTGATTGCAGCTGCACACAACGTACTACACTTGGTAGTTGCATGGCCTTACCTACCGATGCCCCACACCACACCACACCACACCACCTGAGCAATAGAGTTCAGCAAAACCAAGGAGTTGTACAGGTATAATATCTCTGATTATAACAGGGGTTTGAGAAATGCAGCTTTCTAATTGACTGTAAACATTGTAACAGCCTTATGTTTAGTTTTTATTAACATACATGTAAAGCCTAACCATATGATGAACATGGTTTAATGTTGTTTAAAAAACAGTTTTATTATGATAGCAATAAGCCACTCCCAGGTATTATGTTAATGGTCAGTTTATCACTGTCCAGTGACATGTGGCACTCGGCTATGCCTCATTCAACATTAAACCCCTACAGGGTGATTAACGGACCATTTAACATAACTGTTGGTCATGCCTTATTGCTTAATTGTCTTTATGAGTAGATACTCTCTGCTAGGCACTGCAGCAGCTTTGTAACACAGTGTCCCACCCAGTTACACCATACACTGTCTAGTTACTGGAGAATGGCTGTGAATATGAACTCATGAAGATGAACAGTGTAACTTGATCATTGCAGTCATCAAAACCCTAGTGTGATTATAACTGACAGAGTCAGTGATAGAGGATAACCCCTGCTGTCCTAGTACACTTACCCCATTGTGAGTTAAATCAATACTAAAAAACATTCTGTTTATATCTACACCATACCTACTTGATTCCTGTTGTATCACAATTAACATAGTTATCACTTTGATAGCATCAGTGACAGAAGTGTGGCAAACCCAAACAGTAGGCATACAGCCTGAGTATGAAACAACAGTTAAAAAAATCACACTGTGTCCATAAGTGGCATAGATCACTCATTGCAACAATAGTAAATGTATTACTATTTGAATAAGTTAGTCATCACAGATGCAATGAGATTGTCTTTATCAGGTACAACATACTCAGTAAGTGCCTACAGGAAAATCTATCCTATATACATCTCCGATACAGGTACATCATTGTTGGCTCAGTAGTGCTATGATATTTAGAAGTTGCTTGGCCTGATCCATGCAATTACACTGTTTCTTACAAAGAATACTTACTGCATCTTTAGTATTGAAACACACTGAAGGTCTATGTATGTACATCAGCAGTACACCTTCATCAGTAAGAATGCATGTGATACTGGCAGTACGAATTTCACAGCGTTGAACAGGCAATGCTTTTCCATGCGTTTACATCAGCCTCTCTATGTTGAGTAAACCATTGCAGTAAATGTACTACTATGTAAATCACCTACTAAATGTATCACTACTTTTATCTTGAGCATGCTAGTGTCTTGTAGTTAATTTATGTGCTTCTCTTAATTAATGTATACTCACTAGTGTTAAAATCTTTCTACAACTGTCATCATGCACCTTCAGCATTTATATTGAATAACGGCACAGTACCAGTTGTGATGTGGTGTGGGGCATCGGTAGGTAAGGCCATGCAACTACTAAGTGTGGTACGTTGTGTGCAGCTGCAATCAGGGATGTGTACGTTTGGTGTACATGGCCTCAGTTTTGCTGTTGATCTCCACTGAGCATGCAGTACCTGGTCAGGTGGGTGGGGATGTCTCGTAGTACATTTAGACAATTGTTTGTTATTTCTGTCACCTGCTGCTGGATGTCTGTCATTGGTTGTGTTGACCTGGTCCTCCCCCATACTTGAATGTGTGTGTGTGTGTGTGTGTGTGTGTGGTGCTGGGTGAATTCGAGTTAGGGTTTTCAACCCTAACAGCGAATTTCCTCACTTTTGTCGCTGTGGAACAACCCTAACTAATGCATTAAATGGAGTTTTTGCCTCTAATATATATATATATATATATAGATATACATACACACACACACACACACACACACACACACACACACACACATATACACATTAATTATACCTGCCAGGTAGGGCAGGTATAGTTAGGGTTGCACAGCCACTTCTATGTTAAACACAACATTTTGAACTTTAATAACTTTGCAACCATTCATCTGATTTACCTGAAATGTGGCATGCACATTGCCGTACCACAGATTTCTGGATCTGGACACTTTTGTTTCAGTCAGAGTTTCAGTTGTGGAGTTGCAGAGCATCAAAGTGTGAAAAATCCTCCACTTTTGTGAATCCTTTGCTCATCTCTACAGTCCGAATGGTTTGTCCATCTGGTCTGAAATTGTCAGGCTGCATGGGGATTGGGACAGGGAAGTGCCTTTTGAAGGTTTGGTAAAAAAATATTAATCCATTCAAAAGTTATTAAAGTTTAAAGTTTCCCATTGTATCCTATGGGAAAAAATATATGTTCCGCACAAAAGCAAGTGGCGGTGTCTCAAAAGTACTTCTTTCACTCGCAAATGCCCTCAGTAGTGTCGTGCCACCACTATCTTGTTTTCAGTTAGTGGTGTAGAAAATACATTATCGTTCATAAAATAGTGCCCCTAGTTGAACACCAACTGTTGTGTTTACCTGAATGGGGTACTATGAACAGCTCCCATGCTTTAGTTTTTTTCCAAAAGACCCACAAATACACATATTTTGATGTGGCTGTTTTGTACTGTCACAAATGGGAGCACAACACTTTTGCAAATTGTGAAAGTGTTGCACGGTGCTTTCACAAAATTTGTGAAACTTTTGCAATTTGCTAAAGTATTCTCCCCAAAATCATGGTTTCTTTGTCACCTCACTGCCACTACATGATTTGGACTTTTGAGCTGCAATTTGAAGGGTGTCAAGCCTTTGCACCACAAATGCACCTTTTGCTGGTTTGGTGAAAAACATTAGACTGGTTCCAGAGTTACAGCACTCCTAAGTTGCACATTTTTCCATAGGATTGCATTCTGGCAGTTGCGGTGCCTTTTGGGACCTATATCTCAAAAATGATTCAAGATATGGATTTTTTGCTGAATGCAGCTTAGTACACCTTAGGTGTACTAAGCATACATGAAGGTAGCTAGGTCAAGAATAAAACTGTGAATGAATTCTTTCCGCCCTTGCTACGGTTACTGAGATATTGGCCAATAAGTGTTAGGAGGGTTGCTTGGAATGGCTCTAGGCCTCTGCTATGTGTCTGCACTTATGTGCTGGTGGGAGTACAAAGCCTAGAGGGCCCACACTCCCACCTATGCCTACTATTTATGCTAAACTGGGAGCACTACACTCATGAGTGGGTGGGAGTGCAGGGCCCAGCGGGTACGCACTCCCATCTATGGATACCATTTTGCACACCTGAGGACATACTTATGGGTGGGTGGGAGCACAGGCATGTGCTCCCACCTGTTGATTCCATTTTGCAAACCTGAGGAGACAGTTATGTATGGGTGGGTGTGCAGGGCCCAGAGGGCCGACAGTCCCACCTATGCATTTCATATGACTAACATTTAACTTTTTCCAAAAGAAGGGAAATTCACTGCAAACAACTCTGTTAATGCATCAGTTAGGGTTGACTTCCACACCAACAAAGGTGTGGAAATTCATGATTAGTGTTTCCAACCCTACTACCCCACACCCCAACCTCCCACACTCTACACACCAAAAGGCATCGGTGTGTGTGTTGTGGTCATCAGGACTAACTCTCACCCCAGTCTCCTATATTGTACCAGCTCAGCTGGTTTACAGATGGAATGGGGTGAGAGTTAGGCAGGATGACCCCAACACATACCCCGACACCTGTTAGTGTGTGGATGGTGGGGATGGGTGGGGTGTGGGGTAGTAGGGTTGAAAAAGTGTAATATAACTAGTAAAAAACATGTAAAAGGCACCATGCTCCCATCAACATGCCCATTTCTGCATAACAATAGGGTCCACTCTCCCACATACGCATAGCTACAGTGTCATACAGCTGCCCTATAGGACAAGAAACCCTGGTAATACTAATTTGCCAATATCTCAGGAACCATAGTAGGTAGGAAAAAAAATCCTAGTCTCATAATCTTCACAGAGAGTACTATATGTGACAATAAATAACCAAACCCATAACTCACATTATTTACAAGATATGGGAACTGAAATGCACTGGACAGGCACCCTTTGAACCCTTGTGACACTAATTTGACAATATCTCATAAACTGTGCAACCCACAGAAACAATTCTACTGCAAGCATATTCTATGGTTTCAAATCTTGTTCAAATGGTCTAGATCACCTAATGGTGATCTAGGCCATCAGTAGTGAAAACTCTGTATTTTGCTTCATTTTCAAGATACGGGCACTGAAAGGAGTGACAGACCCTGCAGTGTTATCCTATGGGTAAAATCTTAACTTCATTATGGCATATCTATGGAAGCACTTAATTTTCCAACACCTAAAAATCATAATTCACACCTTCAGATCAATCCTAGTCCTTGAGCTAGCAAAATCCTAGTCGGCAAGGGGACATCTGGTCATGCCATCAGGGACATCTGGTTACAAAATTCCAGCTATCTGGTCACGCAATGACGGGCAAGGCTCACAGACCAGAATCATCTTGCGGACTAGGATTTTGTCGGCTCACAGACTAGGATCGTTAGCGAGTCGTGGTCAAATAATTTTACATTTTTAAAAAGCTAATTTTTGGCAATAACAACCAAACCAAAGGCATGGCTTTGTAGAGGGAATTCTCCTGAACAAAACCCATGCCTCATTTGGCCCAAAAGTCACCCGTGGACAAAGCTACAACATTTTGTTTGTTTGAAAAACTGAAAACAAGATGGCAGCTCACAGACAAGGAATTTTTCTGATGGACTAGGATTTTTTTACAATCCTAGTCCATGAGCCAACAAAATCCTTGACAGTGAGACCATTATTAGTTCGCAAAAAATACATATACATTTTGGAGTGAACGGAGCATGCTTAGAACCAGAAAATTAAAAATTAAATAACTTTAGAAAGGATTAATATTTTTTTACCAAACCAACATTGGATTGTTCCCTGCCCCACGCTCTTTCTGAGTTCCAAATTTCAGACCAAAAGACCACATAGTGTGGTTGCAGCACCATGGGCAAAAAATGCATCAAAAGTGGTGAAAAGTGCATTTTATTGGTATTATGCTACACAGAAACCATATGTCAGACCAAAACAAAACTTGGTAAATCAAGAGATCTAGCAGGCCAGGCTACACTTTCCATATTTTGTGCAAATCCGTTAAATGGTTGCAAAGTTATTAAGGTGCAAAAATTGAGGTTTAACATTAAACTGCTTACTCAACTCCTTACTCAACATGACCATGCCCCAATAATGTATGTATTTATATCTATATCTATATCTATATCTATATCTATATATATACATATATAAATATATATATATACATATTGATATAAATAGAGTATACATTATGGGTAGAAGTGTGATATGGAAAATATCTGCTAGAATAAGTAGTAATCTCTAGATACCTCACGAGTGGTGGAGTGTAGCAGAGCCAAGAGTGATGGTTACCGAGGCCACTGTTCACAAGTGTAGACATTTTCCATATCGCACTGCTACCCATCAAGGCCCAGATATTCAAAAGGGTTGCTCCATGAGCAACAGGGCTGCGCATGCGCAAGTCCTACATTGCGCCATTCTGCGATATTCAGCAGGAGGCAGTTGCTCCACTGGCAACAGGTTGCGCAAAAGAGCAATGCAAATGAATGCATGCTCAACAGGAGGGGGAGGAACCATGCATAACCTGCGCAACCCGATATTCAGTCGGGTTGTGCAGAGTTGTGCATGCGCAACCCCCAACCTGCACCTGCACAACCTTGAGCCAAAAAAAAAAGGATCATGTTGAGGGCCACCCACAGGTGAGCTGCTGTATTGCAGGGCGCAACACAGCAGCTGCCACCCCTGGCTGGCCCCCAACTCGGTCCCTGTGCCCCCCCACCAGCCCGATCGCGGGCATAGAGTAACACATACCTCTCAACTGTCCCTGATTTTCAGGGATGTCCCTGATTTTGCGACAGAATTTTCCTCTGTCTCTCGTAAAATTCGTGTTTCTGTGACAGAACAGTGGGGACTGTAAGCATAAAATAATATCAAACATTAAAAATACAGACTAGTTCTTCTTCAGAAATGCATCTTATACAAATCCCCTTATTCTATCAGATTTCTGAGTGAATATTATCAATTGTTAAGATGTGTCCCTGATTTGGCATCTTTGTCCTGATTTTTAAGCCTTGTCCCTGTTTCATGACACAAGAGGTTGAGAGGTATGGAGTAACATGAACCTCCCGCCCACACACTCTCCCACAGCCCGATCGCGGGCATCACAGTTACAGAAACCCCCATCTCGATGGCTGATCGCTGGATCACAGTTACAGAGCCTTGCACCACAGTCGGACGTGGCAGTACAGTTCCTCACTGCCTCACAGCCGTCTCGGCAGAACGCGGCGATCCTCTCCAGTGCCCGATCGCAGCAGAGGTGCGTCCTTCAACCTCTGCTTGTGGTCCAGTGACTATGAAAGCTCGGCCTCGGCAGAATGCCCACATACCCCTCAAACAGCCTTCCCTGGTAGCAGTGTCTCGAGCCACCCACTCACGAGCTTCCTCCACTCGCCCGCAGCCGTAAGTCAGCATCCCACCTCGCTTGCCGCCCGCCGCCGACTGATCGTCCGGGTAGGCCGCATACCATTGCGCAGAGTTACAAGCCAATGGGCGCAGCCCATACCGCATACGCGACAGTCCGATTTGTGAATGATGTACTGATGTAAATCTGACTGTCATGTACGTAGGCGGCTGCATGCCCATTGGCTGTAGCTCTGCACCAATGGTGTGCAGCCCCATCGACAGTCGTCGGGCAGGCGGCGGGCGGCAGGTGGTGGATGCTGTCGCCACCGCCGCGGGGGAGTGGGGTGGAGGGGCTTCGTGGGTGGGTGGGGACACTAGACACCAAGGAGATGTTTGGGGGTTGTGATGTGACATTCTACCCACGATCAGGCTTTTACGGTCCACTGGACCACCAGGGAGATATTCGGGTTGGGGAGGTTACATTTCTGCCCATGATCGGGCACTGGGGTTCATACGCTTCGCCCACAATCGGGCTGCGGAGATGTGTGTGGGGGTTCATGTACCTGTACTGCCCGCGATCGGGCTGTGGAATATGTGTGGGGGGGTTTCATGTACCTGTACTGCCCGCGATCAGGCTGTGGGATATGTGTGGGGGTTTCATGTAACTGTGATGCCCGTGATCGGGCTGCATTGTGCGTCGGTCCCCGACGGCTGCTGCCTGGCAGGGTGGCCAGGAGCAAGTCCTCAGGATCGGCACACCTACATGCAAATGGCATGCAAATGGGGCCATAAATAGATGCAAATGGACCCCCCTGCGCCTTGCATAAATTATGGCCCCATTTGCATGTTACCTTTGAATATCAGAAATTTGAGCATGGTACAATGGTATTTCTGCGCCCACCGCAAGTTTAATGCTCAACTCTGGCAACTTGCGGTGGTGCAAGTTCCACTGCGCCATGCGCAAGTGCTGTGGCTGGGGGGTGATAGTCAAAGGAGTTGCTCAACAGCACAACTCCTTTGAATATCACCCCGGCCACACCCCTGCACAATTATTTTGAGCAGCGCAGGGGCTTGCACCTCAGAATGGCGCAGTTTGAAAATCTGGGCCCATGTGTCCAATTTATACAATAGGGGTTTTACTGCGTGTTGTCCTGGTGTTTGTTATGATTTCTTACAAAAATTGTGGGTATTCTTGGTGTTATTTTCTGCAGTGGTTAGTGTTCGCAGGTGTGATTAGTTTTAATTAATGAAGGTACTTTCTGTCTGTCAATTACTTTTTATTGTGTGTTTGTATTGATTGTTGGTTTGACTGACAGGTGATTCTACCATTTTATTGGTTGTTTGTAGGCTGTGTGTGTAATGCATTTGTTTTGATTGGTTGTGTCATGGTTTGGGGTGGGACTTGCTTTATTACTGGAAGTTGGCTGCATTTTGCAAGAGTACCACTTATTTTAGTTGTTTAATTACGCTGGTGTTATGTTCCCATTTTTTTATTGCTTTGTGGGTGACTGTAGTGCTTTATACTGTGTGCACTTGGTATTTTTTCAGTTTGCCCAGTTTCTTGTATCAGAGTTTGTTGCTGCCATGCTTTCACTTTCAGTTATCAACTGGCTTGCATTGGCACACATGGGATTTACAAGTAGTTTATTCTGTAAGTATGTTTTTGTTAGAGGTGTTTGTTTCTGTTATGGTCTTGTGGGTGGTGTTTTCTACTTTGATGGTGCTACTGGCAGTCACTGTCTGGGTTTATTACTGGGAGTCTCTTTTGGGGATTTTTTTCTGAGTCTTGCTGTGCGAATATGTTAAAAGACTATCTTCACTATCTCTGATTCATAGCCCGGGAAGCTCGTTGTTAAGTTATGCAGCTTTGTGTTGTGACAGAGGATATTAATTTCGTTCTGTTGTTTTTGAAAGGAGTTCGGCTATCTACATATGTTGGGAGTTAAGTGTAGTGATGTATACACTGTGATAATATCAGACTATGACGTATGCTCTATGGCCTGGATATTCAAACTGCGCCAGGCTGTGGAGCAAGCCTAGGCACAGCTCAACTTTGTTGCGCAGGGGTGTGGACTGGGCGATATTCAACGGAGCTGCGCTATGGTGCAGTAGCTTTGAATATCACACCCTGGCCACCCCAACTGTGCATGGCGCAGTGGCACTGTGCCAGCGCAAGTGGCCAGAGTGGAGCATGAAGCTGTGCTAGCGCAAGTGCCATTGCACCATGCACAGCACCTGCGATATTCAAAAGGGGACATGCAAATGGGGCCATAATTTATGCAAGGTGCACATGGGGCCATTTGCATGTCATTATGGACCCATTTGCATCCCATTAGCATGCAGGTACGCCAATCCCCGATGACTTGCACCTGGTGCCCTGCCAGGTAGCAGCCGTCGGGGACCGACACCCCCTGCAGCCCGATCGAGGGCATTTGTCTAAAAGAAACCCCTCCTCTAATATCCCTGGTGGTCCAGTGGACTGATTGCTGCCTGATCACGGGCATCTGTTAAAATCACACACACACCCGCCAATATCCCCGGTGGTCCAGTGGACCACACTCTGTAATCATGGGCATCTGTAAAACTATCAGAGCAGTCCTCTTACCCTGGTGGTCTAGTGTACCCCCTCCCACCACCCACTGGGCCCCACCGCCCTGCTCCCGGTCAGCCAGCGCGTGGCAGCACCACCCACTGCCCTGCCACCTGCCAACGACAGTCGGGCTGCACACCCGTGGTTCACAGCATCAGCCAATGGGCGTGCAGCCCATACCATATATACAGAGTCCAGATATGTGAATGAATCATTCACATATCTGGACTGACTAGTATGGTACAGGTTGCACGCCCATTGGCTCACGCGTGAACCAATGGGTGTGCAACCCTACTAAGCTGTCAGTCGGCAGGTGGTGGGGTGGCAGGCAGGTGGGGTGCTGCCACCCACCAGCTGACCGGGAAGGGGAGCGGGGCGGTGGGGCTCAGTGGGTGGGTGGAGAGGGGGGTACACTAGACCACCAGGGTAAGAGGACTGTTCTATGTTTTACAGATGCCCACGATCAGGCAGAGTACGGTCCACTGGACCACCAGGGATATTGGGGGGGTGATTTAAAAATATGCCTGCAATCGGGCAGCTATCGGTCCACTGGACCACCAGTGATATTGGATGGGGGTGTGTGTGATTTAAAAAGATGCCCGTGATCGGGCACATAGGGGTTCACTGGACCACCAGGGACATTGGAGGGGGGTGTCTTTACATGGATGCCCATGATGGGGCATGGGGGGGCTCCACCAGGTGCATCAGGAACTCGGGTGGCCACCCACAGGTGGCAGCTGCTGTGTTGTGCCCTGCAATATGGCAGCTCACCTGTGGGTGGCCATCATTTGTTCCTTTATTTTTTTGACTTAACTTTGTGCAGGTGCAGGTAGGGGTTGCGTATGCATGACTCTGCACACCCTGGGCTGAATATCGGGCTGTGCAGGTTATGCATGGGCACGCCCCCCCACCTATGCCTGCATATATTACTGATGCGCTCCGGCGCATCTGGATTTGTGCGGCGCACTTTTACCTTTTGAATATTGCACCTGGGCACATCAATGGGTTGTGCATGGTGCAACACTGTTGCACCATGTGCAACCCTTTTGAATATCTGGGCCTATGTGTATAAATGTTAGTTATTATCACAGTGCATATATCAGGAGAATTTATTCCACTGGGGTGAGAATACACATTTTTATTGGAGGAGATATCATTTCACCCCTATTGTACATGTATATATTTATGTGTGTGTGTGGCTAGATAGATAGATAGATAGATAGATAGATAGATAGATAGATAGATACAGTATATCTTCTTTGCAAAAAAAACATTGTTAATGCATCAGTCAGGGTTCCACTATCAAAAGCAGGGAAATGCAGTATTATGGTTTCCAATCCTAACACCCCACCCACCCTCCATGCACCAACTGCCATCCAGGGTGTGCTTTGGGGTTGTCAGCCTTAACACTCACCCTATTCCATTTTCAAGGAATCTGAGATTGAACAGCATAAGAGAATGGTATGAACGTTTGGACTGAAAACTCCAAGGCATACCCCCAATGGCTGTTGGTGCATGGGCAGTGGGGGTGGGTGGGGTGTTAGGGTTAGAAACCTTAACACCACATTTCTGTGCTTTTCATAGTGGAACCCCAACTGATGCATTAATGAAGTTTTTTTAGCTAAGAATTTCCTTAATTTTTGAGAAAGTATAATTGTATTCTTATTTGCTTGTGGGAGTGCAGAGCCCTTTGTGGCCAGTGCTACTATCATTCCTTAATGGTATCCATATTTGGGTGTGGGCACCATATAGTATATGTGCATATCTATGCAGCTGTGGAAGTGCTGGACCCTCCAGGCCCTGTGCTTACATTTGCATGGAAAGAGTGATAAAATTGTTGGTATAGCAATGTTGGCTTAAAAAAAAAAAATTGTTAAAGTGGGCTTCACTCATCTTCCTACAATGTCCCAGTGGTAGCAGGCAATAATTAAGATGGCCTTTTATGTTAGAGTCTCATATTGGAAGAGGGGGATTCTATCTAAATTTCAGATTACATGGACGCCAGTACTATCTAATGTCGGGGAGGTAGACTTGGATGGTGATAATTAAAGATTAAATCCTTTCTTTTCAGTTTTTTATTATGTTCAGCTGAGATGTCCAGATGATTGCTGCCATGCTGCATTTATGGTCCCAGCTTTTGTTATGTTTATTAAATATTTATATTTTCTGTGGAGATTTCTGGATGTTTGATGTGGTTATGGTGTATGTATTTTTGTGGAAATCAATAAAATATTCTTATACGAGGGGGAATTGTCAGCTTAGCCATGTTTTTAACCCACCTGATGTACCCTGTACAGAAAATTTTCAAATCCCAGGTAAAATGTAATTCTGCACAACAGCAATGACATTCCATGCCACAGGTGTGAAAACACATTTGGCCAGGATTTTAAAAATGACAGCTATGATATACATTTACTGGGGTAATAACAAGTGTATTTTAAAAATTTGGTGTCATAATATTTTATAGTTACAAAGTTATGAGCGTCCATAATGAAATTGCAAGGAATGGTCATAACTCATCCACTTTTTCATATTTTGACTCCACATTTTCAACATGGACTTTTGGGGACCTCACCTCATGAACACTATGACTGTCATTACACAAATCCTGTCTGAAAGGTAAATTGGCCATGTGACCACAAAATCACCCTTTGGGCAGGAGTTACATTATGGCATTCATATTGTTCATGAGGAGGGGTCCCCAAAAGGCGATGTTGAAAATTTGAGGTCAAAATATTAAGAAATGGCTGAGTTATACGTAAAAGTTGAAAGCACAATTGAAATACATTGAACCGCCTTTACCTTAATTTTTCATATTGCAGTCATCATTTCCAAGAGTATGATGTGTCTTCGATCAGGAGAGTAGATGTCAAACTTGGGCCTCTTCAGGTGAGTGAGGGTGTGTGTGGGTGTCAAGGGGGTGTCAGGGAGGTGGGAGCACAGTAGGAGGTTGGGTGGAGGGTGCAGGTGTGATTGGCAATGGATTTTTTTTCCACAGGTTAAAAAAAATTAAAAAGACATTGAGGGATAGTTTTCTTATTTTCAGCATCAAACAAAGATGGGAGGGTAGGGGGGATGTCACTAGCCACCAACTAAATGAAAAAAAAATGGGTATCAGGGATTGGGGAGGGAGGGTCACTAGACCACAAGGAAATGTTAATAATGAAAAGTAATGGTAATATTAGGGATGCTGAGGGATGGTCTCTAGACTACCAGGAAAATTTACATTAAATATTAAATAAAAACAAAGTAACATCAGGGATGTGGGGAGGTCACATATAATGATGGGGGATTGGAGGTTGGGGTGCTCAAGATGAAAATTAAGGGTAATAGCAGGGATCATGGAGGAAGGGAGGGCCACTAGACCACCAGGAAAATTGACATGAAATATTAAAGAAAATCTAAGTAGCATCGAGAATGTGTGTGTGTGTGGGGGGTTACATATAGCAATGGGGGATTGAGGCTGGAGGCTGCTCAAACATGGACCTGCGGTCAGCAGTCCACTACTTTGCCACAACCTGCATCTTCCACAGTCAGCACCATGCATTTGCAAGTTACGTTACAACATTGATGTTTTGCGCTACAACCTAACCCTTTTTCACAAATGGTGGGAAAATATTTTTGTTTCCCTAAAGCAAGTGCTGCAATTTGTGGCAAAACAATGGCTGTGATAAACACATTTCTGGGCACTGTTTTAAAAAAACTGACCACAGATTTCAATTCTTAGAGCTCTGACTAGGTAAACACAATTGTTGGTGTTTACCAAGTGGCATTATTTTTTAAAATATTTAAGTTTGTCTGCCTCTCTAACCATAAATAAGATGGCAGCAGCGCAGAAAAAGATCTGCATTTGTGGCAAAAAATACTATACTCACAGTAAAAAAAGTTTTGGGGAGTGGAGACATCTAACTTTTCCTATAGGAAATAATGGGAAACTTGAAAATTTTATGACTTTTGAACTGATTAATATTTTTTCACCAAACCTTCAAAAGGCACATCTGTGTCCCAAGACCTGTATACCCTGCAAATTGCAGACTACAACTCCACACAGTTTCTGAGGAATGGCGTGACAAAGAATTTACAGAAAAATTATTTTCAAATTTTTTGACTCTTCATATCTCTTCACCTGCATGTCCAACCAAAGTGAAACTTGTCACATCCAGAGATCCTTGGTCCCTGATAGCACATGCAAAATGTCATGCAAATCAGTGGAATGGTTGCAAAGTTAGTAAAGTTCACCATTTTAATGTAGAAGTGACCATTGAACCCTAACTATAGTAGTGCGACTGCACCTCTATAAATATATATATATATATATATATATATATATATATATATATATATGTGTGTGTGTGTATATATATATATTATATAATATATTATATAAACAACATTAAACCATGTTCATCATATGGTTAGGCTCTACACATATGTTAATAAAAACTAAACATAAGGCTGTTACAATGTTTACAGTCAATTAGAAAGCTGCATTTCTCAAACCCTTGTTATAATCAGAGATATTATACCTGTACAACTCCTTGGTTTTGCTGAACTCTATTGCTCAGGTGGCCCACCACAAGTGGTGTGCTGTGGTGTGGGGCATCGGTAGGTAAGGCCATGCAACTATTAAGTGTGGTATGTGTGCAGCTGCAATCAGGATGTACGCTTGCGTACATGGCCTCAGTTTTGCTGTTGATCTCCACTGAGCATGCAGTACCTGGTCAGGTGGGTGGGGATGTCTCGTAGTACATTTAGACAATTGTTTGTTATTTCTGTCACCTGCTGCTGGATGTCTGTCATTGGTTGTGTTGACTTGGTCCTCCCCCATACTTGAATGTGTGTATGTGTCTGTGTGTGTGTGGTGCTGGGGGGGGGTGAATTCAGAGTTAGGGTTTTCAACCCTAACAGCGAATTTCCTCACTTTTGTCGCTGTGGAACAACCCTAACTGATGCATTAAATGGAGTTTTTTGCCATGAATATCCTATCTTTTTCAGAACTATCACTCAGCATACTATATGATTTATAGTTGTAAGAATAGTGCACATACATATAAAAAATGTTCCAATATCAGAAATATTTCAACTCTTGTGGTTGCATTTACTGTTATTAACAATAACAGTAGTCAACTGTTAATCATATTGTCTTAATTACTTTAATTGTAATTTGTCACTGTCATTCCATGTAGTAGTTTTTATGTAAAAGTGTCTTACTCCTTTTGTTTGTGAGCACATATGTTAATAAAAAAGATGTACATAACTAAAAGACAATATGACATGACATGGGCACCATTAGTTCATCTACTGAACAAATGGATATGTTACTATAGTAACTTGAGATTTCATAGAGTGCTTGCACTACCAACTGAGGTGGTACCATCAATCATGTGAACAGCGGTGGAAGAGGTTTGCTTGTACTGAATACATAAATTTGTTGTAAGTATGGCAACACAGAGATTTCACTGTTGTACTAGCACGTACATACTTATCTTCATCATCATACACATACACACATTCCATAGCACTAGTTGTATGAAACAATGACAGCGTGCCACAAATAGTGTAATGTAGCATTGTCACACATCTAACTTACTTCTATGGAGAATCCCAACTCTAATGCCACAATAGTGTGCTATGAGGTTTCACCAAATGAGAAAATCACAGTTGCATTAATCTTCTTAAAACTATTTTCAAGAAACATCTCGACTACACAATAACACACCAAACACAAGAGAGTATAAATAATTTTTTTTACTATAAAAATATATTATATATAAAAAATCACAAACAAAAATATATTTCTTCATATAAAAATAAAAAAATATAGATTAACACAAATAATATTAGAACAGGGAAAATAAATAATTGAAATGTGTATTACATCATACACAAACATAAATTATGAAAAAAACATTTTTGTAACATAAATATAAATATATTTTAAAAGTCATTTTTTAAATTTTGTGTAACACTTAGAGAGGTGTATGCACTGCTTGAGGCAATCAGGCTAGAAACTGGATTGATGTGGAAGGCATAAGCGAAGTGGAAGCTGTTGCGCCCTCTGGAGGAGATACTGGACTGCTATGAAGGGTGGCCAGTTTCACCCAGGGAAGCTGCAGGAACAGATGGTGGCCATGGAGGTGAAGCACTGCTACTTGGCACAGCACCATCACCCACTGCTATGACCGGCTCTAGCACGAGGTTGACAGTCTGCTGCTGTGCATCCAAGAGAGATTGGATTTTGTCCAGCCTCTCAAGGATCACAGCATTTTCTTTCCACAGACTGACAACCTCGCGCGTGAGCCGTCTGTAGCAGCAGCAGTGGGCCGTGGCATTTTGCAGTCGCCGGCGCCCTACAAAGATTAAAAAAAAAAGTTATGATGAATATACAACACAAATTCAACAATTACGACTTTCAAATATTTCACTTCAAATATTTCTTATCTAATGCAATATCAGAAATGCATTCATTTCAAAGTTATGATTATAGTTTTAAGTACGATGCTAAACTATTTAGTATCTTATTTCTGTCTCTGTCATACTTGACTATCTATATTATCTAATAAGCTGACAACATAAAAAATGTATAGTTAGCTGTGGCTACTCATAAATATTCAGTATGTACATACTTTTGCATTATTGACACTATTATACCATACAATTGAAATACATCCTCATCAAGTGTGAGAATTTTTACTTCACCATGTCTGCCTATAATGTGTAGTCATGTATGCAGTGAAAAACAAAGTACCTTGACAGTAACACTATAATAAAATACTTTTCATGCGTACACAATCATGATAAGTTTAATGATACTTTGAAACCAAACAGCTTTTTACCCGTGTTTCAAGCCCTCAACACACATCACTACTTTAAATAATTAAGTCACTAATATGACATGCGCTGCAAAAGCATGCCAGATATTCAGCTGGGCTGTGCAGAGTTGTGCAGGTGAAACCCCCAAGCTGCGCCTGCACAACTTTGAGAAAAAAAAAGGATCAAGTTGAGGGCCACCCACAGGTGAGCTGCTGCATTGCAGGATGCAACACAGCAGCTGCCACCTGTGGCTGGCCCTCAACACTCTGTCTCATACCTCTCAACTGTTTGTTCCCCAGATGTGTTACATTGCCTCTCAAAATGTGGAAAGAATGGACAAAACGTGGAACACTTTATCAAATTTTTAAATTAGAAGCCCACAACACTTTTAAAATGTTTGCATTTATGTTCAGAAAGTCTGCAATTAATCAAATTGATATATTTAGCATCATTTACTATAGAGTTTTGCTAAAAAATGTTAACACTGAATGTGTTACAAGTCCTCATAATGTGAAACAGGGAGCTTTTGTGAAGTAAAATGAGGAACTTTCCTCGCAATGTGGTATGGTTGACAGATATGCACTCTGTGCCCCCTCACCAGGCCAATTGCGGGCAGCAATGTGTGCCCCCCCAACACTCATGTGTTTTGTTGGGGGGGTTGCCAACTACATCCCGCAATCGGGATTTTCAGGATATGATCGGGAGGTGGGGGGGTGTTTGAATACTCCAGCCTGCAATTGGGCTTATCGGTCCACTGGACCACCAGGGATATATTCAGGAGGTGGGGAGGTGTTTAATTACTTCATCCCATGATCGTGCTTATTCGTCCACTGGACCTCCACGTCTGTGTTGAGGGGGGAGACACATTGCTGCCCCCAATCGGGCTGGTGAGGGAGGTATTAACAGTATGCCTGCAATCAGGCCAGTGGGGGGTGGTGGGGTTTTTACGCTCTTTTGCCTGCGATTGGCCTGCACGGGGCGTCCTTCCCCGACAGCTGCTGCCTGGTAGGGAGCCAAGCGCAAGTCCACGGGGGATCGGCACACCTGCATGCTAATGGCATGCAAATGGGACCATAATCAGATGCGAATGGCCCCCCCACGCCTTGCATGAATTACAGCCACATTTGCATATCACCTTTTGAATATCGGGATTTTGCGACTGCAAGTTGAATGCTGCACTTTGTCAACTTGCGTTGGTGCAAGTTCCACTGCACCATGCACAGTGGCTGTGCTTGGGAGTAATATTCAAAGCAGTTCCTCAATAGCACAACTCCTTTGAATATCGCCCTGGACACACCCCTGTGCAACTATTTTGCACACCGCAAGGGCTTGCGCCTATGATAGCATCTAATGCTCATCTCAAAACAAATGTTTTAAATAGACATATTACCACCTTTACTCACATACAGTCTCACAGTCATGTCCTTACACTGTCCCAAAAAGTTATTTCGCACAACAGCCACAGCATCATATAGTGAAGTATAAAAAACACTGTTTTAAAGTATAGGTGCTCATTCAAAGTATGACACTGTGTGTCGCTAAGCCATGCATCATTGAATTATGTAGCAATGTGATCTATGTGGCCCAATATTTAGCACATTTTTACTACTCAACAACTTCTTTTGATAACACCCAACCCAGCAATACGCACTGTATGATGTAGTGGAATTTGCACCACTGCAAGCTGTCATAGTACTGTATTTTAAGTGTGGTAAGACAACTTCCACAGTGCTATATAGAAACATGCGATATTCATAGGGTGAACGCAAACAGTCCCATTATTAACTGTATTATTACTTTTATCGACATTCCCTCAGTTCATGATCACCTTTAAAAAATACACATATCTAACAGTGCACTGAACAGCATCGCACTGCATTGTAGAGGTAAGTACGAGGCAGGCAAGGCTGAAGACAGACACACTGCACAGCTATTCACTTTAACTGGGAAAAGGGGATCAAGAACACTATAAGGCACACTTTTCAACTTGTAGATTGAGAAAAAAACTAAAAAATCATTATTGGACACTTTATGCATTGCACACCATTTAGGTCACTACAATATCCTCCCACCATGTTTGTGTTTTTTTGGTGGTTGGGTATCTGCAGTGATCACTGCATTGCCACCCTTATAAGGTCACAGCACACATAAAGTAAGTAATGTCAACAGTGATTCGCCCCCCTCACAACAAACAAAAGAAAGTGGTACTGCCTCAGCAACGAAGGTCTGTTGCTCACACCCCAAACAATTGAACATTTGCAGTGAGTATGCCAACAGACAGTACACTCCCCCTATCATGCAGTAGGACAGCAAGGTGTAATTATCAACAGGAGCATTGATCACCATGGAATGTTGACAACCATATGGTACTTCTCAATCATGCAGATAATAGCAACAACAGATTTCACTTACGTGGCGGGCTGGCGCCGGCTTCCTGCTTCACCTCCACATGTTCAGCAGCAGCAGCAGCTTCCCCGGGCTCTATTAAAGCAAACAAGTAAAAAAATGATCACATTAATAGATGAAATATCAAGGTAAAAGTGTTTTTCTTTAAAACATCAATTTCTAATACTACATCATTCATACAACTATCATATGAACACATATCTCTTTACAGAAACAGCTCTGTCTCCAACTAGGTGTATGTTGTTAACTCAGTATTACATGATATAACAAGTCTTCTCATCTGCAAAAAGCCACACAAAGTTGAAATTATTTATTTATTTTATTTAGTTTTTATTGACCGGGTAAGTGCACTAGACAAATCCTGCCTATTTTCAGGCACGACCCGGGGGAGGGGGATACAGATGAATGCCAACTGACCTTGAACCAGATTAAGCTGTTGGTATTTTTTTAGTGAATGAGGGAAATTTGGCCAGGACACCGGGGAAATTCCCCTACTCTTTTCGATAAGTGCCATGAGATCTTTAACATCCACCTGAACTACCACCAATTCAGGCAGATGGGACCTCGGTTTAACGTCTCATCCGAAAGACGGCACATCAGAAGTGCAGCACCCTCTCATGCTGCACTACAGTGTCAGTACTAGGATATTAACCCAAGTGCCAGATGTGGGAACTGAACCCACAGCCCTCTGATCTCCCGGCCTCAGAGGCGAGTGTGCTACCTACTGAGCCCACAAATGTCCATCCAATCCAGAACAGTTACTATAAGAAATTCATTTTTTTCCCTGGTGATTTCCCTAACACTGTTTCTTCAATAACGTTTTTTCAAAAAGATAACTCACAAATATATAATTGGTAGTATGCAGTGCAGAACAAGCAGTGCCTGCCCATCAATCACAATACTTATAACATTGTCATAATGCATATTTGTGACACAGAAACATCCTAAAAACATTACATGTATGTTCAATTTACATACATGCATACCTAATTATATGACGCTCTGTTCCTTTAACAGTTTTAAAATGTGAGTTATTATAATAAGAATAACACAAACACAGCGATAATGTCACTGTTCACTCAATGACCCTCTAGCTGAATATGGCAGCCATTTATGTGTTATTAACCATATTACCCCTACAGGGGCTATTAAAACACATTAACAAACATGTAGATATTCTATGATGTCCATTAATAACTATTGCAATAATAAAAATGAAACATTGGCAGGACATATAGAAATATTAAGTGAATACAATCTAGGGACATGTCATAATTACTAACAGATAATTAAGCAGCACACCATTGAATTCCACTGAGAGACCTACAACATTAGAATTGGTAATCTATTACTCATTGTAAATTAAACTCCACCACCAAAATTAGCAGAGGAGAAGACCTGCCCCCCCACAACTCCACATCTACCACTATGCACATCCATCCATTCTCAGATTCATGAAGAATAGTATTCCACTCACATCTGTAGTAATACCAGTTTGTTATGGTAGTACAGGATCTTCTGCCATGGTGGCACTGCACATTCACTAGACTTGGTTAACACCTTTTTGAACTATTTTGGGTGGCATATTCAAGATGGTTGACCCATACGTAATAGGGTTGCACATCTGCAAGTACAAAATTCCGCCATTCTGCAATATTCAGTAAAACACACTTGCGCCACTGAAAACAGGCTGAGCAACAGCACAATGCAAATGAATGCATGGTCAAGTGGATGGGAGGAACCATGCATGAACTCCAGAGACCGATATTCACCTGGGCTGTGCAGAGCTGTGTAGCCACAACCCCCAACCAAGCCTGCATGACTTGGAGGCAAAAAAAAAAAAAACTAACTTGAGGGTCACCCACAGCTGAGCTGCTAGATTTCAGGGTGAAACACAACAACTGCCACCTGTGATGTCCCCCAACCCAGTCCCCATGCCCCCCCGGAGCACAATTGCAGGCACCCAACTATAAATCCCTCCCACCCCCTCCCAGTGGCCCGACCGTCGGCATTGTGTACTTCCCCCCAACACCAGAAGAATCACAGGCAGCACTGTGGCTCCCCCCAAATGTATCCCTGATGCTCCAGTGGACTGAAATGCCCGATCACAGCCAGTAAGTTAAGTAACCCACCAAATGTATCCCTTGTGGTCAAGTGGACCAAAATGACCAATTGCAGCCAGTAAGTAAAACAACCTACCCGTCCTCCTGAACATATCTGTGGTGGTCCAGTGGACCGAAATGCCTAATCGTGGGCAGTTAGTTTAATAACCCCCTCTAAAGATAGCCCTGGTGGCTAGTGTCTCCCACCCACCCACCATGAAGCACCACTACCCCGCTCACCGCCTCACAGGCAGTGGGCAGCATCATCCCACACACCTGCCGCCCATCAACTGACTGCCGATTAGGACTGCACACCCATTGGTGCAGACCAAGAGTCAATGGGCGTGCACTCCATACTGTGCATCACATTCCAGATTTGTGAATCAATTCATTCATTCAAAAATCTGAATTGTCATGTACGGCATGGGCTGCAAACACATTGGCTGTACTGTACACCAATGGCCGTGCAGCCCTACCAGGCAGTCAGTCGCGGGTGGCGGGGTGGCAGGCATGTGGGATGCTGGTGCCCACCAGCTGCCAGGGGGGAGCGGGGTGCTGGAGCTTAGTGAGTGCGTGGTGTGGGTCATACAGTGCCCACCAGGGCTATGTTCAGGGAGGGGTTATTAAACTTACTACCTGCAATCGACCTTTTCGGTCCACTGGATCAGCAGGGATACGTTCGGGAGGGGGCCACATTGCTGCTCACGATAAAGCTGTTGGGGGGGAATTGAACCATACCTCTGATCAGCCCAGAGAGGGGTGCTGCAGGGTATTCTACACTGTTTTCTCTATGATCGGGCTGCACCGGGGTATTGTTCCCCGATGGCTGCAGCCTGTTAGGGCACCACGCACAATTACTCGGGGATCGGCAGACCTGCATGGTAATGGCATGCAAATCACGCCATAATGACATGCAAATGCTCCCACACTGCGGGCTTGCAATGATTATACCCCAGTTGCATGTCACATTTCGAATATCGCCCCAGACACACAGGTGTGCAGCTAATTTGCACAACACAATGGCTTGCGCATATGAATGGCACAATTTGAATATCCCACGCTTTGTGTCATGAGAAACCCTCATTTCTTATTTGTAAACAGCCTAACAAATTTGTGATAATAAAGTTTTACCGTAGGACTCAATCAAAATGACACTTTCGGTGTCCGACTGACCACCCTCCACAGCTTGACTCTGTGCTGGCACTACCTCGCTTGCAGCTGGGGAACGCCTCTGATGTTCTACCATGAACCCCAAAAAAATATTTAACTGTTAGATGTAAATCACAGTACAGTTTTTTAAGACTTACAACAACAGTAAATCAGCCAGAACATACACAACATTGCTTCTAATTATACAGACCACAAACATTATGGGCACATATTATTATAACAATTCTATATTTCTGTGCAGAGGCCCAGCACACCATTATCTACATAGTCTGTAACTTGTGGAGCATCAAACACTATTGATGTGTACATTTGTACATCTCTGTCTGTGTATTAAGCATTTCGGTCCACTGAGCCACCAAGTATACGTTGAAGAGGAGTGCTGGGTCTATTACACTTACTACACATGATCAGCCATTTCCTTCCACTGGACCACCACGAACACGTTCATGACGAGAGGGATTGTTTATTGCACAATATTACAGACTTGTACAAGTTTCAAACCACTACATCACAATAACTAAACAGTAATTTTTTTGTTCTCTTCCAATATACCATAGTAGTAAGTGCGTATGTGTATAAATGTTCTATTTTCTGGCATAGCTATCTTAGCAAGCTCTGGTTTGTAAGTGAAGAACAGCACAGTAAAGAAATGGAAGAATTAGGTAACATGTTTTGATAGTACATCCTTACATATAGTATAAACTATTATAAAAATGTTGTGAGAAATACAGGTTTCTGATTAGTATCAAACACGTTATTAGCTGTATGTCAATCTTTGATTGACATATATGTAGAGACTAAGCACATACAAAAACAATGTTCAACACTATTTTCAAAATATTGCTATGATAATACTAATAAGGCACTCTGAGTGTTTATATCAATGGTCACTTAATCACTGTGTGGGGGCATGCAGTACTCGGCTGTGCCTCATGCCACATTACACCAATAAGCACAGATTTACACAACATTGACATAATCGCTCCTGATGTCTTTCTTGCTTATTTATGCAGTATACAATTATTTTTACTAATTCTGAAAACATGGACAACTATTATGAAAAGTTGTGCTGATTTACTTACGGTGAGTAAGGCACTCCCCCACAGCTGACTTGCCAGCAGCTTCCCAAAGCTCATAAGCGAGGTAGTACCAGCACGTATCATTGTCCGGTATCCCCTCCCATTGTTTTAAGACATAGAAACGTTGGCGCAACAGCTTCCACTTCTTCTTCAGCTGTACAACTGTCTTGTTTTTGACTTTCAGACAAATGTACAAATAGCTGTTAATGCGCCCTCCACATCGAATCCAGTTTTCGATTGGTACTCCTCATCAACACTCTTGCATTGCCTCTAGCCTGGACTGCCTCAAGCAGTGCACACACCTCTCGCAAGGTCCACTGTCTCATTTTCTCACTATAGTTCTTAGTAGTTCTGAAATACAAACAAAAACAAATATCTACATTAGTATCATGTAACAATATAAATCATTTCTTAAATGAATTCCATATAATACTAATTAAATTAAAGAGCACATGTCCTTCAATATAGCAGAAACACAGATCAGTAGCATTATATAGGGCTAAAAAAGGATTCAGCCACCTCGACAGTAAAAACAACTGCTACTACACTATGGTGTCCCACTACCATGCTATCCTCTAGTCTCGTGGGTGGGGGGTACTGCATCGAACATCAGATTGGGCACACCATGACATATCCATCTGTACTACACTGAAGTATTCACACAACATTGTAACGTGATGTTAAACAGAGATGAACCACACATCGCAGAACTGTGCACAGACCTATGAATGCACTTAATAAATGTGAAGACAGCTAACAAAGTGATTGAAAGTAAAAGTGCATGATAATGCAGTTGTGCATTCATTGTAGCCCATATACTAATAACTACCCATTTCTGTAACATTAAAAATAAATCTATATCCTGACATACCAGTAAAGAAATGGATACATTTTACAGTACCACTGTGTTTTATTGAAGTTGCACACATACCATGTTGGTACAGCTACAATACTGTAAGGCCACAGTAAATGGTACACTCATTTAACATACTCAAACTATTTACTAATGTTGAGACATAACAATATCATACAATTGTGAACAGACAGAAGCAGGGAAAATTACTATTGCTGCGCCCCCCACTATTGTAATATAGCAAACCCATATATGTATCATATATGTGAGTGATGCATGCAGTTGATCTATTTTTTGACCACATTAATATGGTTCTGAAAAGAACCTTTGTGTATACTGTAATATTTCCTCAAACAGTCTCACGATCTTAAAGGACTTTCAGGATTCCATCTTGAAGGTCTCCCAGAAAATGACAATTGCCAGCATGCGAGAAATGTACACCATCTGGTAGGAATAGCCAATCATTACAGTATTTTATTTCGGGGTGACTTATAGTATGCATTCCATGCATGTGTAGAAAAGCAGTAATCTGTACATTTACTTTTCTGTGAGCTCTGTCAATCAGATACATATGATGCTCTGCTTGCCAGACTCTACGCTCTGTAATATCTGAAAATATGATAATACAGGCAGGCAACATAGACATAATAGAAGCAAGGTCCAATTTTGCCTCTGTAACTAAATCTACCCAGCGTTTTGAGCCCAAATCATTGCCTCCAAGATGTATTAGCAGTATGTCAGGAGGAGAGTGAGTTCTCAAAAGTCTGTGCATGGTTGGCATAAGATGTTCCCATCTCATGCCACCACGACCAAACCATCTTACATAGCAATTCGGGAGCTGCAGGTCCCTCCCAAAATCACTATGAACTGCAAACTCAGCTGCTCGTCTTATGTAACTGCTTCCAACTATCCACAAAATCCTTTTGCTATTTTCTGCCATTCTAAGTTTTTAAACTCAGAACTGTACAGAGAGCTACTAAGAAAGGGACCGTTCACCTTGCAGTGACCAGACAGCACTGAAAATCAAACTGATATTTTCCCTCCTTATTTCAAGCTAGCTTCAGTGCATTCAGACAAAACACACAAATAAAAACAAAAAACATTCCCTCCTGCTGTGGCTTCATCAACCAATGTAACTCGTGCATTCAGTATTACTAGACTATATTCCTGCAAAAATCTGAAACCACTGAGAACTGCAAAAAAATGCATCCTTTTCATAGGCAGTTTTAAACAATTAAAACATCAGAAACAAGTCTGATTGGTTCCATTTTGTCATACAACTCCACGTGCACCTTCTTATCTCCCTCCATTTGCAGCTGTATCTGTACAAGTTAGTACTAAAATGCTTTCTCACTTTAAACTATTTTCTCTTAAGAATATAGCATGCTACACAATAACAATTAACATTATGAGATTAAACAGAAAAAAAAACGTTTTAATTAATAGTATGTACATGTTCTAATAAGTTTTTTAAATACTAGAAAATTTCATGTGAAGATAGACTGTACTTACAGTTTCAAACTGCTTTTTCTCAGCAATATTCAAAATGGATCCTGTTTACTTGTTCTTCAGTGTTGTCCGTCGCTGATTCATTCTCAGAAGTGGCCTGACAAATCTTAAATTTCATTGGTAGAGCTAGCTGTCACTCAAACACACTGTTTAATGATTCGATAATGAATGTTTAAGCCACTCCCAAGTGTTAGATTAACTTTACTGTCGAATGCACGAAAGTACATTTGCGACACTTTCGACAGCACGAAAGTAAAACTTGCGAAAGTGTGGAAGTTCGACAGTACTTTTGACCATACTGTTGAATGCACGAAAGTAAAATTTGCTACACTTTCGAATGCATGAAAGTATTTTTTTCCAAACTTTCCTGCTCACGAAAGTAATTTTCCAAGACTGTCTGTATATTGACACAATTTCAGATTCTATGGAAAAATAGCTCAATTTTCAATTTTAAACACATAATCTGCTGCATAGCTGCTTCAAACTCAGTGCAGTGCAGATATTTTAGATTTACAATGTTCCAAGCGTGCATAACAACTGTGCAACGCAGACTTGCAAAACACTAATTTGTTGTAATTTTCACACTCAAATGTCCTCATATATCCATTTTAAGACCTCTGCTCATAACAGTGTCACTCTTCTGTTTAAACATTTCTACCATATAGTCATTTCTCACATCAACTGAGCCAAAATGCAGCACATAAGCAAAAGCACACTATTGTTAAGATGTGACTTATGAAATCTGTACTATTTACAACGTTGTGGGTTGAAAGCAAAATAGTAAATTCTCAACTGAAAAGTATGACAAAACACAAACTTACAAGTGTACATGTGAACTGCACTGCACAAGCTTGTAAATCAGAAATATTTTAGAGTTCTCACACAAATTTTTCAACATATTCAGTTTAAGTTGTCTGTTCACAAACACAGCCACGGTAATTTTGTGACTGTGCCCCACACAGTTATTTCGTCAATGAACTGCATCATTGCACAGTACATGTACAGGAAAACATTTTTTCCCATGTTGTGAAAAATTACAGCTCCAATGGCGATACACAGGAGTACAAAAAACACAATGTTGGTAAAATGCAGCAACGATAACAAAATTTCGCTAACATGCAAGCATACTTACCAACTGTGGTACACACACCCACACAACAATAATAGTGGCATGTCCTCCCCCTAATTGTAAACATACTAATTGTTACAGATTTGGTAATGCACACTATCACTCTCAAGTTTTTGCTCTACCATATAGTAAATTATCATACTGACTATCCCATGACACACTACATGGTAGAAAACACATGTTCGTACATAGGTAAAAAATCACACCTATCATAATCATAAGAACACATGTGAAGAAAAAATCTTTTAAATGTGCACTAAAATATTGAGAACGAACAAATTTCTGATATTACGTAGCAGCTGCGCAATGCACATTCATAACAACTATCATTTAGTTATGTTTTTACCAAATTGTTAACATTCTTAACGTACTATTCTATTAATACACAGTGTTATAAGAAATTTACTGAAGCCTATTCTAAAACTTTTTTTTTCTCTCTCATACAGGTGCCTGATACTTCTGTAAGATTGCTTACTGTCACTGTCAACCATAATACCCAAAAATGCCAACTAAATACAGACGTAGATGTGTCTCAAAAAGAGAGCGGTATAATAGTACTACACTGTTGTATAAGGGCAACAAACAAAACAGTAAAGGCACAAAAAAAATGAACATCGACAGACCTTTACTGCAACAGTGACCCCTACATCAAGTCACTGCACAAAGAAACAAAAATCCTTAACAGAAAAGCAAAAATGTATAGCATCACAAATGTTGTGTCGATCTCTGAGACGAAACACAACTATTTTGAGTGTAACCATCAACAGACGCTCAAAACAACACCGTAAAATAAAAAATAGTGACTTACAACTCAGAAAGAGAAAGTATTTCCGATCACTAGCAAGTAAAGCTAAGATCGAAAGACTTATCGCTGCTGTGCTACGGCACACCCGCAAAAATAGCAAGAGTCACCTTTCTCTGATGAATTTACGTCTGAAAGTACGGACTTTTGTCAACAGAGCACTGTTTGTACTACAACGATTGTGGCGTAAGATGTGTCATGTGCTTGAACAATTCAGGAAACTTGTATATGCCATTAAAAAAAGGCTTCAACAGTATCCTTGTTTGACTGTTGACAACTTCTGCCATGTTTTCACAGGACAGTGGCTGCACACACAGCACTCAGAAGCATATTTCTGGGAAGAGTCTTATCATTACTTTACGAAAGAACAGACGTTCAGTATTGATGAGTCCGGCAAACTAAAAAATGTCCTCAGTATCTCTGATGACAATCAATTGATAGTGATGATGACTGTGGTCCAACCACACTCTTCAATAAACGGCACTGCCTGACATGGTCATGTGATGCTACCTGCAACTGTAGGCAATCATCATTTCAAAAAGTAGAACACTTTGTTAACCTATTCATAATAACAGATCGCAAAGAGAGACATAAACTATTTACAGAAATTGACCATTGTGAAATCCGGCCACATACTGGACTCATGGGTCACTCACTTGCATGTCTCGATACTGGTGTTTGTGATAGTTTTTTTCACAACATGCGGATGCTTGCAGTGCATCAAACAGGCATGCAAAACTTTGTCTACAGAGTATATGAAGTACAGCGAGCTGTACATCAGTACACTTGTTTAAATGACTTATTACAGTCAGGTGACATGCAGGGTGCCATCACTTTCCTAAAAAAACTGCAACACATTCCTTCTGGACCAGAAACAACTAATTTCCAGTGTAACACTTTAACAGAAAAATCTGTTTCAGTGCTAGAAAATGACATTCTGAAATAGTACGGGAAGGAAATTGCTAAGTCTGAGGTTGCAAAGTCTCAGAAGTTTGATTCTGTATGTGTGTCATGCAACCGTTTGTGCTACATGAAACAAACTGTCACAGTCAACCTAGAAACCTGGTCACCATACAATGACATGTGGTTCCACCTCACAGCATTCTTGCTGCTGAAATCTGACTTTCATCCACAAGACACCATTGTGCTATGCAAACACTGTTTTTCAAAACTAAAGTGCAACACTTTGCCAGCAAGGTCAGTGCTAAACAACATGGAAACAGATGTTACACCAAGTGAGATTTCAACATTGAATATGTTTGAACGTATTCTGATTCAGACAATGAAACCATTCCAAATGATTCTACGTCTGAACACAAAGACACGGAAGATTCCACAGAAAGAGCTTGTTAGATCTCTAAAGGGTTCTGTGATGTATCTACCACTTCCTCTACAGGAAAATGTTCGAGCAATCTCAACAGAAAATAGCTTGGTCATTCTTGTAAATGGTATGCCTACGAAGGCCAAGGTCATCTGGCAAGATGTTGTCAATGTGCAAAAGGTAAAGCTTGCTCTGGCTTATTTAAAGAGGAACAATTCCTTTTATATAGACCTTGACATAGATCAGATGGCCATAGAAGCCAATGTAAGAATTGATAAAATGTCATTTGTTCATGTAAAAACATAATATTTTTTTAACTTGTCACATAAGTAATTCTACCGTATGTGTAAAAAATATTGACAATTGTAAATCAGGCACTGTTGCTGATCACAACAAACTGCATACCTGTTCCTGACAATATTTATGATCGCCTCAATTGAGGCATTCAAACACCTTAAGGGCATAAACAAGGTGAAAGAGTCTAACATGTTTAAATATAAGAAAAATAGCAGGACAAGAGGACACAGCATGAGATTAGAGGGAGGCTGATTAAGGGGGAATGTGAGGAAATTCTTTTTCACAGAAAGTGTGGTGGATGCATGGAATGGCTTACCACAAGAAGTGGTGGCTATGAATACACTGCAGGGCTTCAAACAGGCATGGGATAGGCATAAGGGAGCAATACAAATGACTATGAATAGATAGGCCACTGACAGAGCAAAGGCCGATGGCACATTTATAAGGTAGAAAAAGAAATGGGCAGACTGGATGGGCCTTGCGGTCCTTATCTGCCGTCAACTTCTATGTTTCTATGTTTCTATGTAATTGAGGGGTCAGGTGGGAATTTTCCATTTGCACCTAGTCAGTGACATATTATTAAATAATATCAATCAAATGTCACAAAACTTACATTTGTGTAAATTGTACTACTTGACAGTCAGCATATGGTTTTTCGCCCACCCCAAGAACATCCACATTAGCAGTCACACAATTACAACAAAACACTTGTCTATCATGTCTGTAATCACACTTCACAACCGACTGACATTCCCTTATTAACATAACACACAAGTAATGCACTACACATAATTACAGCATACAACCATTTTTAAAAAAGTAACATTTTTTACAAACTCCATTCACATTCAATAGTAAAAATATAATGAAGCGCCACAGCTTCAGCCTGACTATTACAATTCCAGGTTGAATGTCAGAAACTACTTCCTCACATAAACAGAAGTGAGTACTGAAATATAACTAAAAACACACAACACCTGATTAGTTTCTTATAATATCACACACTTACTCCAATCCATATTATACAGTTATTATTATTCTTACACATTTACATATTTGACAAGCAATGATTGCACACATACAAAGATTGTATTGTGAGACTGCTTCTGTTAACTAAATTTCACTCTTGATTGGACCTTTTCTCCATTTGACAAATTGGCAATATTTTTTTTAAAACCATAACCACCTGTGTTGACTCCTTACTTTAAATACCATTATGACATAAAAATAAGTGTCTATGACTTAAGCATACAAAGCAATGTTTACTAATACTGCTACAACTATACCTCCATCAATTTGTTTGGTACCTATGACATACAGTCAGTATCACAGCATATAACGATGTGGGACATTGCATGTCACATTTGACAGAATTCCTAACAGTGTCAAAAACTCAGCAATGTACTTACTTTTCCTGTGCCTATGCAGTCATTATTACTATACCAAGGTGCCACACATCAGCACCCAACAGGTCACAGCTGTGACTATACATGTACCATTCAGTCACTACTATGTGTACTTCAGAGTCTGACAAAATGACGTTTCTCATTGGCTGCAAACATCCTAACAACCTTATGTTAATCTTTTATTACCATACATGAAGAGGTTGAAGATATACCGAACAAGGTTTACAACTGTTTAAAAACATGTTTCATTATTATAGCGATAAGTCACTCCCAAGAATTGTGTTAATGGTCAGTCAATCACCCTATAGAGACATGTGCCAGACAGCCACACCTCATGCCACAGCACACCCCTGTGTGTGTCTGTGTGTGTGTGGTGCTGGGGGGGTGAACTCGGAGTTACGGTTTTCAACCCTATCAGCGAATTTCATCACTTTTGTCACTCTGGAACAACCCTAACAAATGCATTAAACAGAGTTTTTTGCCTCTAATTTCCCTTCTTTTTGAGAATGATATTGAAAAATAGTGAATGTAACTCGCTCCCGCCACATGAAGTATTGTGGCATGGTAACAGGAGCAGCAGCGCAAACAGAAATGATAACAGTGGCACACATGGTAACACAAGCATGAATGAGAACAGAAAGGGTAATGCACACAGTGGCGCAGACAGGAATGGTGTGCCACGTGATGTCTTGTCACATAGTAACTAAGCGCGAATGAGAACAGAAAGGGTAATGCACACAGTGGCATAGACAGGAATGGTGTGCCACGTGATGTCTTGTCACATAGTAACGTGGTGCCTGTAAATTGAAATGTCAATGGGCATGGTGACACAAAGTGAAACAGAAAGCAAAACAGTACAGTACACACAAATGGCAAAAAAGTAACAGAAACGCAAATGAAAATGAAAACGCAAAGGATGACGCACGTGGTGGCATTGGGGTGTGCATTGGGATGATCAGCCCTAACTCTCACCCCATGACATGTGTAAAGCAGCAGAAGTACAATAGAATGGGGTGAGAGTTAGGACCCATCATCCCAATGCACACCCCAATGCCGGTTGGGGGGGTGGGTGGTGGGTGCAAAGGGGTTTGCAACCCTAACAGCGAATTTCCTCACTTTTGTCGCTGTGGAATAACCCTAACTAATGCATTAAACAGAGTTCTTTGCCTCTAATTTCCCTTCTTTTTGGGAATGATAACAAGAAATAATGAATGTAATGCAGCAGCGGGAGCGCGGGGCCCCACATGATGTCTTGTGGCATACTAACAGGGACATCAACGCAAACAGAAATGCTAACAGTGGCGCACATGGTAACACAAGCGCGAATGAAAACAGAAAGGGTAACGCACATGGTGGCGTAGACGGGAACGGTCTGCCACGTGATGTGTTGTCACATAGTAACATGGTGCCTGCAAACAGAAATGTCAAGAAAGATAAACAGTACTGTACACAGAAATGGCAAAAAATAACAGAAACACAAGCGCAAATGAAAACGCAATGGATAACGCACATGGTGGCGCAGACGTCAACGGTAAGTGAAACAGGTACAGAACCGCAAGCAGAAAGGGCAACACTAACAGTAATTTAAGCGCACAGGCTGGTTTTCCCCAAAACCTGCATAGAGAAAGACAGTGAGTACAAATAATGTATGCATAATAATGAGTATTGGTACAGAAAATGAGATCTTGGAATACTAAATACATTATATCTCAGTAACCATACGATGTAGAAAAAAAATTTAAAAGTCATATTATTTACAACTGTCCTGGCTAAGTTGACTCTTAGCCCCATCTTGGGGCTAAGAAGTTTTCCGACGAAAAGTCCGTATCTCTACCGTTTCCGAGATACGGGCTCTGAAAGGCGTGGCGAACGCCGTAATGTTATCCTATGGGAAAAAAAGAAAAGTTCAGAGCACCATAACTTTGCCTCCCTGTAATGTTTTTCACCGAACCACTGAAAGACACATCTGTGGGTTGTTGGCTGTCTTTCCTCCAAATGTCAGCAAAAAAGACCAAACCGTTATTTTGCAGCAGGGCTCCAAATGATTTCTGTTATGTGTCGGGCGCCGTAATGTTATCCTATGGGAAAAAACATCAATTTTGGAGTGCCGTAACTTTTCCGCCGTGTGATATTTTTTCACCAAACTACTGGAAGGCACATCTGTGGACTGTTGGCTGTCTTCCCTCCAAATTTCAGGAAAAAAGACCAAACCGTTATTTTGCAGCAGGGTGCCAAAGGATTCCTGTAATGCTTCGGGCGCCGTAATGTTATCCTATGGGAAAAACTGTCAACTTTGGAGTGCCGTAACTTTGCTGCCATGTAATATTTTTTCAATACAACACTGAAAGGCATTTCTGTGAGATGTCCGCTGTGTTCCCTCCTAATTTCAGCCCAAAACTCCCAACGGTTATTTTGCAGTGCAGTGCCAAAGAATTGCTGTCATTTTCCCACAGACTAGAAAATTACTGTCGCAATTTGCGAAAAGTTTCGCAGGGATTCTATTAATTTTCGCGGAGTTAACGAAGTAATTTGCTAGTACTTTCCCAGAAATTTGAAAACATATTTCTGGGGTGTTTTACCACAAAATAAAGACATGGCAAGCATCCTCAGGGCCCGACTAGGTGAATACAAAAGAATTACGTTGCTAGATTGTCTCAAATTTAAATGCCAACCATTTTCTGATCACCAACTGAAAACAAAATGGTGGCTTTGCGAAAGTAACAGGCCCATTTGCGAAAGTAAAAATGCATTTGTGACACTGTCGAACTTTTTGTTAACTTTTCCCATTGACTTATAATGGGAAACTGTTTTTTGAATAACTTTTGAACCGTTTAATATTTTTTCACCAAATCTTCAAAAGGCACATCGGGGACCCTGGCCACACATTCCCTGAAGATTTTAGGCCAGTCACACAAACCGTACAACCTGTAGGCGCGACCATAGAATTCCAGAAAAAGTGTAAACGAGCACACAGATCACGCTTAATAACTCCATAGCCGTATATCCAACCAGTACGAAACTTGGCAGATCCCAAGGCCTATAGTTCTTGATCATGTATTCCAAATTTCAGGCAAATCCATCAAACAGTTGCAAAGTTATTAAGGTGCAAAGTTTTGGGGTTTAACATAGAAATGGCTCTTCAATTCCACTATGGTAGCACTACCATGCTACCATAATATATGTGTGTATATATATATATATATATATATATATATATATATATATATATATATATATATATATTCTTTGCAAAAAAAATTTTTTAATACACTAGTTAGGGTTAACATGACAAAAATAGGGAAATGTGGTGTTAGCGTTTCCAACCCTAACAGCCCAACCCACCACCACCCTGCAGGCAGCAACAAGAAAAAACATTACAGTTTCAGCTCTCTTGCCTCTTTGCATATCAGGTGAGGGGTGTGCCTTGGGGTTGTCAGCCCTAACGCTCACCCCATTCTCATACACTGTTCCCATCTCAGCTTATTTACTGATGAAATTGAGTGAGCATTAAAGTTAATAACCCCAAGGCACACCTCATGCCTGATATGTGAAGAGGCAAGAGAGGTGAAACCTTTATGGTTTTTCCTGTTTCTGCCTGCAGGGTGGGGGTGGGGTGTTCGGGTAGGAAACCCTAATGCTACAGTTCCCTGCTTTTGTTACATTAACCCCAACTAGTGCATTAACAAAGGTTTTTTTTCAAAGAATTTCCATTCTTTGTAAGATAGTATAATTGTATCCTCATGTGTCTGTGGCAGTGTAGGGCTTGTTGCACCCTGTGGTCCCATCCCTCCACAGACGCATACAAATAACTGGAAAACAAATGTCAGGATAACCTTATTACTCCACTTTATAAACCCAGTAATCAAAATTTCTAAATCCCCACCAGAACATGATTCCACTTCACTACAATGCTATTGCACACCACAGGTGCAAAAACACAGTTCAGCCAGGGTTTGAAAAATGACATCTGCCACATTCATGAGGTGGTGTGAAAAGATGACTATGTTAAATTGTTGTCATCAAAATATTTAAAATTGCCAAAGCTATGAATGAGCATAGCAAAATCTCAACATATGGGCATGACTTTTCCATTTTTACATATTTTCCCCAAAATTTTCAATGTAGATTTCTTATGACCCCACTTCATACACAATGCTGGTAAAAATGTTCAGATCCCACCTGAAAGCTAATTTCTCCAAATAACCACAAAATCTTCTTCCGGGCTTGATTTCCAAAATTCTGCTGTCATTGATCATGAGGTGGTGTGCCAAAAAGGCCATGTTGAAAATTGGGGGTCAAAATCTGCCAAAATTACAATGTTATGCATCACAGTTCAAACCCCCATTGAAGTACATTGCGCCACATTTACCTTAGTTTCTCATATTGAAGTTGGCAGTTCCAGCAACTAGACATGTCTTCGATCAGAGAGTAGAACTTTACCATGAGACCTGTTCAGGTGAGTGACAATGTGTAGGGGGTGTGAGGAGGTGTGCAGTGGTGGGTGCTCAGTGGGAGGTTGGGTTGGGGCAGACCAGCTGGGGCCTTTTTTGTTTTACAGGTTAAAAAAAACATTGAGGGAAGGTTTTCTTTTTTACAAGATTTAAAAAGATGGGGATGGTGATTGGATGGGGGCGTGCCATTAGACATCAGGGAAATATATGTAATGATGGGGATGGCAATTGGGGAGGGGGTGCCACTAGACAACAGCGAAACATTATATGAATCACAGGGATGGTGACTGGAGTTGGGGTGGTGCCACTAGGCACCAGGGAAATATATATTTAATTACTGAGATGGTGATCAGATGGGGAGGTGCCACTAGACACCAGAGACATACACATGAAAGACAGGATGGCAATCAGAGAGTGGGGGTTCCACTAGGCACCAGGGAACATGTAAAAATATGGGGGAATGCCAGTAAAATGGCTTTTCTTTTATAAGTTTTATATCCTTTTTTGTGACTCGGCTTTTCATCATATTAATGGCTAAAAATGCTTTTTCATTTACTGCCTTCTTCTTCTTCTCCACTTTTTTCTAACTTGTAACACACCAAACAAGCACAAAGCACATCCATGGGTGAGACCCTTTGTACTCTGAAAATTTCATATCAAAATTCCAAACCATGTGGGTGCTACAGTCGTCAGAAGTAAGCAAAAAACTAAAAACAAAATAGCAGAAGCAAGTCACAAAAAAGGATTCCAAATCTGAAAAAAATCCACACATTTTGGGGTCATTACTCCAACAGTTAACTGCAGAGGTCACTCAGTGGAGTCCCAATGAGCAAGATGCATGTGCTGGTGTCTCTGCAGTATATCATTTTTGTTGGCTTTGATTTTTTTTTTTTAACAAAAACAGAAAACAAGATGACAGCAAATGAAAAGGCATTTTTCTCTCATGAAAAAGGATGATGTCAATACAAAACAAGATTCTTTTTTCATTTCATACATCTAGTTTGAAGTGCTTAACGAGCATGCTCAGAACCAATTTTTCAAAATGTTAAAATTAAATGACTTTGGAACAGGCTGGCACAATGGTGTGGAGGGCTGAGGCATCTGTACCTTATCTCCTACCATGTTAGCAACCTGTGTTCAGTGGTAAACTTGGGTCACTGGGGGTCAGCCAGGGAGGGAGGGAGAACATTGAACATCCAGAGGAGTGCTCTCCTCTCCTAGGGAAGGAGGCATGGCATTCCCCCGCTGAACAACTGCCCCCAGGTGTAGACCCGAGGGTAATGTGGAACTGGGGATGCCAATGAAGGGAGGGTGCTGCAGGACTTCTGCAGTGTGCACAGGCCTCCATGTTTGTATGCTGATGTGTGCACCCCAGCAACAGGGAAACAGGTGAAAATGGAAAATGAGGGACACCGGCAGGTAACATGATGCCGTGATTAGGGTGGATTGGAGCCCTCAGAGAGAGAGCTGAAGCCTTGCCTGTCAATCCCCCATGAGAAAAAAAGCTATATGGAAAAGAAAAAAAACAAAAACTTTGGAGCTGATTAATATTTTTTCACCAAATCAGCAAAAGGCATATCTATGGGCTAGCACATTTCCATATATATAGATATTAATTGCAAAAAACTTTGTTAATGCATCAGTTAGGGTTGAAGCAACAAAAGTAGGGAAATGAGGTGTTAGGTTTTATTTTTTATTTATTGAATACAATCGTACTTAATACCTTTGAGTCAGAGATTCCTTTACAAAGGCTCCACATCATGGAAAACAATACAGAGCATACATTGAACAGACATCATAGTATAAATAGAAGTGTGGGAAATAACACAGCTTACGATGATACAAGGTAAAGTACAACAGGTGGATGTGTACAGGATAATTACAATAGTCATAGACAATGAAGTACAGTGGCAAAATACAATAAATACAGTATCTACAAGGGCAATCATATAGTACAGTAGATGTTGCAGAGAAGTATTTCTGACTGGATTGTGAAAGCAGCCCAGTCCAGTGAGAGTCAGCTAATCTGAGGCTTGTGTAAGACTGATTCCAGGGACAGGCACTCTAGAAGCAGGACCAAGCGGGTCCATTGTCATGGCAGTTTTAGGTCGTGGGTGGGTCAGATACAGTCACAGGTGGAGTCATGCAAGATATTGCTCTGGAGAAGGGATTTGAACAGTCCCAAGGTAGGAGCCAAGAGAGCTGGTATGGGCAGTGAATTCAGCCAATTTGGGGTGTGGTATCTGAAAGTTCTCTACCCCATGGAGGTTTAACAGCGGGGAACCTAGCAGGGTGATTTCTCATTGTGACGTGTGTGTCTGGTGCTTTTGGGGGGGAGCAGCACCACAAAAGCAGGGGGGGTGAGGCCAGTCAAGATTTTTTGGCAAGGAGACAGGTCTGGTACTTAAGACGATCACTGAAATTAAGTCAGTTTGTACTGGTATAAAGCGTACAGGTGTGCATGAGCCAGTCACATCCTGTGGCCAGTCAACAGGCTTTATTCAGGGAAACCCTAATTTTGTTGAGAGAGTTGTTGTCGGCAGCACCATAGAAGATAATCCCATAATCAATGAGTGACAGGATGGAGGAGGAGATGGCTGGCTGTAGGGCTTCAGGGGGGAGACAGTGCTTGTAGAGGTAGAGCAGACCAATGCATACATTTACAGCCATATAAGGTCAGTGGATATGCTCACGGTAGGTTAGCCCTGAGTCTAGGGTAACCCCTATATATTTAAAGGTAGAAACTTGTTCCATGGTCTTGTTTTGGGAGTCATGGATGAGTAGGGGATGGTTACTGAACTTGTTTTGGGCATGGGCAAACAGCATGGACTTTTTGTTTATAGTTTAGAACAATCCTATGGTTGGAAAACCAGGATTCAGCCTCATTAAATGACTCTCGGAGGGATACTTGGAAGACAGAAGGGTTGGTGTGGGTTCCGAATAAAACTGCATCATCTGTGTATAGTAGAAGACTCCCAGAACAGGCCTTGGGCAGGGAGTTCAGGAATAGAGTGAAAAGTGGGGAACCAAGGATTGACCCTTGGGGGAACCCCAGTATAACTCTTAGAGGGGATGATACGGTTTGCCCTAGTCTGACTCTCTGGGTTCTATCAGACAGGTAGATTGAGACCCAAGTGGTGGTATCCTGTGAGAAACCTGTTTGGGTTTGCGAGGTTAGGAGAAGTAAGTAGTGGACAGTGTCAAATACTTTGGAAAGATATATATAGACAGCTCCAGCAATCTGACCTGGGTCCAGGGTCGCATGGATCGTGTTGGTATATTCCAAATGCGTGGTTGTGGTGCTATGTTTTTTTCAGAAACCATGCTGTTTGGGGGAGAGGAGATTGTGTTGAGCATGGTAGTGTGTGACTTGGGTGGCGACTATCTTTTCAAGGACCTTGGAGAGAGGGGGTAGAATTGACATGGGCTGATAATTACTAGGCTGGGTTCGGTCACCACTCATCAGGAGAGAAGTGATGAGGGCAGTTTGCCACATGAAGTGGAATTGACCTAGAGTAAGGGAGTGGTTTAGCAGGGTAGTGAGGGGGTAGAGTACTTCAGGGAGAGTGAACCTTAGTATTTTAAGATAGAGAATGTCACTGCTGAACCAGGATTTGCTGAGTGCTTTTAGTAGAAGGGGGGCAGCATCACACTGGGAGATGACTTTGAAGCAGAAAGGTGGTACTTGGGTGGGTGTCAATGTTATGACGGGGGTGGGTGCAAAAATGTTGGCAGGGAGCACACCACTGAGGTCTGAGAATGAGAAGTTCAGTGCATTTGCTATTATGTCAGGGTCCATGGAGATACCACCATTTACCAGTATCTGAGAGGGGGTATTAGAGATTTTGCCACCAAGATGTTTGAGGGAGTCCCAGAAATTTCACCCCTTCCCCCAGGAAGTGGTGAATGCAGCTCTGTAGTAATCTGCCTTTGCCTGTCAGACCTGCCAGGTGCAGCGCTTCTTGGCCTCACGGTAGTGTTGCCTTTCAGAGGGCCTCCCAGTCTCCAAGGCTATGTGCCAGAGATTGTCTCAGTGGCCCATGAGGTCCAGAAGGGACTGGGACATCCAAGGGGTGTCAACTCCTTTAATGATTCATTTGCAGAATGGTGCATAAAGGTTACAGGCAGAATTGAAGGAATTGACAAAGTACTTCAGGGCTGAATCAATATCAGGCGAGGAAGCAATGGGAGACTAGTCCCAGCTGATGAGGTGGTATTTCAAGGACTGTAGCTTGCCTGGCCTGAGTGTTCACTGAAAGCTAACATTAGGAGGGGGTTTTGAACCCTGACACCCACCCACCCCTACCACCCAACCCCACCCCAACCCTCCACACACCAACAGGTATTGGAGTATGTGTTGGGTTCATCGGGCATGACTTTCACCCCATTCTCCTATACTGTACCATCTCAGCTTACTTAGACATGGAATGAGTTGAGACTAAGGGCTGATGACCCCAATGCACACCACAACGCCTGTTGGTGAGTGGAGGGTGGGGTAGTAGGGATGGGGGGTGTTAGGGTTCAAAACCCTCACGCCTCATTTCCTTTTGTTTCTTCAACCCTAAATGATGCATTAACAAAGTTTTTTGCAATGAATGTATATGTATATATATATATATATATATATATATATATATATCTAGTAACATGAAATGATAACATGACCCTTCCATTTTGACTAATTCTTTGCTCTTCGGCCTACCAAACTCTTAACTGTACTAATTACAATATGTCCTGAATACTGCTGATTACCTCCTCAGTCATACAAGAAACATAATCACAGTACCCCTATTTGTAAATAGTATTGCTTATAAAATCTACCTGATTTAATTCAGAATTAATATCAAAATTGTGCTCTCCACTTTTCTGATACATACTGTTGCTCTGTGCCTATCTTTAATGCAGACCTTTAATCTGCTACTAGAGTAGAATCTTTCTCTTCTTGTTGTCCTACTATATGGAAAATGTTGTTTTTCATTCTCTATAACTACTTCAATGTTTTTAGCTTTTCAAATCTTAACTACCCAAACACATATTTTCACTCACTTATGAACTTTAATTCTCATTGTCAAATTACTCTATTACTATGTTTTTCTTATAAGTATCTCTCAATGTTTAACTTTAATTACTGCAAAAAAATATATTTAGGCATTTTGGGGAAGACTGAAGGAAAAAGCTACAAATGAAGGAAAATGTGAAGTTTTGGTAAAAAGACCCTTAAATTTTGAGGATTACAGTATGTGATGTGGTGCTCCTCAAGTTTTTTTTTTTTTTTTTTTGTGCCTTAGTCCCAAAGATAGCCATTTCAAAAGACAACTTTTGTAAAAAGGGATAATGTTGGAAGTGTAAGGTCTTGAAATATTGATAAATTTTACAATTGTTGATCTTTTGTTATCCATAACTGAAAGTATTATCAATATAACTAGGTTGTGTTGTCCTGCACCTGGTAGCACTAAAGAGGTAAGTCCATGGTTAAGACATGTTTTTGGTCCTACAAAAGCAAGGCAGGGTTAAAAAATTGAAGTCAGTAGAACAAAATATGTCTAATAGTGTACTGATCTTATTTAGAGACTTCCATTTAAGCCGCATGTGTACCAGGCTTATTTATTATTAGTAGGCTTATGTTACTATAGTTATTTGTAGAAAAAAGCTACCTAATTGTAAGAAACCATTCTGAATATTGTACCTTAAAAATATAAATACTTGAAACAGAATGTCAAAACTATCCTGATTCACACCTTGCAAACATTAGAATTCAGTGAGTTGCTCATCAAACATTTATGAATTATCTAATTAGCTAATGAATTCCACAAAGTACTGTAATGATAATTGATGCAGAAAGGACAATGTATTGCAAGGACAATTGGCTAAGCTGCATAACTAAGGAAACAGCACTGGTGCCATCTTCTTCATTTGACAAAGTTAAGTCAAGAAAAGATGAATACCTGTGTATACTAAAATAGATTTTCCTAAGCCGGACCAATAGTGAGGAGGACTGCAGTGCTAGGCTTAAGTTATGGGGGGGTCATGGGGGGTCAAGCATCCAGTGGACATATCACCTGTCTCAGGGATTGGAGCTTTGCCACCCTGCTGTTGACTGCCACCAGAAGGAGGCTTGATGGCAGTGCAAGCATGAGTGATGCAAATTGGGACAGTGTCACAGGTTTGACACAGGACATGCGTGTCTCCACACAGCACATCTTGTTATCTGTGCTGCTGCAAGGAATTGGGGAGACAATGGAAAAAGTGGCTTAGGTTTCATGGAGCTCTGTCTGCCTGCATCTGATGAGTATCACCCCTGGGATGATCCCACCCATTCTAGATATGATCTCTGGGTAGGAGTACGATGGCCCTCTTTCACCTGGTCTGGTCTCTGGGGGAAATCCAAGGGTAAACTTAGGCTGCGGCAAGTCTCAGGGAGGTGGTAGACAGTAGAGAGAGGTGGGGATGGAGCAGACCAGCCACCCATGCCACATTAAGAGAAAAGGTATATGGAAAAAAAAATAGATCCTCCTCTGTTAAATGGAGGTGTAAACTAGACTGTGTTTTTCAAGTGTACAGCTGGAGGTAAATATCTCTACTATGAGGCAGAGTGTTTATTTTGGGAGGTAGGGACTTTTTCCAGCTTTTCTCTAATGATACAGCGGGTGGGTGAAAACCTCCAAGGATCCCCCAACACCCTTTTTTCTTTATAGCTCTCCTCTTGTCCAATTGTCTAGCTATACTGGCAGTACTCCCTCTTCAGTTTAGTCTGTTCTTTGTGAGATGCCTTTAAGTGCACCCCCTCTACCTCCTTCCTGCCACTCTATGGGGCAGCATGGGGTCCTTCTGATGCTTCCACTGGCTCCTTTACAGGAGGGAAAGGCTTGGAGGAATGGATTACAAGGGCATTAGTGATGTGGCACAGGTTACTACTGTATGATGGTCCCCTGCCCCTCATGCCATCTTGCCTCAGAGGCTTTACATAGTCCCACCACATGGATAATTGCTTTTTCACCATATAATGACCATTGCTGCCACAGGGTAACAGCCTATCTGTTTGCTGTACTACACATTGATGGCATACTGCACTATTTTAAGTCACTGGGTCTCATTCAGCAGTCTCAGCCTCCACTAACACATCATAAAGGCCACCAGTGGGATGGCTGCACCATTGAGGTTGGCTGCCGTAATCAACCAGTTAATAGAAACAATTTTTTTCAGCATCTGAAATCACTGAGGGTGGATACGGCCTCCTCCATAAGACCAACCTCATGGGGCACCATAACCAACTACTTAATAGAAACAAGGTTTTTCAGCATTTGAAATCACAGAGGGTGGATGTGGCCCCTAGCCTCACAGGGCATACTGTGTACTGATTGCACAAAGGCTATGGTGGCCAACTACTGCATACCTCAGCACTTACTAAGTCTAAAGGGTCAGTGGTACAGCTCCACAAAGCACTGCAATGGCCCATAGATAAAGTACAAATGGATTCCCTGGGGAAGTGAGTGGTGGCATTGATCAGTTACTTCGTGGTAAATGTCTATGCTTCAAATGCCAAGGAGGCAGACTTTTCACTTCATCTTAGTTGGGCCTTTCCAGATATCTTGGGGGACTTCTGTTTGCTGATTAGAATTGGGTGTGATTTCAGATCCACAATATCCACACACAACCACCCATGAGCTGGGGCTTCACTTTAGTTGATGATGTTGGTATGAGACCTAGCCAATGTCTGGCAACAAAGGAACCCCGCAAGCCATTACTACACAACTTACTCTCCACAGCATGGCTTCCACATTCATAATGACCTCTGGCTCACTGATACAGCAGCAACAGAATGGGTGGGAAACTCCAGGTTTGATTTGATTCTAATTTCAGAACATGGAGCAAACACCATTGACTACTTGCCCACCAGCTCTACCCTCCCCAAAGATGGAGGTGCAGTCCTCTAGTCTTGTGAGACCCTGAATTCAAGGAGTGGGTATCCAGGGAGGCGGAACTCTACTTCAGCACCAAGTCTTCCCTCGTGGTCACTGCAGCTCAATTTGAGAAGCCTTTAAGGCATACTTAAGGGGGCACATAATATCCTACATACATTCATTCATTCATTTTATTTATTTATGTATGTATGTCTTTGATTACCAGGTAGGTGCACTGATCCAAGGGACCGTTTTTATGCACGATCCAGGCCATAAAAGATGGCAGAGGTAAGCAGTTTCAATCACAAGGCACAGGAATAGTACAAATTAAACATAGGTCAAACATTTTTTTACATGCAGGGATAATAAATAAAGGAATATTGACATCATGGTAAATAATTCAGGACATAAGAAGATACAACAAACCCAACCTTACCCCCCAAATTCATTGCACCTTTGAAAGTCACAGCAAGACTGAGAGAGAGGGAGAGAGAGGAGCTTAAGAACAGCTTGGGAAGAGTAGATAAGAAACTCCCTATAGAAGTCTGATTAGTGAGAGGTTACAGTTGTTGGCAGATAAGTACATGTGATGTTGTGGGATGTCAGGCACTGGTACATGCTGCCTGCATGCCCCCCCCCATACCATATATCGTACTAGAGGCCAAAATGCCACAGCAGCAATATGTGGAAAATGATGTATGCTGCCACAGATCTTGCAACTTTTAGACACAAACTGTGGCAAAAGACAAAATGATGCTGCATGCATCAAAGTTGACATAGTTTGTGTCCCAATGATGAGAATGTCCTTGTGATGCATGCAGCAGCCCAAGAGCCTGCTTGCTGACTACTTGGACCACACCCAACAGCACTCTGTGCCACCAGACTCCCACAATAGCACAAACTGCCAACATTCTAGCAGGGTGGAAGAGGGTCACAAATTTCAGCGAGGAGAAGATGACCCTCCTCATCAGTAACATGCAGCAGTAGGCTAGAGTACTGCTGCCACCTGGCAGCAGCAGACAATCCCCAATGGATAGGGACAAAGTCTGGCACAATATTGCTGTCAAGCTAGAGAGTTTGCTGGGGGTGAAGCAGAACCCCAAGCAACTTAAACATAAATGAAAATACCTAGCCCTCAGAGAGGCAGACACACTGCAATCCCTCTGAGACAAGGCACAGGAGTCCAACATCACTGCGGTGGGTGGCCACAGGCGGCAGAGAGGCAAGCAGCACCACACTGAAATGTATGTACAGTACAGATCTCATTTCTACATATGTTGTATGACATGTACCAACCTGCATGCATACCTTCACTGTCACTACAGATGGGCAGTCCAGTGCAGATAGCAGTGTCTGGGGTGAGGGACACTCCAGGGATGCCGTAGAGACCATGGCAGAAGATGCACCAGGGCCAAGCCATCAGGATAAGTGTCATATACACTGTACATACACATGGCAGCTTCCTTTGTAGTACAGGCCACATGCCAGGCTATGTGAATTGTTGTGGGGTGCATGGGGTATCCCACTGATGTGGTGACGCTACACTGTCCATTGTGCCAGTGCACTCTGACATGGTGCAAACGGTCCCTGTGCTACACAGACAATAGCCGTGCTGGTCCATGTACTGTACACATGTGCCACATGGGCCAACATACTTTTCTGTCCCATACTGCAAGTGTAAGATGGTGCACAGGGACATTGTAGGCAGGTGACATGGCACAGGAGATGTGGTGCAGAAATGAGGGCCAGTGATGGGGGGGCCCATGGGATGGTCCTCAGTGTCCTGTCTGACCTTGTCACATGGGCAAATTTTCAGGGATTATGCCAGAGATACACTGGATGGTGGCACAGCATGGTACCATTTGGGTGCCTTGCAGTTGGGCGTAGTGGACGATGATGAATCTGATGGTTGCTAGGGGTATAGTGACATGGGTAGGTCACTGGCTACAGAGAAGGAAGCAGAGGTCTGTGAGTCTCAGGGTGACTGGGAATGGAACATGGGCATGAGTGGGGCGTCACAGGCAAGTCTCCTTGGCCTGGCCACTGCAAAATGTACACCAGCAACTTTGTGGATGGCATCTGTGGCAAGATGCCACACATCACACATTATGACTGGCACCATGTATGGGTGATGGGCAACTTGGGATCTGTTGAACAGCAGAGTGCCATGTGCAAACCATGCAGTGGTCCCAGGATGTGACAGTGGACTGTGACTGGCAACAGGGCTAGGAGAAGCACGTAATAGGCATGACCTCTGGGGACACAGTACCGCATGGCCGAGGGATGATGCAGCTGTCAGGCGGGGCAGTAGACCACAGGGGTATGGTCCATTCTGGTCCACACTGTCTTGTCATTACAATGGAGCCTATCATTTTACTGAGGGTCAGCTGGGCTACAATCATAGGGATACATACAGCAACAGAGAGTGGTACTGCCACCTCTATAGTAAACCCAGGTGGTGGGCCAATCCTAGGGGTACCATGGCTGGTGCCATACTGCACAAACCTCCAATGTAGCGTAGAGTCATGTGGTGGTGCATGGATGGCAAACATGACAGTTGCAGAGCCAACAGGGTGGGTCCTTCAGGAATGCCACCATGTCATTTAACAAGTACGCACCACAGACTGCACTGAGGCGGAGTGACAACATAGAGATGCTGCTTCATGACAGTCGAAACAATGGTGCAAGGAGATGGACAGTGTTTGCTAAGGTAATGGATGGAGGGTATGTGGACATGGTTGCAAACCAACAGGGGGATGTGCAAAAGACTTATGTGATAGCATAGCTGTACAGAAGCATGGTGGACATATGGCCTAGTGCACCAGCCACTGTGGCCAGCACCATCAGAAATCATGGTATCTATCACGGGTGGGACAGACTGATGAGTATGGTGGCTGTCCCAGTGTGATGGTGCCAAGGAGAAAGGGGGGACAGAGGGCAGCACCTGTTATGGTTCATAGGTACTGCATTACAGTAGGGTGCTATAGGCAGCCTTTTGGGGATCTAAGATATGTGCTGATGTCATGTGCCCATATACAGTATGTGCTACAGTTACCCATATATGTGTTACAGTCCTTGTCAATGTTCCTTGTGTGGTGTATGGTTGGGCCTTCTTGTATGCATTCCAGCCAACTCCCCACACCACCCCCTACCGTGCAACTTTTATGTATGTGTGAGACATACACATCCAATATGACAGCAGCTACTATGCTGCCCCATCAATGCCCAGTGCTCCCATGTGTCCAACTAGGACCATCACCCCCTGGGAACTGCCATCCCAACTGTTGGTGCCAGCAACCTAGCCCCATGCCATGCATGTGCTGCAAACCCTTAGCTGTGCATGGACTGCACAGATGCAGCCGATCACCCACGCCACCAGCCGCAGCCATCTGGGCAGGGTAGTATCATGACACCCCCATTGTAGCACAGCAGAATGTACCTGTCAGGAATGGCCAGTTCATACCTGGCTGGTTATGCACTGCTGGGAACCCCTCCTCACTGCACCAATACCATGAAGAGCAGTCCTGGAGGTCACTAGACAGTACTGGCCCCATACACGACATGCCTGTACATGAGGAGCACACCACCTGCAGTTCCACAATGGTGACAGTGCCCACACCCTCTTGCATGTCACTGTTACTATCTACTTGGGATTGCAGACCCCCCTCATTCTGTGGTGGACACTGTCCTCATCACCCCAGGTAATGACCAACAGCAGCAGCCAGTGTGATGCCTGGGAAATGCACTGACCACCACACATCCATCATCTCCCCCATTGGGGCCCATCATCCTATGCAGCCATAGTGATAGGTCTGTAGAATGGGTGTATGTGCCAGTATAGGCCATGTTGTCATGGCACATCCCTGGATAATGCTGCACCCACCAGTCACTTTTCCAATGGTGCCCTTCCCCTGGCACCCCTACCATTTCCACATGCTTGTTACAACTGGTGGATGGTTCACATTTCTTCAGCCTGTCCCCAGGCACTGCACACCCCAGGTTTGATGGCACTGTTGCCCTTCCCTCATTGTGTCCCACATCTCTTTCCCCTTCTGATCCTCATGTAGATGAACCCTTATCCCTGCCTGCTGTGGGTCCCTACCGAGTCATTGCATGGGCCATTGCTAGGCATCTGCATTGCTGCTCCCCACCGCCCGGTTGAACCAGATGTATCTCTTTATCAAGGGTGCCCCTGCCTTCCCAGGGACATCAAGAGGGGATACTGGAGTGATCATAGGCACTCCTTTGCTTCTGTGCTGGGCGAGGACATGCAGCTTTGGGGGCTTTCTGGCTTCATGGTGTGGGGAGGCAGGGCCATCATCATCCAGCCGGCATGGGTGCCATTTTCACATTTTTCATCCCCCATCTTATAGCACCCCTATTGTAGTGCTCCCAGTCTCCACTGGGGACCACTACAGAGTGAGGCAACCCCTACAACCCACCCGAGGAGAGCAATCCTCTGGATGATCAGTTCTCACCTTCCCCTGCCGGCCCCAGGCTTCCCAAGTCCGTTCCCGAACCCTGGTCAGTGGCTTGGTTACTGTCACAGTTCTGATGGCAGTCACCACCTCATGGCTACAGAATGGTCATGTTCATGTAAGAGTCAGGGGCATGCCACAACACGGGTGTTTGCCATGCATTGCAGGGGTGTACTAGTACCACACACATGAGGCACACATGAACTGGTGCTGCCTGTTTATTGGGACTGTACACAGCTATGTTTCACAGCCTGGTTGCTGTGGCCATGGTAACTGGCCTTCTACTACCCAGCGTATTTCACATATACATCTATGTGACTGTTTCTCAACTAGTGAGGCCAGCCTCCTGGAGAAAGCATCATCGTGTTACAGGCGAGACCCAAGCAAGTTGGTCCTGTGGCACTGGTGTTTCGTTTGTGGCACATTTCCAGTGCGATGGTCTGCAGTGTGCCAGCAATGGCAGTGATAGCATTTGTCTGCAGCCTTTGTTGTGCAATACTTCTCCAGCACACTGTTGTCATTCACTCCAGTGCTTCTGTTTGGCTTTGTGTGCATACATGGATCCCATGCAGTGTGGTGATGCTATCTGCATGCAATGTTGCAATCTAGAATACTTTGGTCTGGATGGCATCTTGTACCCCAGTAATAGCCTCCTCCATGTGGCTGTGGCATGATATGGTGGCAATGTGGTGTGCATCCATAGTGCCCAGTATTGCCATTATCTCCCATCCCATTGCCTCCTTGGTGTTGGGTATGCCGTGGCAATACTCTCCCAGGTCTTATCTTGCATGGGTTCTGTTGTTACCTCATCTGCAGGTTGCTGTGATGTCAACTTCTGCTGTTCTGACCATATGTGGCTGAGATCTTGAGTGATGTTGACATGGACTGTGTCTCAATTGTCTGTGGCCGACACCTCACTGGTGTTCTCTGTGCCCACTGTTCTCCCATCACTGGTGTAGTGGTGTGTCATCTCTGGGCTTTCACTATGGCCTGTCTCTCCTGCTCCTGCTCCTGCCCATCCTCAGTCGCTCTGCACCCAGTAGTGTCTGAAGTGTCTGTCCCTGTTTCCTCTGCTTCCTCTCCTTGGTGGTGCTGTTGTTCAGAGGTGCCTGCAGAGCCAGGTGGTGCTGTTCCTGAATGTTCACCGCTGGTATCTCTAGGGACACAGCATATCCATTTCATGGTGTGGGTGAACAACCATATCACTTTGCCAGTGTTCCTTGTGTGCAGTGCATGTCATTGCATTGCACCGTGTACCACCTGCAAGTAGACCACGTCTGTCATTGCATGGTGCAGGCTATGCTGCGCAACAGCTTCTCTCCTATGTTGTATGGTAGGCCTGCCCTACTCTCTTGTGTACAGTGTAATGTTCTGCATGTGTTTACCATGGTGCTTTGCATGTCCTAGACTGTAAGGGTACAAGTATCATTACATCCTTTCTAAATCTGCCCCCCAGCTGTGTTGCTCCTCTACCACTGCAGTACCATCTTACTTGAATCTATGGTGTGCATACATCTGACTGCATCAAGTTTACCCCTGTACAGGCTGCTGATGAGCTTGGGACTGGGGACCAGTGTCAGCAGCCCGAGGGGCCTGGCAACAGTAAGGGTGCCAGGATTACTGTTGTGTGTCATCCACACAGTGACTCTGCTGTCTAGTATGCATGTCTTGTGCTGGCGTTGCTCTGTGGGGCACTTTGTTGGACTACTCAGGTGGGGGGGCAGGTGACCCTGATACCAATGATGGCGGGACTGTCTGCAGGATGGTATGACCATGGCTGCACAGGGTTACTACTTCCCCCTTCCCATACCCACTGGGTGTGTCCACTAATGACAGCTGCCATGTGCTGGCAACTTGTTCTACCCTGTAGTGGAACCCATACCTCTCAACAACCTGCAGTGGCATCCTGTGCCTACTTTGTGGATTCCACCCTGATACCCTGGGCATTCCTTGTATATTGTGCAGTCTTAACTCAGCCTGCAGCCCATGATCCAACACCCCACCCTTTAACAGTACTTAGGCCTGTATGTTCCAGTCTCCAGGTGACACCCTACAGACCACATGGGTAGTGATTGCTATGTACTACCTTGCACTGCTCATGTTGCATGTTATGGCATCAGGTTTTTATCTCCACACCTATTGTTGTTGGTGGTACTGTTCAGCTGGAAACAATTTTAGCATACGCATATGCCCAGGTGTCTTCCCGCATTCCTGGCCCATGATACCAGACGTGGCATATGTCACAATGAGCACCTCTGTGCTAGGGCCTCCATGGGGACTTATGCATCTTGGTACAGTGTTGTACTGTTTCCCATCATGCGCAGTTTTTTTTTTTACTTTATTTCTTCACCGTTGGACTGGGGCTTCTCTCAAAGGTGCCCACTCAGTCTGCCCTCTACTCCCCACCGAGACCCTCCTCCTAAGTACCCCTCTGATAGGACTTCCCAGCCCCCCTGATCACCCCCAGGGGGGGACCCACCTTACCTTTCTGGCAGCTCTTTCTGCAAATTAGAGGGTCTGTCCTGTGGGTGGTGCCTGGGGACATTGGAGAGAGGGTCCAGTGTTGGGGATGTGGGGCTTAGACCCCTGGGGTCCTAATCACCTCCCCAGTCCTCCAGGGCTTTTTCCATATTGTTTCTTCTCTAATAACATGGACTTGCAATGGCGTCCATAGCAGCCATGCACTGACACCCGACACCACTGCACCCCCTCTATCCACAAGCACTGCATGTTCTGACACTGCCCCTAGCCACCACCAGGAGCTGCATAGAAGTGGTGCTGACCCCAGATCCCTTCCCAGGAAGGGAGAGCAGTCCTCCAGATGCTTGATCCCTTCACTCCCCTGCCAACCCCCAGTGACATGAGTCCATTCCTGAACCTGGGTTGCAATCATGGTGCAAAGTGCGGTGTCCAGTGCCTCAACCCTCAGGCCTTTAAGTCTGCCTTGAAAACTTATTTATTTGAATTGGCATTTTGGTGATACCTAGTCCTGCTTTTTTATATGTTTTAAATGTTTAATTTACTGCATTGAATGTTTTTATCTGTGAGTTTTGTAAAACGCTATGATGTATTGGAATAGCGTTTCATAAATAAAATTTTGATTGCTCACTTGCCACCAGGCCAGATCCCCATCATGTGCAGTTAACAGCCACATCTGACAGGTGCCTGTGGTGGCAGTGTGTTGTCCCACTTACCAGAGGTGGCCATTGTTATTGACATGGGTCAGAAATTACACCTATTCTCTGCATGAGCAGTGTGGGACATGTTTCTCTGGTACCCAACACACATACTGTCATACATCTTTGGCTGTGAGCCAGAAATACAAGGAATAATACAGGCATGACAAGCTAGCCCAGTAAAATTTTTATATATAAAAAGGGCTTATACTGTCTTTAATGCCACAAGAATCATTAATCACATAAGAACATGGAACCAAACAGGTCGATTTTCGAGCTGATGCATAAGCTATGCAAAATGAATTTAAGGTCTACTTAATTATGAATAGAAGCCATTTCTCGTCAAAAGTAAAATGGATCAGAGGCCAAAACACAGTTAAAGAACTCCAGAGTGTGACAAGAATACAGATTAAAACATACTTATTTACAAACAGGAACCAACTCTATGTACAATTGAAACTGTACAGAAACTGCAAGGCAATTCAAGCACTTAAATCAGTTACGAGACCCCAACTCCCTGGTTGTAAAAAAGCACAAATACCAAAAAGGTCCCCATTTACACACCTAAAATATTAATTAAAAAGGTGAACAATTGCCTGAAAATCCAAAGCACCATAAAACACTTTGTAGGAAACATAGAAACATAGACTTTGATTGCAGATAAGGACCGCTAGGTCCATCTAGTCTGCCCATTTCCCCTACCTACAGGATAGGTTGCAGATCCTAGTTAACCAACAGCCTATTTCTTCCTACCCACCACAAGAATTGCCTTATGTCTGTCCCATGCATTCTTGAATTCTCCCACAGTTTTAGATCCCACAACCTCCTCAGGAAGGCTGTTCCATGCATCCACTACCCTCTCTGTGAAATAATACTTCCTCACATTGCCCCTGAACCGCTCTCCTTCTATCTTTAAATTGTGTCCCCTTGTTCTTGCAAGTCTCTTTTTCTGAAAGATGCTACCCTCTTGGACTTTATTGATTCCGCTGAGGTACCTAAAAGTTTCTATCATGTCCCCCCTCTCCCTTCTTTCCTCAAGGGTATACATATTAAGCTCCTTTAGTCTCTCCTCATACAGCTTGTCTTGCAGACCCTGCACCATTTTAGTTGCCTCTCTCTGACTGCATCTATTCTGTCTATGTCCTTGCGGAGATGGGGTCTCCAGAACTGGACACAGTACTCCAGATCAGGTCTCACCAACTGTCTGTACAGAGGGATAACAACTTCCTGTTTTCTGCCACTGATGCCTCTCCCTATGCATCCCAGTATAACCCCAGCCCTCCCTACTGCCTTCTCACATTGCTTGCTAACCTTAAGGTCATCTGATATGATTACCCCAGGTCCCTTTCCTTTTGTTGTTGTTACTACCTCCCCATCCATTGTGTATTCTTCCCTGGGTTCTTGTTTCCCAGGTGCATTATTTGCACTTCTTTGCATTGAATCCTAGCTGCCATACTTCTGACCATTCCTCCAACCTTGCCAAGTCCCTTTCATCCTTTCCACGCCTCCTTGTGTATCAACCCTGTTGCAGATCTTTGTGTCATCTGCAAAGGCATACTTTCCTTCCAGTCCCTCTGCAATGTCACTGATGAAGACATTAAAGGACTGGACCCAATCTGAACCTCTGGGTACCCCACTAGTAACCCCCTTTCTTCAGAGTAGACTCCATTTACAATTACCTTCTGTGTCCTGTTGTCCAGCCAATGTTTTACCCAGGCTACCACCCTGGGTCCCACTCCCAGGCTGGTTAATTTGACTATTAATCTTTTGTGTGGGACTGTGTCAAATGCCTTGCTAAAGTCTAGGTAGGTCATGTCCACAGCCCCTCCCTGGTCTACTACTTTGGTCACCCAGTCAAAGAAATCTATTAGATTTGTCTGACATGACCTTCCCACTGTGAACCCATGCTGCCTTGGGTCCTGTGCTCTACTGGCCTCTAGGTACTCAACTATTCTTTCCTTCAGAAGTGACTCCATCACTTTCCCTACCACAGAGGTCAGACTGACAGGTCTGTAGTTTCCTGCCTCTGTCTTGGTCCCACTTTTGTGAAGGGGAATCACATCCGCCTTCCTCCAGTCCTCGGTACCACACCATCCTCCCATGATTTATTAAAAGAGTAGCCAGTGGTTTCACTAGTTCCTCCCTTAATTCTTTTAGAATTCTGGGGTGAATTCCATCAGGACCCATTGCTTTGTCCACCTTCAGTTTTAGGAGTTCTTGCAGAACCCTTTCTTCTGTGAAAGGACTGGGATCGACCCCCCCTATCAAGACTGCTTCTGTTAATTGGATTAGGCACTTCCCCTCCTCTTTTTGAATACTGAGCAGAAATATTCATTCAGTATTCCTGCTTTTCACTGTCCCCTCTGCCCACCCACTGTTCATTCTATTCAGCCTCACTATCCTCCCTTTGTCTTTCTATGCTCGCTGATGTACCTATAAAGGTTTTATCGCCTTCTTAACTGAGTTGGTTATCTTTTCCTCAGTTTGGGCCTTTGCTATTCTGACTTCCTCCTGCTTCCTTCTGCCTTAACTGGTACAGCTCTCTGTCCTGCTCCTTCTGTGTTTCCTTATACTTCCGGAATGCTATCTTTTTCTTCCTGACTGTCACAGCCACCTTTTTGAGAACCATAGTGGCTTTTTCTTTCATTTTGATTTGTTTATTTGCTTCACACAAAGGCTTGTTGCCTCTGTGATGGCAGTTTTGATAATTCCCCATTGTTGCTCCACACCTCCTTCTAGCCTGTTTGCTAGTGCTTTTCTGAGGCACTCTCCCATCTTGCCAAAGTCAGCCCTCTTAAAGTCCAGTACCCTCACTTTTGTATGGCTTGACTCTGTAGCTGAGTTTAACGTGAACCACACCATTTGATGGTCACTTGTCCCCAGATGGCAACCCACTTCTAGATCTGAGATCCTCTCACTGCCCCCATTTGAGAGTACAAGGTCTAAGATTGCTCCCTCACGAGTGGGTTCTGAAACTAGCTGTCTAATGCCTGCCACCTGTAGGGCATCAAGAATGGCCCTGCTCTTGGATGTGGCTGCAGCAAATGTGCTCCAGTTAACATCTGGCATATTCAGGTCTCCCATTAACAGTATCTCCCCTTTCTCTGCCATTCTAAGAATGCCTTCTATCATATCCTTGTCCATTTCTTCCCCCTGAGATGGGGGTTTGTACACAACCCCTGTGCAGATTGTGGTGCCCTTTCCAGTCTCCAAGGTGACCCACAGTGACTCCTCTCCTCCTGTTTACTCTTTTGTTCAGTTGCTTTTATCCCTTCCTTTACATAGAGAGCTAATCCTCCCTCTTCTCCCCTGCCTTTCTCTCCTTTGGGTTATGTACCCTGGTATGTTAACATCCCAGTCATGGTTCTCTGTGTACCATGTTTCTGTGACTGCTACGATATCCAGGCATCCTCTTCCATTAAGGCCATCAGCTCAGGGAGCTTGTTGCCCAGACAATGGGCATTGGTACTCATTACCCTCCATTTCCTGATGGCCTTACTCCCTTTTGCCCCATCCCTGTCCTTCTTGCCTTTATCACTTTCTCCATTTACCCCTGCCCTTCTCCCTATCAACACTTCTATGTTGGTGTTTGCCACACTTACTACCATGATTATTTGGGGGGGCTAGGATTTTCCTGCTCCTTTCCAGTGCCTCCCCCCTTGGCTAGTTTAAAAGCTTGCCAATGAAGCATTTAAACCTATCACCTAGGATCCTGGTTCCCCTCCAGGACAGATGCAGCCCATCATGCCAGTATAGGCTTGCATCACTCCAGGTGGACCCCCAGTCCCCAATGAAGCCAAATCCCTGAGCTCCACACCAGTTTTTCAACCACTGATTGAATTCCATGGTGCAGAACACCCTAGCCTCTCCTATGCCATAGATGGGTAGCACCTCTAAGAAGGTTACCGTCGTGCTAGCTCGACTAGCCCCTCCCAATTCCATAAACTCTTCTTGCACTTCTCTAATCCTTTCTTAGCAGGTCATTTGTCCCTAAATGGACAATGACATCCAGCCTCCTCCTGTGCAGCTGTTTGGCAATCCTGAGGATTCGCCTCCTGTCCTCTAAGCCATGGCTCCAGACAGGCACCCACCTCCCTCTCCTTCCTCCCCAGTTCTACCTTCCTAACAATGGAGTCCCCCACCAGGAGTTGTTTCCTTCCCTGCAGGGTCCCCTGCCACCCTCCTGTGGGTCTCCTTTGTGAGGTTCCCAGCATCCTCCTTGGTCTCCACTGTGGGTGCCTCCATAGAGGAACCACACTTGCCAGAATGGCATAGGAATTGTGGAGAGGTACAACTGGAGGGATGCACCCTGTTCCACCACCTCACCTCCCTGAGCCCACTGTGGTCCAACTGCTCCTCTTTCTTGGCAACCTCTGAGGCAACGGCAGTGGCACTGGTGGTCCCTGGATGGAAGAGGAGGTCCCACAAATCCTGGCCAACTCTGCCTGGAGATGAGCAACCTCCTCTCTCAGCCCAGAGAGGTGTCTGCAGATGGGACAACACCGCATCCTCTAGAACATCTCCCGGAAGACTGCTGCTCCACAGCCACTGCACTGCACCACTCCAATCATGTCTTATTTCTGGCCCCTTAACTGTTTGCAATCCTTACTCTTTCCTCTGTTTTTTTTCTCTCTCCTTACTTTCTGCCTGTGTGCCCTTTAAGCTCCTGATTGTCCTGTTCTGAGACAAGAATATCCTATATTTCTCAGTAGACCACTTACTTGCTCAGAGGCAGACCTCCAGCAGCTAGAGGGGTCCGGAGAGCTACTCTTGCCCTTCTAGGATGGTGGGTCCTTGGTGGTTCTGTGATCACTCACTTCCTGCCCCTAAACAGGAAGTCCCTGTTGTCAGTCAAATCCTGTGCCTATAAAAATAGAACTAGCTTTGGGTGGAGGGGAGGGAAGGAGGGCAATATAGTCCCAGCAGAGAAGTTCAGTCACACAGCAGTCCTTTCTCCTGGTGTCTTCTGCCAAGCTATTAGCTGAAACTTTCTAAGGCAGTCTTTAAATGTAGCTTCCTTCTAGCTAAGCCACTCCCCCTACTTACCAGATCTTTCTACAAGTAATTTAAACTTCACAGCAGTTAAGTCCTTTCAGTCACCTGAGATTTACACCTAGATAACTCTTCAGATACCCATTCAGTTCAGTTAACCCAAACACACACTTTTTTTTTGTATGTTAGTTTTTTTACCCTAAATTAAAGGTCCAAATACAAAAGTTCTTCCACTGTAGTCCCAGCAGAGAAGTTCAGTCACACAGCAGTCCTTTCTCCTGGTGTCTTCTGCCAAGTGCTCCTTCGTACATTTCATGAAAGCAAAATTCTGACTTTCACCAAAATTCTGGCTTAGGAAGTTTAGTTTTGCACAGCCCTACTTGTTTTATTTATTGTTTTCTTAGCTGTATGTGAAGGGGGAGGGTGATTAAAACAATTTTAAGTGAAAACATGCAAACAGACAGCAGCTTAGAAACATCTAGTCACAAACATGTAAAGGCTCATGTGGCCCACCTGCTGTCTTTGTTTTTGGTTATCTGCTGAAATATTCTCCCATTTTGTTTTTATTCCTCCAACTGTCCTAACCCCAGTTAGAATGATCACATTTACCTTCTCTGTAATTTTGTCCATGTACTTTTTTTGCCTACAATTTTTATAGTTCATTCATGTTTTCCAATAATATCTTTTCCGAGGTAAATTTCTTCAACTGTAGCAAATGTTTCATCTTCAGAAAAATATGTAGTTTCTTTGCCTTAGCTGTCAACTTGAATTTTACTTTACAGGCTATAATGCCAGTCTTTGTTGCCTGGCAACATCAGACTAAGACCAGTCTAACACAAGTTCAAGATAATGTTTGCTTGTGCAACAGTTTAAACCTGTGGACTTAAGCAAGACTTTTTCCTGGTCTTAAGACCAGTCTCAAGACCAGTCTCAAGACTCAATTTAAGACTGCAGGTACCTTTGTGCAAACATCTGCTAATGCCATGTTTTCATTCCAAAAAGCTGAAGTTTCTTACCCTAACAATTCTAAAGTTCGCTCTGTCTAAATATAATTTCTTTGAAGATGAATACATGGGAACCATTAAGGCAGCAGACTGCTTGGAAATAGGACACAAAGTGCATCCAGTTGAGCTGACATAAAATGCTGCTATACACAGAACAGTATATTTGCACTAGAGGCAGCAAATCTTTTAGAAAAGAGCATAATATTTAAATTAAGACCCCCCCCAATTTGATTGCATGAAATCTTGGTGTGTACACTGTAACAGGACTGATTACTGTCACACATATGTATTTGCATGATGCAGGGCCAATTGTGATATGGAGAAAAACAAATCTGCACAGTTTATCCATGTTGGACTAGTGGACCCTCAGTCTGACTGAAAACAATCTTCTATCTCTGGTAGCCCAGTGGATTCTGAACATCTCTTGGTTACTTTTTTCCTGGATGTCAAGGCCCTGTTGCATCACTACTATGCACAGCACATCCTGGTGACAGGCTTCTGCATGCTGAGAAACCCAAATGGCCCACAATGGTCATGGTCACCCACCATCCTGGTAGACAGTGCAGCTGTATGGCTCCCCATAACACCTGGATTTTGGGAAAACAATTTATTTAAGTTTAGGTGCTAAAATACTGCACCAGGTGTGCTGGAAGTAGCTGGAAATGAGAATGACATAGCATTCCATTTACATGCCAAATCTGTCCCTTCCATGCACCAGCATAATTTGATATATGCTGGCATGGATGGATGGCCCACTTGCCCCCTAAAATAACAGATTTAGGGGTTTGCAAGAAAAGGGCTCACAAATTCAGTTCACACAAATTGTTTTACAATTACTTGTGACTGAAAATCATGCCCCAGATTTTTTAAATAAATGCTGGAAATCAGGGCACAGTGGAATAGTTAAACAGAAACAGTTTATAATCTCAATATTTAAACATATTATTGACAAGTTTAACATGTCATCTTTAGTTATTTCTAGGCTTAACAGCTGTGAAGATATCTCTTTTCTAAGAAATTTTCATTACAAAGAAATAACTAGCCAGCTTCTGTTGTCTAAACACTCTTGGTGTGTAGGGTAAATAATAAAAATAATAATAATACAGATTCTTATGTCTTGGAGTCTGCCAAGAAACATTCGTAAACAAGCAAGGTGTACTAATCAAGTTTATTATGCTACTTACACCAAGCATGTGACAGAGAAAATCACAAGGGAGATGGGTTTCTCACCATTCCTGAAGAATGTACATAATCTCCAGAATTGTAGATCTTAGGTTCTCTAAGATCTTGATCTAGCTCTCCCCGTGCTCCAGCTCTCTGCTCTTCTAGAGCAGCTACAGTAGTGTCTCGAGAGAGCTACAATGGGTTGCGGACAGCTAAATACTATAGATAACTGCATAGCAACAGAGATTACAACATAGTTACAGATATAAGAAACAGTATGTATTGGTCCCAGGTCATTCTCCATTGGATAATGACTTGGGAGACAGAATTACTAATGAGTATCATATGAGACAGAATATGCTTCCATTAGCATTATAGCTTAGACAAAAGAAATGCTGACAGTTCAAACTACATGCACATTTCTTACTTACGTACAATATAAAACATAGAGTCATAACAAAAACTGTCTTTCTCTCTGTCAGCTTGCTTAGACAAAGAGAACTGCTGACAGGCCTATTACATGGTATATCTGAGTGTAAAACACATTACATATAATTATATGAGAATATAATTATACAGTAATCACTGATGATCCCTCTGAGTCATCTTGTCAATGATTAGATAGATTATACATTATATGGAATATATGTGAAAGACAAACATAATCTAGATAAATGTATTATAGTGAGGCATAATAAATCATGCATGACAATATTAGCATATCTTAGCAGCAAAGCACATTCCTAGCACTCATATCTTTATATAAGTGCAAAATAGCAGTATCACAGTACAATAGACCAGGAATACAGTGTGAGGTGTATGTGAGGTGTATGTGGGATGAAAGGGGCATAACCCAATTGTCAATTGTGATATGGAGAAAAACAAATGTGCATTTCTCACTGTTTATCCATGTTGGACTAGTGGTCCCTCAGTCTGACTGAAAACAATCTTCTATCCCTGGTAGCCCAGTGGATACCACTGCAAAGCCTAGGCTATCTGGATTCTGAGAAAACCAAATGGCCCCACAATGGTCATGGTCACCCACCATCCTGGTAGACAGTGCAGCTGTACGGCTCCCCATAACACCAGGATTTTGTGAAAACAATTTATTTAGGTTTAGGTGCTAAAATACTGCACCAGGTCTGTTGGAAGTAGCTGGAAATGAGAATGACATAGCATGCCATTTACATGCCAAATCTGTCCATTCCATACACCAGCATAATTTGATATACAGAATGCTGGCATGGATGGATGGCCCACTTGCCCCCAAAAATCATAGATTTAGGGGTTTGCAAGAAAAAGGCTCACAAATTCAGTTCACACAAATTGTTTTACAACTACTTGTGACTGAAAATCATGCCCCTCATTTTTTTAAATAAATGCTGGGAATCAGGGCACAGTGGAATAGTTAAACTAAAACAGTTTATAATTTCAATATTTAAACATATTATTGACAAGTTTAACATTTCATCTTTAGCTATTTCTAGGCTTAACAGCTGTGAAGATATCTCTTTTCTAAGAAATTTTCATTACAAAGAAATAATTAGCCAGCTTCAAGGCATTGAGCAGAAAGAGACTGTCCTACAAGCTGTCAATATGGGTTCACATCCTAAGCTTAGGTTGCCAGAAGCAAAGGTCAGTAGGGATGATTCTGAACATCCCTTGATTACTTTTTCCTGGATGTCAAGGCCTTGTTGCATCACTACTATGCACAGCACATCCTGGTGACAGGCTTGGCAGTAGTGCCATAGGTAGCTCAGGTGGTCATATGTGGCTGAGCATTTCCTGAAGACACCATAGTACGGTGGTACTGAAATGGTGGACAGGAATAAAAAGTGCAGAAAGAGCCAATTGTGCCCATGTTTATTGGCAGTGATGTAGGATCTGAGGTAGTTTGGAGACAGAGTCAGAAAGTAGAACCCAGCCAATCGACAGTCTGAAGGTGTGCCATGCTCTGGGTAAGTGAGAAGAATAAAGAGATTATACACACACACACACACACACACACACACACACACACCTAACTTTGGAACCATAAGAGCTCAGAACACTGTTTTGTTTTTTTATTTTTGTTTTAAATGAAAGCTTAGGGTCATGATTGCATGATTTGTTCTTTTGATACAACTTCTGTGCATCAAAATAGTTCCATACATGTTAATATACTGTACATTAATACTCTTTTAACTATAACATTATGCTTACAAGTATTTTGGTGTATAGTGGCAGCCACTGATGCACATAAACTGTATTAATAGGACTTGTGCTTATGAAGTTGATCCTGTATGCTCACCATATCTAATTTTTCATGACCCTTTCAAAATGGGAAAAGTTATTATTCCCTAAATTGCCTTGTTAAAGTATGCAGAAGACAGTAGTGGCATTCCAAAAAAAAAGATCCACACCCTTTTCTAGTCTTTTCTTAGAACCTCTCAATAAATTTGTTCTAGACCCTTTCCTTTTAGTTGAATTTTTGTTCAATGTATCTTTCTTCATTCCTTTTTCTTATCATTATTTGTTTCTGTAAATATGAACTGGATTTTGTATAGCCAGTTTACATTATTAGGAAATTAGTCCTTTATGTTGACATGAAACTCTGTCCCCACTAGTCCCACAGAAGGGGCATGGGGGTGCAATAGGGGGTGTTTGGAAAATGGAGGGCATGCATAGGGGTGATGTGGCACGTGGCAGGGGTGTTGTTTATATACCTATTAAGCTAATGGGATGGTGCTGTATGGGGGGGTCCAGGGACATACAGTGCCATGGCTGCAGGTGTGCACAGCCCTGGCAGCAGCTCCAGCCTCTGGCACTGTTTGTCTCTGCCCCCCCATAGTACCATCCCATTACTCCAAGAGTTATATCAATAGCACACAAGCTGGGCACCACATTATCCCCTCACATTCCCACCATCTCCCCAACTCTGAGTATGGCACATGTGCCCTTTCTGCCCCAGACCCCTTCTGGCAAACATGTTTCACCACCACCCAACCATCCCAGTCCCTCTAGTGTTGCGCTGGATGGGGGGAGCCAGATCCCACAGAAATTCCCATAGGTAAGCCACTTGTTTGGCACTAGCCTGTGGATGTGGTAACTCCTGAGTTTTCGGGTCCCCTATTTTTATAGAATTGGGAACAGGGTCCCTGATGCACCTTGACTTTGCCCCAGCCCTAGATTGCCAGATTTGCCACAAATCAAGGTGATCCTCAGGATCTTTTGGAATCAAGCTCAATGTGGGGTATTAGCCTGTAGAATCAATAGGGCAGTTGGAGGGGTAAATTAAACGATAGCAAAGGGGCAGGTACAAGGATCATCTTATGAAGAACGTTGAGTTAGGGAGTCATAAAGAGAAGGAAAATAGAGCATTTGAAACAGGGACAAGAGACTCCCTGGGGGTCAAGAAATCATGGAGGGGCAACTCCTTATTTAATGAAGGTCAATATGAAGAGCACACCTAGTAAAATGGATGAGCTTGAGGGCCTAATGCACTTCAAACCCAGGACATAATATTTGTAATTGAGATTTGGTGTGTGTGTGTGGGGGGGGGCTGGGATTCCAGGATAGAGGGATACAGACAATTTTGGAGGGATAAGCCTGACAGAACAAGGTTGTCTGTCTTCTCATGGGAAGAAATCATTGTGGAGGACAAGGAGAACATCAGGGTGGTAAACAGTATCACAGAGTCCATCTGGGTTAATGTAGGGAAATAGTTAAAATAATTATCCTAGAGGTCAACATCAGGCTCCCAGAAAGCTCAGTGGAACATGAGTGCCAGCTGATTCAGAAAATTATGAGACACAGTCAAATGAGATGCAGTGGCAATCCTGAGAGACTTGAATCTCCCAGGCATAGACTGCTTCTTGAGGGAGCTAATGACCCAATTCCTGTCTATCTTTAAGGTATACATCTAAGATCAACATGGCCAACATGGTACAAGGCTTGTGACCACCCTTTACCTTGTTTGTAGAAATGAGGATGTGGTAATCTCCAGCATAAAAGTCAAGGAACTGGTGGGATACTGTGACAACTGCAAGAATGTTTTCTCTCTGGTGAAAGGGAAAATTAGCCAGACCTAAGACTCCATGACCAGAACACTTAGAAAGGCAGACATTGTCATGATGAAGGACCTGTTATTCACTGAATTCTCATGTGTCCTCTTTCATTAAAGACTGTTGCCTTTAACCAAAGGTGCTTGTATGTTCTGTTACACTGTTTTTGTGCCCTCTTGGTTTTTCCAACATGCAGCTGTTCACATGAGCTCTATGTTACATACAGTAGGCTACACCCATGGAGTTGCAGTCTGTGGCCAGGATATTCAAAGGGGTTCCGCATGGCGCAACAGTGTTGCACCATGCACAACCCACTGTTGCGCCCTGGCTTGATATTCAAAAGGGGATATTGTGCTGCGTAAATTCTGATGCACCGGGGCGCATCAGTAATGTTTGCAGCGCAAGTGCGGGCGGGGCGTGCCAATGCATATTCAGCACATCCTGATATTCAGCCCGGGATGTGCGGTGCACATGCATGCATACACCAGCCTTGTGCCACATGGGGGGGTGCAAAGATCTGCTGAAAAAAAAAGGAACAAGGCCTGGCCACCCACAGTTGAGCTCCTGTATTGCAGGGCATAACACGGCAGACACCAGCTGTCGGTGGCCACCCGACCTCCAGAGCTGCGGTCCATCGTCGTTGCACCCCCCCACCCGCACGTGGGCTCCAGTAAGAAGAAACTCCCTGGTGGTCCAGTGGACCTTCCCCCCATCCTGATCGCAGGCTTTGTAATAATAATCTTATCTCTGGTGGTCCAGTGGACCTGCTCACTTGCCTAATCATGGGCTTTGTAAATTTAACCCCTCTGGTGGTCCAGCGATACCCCCCTCCACCCAGTCTCTCAGTCCTTACCCGTTCCCCCATCAGCGGTGGCAGCCACCGCAGCCGCCTCGCCACCGCCCACTGACAGCACAGTGTTATCAGAGTTTTCTGGTCTGTGCGGCGATCGGCAGGAGACGGGCGGCCGTTGTGTCTCGATATGAATGACTTCATCTTGTTGGGACCGTGTAGTACAGCACAGTTTGTACGCCCATTGGCCCATGCCAGGACCAATGGGTGTACATCCGTACTGTATGCTGTCAGTCGGCGTGCTGCCGGGTGACTTGCAGATGGGGAGCTGCTGCCCGCTGCTGATGGGGGGCAGCAGGATAGTGGGACTGAGTGGGCAGGTGGGGAGGGGGGTACCGCTGGACCACCAGGGGGTATTAAATTTACAAAGCCCATGATTAGGCATGGGAACAGGTCCACTGGACCTCCAGAGATAAGATTATTATTACAATGCCCGCGATCAGGATGGGGGTCAGGTCCACTGGACCACCAGGGATAACTCTATTATTACAAAATCCATGATAGGGCTGGGGGCAGGTCCACTGGACCACCAGGGAAGTTTATTTTTACAAAGCCCATGATCGGGCATTGGGGCACGTTGCTGCCGAGGGGCAGGGTGCGTCTGTCCCCGATGGCTGCAGTCTGGCAGGGTGCCAGATGCAAGTCACTGGGGATCAACACCCCTGTATAAAAATTGGGCATAATGACATGCAAATGACCCCATTTGCACATTGGATACATAATGGCCCCATTTGCATACCCACCACTGAATATCACGATTCCTGCGCCTAGCACATCTGCACTTGCGCTGGCACATCCCCCTGCTCCTCTCTTGCCACTAGTGCTGGTGCAGTGCCACTGCTCCATGTGCAATGGGGGCAGCCATGGTGTCATATTCAGCGGTGATGAGCCATGGTGCAGCACTATTGAATATCACACAGTCCACACCCTGGCACATCGCAGTTGCGCTGCTCCCAGGCTTGTGCCCCTGCCTGATGCAGTCTGAATATCTGGCCCTATGTGTGATAGTACTGTATATTATAGAATGCATTGCATTGGGTGTCTAAATTGTTTTTGCTTCAGGTCTGGCAATATACTGCACAGTGGCCATAAGGAGTCACCCCCTCACCCGCACGCACACAGAGACACACACACTCACAGATGGTCCAATAATGACTGGTTGTCATGCTTTTTCATTTGCTTTGTTTTATTTTATTTTATTTCAGTTATATATTCATTTTTAGGGCTGCAGGTAGGTGGAACCTGTGGTCCTATTGCATCAGCTCTAAAAATGAGCTACAGGATTCAGACTTGGGAACACTTCCTTTGGAGTTTTCAAATACTCCTTCCACCTTTATTCAGCCCTTCAATTTAACCCTTGCAGTGCTGTAGACTGAACATCTATCCAGAGCTCAATCAAACAGATTCATTCTAATTCTTTTGGCAGCCTAGGGATTAAGAAACAAATGCTCTGGAGAATAACCTATCCTCCTCAACCTTGTAGTGCTTCAGTGAGTACAAGATGCACGTTTTCATTTGACTCCAACTTGCTAAATAGCTGTATCATTCTACCCTGCCTGCAGTACATAGCACTGTTTCTAGAGCCCCTTAAATAAATGTGCCTCTTTAAAGAGCTTAAGACAGTAATGGCTGTAATTTCTACTGAAACACATTCATCATTTCAAGGACATGTAAGATAAATAGCTATGGAACAGCTAACTTCCATACACAATGAAAAGATTATTTATTTTCAGTGGCACTTCTTTTCCTGCACTCTAGCATATTTACCTGATTCTGTACTATATGTGTTGATTTCCTGTAAAATGTATCTTTAAAACTAAGATATTTATAATAATTAGATAGTTAATGTACAGTAGTTGTGAGTCTTTTCTGGTATTTTAATGGTTTAACTCCCCCCCTGTTCTCAGATTTCCTTGCAATACATTTGAGTCTTAACCTTTGATTATGGGGTCATTAATCTTCAGTCTTCTTGTGTGCTTTTATATACATAAATGTTGACATTTTATTTTCTTCTTCAGTACCATAGGTACATTGTGTTTTTGCAGAGATTTTTGCAAATTCCTCGTCTCTTTCATATAATATTTATGTCCAGTGTCCACCTCTAAATTTACATTTTATATTTCTATTTGATCAAATTTCACAGCATGTAAATCTAGCAACAGTGGCAGCTCCAGCTTCTGTTGGTTACCAGAGCACTGGCTAAGCACTACAACTGGAATCCAGGACACCTATTAAAACTGGAATGGAAAGCATATGCACATATTCATGCTTACTTCTTGGAGTATTTGAACTAATGATGAATGTTATGTTTCTAAAAATTAAAATGCAAATTCCATTTTATTTTTTACAGGGGATGGCCCTGCTTCTCCTGTCCTGGGGTGGGGATACGGATGGCCCAGCTTCTCTTGGTTTGGGATGGCTCTGCTTCTCCTGGCTTGGGGAGAGGATAAATGGCCTTTCCCATCACCTGAACAAGAAGAAATGGCCATCCCAACTCTTTACAGCAGGTATCCACCTACCAAAATGGTACTCAATGGATTGGTCACCCACAGTGGCAGGCCAGGAGATCGAGGGCCATGTATTCTTTCTTTTGATTCTCTACCCTCCTTTCCTCACAGTTTGAGACATCTTCAAATAAATCCATCCACTTACCTTAACTAAAAGGCACATCCAGTCAGAACCCTGTCACTCTGGTTCTACAAGCAAGTTTCTTTCTTGGCTATTTTTGCTGCTGGTAGGACTTTTACTTGAGGGCCTGACTCTGTGCTACAGCTACTGGCTGGTGGCTAGTTGGTGCTGCACTCTCTCATTACTGACCAGACTGTGCTCTAGTATTTTATTAAAAAAGTACAGCATAGTACAGCTCTTAAGGTTAGCTATACTGCTGGGTTCCAAGGTGGGGGGGCCTATGCTGCAGCTTGTAAGCAATAGCAATGCAGTTCTGTCTTGGTGGGTATGGTTGGCTGGGTGACTCCTGATTCAGCCAGCTAGGCAGTCACCAGGAGCCAAGCTGCAGTACCACTCCCTGCCCCCAACACTGGGTGCTCAATTATGGGGTTGGATGGTAAACTAAAATGAAAGCAAGTATCCACTTGCTGTTCATCTTTGTTGCCACCAAACTTCCCCAATTCTGACACCAAGTGCCTAAACTTGGAGTCAGACAGTAATTGAAACAAAAGTAAGCAAATAATGACAGCCAAACTCCAGTGCTGCCAACCCTCCATTCTAATACTAGGTGCCCAGCCCCCTGGTCCAACAGTCAATGAAAAAAAAGTAAGCAGACAATGGGAGCCCATCTCCACTGATGTTTTAGAAAGAAAGGTTAGTTGCTTTCAGCACTAATCTGTTGTAGCATTGCTCCAAGTTATTCATTGTTCTATTGCACATTTGTGTACTTGCCACTTGTACATCAAATAAAAAGCAGTGTTATTCCATAGTGAGCAGTAAAACCTTAACCCACTTAATAGAAAGGCATATGGGAATTCATAGGATGAATACTAAAAACAACAAAAGAGCAGTAGTGCAATGAATATCAGGGAGCAATGCTATGCTATACTGATGCAAAAAAACTAACGTTTCACTCCAGAAGCAGTGTTTTAACAGAGTTAGTAACTTAATGCAGAAATGCCCTTATATTATCTATCACTAGGTCTGAATAGCACAGGTATGAACAGTGCTGTGAATACCAACACCTTCCATACAGCACTATGCAGAACAGTGGCAGGAACAAATGTGGCAAGTAAAGGCAATGCCACTGATAATGGTCACAAAGCACACTGATGACTGCTACCTGTCCAAACGCTTATTTTAGTGGGGACTCTGCCCCCCCACCACCCTTAAATAAAATAATCAACTCTGAGTTGGAGTTGGATTACAGGAGAAAAACAAAATTTTGAATGCCAGGATTAGATCAGTGATCTCCACCACCATTTTGGCCAAGCAGCCCCATGTCTCAGTCTTCTTTGCCATGGGAGTAGTTCATCCACCATTTTCAATTTCCCAGCCCTTGTTTTCTTCCTGGTACTATGGACAGTGACCTGGGTAGCGCTTACTGCACAGCACTGCTTAATCCCTGTCTCTGTCTGTGGTACACCATTCAGACATCACTGTTTTTCCCTTATACTATATTTGTAGCACTATTGTAACTGGTTATTATATTATCCACCACCAGTGATGTGCACAAATAAAAAATGTTAAACAGTGAATATGATGCATCCTCAGGATACGAGGATGCACTGATAAAATTACAACTGACAATTAAGGTAATGAAAAGTATATCAGACCTGGTTTAAACTACCCCAAAGGCATATTTTCACAGTTGGTTTGTGCATGTAGTTATAAAAAAAGGTTTACATATAAACTACAATATCAGGAAATATAAACCATGTGGAAATCCATTTTGTGGATATGGGAGTGAAGCAATGAGGATATCAAATTGACAGGTACTCATCTATGTATCACTTCTCTTGAGAGACATTTTTTTTAGAACTGTGGAACCAATAAACTCTTCAGTACAATGATTCCAAACATCAGGACTCTATTCTTAAACATTAGATAAAAAGTAGGGCATTATTATAGCACATGCTCAGCCACAATGGAGCTATACCTTGGGGGCTTGCTACAGCCCAGCTGTGAATGATTTCTTTAGACAATCTATATTTCTTTTAAATAAAGATGGCAGGCATACTTTGCAACAGAAGTGTTTTTTTTTTATTGTATTATAGCGGTAGTTATCTAAAAGTTGCCTACCTCGAAGTACCACAGAGGCATTCAAGTTGCAATTTGCATTGACTGTAATGTGATTTTGCCTCATTCTGCCTCAGTATACCTAGGTATACCTCAGTACTGAGAAACTTTTAGGTATACCTCAGTACTGAGACACTTTTCTGTGGCTGCCACTATATGATTATGACTAAATGAACATCTGATATAATAATGTCCTGCTTTTTATTGTTTTTTTTAAGAATACATGCCTGACATTTGTATTTTGTATCGCAGAGTTCATTGGATCTACAGTGCAACAGAAAATGTCTCTCAAGACAAGGAATATATATGGATAAACACCTAAACATTTTATATCCTCAGTGCTTTACCCTAACATGTGCAAAATGGACTTCAATATAAATTTATATTCACTGTTACTGTGATTTATATGTAAAGTTGTTTTTAACACTTTCATCTACCAACCAACTGTTGAAAATATGCCTTGTGGGTAGTTAATACTAGGTCTAATGTTATACTTTTCATTACCTTTATTGCCAGTTGTGACTTTATGAGCCTCCTCGTATCTGAAGGATGACCCACATTCCTCTCCTGCAGCCCTATCAGCTTTGGCCAGAGTTTGTTTCTCTGGGTGAGTGCACTGGTCCCAGGGGCCATTTTCTGGCATGACCTGGGCCATTACGATGCTACATAATGGGTATGCAAGAGCACATACAAGTATGGCAAATAGTACATATAGGACAAGAATCATTACATATTAAACACAACTGAATCACAGGGCAATAAATACAAACAGTACATGACAAGTGTCAATTGATGTCACACAACAACTAATTTAATAAGTGCATGTTGTGTGTGCACTAGCTTGTTTTTATATATGGAGCATTTTTGCTGTGACTAGTGATTTTTGTTGAAAGTGCCTTTCATTGAAAGAGTGAGCCTGTAGCTAGGTGCTCCAGTAATATACATCAATATTTACAAATAATGCCTTTAATATTTTGAATTATTGGTGGTAGGTTTTTGTAAACATTATTCATTGAGACTCCTGCTAGTCCCTGTTCCTGATATGCAGTATAGCCTATCGATATCCAGCTTCCATTCTCCTTTCTACTTGTTTAGGACAGGCAATTGATATCTCCTATCTCTGAACCTGAGTATAACAGTTTGCTTTTCTATTTCAAAATCCTCCTTCAGTGAGCAAGTCATTCTGGCTTTTAAGGTGAGATAAAGGTTGCTTTCTACAAAGGTGGGCTGATAGAAGATCTGGGCATGCAATGTTGTGTTTCTGTTTGTTGGCTTTCTAAACTAACTACTTTGAGATTGACCTTTATTCTTCTTAATATAAATGTCTGGGAAAGAGACCTGTTGGCTTTTGTAAGTGGTGATACAAGAATACTACTCAGTACTGGCATTCAGGTATTTCAGAAACTAGCTGAGATTTTGTTCCTTTCATGAATTATCTATATATTGTCTCCAGTGCAGTGTATGCTGAAGATAGGGGCTGTTTTCCATAGTGAGGATATAATCCTTCTCAAATTGGTATACATAAATGTGTCTGAAATGTAACATAACAGATGATGACTTTATCCAAATGACCTTGATTTGCACCAGGGTTGCTCTGCTCTAGTTGTTCACTGACCATGACATAGTGCAGAAAGTACTAAGCACTCCCTTACCCAACACCCATTTGGAATTCATGATGGGGACAGAATCTTCATAATATGGTGACAAAAATGTTCTTAGGGTGTAGGAAGTTGCACTGATGAATGCAAGGAAGTCAGTGGCACATTATTGGATAAGTGACACACCACCCAGCCTAGACCACTGGCTAAGTGAACTATGTGTATGCATGACATTAGAAAGTTGTCAGCTCACGACTAACTCTCAAAAAGGAGCATTTCATAGTACCTGGCAACATCTTTAGAATGCAATAGAATGTGGTATTATTTGTGCTTTAATCCAAAGAACATATTTGGATAGATGAAGGGATAAACACTCAGTCCAGCATGTGAGCTATCCTATTTATGGAAATCTTGAGAGTGGTAGAAAGGTGAAGGAAAAGTTAATTTTTATACATGAGATATGTTTAAAAATTGATGAACGTCTGTACTCCTGAAGACTTACTTTAAAAGAATAAACTACATCTCCTATGTAAGATATGTAGTGTTCCCTAAATACTTTCTCTTTGCACATGCTCATGAAAAAAAAAATCTGTTTATATCAAATCCAAGTGAATGAGTTACTGAGATGGAATGTATTATGCTATGTAAGCTGGAAGCTTTCTTTTAATAAAAACATATTTACAAAAAAAAATTGCGGAGGCAGTGGGTGAAGCATGCTTATCCCCAGTGAGCACTATAAAATAGGACATGTTCCAAGCATCCTTTGGATGCCTGTTTTCTTTGCCATGGCCATGTGACCACCAGCTGTACTGTCCACCCTCCTTCACCTGCCATTACCTGCTTTGCCAAGGAACCAAGGCTCAGGGTGTCCCTGCTCCTCCTCAGTTAACTTCCTGGTGGCAGGTCACATGTCACTTAACGAAGTAAAATGTGCTTCTGGGTTAGCGCTGCTGCCATGCTCTGTCAAGCCATACCTCTAATATTGATTCCACACAGCGAAGCAGTGCTGCTCTGAAAAGATAAGGTTCATAACTGAATAATGCTTCAAAGTGAATTTATTTCACCATAGAGACAGTGAGACAGTGTAGCAGCAAGCTGACTACCCTGGTGCTTCGTCTAGCTCAGAATTTTCATCAGGGGTGGAGTTAAAGACAAATGAGTCCATCTTTTAAACCACAAGCTTAATGTAACAGTAAAATAGCCCATTAAAATAAATCTGAAACATAACACTTCAAATAATACAAAATATTTTTTATAGTGCAAAAGGGGGAATTATTTGATGACGGGGAGCAAAGCAAGCTCTGTGATTACGAGAAAGTTACATTTGTGAATAACTGTTAAGGTTGCCAAATCACTGACGTAGAAGCCAACCTTTAAAACTGATAATAGGCATGGAGATTAAGGGGCAGTTACTACTGAAATTATTTTTTATAAAGTCAGTAACATAAAATTTGCAAATGCTTCAGATCCAGCCTGACAAAGGCTGAGAGCGAGTTGAAGTGCCTGGGTAGTCAGCCTGCTTCTATACTGTCTTGCTGCATCTGTGAGTTCAATGTGTGGAACTGGCTGGTCACACAGCCCACTGCAGCTCTGTCCCTGGGTTCTGTTGGCTCAGAGCCTTACTGTGCACAGCTGCCTTGGTGTGCTAATCTGATACTGATCTGATTCAAAGTCACTGACCAGATTTTGAATCAGAATCAGATTCTGAAATTGGAAAATCCTAATCCTAATCCTTCAATGAAAAGTTTGACTATAACCATAAACAACAAAATGTAGACAATACAGTGAAAAAGAAAGGGTCAGTAATGCAATATACCATTAGGCAGTTATGCACCATTGCACATAAATACCAAAAATGATCAAAAATATAAGAAACACTTTTCTAAGCATTGCATTTATCTTTTGTCTGTAGATATGGATTAATGACCTACCTTTTTTTCAATCTCCATGTCTGTCAATTGGCCCTACTCAACAATCCCAAGTCCCAGTCCCTGTAACTTAAGCAAACCTGAGTATTTGTAATCCATAACTCTTCTTTGGTGTTTTGTGGGGATGAGTAATTCTGTAGTCAGAGTTTTTCTTGAGCAGTTTAAACTGTGTTGCTGTGTGAGACTCTGCTCTGCACAGTATAGCTACCACTATAAACCTTTTCTGCATGTAACATTGTTTTAGCCTGTCTAATACATCTTGAGCCCTGTTCAGGCTGAACAGGAAGAGGGACATTATTGTCCGTATTTGATTTTAAACCTGCCAGTATCAGCATTGCTGCGGTGCTTTGCACCTTCATTTTAGAACCACTTTGGTGGTGTTATATTTTATTTCTATTCATTGTATTGGGCAGTTTGTGGGGCAAGAGCTCCATGACCCATTGGCAGCATTTCTGGGTTGGGCTGATATTAAATTCAGACCTCTAGCAAGCAGAGTGAGCAGTTTAAATTGTGTTGCTGTGTGAGACTCTGCTCCGGCAAAGTATAGCTACCACTATAAACCCTTTTGTGCATGTGATATTGTTTTAGCCTGTCTAATACATCTTTGAGCCCTGTTCAGGCTGAATGGGAAGAGGGACATTATTGTATTGGGTAGTTTATGGGACTAGAGCTCTGTGACCCATTGACAGCATTTCTGGGTTGGGGCTGCTATTTAATCCAGACCTGCAACAAGCAGGGCGAGCATGCATTGCGCACGCGAAGACACACGCAAAGACACGTGCATCCCTGCACATGTTTTGCATGTTTAGCATGACAGCAGGACAAACTGGGCCTGGTAGAAGAGCTCTATCCTGTTCACCTCTCTCACCACATTTTGGTCTATCACTACTCTGCAGCACTCGACTCGTCTGCCGGTTGACAGCTGTATGTGTAGGTAATATAAAAGTCTATTGACCACTATATCTATTGGGGTATATCTGACCACACTGTGTGAGTGGGGAGTATTATACTTCAATGCTATTTGGCATTTTAGTGCATTTCTTCAATTATCGGAGTGGAAACCCAGCAGGATATTCTCGGCACTTGTGACACTAATTACTTGTCCCTGTTTACAAGCTTATCAAATTGAGCTTTAATATCATCTTTGTCTGACTACATTGTGAGACACTCTTCTGAGACTGTGATACAGTTAAGGAGTCTGAAGTCTGTCACCTGACAGAAGCAACTGATTAGTAACCCAGCAGTCTTTGTTGCAGCTGTTCCTGATAGCTATTGGGAGCTCCTGTATCAGTTTTACTAGATAGTCAGGAGGAACAACATTCATGTATGTCTTAGTGAATCTAGTAGTTTCTAAGGTTTCTAGGGCAAGATGAGAAATATGTTTTGTATGGTTAGGCCCTGCTTGGTTTTGTAATGTTGTGGGTAAACTAAGCCGCGACCAACTGAACATTTGTTTAAATACTTCTACATTGTGTCACATCTGGTAATTTGTTTTATAATGGCTGCACACAGTGTTTTCACTATTCAAACAACATCCGGACATATTGCTACACAATGCATTGATTGCAATATGTTCACACTAATTACGAGTGATTTTCCTGACCAGCCTTATACATGAAGCAAATGTCTGGAAATTGTTGAATTACAAAATATGATTAGGTGTTTCATTTCGCATTTAATATCACTTGAAAATAACCAATCTAATATGCTCAAACATCTCAATGCAACTGTTGCATCACTATTTTTAGAAGTTAACTATGGCACACAATGTGGAACTCTTATTACACCAATTATAACCCATCTTCCTGTGGTCCCCACTCAGATAGTTACTGACAGTCTCCAGCTACATACTGTTTCAACAACAAAGAAATTAAGAAAACGAGCTAGGGAAGATGATTGTTTTACTGACAACAATTGAAATTATGAGGATAACTGGTTCAATGTATAAGGTACTAGAGTCATTAGGAAAGGCAGGAAGGCTCAACATTTTAGCAATGAGCTACTTAATAGATTTGATCCCTTATCTACCCCTTCTTTAATCACCACAGATGTAACTACAGATGCCTCTATAAGGTTAACTGATTATTGTATTTTATCTCAAACTAACACTCTTGGCTTATCCCCTGTCCATCCTCTTATTAACAAAATGCAAACTAATGAAGCTCCACTTATTGACTTTTCTGCTGACCTAACTACTCCTTCATTGCTTAGCAACCATCATGATCTTAGTGACCCCTGTAACCAACAAATTTATGTTTTAGGTGACTCCCTAACTAAACACTTAGATAGGACAATTTGTAACCTTGATCAAGTAAACAGAACTAGTTCCAGCTTCAGCGGCATTAAGATATCTGATCTCACCATAATGCTGTCTGAGATTATAAAGAACTATGGTGATAACCCTATAGCACTTATACATGTAGGTGAAAACAATAGTTATAGGGATTCTGTTCAAACAATAAAAGAAGATTTTGTTGCATTGATTAATAAACTGGTTGATACTGGTTGTGCAATTTGTCTTTCTGAGATTTTACCTATTCCTCGAGTCTCACCACTCCTTAACAATAAAATGAAAGTCATAAATGAATGGCCTAGGAAATGGGGTCTGCAACAGAATTTGATATGCTTAACCCATTGGGTAGAAATTGAATATCATCCTGAACTGTACTGTATTGACGGTTTACATTTCAGCAGACATAGTAATGCTAGCCTGGGAAAACAGTTTTTGTTATCCATCAATAACCTTTTAAACTGAATTCAGGGGGTGAGATGGTGGGAAGGTCACCATCTCTAAAACCATCAACCAGCAGCTCAATAAAATATTAATACTTGCATTGATTAAGTTTTAATGCCAGGTGTCTAAATCAAAAACAGGATGAATTAAAATGTAGAATTAGTCAAGATGATTTTGATATCATCTCAATCAGTGAAACTTGGAGTGATGATAAATCATCTTGGGAAACAAATATTCCAGGATACACAGTGTATACATACAATAGAACTAATAGAAAGGGAGGAGAAGTTGCTTTACTTGTTAAAAACCAACTAAACTCAATTAATATTACCAAGAACATTAAAAAACATGACAAACAAACTGAGACTATCTGGGTCAAGCTATTCTTGTCCACATTTGATGTTCTTATTTTGGGCTCCTGCTATTGTCCTCCTAATTCTCCAGTTGACATATTAGAAGCAATTCTATGTGAAATTGAACAGGCAAAAACAATATTCAAAATAGTTGTCTCTGGCAATTTCAACATAGGTGAAACAGATTGGCAGAATCTAAGCGCAAATACCAGCCAGGGGAACAGGCTATTGAATACACACACTCAGTTAGGCCTCAAGCAGAATATACTCATCCCAACATGAGGTAATAATATCCTGAACCTCGTACTTTGTGATGATGATCTAATATTAGATAATATTCAGGTTAGTGATCCCATAGGGAATAGTGACCATAATACTGTCACTTTTGATATTACACAAAATTATGTTTATAACTCCAACCCCACCAAAAATATTTGTATGAAAGAGCAGACTTGGCAAAGATTAAGCATATCATTGGAAAAGTTAATTGGGAGTCTATTCTTGCAGGTTCTTCTCCTGCACACTGTTGGGAAGTCTTCAAGAATACTATCTGCAATTTAAGAGATTTATACATTCCGTCTAAGATTAAACATGATAACACACTCCCAAAATGGATGAATAATTCAATTGAAAGAATTATTAGATTATAATGCAACAAGTATGTCAGATATCAAAAAATAAATCTACCTCTAATTGGGATTCATATGTTCATACACAATAAAAATGTAAGATTATGATTAAAAGGGCAAAATCTAGGTGGGAATGCAACTTGGCATTGAATGCTAATAAAACAAATAGCAAGCATGTTTGTTCTTATATTAATTCATTGAAGAAACCCACATGTCAGGTAGGTCCGTTACTTGAAAATGAAATCTTGATCCATGATTCTACAAAAATGGCTGAATTGTTTAATAATACTTTTTGTAAAATTTTCACTAGTATATCCAAACAAACTAATGATGATGTTTTGCTTAAAACTGTTGATGCTCCACCCATCTGTTTCTCTATAGACATTATCAAGAAGAAATTATTAACACTCAAAGAAAAATATAGTCAGGGCCCCTGGTGTTCTGCTGCAGAATTTTCTGATTTCTGTGTCAGGGCTCCTTGACTTCTGCTGCAGCATTTTCTGATTTCTGCGGCATAATTTATTCATTTCTCTGGCAGAATGCAGTCCTGTCATTGACTAAATATGATGTGATGTCATCGATGACATCGTATGCTGCGCATAGAGGAGGGGCTTCAGGATAAACAAGGTGGGAAAGAAAGCCTGACACTATGGAAAAACAGTATATTTATATGAAAATTCACCAAAAACAATGAATTCTGCTGCACTATATATATTCTGCAACATGATGCAAATTCTGTGGCAAATTCCACAACCGCAGAACCGCAGAATTCCAAGGGCCTTGAATACAGTCCAGGTCCAGACAGTATAGCTGATCACTTGCTATTTTTGTTAGCTGATTCTATCACCACCCCTTTAAAAATAATGTTTGAGTATTTTTTGGCCAAAAATTATGTCTCACATGATTGGAGAAAAGCAGATGTAATCCCAATTCATAAAAAAAGGCCCAAAAACAATTGGGAAAATTATCGGCCTATCAGTTTGACCTCCTTTATTTGTAAATTACTAGACAGTGTAATCAAAGACTTGATATCTCCCATTCTTGATTCTTATGATATAGAGCAACACGGTTTCAAAAAAGGTAGAAGTCGTTTAACCAACCTAATATGTTTTTATGAACATATTACTTCTTCCCTTAATAAGAGTTTGCCTTGTGATGTAATTTTTATTGACTTCAGCAAGGCTTTTGATATCATGCCACATTGGGCTTAAACTATTAAACTTAGTAAGTTAAATATAAACAGTTTCATTGTGAATTAGATAAATAATTGACTACAAAATCACTCTCAACAAGTAGTTAGTAATGGGAAAAAATCAGCTAAGGGTATAGTGACAAGCGGGGTGCAACAGGGTTCAGTTTTGGACCCCTGTCTTTTTCAACCCTTCATCGCTGATCTAACTTTAGGTTGTTCTTCTTTTACAACAAAATATGCAGATGATGTTAAAATAGGTGGCTCTTGTGCCTCTGTCTCCCAGGCTAACATCATCCAAAATGATTTTGATTATATTACCTCATTGGTAAAAAATTGTAGTATGACCTTAAATATCTCAAAATGTAAAGTAATGCATTTGGGCACTAAAAATTTGCATTTTCCTTATTCATTGGATGGTTCACTACTTGGAACAACATCGGATGAAAGAGATTTGGGCATTATAATTTCAGATAATTTATCTTACAATAAATACGTACATGGTATTATCAACAAAACCAAAGGAGTAGTACAATCTATGTTACGTAATATCAAATCTATGGAATGCAAGGTGCTATTACAGCTGTATCGAGCATTTGCTACACCACATTTAGAATACACCTCCCAGCTCTGGTGTTCATATAAAAAATCTGAAGGTCTTTTATTGGAAACAGCTCAGAGAAAATTTACAAAAAAAATCTCTGGGCTACATAGTGTCTCATATGAGGATAGGTTAGACACTTTAAAACGTATGACCTTATCCACACGTCGTCTTCAAGGCAATCTCATGTTATTATATGACATTGTCTAAGATCCCTATCTTTTATGCGAACGAGGATTAGTATTTAAAAACTACAATCATATTACTAGGGGACATCCCTTGCAATTAGTAAGTAAACCATTCTCGTGTTCTGGTCGAAAATACTTTTTTACTCTCAGAGTCATTGGCCCATGGAACAGATTACCACTTCAAGTCATTATTAGTGAAACTAAAAGTATTTTTAAATATTGTTTAGATGTCTTGATAGGTAGTGGATATGATCTCTCCTAGTACATAATGGATTAGTATAAGAGCATTATGGGCTTCTGCCTTCGTGCTCTTGCACTTACCTTAGTATGAACCTTATTATGAATGCATAGAGGTGAAAAAACATCTATGAACATTATTTAAATATTCAGATGCAGATCCCAGGAACAGCCAAAGGCCCCAGTGTATGTTTTTTTTTTTTTTTTTTTTTGTTAGGGTGTACAACCTGGAGCTTCTGATGTGATGCCATTGTAGCAATCAACATTGTTGACGTTAAAGTAGGAGTGAAATAATAGTTGTCTGTTTTCACAATGCATCTGACATGGAAGGTTCATACTATGGTTCATACTATGGTTCTGTAAGCATCAGAATGGTGATGGCCCATGAATGCTCCTGTTGCACCTACATTGGATAATACTGTTGTATACTACCTGATAGAAAACATCTAGCCAGCCATTTCTTTTTAAATTAAAGCATTGTTTTATTTATTATGATGTTCAACAGGTAAGTTGTTCCATGGGTTGTAAATTCAGTGTAATAAATTGTTCTTTTTGGGGCATTAAGAGTAAGTCTGATGATCTGTTATGAATGACCTCTTATATCTGATGTTGTGTTTTTAAATTTAAGACACAGTTTGAAAACCAAGTATGGATCACTTACAATGTCAAACATTGCTAAAACATCCCCTCTAACTTGTCTCGCTTCCAGAGGCATAAGATTTCATGTCTGCAGTCCCTCCTGGTATGAAAGATCTTTGATATCAAAAAAGTGTTTGGAGTACCTCCTTTGCACTTTTTCTAACTCACTTACTTCTCTTCTTTTCTAAGGGCACCAAAACTGAGATGCATAGGTACACTATTGTGTGAGTCTTGGTGTTAATGATGCCACTGGTCTTGCTGATTGTATTCATTTGGATGACATGTCAATGATAACTGCATACTGGTGCTGTAGTATAGAAGGACAAGTTGCTGGAGGAAGATGTTCCACCAGTTTTTCCACTGTCTATAATGCCTGCAGGTGAGGGAAACAGAAAGGGACAGAAAAAAGATAGTTTTAATAAAGGTGCACTAAGTCTTTGTGCTGCAGCCTGAATTCCTGTGATGATTCTGTTGAGGAAAAAATACCATTAGTCACAGTGTTTTCTGGTATCCAGGCCTGACTCAGACACTCATTACTATATCAGCAGATTAGGGAGGTCAAGGCTCTTAGAGTACATAACATTGCACTGGTGTTGTAGTCCTTGGTGCTTGTGGTTGGTGCCACCATTCTTTACACTAGTACAAGAGAGGGTTTTGTAGAATAAATGTGTGTTGGTATTATCAGCTGAACTGGATACTGTAGTCTTTTTTGCCATGCTTTTTCTGTATAGGAGGAAGTGGTGCTAGAGGAGGTTTGGTGTCAATCAGTTGCCACTCTCAATGGTCATTCTTGAAGTAGAGGAATACCGAATGGGGCATAGAAAAATTATATTATTAAGTGGGCATTAATATCCTACAGACTAGCATTCCTCAGACAAACTGGAGGGGAAGCTCCATTACTAATAATGATTACTGGTACCAGGACTCAGACAGTCACAACTGGTGCTTGAGAATTTGATGCTGGTGCTGGTCTCTGGTGTTGCTGGTCCACAGGCTGGCACAAGTGGCTGGGTATGTAGGTGGAGGAGGAAGAGGCTTTAGTTGCTACATGGAAAGGTTTCCAGATGTTGCCTCTGTTAATTGTTATACATAGGAAAGGTAGACACAAGTGGACAAAAAGGACAGTTTTAGTACTGGGGCACTAACAGCTTAAATTCCTGCTGGGACAAAACTTATGGATGGGAAGTGACATTAGTAATATGGGTTCATTTTGGAAACTGAGACAGATAGCATGACAGAGAAATAAGGAAGGATCTTAGGAGACAGGCTTCTGAGGAAGGATTTGGTGCTGGTGCAGGTCTCTAGTGGTTTTGCTGGGTGATACACTGACCCAAGAGGCTGGGTTTATAATAGTACTAGGAAGGGAGGTTTTGGTTCTGGGGGAGGTTTCAGTTCTCACCACTGTCAATTGCTATTCTGTAGGAGAGGGAGGCAAAAGGGGACAGAAAAGATTATTTTGGTTGGGAGCTCAAACAGCCTGGATATCTGGGATGATCTTGTAGAGGAAAAGTGCCATTAGTAATAATGTTTGCTGGGAACCTTACTCAAACACTCAGCATTGCAGCAGATGAAGTATGGCCTTTAGGGTACATGCTGATGCTTGAAGCCTTGGTGCTTGTGATTGGTTGTGCCAGTCACTATGTTGATACAGAAGGTCAGGTTTGCAAGAGTAGGAGGTTGTGGTGCTAGAGAAGGTTTTTGTTGTGCACTGCAGTCAATGGTTATCCCAGCAGGAGATGGAGACACAAGTGGACAGAAAAAGACCATTTTAGTCAGAGGGCAATAACAGCCTGGATTGCCAAGATGATTCTGTGGGGGGAAGCACCATTTGGTAAAAATGATTGGTTTCAAAAAAATAAGTCAGACTCTCACCATTGCAGTGGACAAAGAAAGGCCCTTAGATGACATACTGAAGGCCTTGTAGCGTGCTACTGGTGCTGCTGGTCAATATAGTAGTACAGGAGGCCAGTTTGCAGAAGGTGATGCTGCTTCTGATATTGATGGCCTACTGGCTGTTAGCAGGCTTTAGTTCATGGGTCTTACACTGATACAAGAGACTCAGTTGTTCAAAGTTTTGCTGCTGGCTATGTATCTTTTGGCAACTGGTCTTACACTGGCAAAAGAGATCAGGCTGCTGAACATATTACTGCTGGCAGGCTGTCCTTTGGCAATGCATCTTATGTTGGCACAAGAGATGGGGCAGCTGGAGGGAAGTTCATGTTTGCTGGCTGTTAACATCAGTTCTTACGCTGGTATAAGAGGTCAGGTTTCTGGAAGCATTGGTGCTGGCTATGTTTTGACAGTGGATCTTACACTGGTAAAATTGACCAGGCTTCTTTAAGTATTCCTGCTGGATGGCTGTCTTCTGGAAATGGGCATTATGCAGGCACAAGGTACTGGGTTGCTGGAGGGAAGCTTATTTTGGCTGGCTGTTTGTATCAGTCCTTACACTGGGACATATTGCTGCAGGCAATTGCTCTTTCTCTGGCACAAGAAACAGGGTTGCTGGGGGAAGTTTATGTTGGCTGGCTGTTGGAACATGTCTGAGTGCCTTTCGGTAATTGGTCTTACACTGGCACAAGAACTTGGTATAGAAGAGGTTGTGCTGCTATCAGGATGGTGCTGACTAGAGGCTGGTGTCTGGTGTGTTCTGTTCTTTGTTTTGACATGAGTCCTATGCTGATACCAGAAACTGGGTTGCTGGAGGTGGTGCTGCTGGTTGACTAGTGATGAACGGCTGTTGTATTTTGGCTGCTGACTGTTTTTGGGACACAGGTCCTATGCTGATATGAGACAGCCAGCTGCTGAAGGTGATGTTGCTGGCTGTTGGCTGGTTGCCTTTGTTTGGACATGGGGCATATGCTGTACCAGATATTAAATTGATCTACGTGACGTTGTTGACTGCTGATGCTGGTGATGGCTGGTGGCCACTGACTGGTGTCTGCTGGCTGTTTCTGGGACATTTGTCCTATTCTGATACAGGAGACCTGGTTGTTGGAGGAGGTGATAGTGGCTTGCTGGTGCTGGGTGGATGCTGGCAGCTGGTAGCTGGCCTTTGCTTAAACTCAGGGCCTATGCTGATACCAGAGACAGGGTTGCTGGACAGGGTGCTGCTAACTGGCTGGTGGCTGCTGGAATGGTGGCTGCTGACCTTCTTTGGGCAAGAGTTTAATTCTAGTACCAAATAATGGGTTGTTGGAGGTGGTTCTGATAGCTAGCTCATGCTGGCTGAATGTTAGCTGGTAGCTGTTTTTGTGACATGGGTCCTACGCTTGTGACAGAGATCAGGTTGCTGGAGATTGTGCTAATGATTGACTGGTGCAGGCTGGATTCTGGCAATTTTTGGAACAAGGGTCCTTTGCTGGTACCAGAGATTGGTTGCTGGAGGAGATGCTGCTGTTTTTCTGGTGCTGGCTGTCTGCTGCAGGCTGTCTGGTGACCACTGTCTTGTGCCTGCTGTCTGGTGACCACTGTTTTTTTATTTGGATATGGGTCCTTCACTGGTATTAGAGACTGTGCTGCTGGAGGTGACTGTCCCTCTGTGCATGGTTCACTCAATCAAGGTGCCTATCTGCATGAGAAAAAGAAAAACATGTAAATAAAAAACATCATAGTTTTGTAGACATTTACTGCTTAGATTAAAATACTGTGTTAATGCTTGACATTGCTGTACAACACTCACCTCTGTGGAAAAAGGGGAAAACAGTATGGGCATGATCAGCAACATCAGAAAGATAGCCTTATAGGATTCCTGCCAGTCATTGACTTTAATGTTCTTTGTAGAACAGTGGATATGAAGAGACTAATCAATCAGAATGTGCATATAGCTTAACAATTATGTTGGGGGAACCTGCAAGAACATGAATATCATGCCTCTGCAAGTTTGGCAACATAGTGCAATGCAGCATATTAGACTGAAAACATCTTAAGTCATCACAACCAGACAGCATTATTTAAAAGAAAACACTGACCTTTATCAGTGTAGTTAAAATGTCTATTAATGAACACACCGCAAGATAATTAATGCAGCCAATTAAAAGAAAAAGAAACCATCCAGTGCAAATTTCATTATTCACCATTTACAGTACAAAGTCATAAAGAATTCATGATGCTCATGGCCTTGGAAGAGATGCCCACAGTATGATGATGATGATGATGATGATAAAAATTATATTTTTAAACAGGATACAGACTGTTGGGTTTGAGGTCCATTTTCAACAATGTCCAGTGGATTCACTCTCCCATATCAAACAATCATTCACTAATACACATTGAAAGAGTATCTAACTACCAATAACATACATTAACACTTCACTCACACTATTATACAATCATATTGCATTTGTAAATATAAAATAATCTGATATCAGATCCCTCAATAGCTATCTACTAGCTAAAGCAAGTACAATTCTCATACAAATAACTTTTCAGAGCTCTTTTAAACTGTAGATGTCCCTGAATTAATTTCAGTTCTCTAGGTAATTTATTCCAATGGACCGCAAGGTTATTCTGCTGGGTAGTATCCCCTATTCTGCTCCTAGATCTTACATCAAGTATATATAACTCTGAATACTATAGGGAGGTGGTTAACAATCATGAGGGTTCTAATAAGATATGTTGACTTAGTGGATGCGTATCCATGTTATGAATCAGTTTGTGGCACCAAGTCAACCAACAATATAATCACTTTGAGGCTGGATTCAGCCATCCACGATTTCCTTAAATTTTACAATGGTGAGTTCCAAATTTAGTATTAGACACAAACCTGCCAGGCCTATAATAAGTCTGGTTTATTTTATTTAAATAAATATGGGGTGAATTCATATACAGTCTAGACCCGTATTCCAAGACAGGGATTAACAATTGATTCACCAACCTTTTCCTCGTTTTAATTATGAAACACCCAGACAACCTCCTCAAGGTTCCCAATCTCTGATTAACTTTACTTACTTGATGACAACTATGTTCAGAATATTTTAGTCTCAAATCTACTAACACCCCTAAATATCTATAGGACTTTACATTTACTAATTGAGTACCTTCAATCAATCTTAATTGTAACAAAGGAATTTCAGACTTACTGACACCTGGTGTGAAAATCATAAATTTTTTTAACATTTATTTGCAAGACAAAATTAACAAACCACTCTTCCATATGAGGCAGACCATTCTGTAGCTGCTTTTCCAATTGATCATAGCTATCAGCTGATGACACTAATACAGTGTCGTTGGCGTATAGCCGAATTTCACTTTTAGACATTGTAGATACAATATCATTAACATAAATGTTGAACAATAGGGGACCAAATATTGTACCTTGGGGTACCCCTCTCCAAACTCCTACCAAATCTGAAACAGCTATTCCTATGAAGACACACTGATATAGATCAGATAGGTAAGACTTAAACCAGTGCAAGGGTTCTTCCAAAACTCCTACTATACATAATCTTTCCATCATCTTGAAATGGTCCACTAAATCAAAAGCTTTACTTAGATCCATGAACACCACACCAGTCCTTCAACCAAAATCTAAAAATGTTGCAACAAGATTATTGAAGTCTACTAGTGTGGTGCTCTTAGATTGCCCAGCTCTAAAACCATGTTGGAAATTGGTCTGTATAGGTGAACCTGTTTCATCACTTTGTACATGTATATGGAGTAAAACTTCTTGTGGATCTTGTGGTGCTTCATGCCATCCTTTTTTGTGTGCTTCTTAATAACTTTCTTTGAACCCTTTTCGGGTGATGCTGGCAGGGTGGGGTCAAGCATTGTCAGTAGGCTTCATAGACAAAAACTGATAGTGAAAAGCACAAAGTGATTTACTGAGGAAAATGTGTGTTCTTTCTGACAGACTGTAGCATTTTAATGGTTCTGCTACATGTTGGGATTGGGTGTGTGGAGAGTACTAATAATTTGAGATACTTAAGATAAATCATTATTTCCCCTTTAAATCAATTAAGGAAGCCAGCCAGCCATGTGTCAGCCAGCCATGAATGGAATTCTTCTTGATTAGGCAACTCGAAGTTTCCAAAGGATGAAATTTAAAAATGCAGAACAAGTGAGATACAGACATACATTTACAAATTAGGTACACGTTTAATGGCAAACAAAGAAAAATTAATTTTTTGCATTTCTTATATTTTGTATTTTTGTGGGGGGTTGCCATTAATCAACTATATAACCTGTATTTAAAATAACATTAAAATACTCAACAACATACTACATACAACCAATCATGAGTTGCAAAACACATCATGTCAAGCCAAGAAGATTAGTAAAAATAAGTACATACAGTAAATGCTATGGTAGAACACAGTTTTGAGATACAGTGGTATGCAAATTATGTACTTGTATTACCAAAATTCATCTATGCAGCAAGAAAAGAGAGTGATCTAAAAATGCAGGAACCCATCCAAGGTATCAGACCCCCTAGCAATTCATTCCTGTCATAGGACTACAATAAAGGGGGTTGTATGGGAGGATACACAAGTAAGGAACAGTTGTAAACAAGCAGTACATTAAACACAAGGGAGGGGGAGTGAACATCCCCTGTAGTGCTGGGGGTTTGCAGGTGGCCTGAGATTGAATAGCGATCTTCTCAAGGTGCACTCCAGCCAGATCAAGGATGGGGAGGAGAAGGATTGGAGCTTGGACCCTTGTCCACCCATCCCACTTGCCACACAAAAAAGGTAGTGGACAGTAAAGATGTTGCAAAGTTTTAATATGCTGGCAAATTTCCAGTGAACTCACTGACTTCACCTCTGCAGAGCAATCTGAGAATTTTACCATTAGGTCGTAGATTTGCATATGTGACTTTGCCAGTAACTTTGCTGTATCTTCGCCATTAGGACAGGCAGGCGAAGTATGTTAACTTTGCCAGTAGGTTTGCCGTAAAAGACAGTTAGGCGAAGTCCATGGCTACCTACTGGAAACAACTCCTGCTTGTCACATTGTACTGTTCTATGTAGTGTGACTCATTTCAGTTTCACTTTGCAGTCTGAGCTAGGAGTGAAAGAAGAGAGATCAAAACTGTTTACTACAGAAAAGTAAAGTAAAAAAAGACAACTCTACACCTTTCTGTTGGCTATTTTATATAAATATATATATATATATATATATATATATAATTTTTATTTTATAGTCAGTCTTTCTCTAGTTGTCTTTTCACTCTTATTTTGTGTGTATTTTACTCTTGTTTTTGTTTAATTTTTACCTATTTTCTGTGTTTTTTTTCCCACTATTTTCTTTTAATTAAGAGCTGAATGAGTGGTACAGACAATCAGAAGGAGAGGGGATGCAGGTAGCAGAGGGTTGATGTACTTTTTGTATATAGAAGACATGTCCCATACCAGTGGCAGCAGCAGGAGACAGTAGCAGCAGTGCTCACCCACCCCAACAGCGCAGGATCCACAACCCCAGCAAGGAGATGAGGGAAGAGCATCACCACCCCCATCAGTTGAGCATCCACCATCACCACCACTTGCAGCTGTGCATCAGGAGGAGGAGGACCCATAGCCATGACCATCTCACTCCCCCCTCATCAGCAGCAGCCCAAGTCCCTGGTGTTGGACTTTTTTGACTTGGACCCCACTGACAACAGTATGGTGAATTTTGAACTGTGCCACAATATTGTGCAGCATGGGAAAAAGGGAACACATGTAGGGACAGGTGGCCAGTACACATACATGAGAGGGAGACTCTCAAAAGAGTGGGAGGAGAATGTTAAGCAGAAAGGTTGTGAGAGGAGTGTATGTGGTGCCACCCCTAGTGCTTCCTCTGGCAAGGGGAAGAGGAAGTGACATTGTGGAGCACAGGTTCAGGAAGGGGAGATGGAGGTGAGAGTGGTATGGATCAGCTTTCAGCCTTGAGTGGTTCAGCTGGGGGTACCACCTGAGAGACCAGTCTCAGATACTCCTCCCACCACTGGTGATGTGGAGCAGCTCCACAGGGAGGTAGAGGAGCTGTGCTGATAGGGTTGTGGGGCTGAAAGAGATGCTGGCAGTGGTGCTCCATGACCACAAGATGATCATGGAAGGTTTGGCAGTAGTTTGTGGAAGTGCACTCTCTCTCCACAGTTCATAGCCCCCCAGTATGGCTGTTTTCTTTTCTCCTTTTCACTCTTTATGTCTGTGTCAAATCATAAAGGTGAAAATTAAAAAAAACAGAAAAAAAGTTTTTCATCTATCCTCCTTATTTCTCTCTGCTTGTATTTCTTTATTTCTGTCACTGCTGCAGTCTGTATTTCTGTCCTATGTGCTTTGTTTCAACTTTTCCCATAAAAAAGAAAACACAAAAAAATGTTATTTCCTATTTGTATTTCCAATGCTGTGTCTCAATTCACACCTTTCCTTTCTTTCTGAGTCACTGAAATTTTTCTCAGCTACCAGAATAAATATGCCATAGGTTAGTAGTACTGCCACTGCCCATGGACCATGGTGCTGTGCTGTGTCACTCACTGCCCCCAACAGTATGCTTTATGTAGTTTGTGTTAGTTGTGCCTTGATCACAATACACATTACCTATGTTCTCCCTTGATGTGTCTTAAGTTTCCAAATGTTAAGGACTATAAAACACACAACTGCCAAGCACAATACATTGTATAAGTATCTCACTTTTAGAAATATTTCTCCCAAACCTGAAATTAGTAATGCTGATAATAAACTGCCACAGGTGCCTGTGCTGCTATGTTGTTTAGTGTGTCCTCTCAGACTGTGTTGTTAAGCAGTTTAACCTCCTCACACCTGATTTTTTTTCATTTAAAATATTAATAAATTGTGTATGTAGTATAAAAAATAATTTCTCAGCAATGTCACAAGATAGAGACATAAGGTTTTCTATTTTGGATGTAGTGGGACATGGGCTACTACAACAGACACTGTATGGACTGAAATGAAAATCAAAAGGCACACAATAGGTACACAGACAACACAACTGTGAGCAAAAAATGGTGTGAAAATCATGTCTGTGCACATCTGTGGGCCTCTAAAAATACAAAATCTAGGTTTGTGTACCTCATGGATGTGATGTGACAACACCCCAGTATCATACTGCATGAAAAAGCATGATTTGGGTTGGTATCACATAGTTTGGGGCACATTATCATGCTATTTTGTAGGTGTATACCTCTAAACACAATTCAGGAAAATCACCAAATTGAGGTCTTGCCATATCAAATAATCATTTTCTCAACAACGCCACAAGATAGAGGCATAAGATTTTCTATTTTGGATGCAGTTGGACCTGGGCAACTACAATATATACTGTATGGACTGAAAGGAAATCTCACAAGTACACAATAGGGTCACAAACAACACAACCATTAGCAAAAAATGGTGTGAAAATCAAGTCCAGGCACCCCTCTGGGCCTGTAAAAATACAAAATCTAGGTTTGTGTACCTCATGAATGTGATGTAACAACACCCCAGTATCATACTTCATGAAACAGCATGATTTGCATTGGTATCACTTAGTTTGTGACATATTGTTGTGCTATTTTGTAGGTTTATACCTCTAAACACAATTCAGGAAAATCACCAAAGTGTGGCCTTGCCATACCCAAAAATAATTTTCTCAGCAATGCCACAAGATATAGGCATAAGGTTTTCTATTTTGGATGCAGTTTGACCTTGGCAACTACAATAGACACTGTATGGACTGAAATGAAATCCCAGAGGCACACAATAGATACATAAACAACACAACCGTGAGCAAAAAATGATGTGAAAATCAAGTCCGGGCACCCCTGTGGGCCTGTAAAAATACAAAATCTAGGTTTGCATACCTCATGAATATGATGTGACAACACCCCAGTATCATACCGCATGAAAAAGTATGATTTGGGTTGGTATCACATAGTTTATAACACATTGTTGTGCTATTTTGTTGGTGTATACCTCTAAACACAATTCAGGAAAATCACCAAAGTGTGAGCTTGCTATATCAAACAATCATTTTCTCAGCAATGTCACAAGATAGAGGCATAAGGTTTGCTGTTTTGCATGCAGTTTGACGTGGAGTAGTACAGCAGACACTCTATGGACTGAACCAACACCCCAAAGAAACACCAAAAGTACACAACAACAGTGATTATTTTTTTTTATTATTTCATAACATATTTGTAACATTCTGTAACAGGATCCACTAACGTGAACAAATAACTGCTGTATAACTAGAACTGGGTGTCAACATATATGCAAAATATTCTTATTTTTTTGTTATTGTTTTACAGCTGAACTGTTTATATCATCAACGTCCGGTGATGCACCAGCCAGTGCAAACTATGCGTGGATGAACACATTCAGAACATGACATTCCTCACTCTGGATGGGAATTGAATGAAGATGGAGTGTTCATTGTTGATATGCTTCTGTTGAAACAGCCCGTGAATATCCATTGATAGAACTGAAAATATGTAAAATTAGAAAAGCACATGAAATACATACAATTGAAAATTTCATATCAATAATCATGGATATATTTTACATCTAGCACAGTTGAGCTCAGGGCTGAAGCATCCATACCTTTCATCTGGTCATGCTGGTGGTCTTTATTCACATTTGAGCGGTCCCTCATGGTTTGGGCATGGTGGTAGAGAACTGAGTGTCTGGTGGACAGCTATCCTCTCGTGCATGGATGACCAGCATTCCCACCAAATGACTGCTCCCAGATGGATGCATGAGTAGTGTATGGGTCTGCAGTCACACACGAATGAAAGAACTACGGGACCGCTGGTGTGTGTGCCCCATCATGTGGATGGGAAGTCCTGGGGTTGCCGGGGTGATGTGGATGGGGGGTTGGGTTGCGGGGCTGAGGGGGTAGCAAGGGGTGGAACAGGAACTGAAACAAAATGGAGAAAAACAGATAATGTTCTCATTTATCAATCATTACTAATGTAGCAATAATGCAGGACAGGGCATGTGTTTACGTATGTGTCTGGGGATAGTCAAATCAGGCAATAAGGTACAGAAGCAATGTGAGAAGACAGTATGGAGGGCAAAGGGGGATACTGGGATGCATACGGAGAGGCATCACTAGTGGAAAATATGACGTTGTTATCCCTCTGTACAGACAGTTGATGTGACTCCATCTGGAGTACTGCTGCAGTTCTGGAGATCCCATTTCCATAAGGACATAAACAGGGTGGAGACTGTCCGGTGGAGGGCAACTAAAATGGTGCAGGGTCTGTGGTGTGTCACGAGGCACAGACAAGTATTAGAAGTGTATAAATCCCAGTACTACACATACCCTAATGTGCATTATTGCTGTTATACAAATTAATCTGTTATTTAAAAAAACAAAACAGTTTTAAAGAGAGTAAATGTTTCATAAACTGAATCTTTTCCAGTTTTCTGTTGCAAGGTTTACACACGGTCATGTTACACGTTTTGACCAATGAGGATACAGGATTTTCTTGACCATTTTTATAATAATTTAAAATACATAATGCAAGTATATTTGGACTCTTGGAATTGACATAATCAAAATTTATTGAAAATTACAAACTATGTATTTCACATGATGAAGCCGGTGTAATGAATGCTGTTATAACTATATTTACCTTTCTCACTATCAATATTTTTCCAAGGAGTGATATTTCTTGTAGCAGTTTCTTTCTAGGCTCGGACAAAGATGTACTCCGCAACCCTCACACATTACCCGGGACCAATGTTTGCCTTCTCGATGGGATTTTCCTGCTCTTTTTTCACCTCATTACACACAACATACTGCTGTATGTCATCATCATCACTGACTACTGGCATGTGACCAGAATTCATCAGCCTTGTAGGTCATGTGGTGGAGGATGGTCTACAAGGTGCCTTTCTTGAACTGAAATCACCAATTAGTTGTCTTGCTAAGTTTAGAAAAAACCAAAGATAGTCATTGCATTGCGTAGAGGTGGATGGCAGATGTTGTAATTCCCATTCACCAGACTGTACTTTGAAAATTATGTATGCATTGACAAGGGAGCACTCAACCACATAACCAAACCGGCGCTTCCACCATTTTTTTGCACAGTGGTACACATTGTAAAGAGAGAACATTTGGTCTCCCCTGTCAACACCTCTCATAAATGTCATATAGTCAGACATTGAAGATGAGTATGGGATGTCTATCTTGCTTCCATCTTTTTGCACATCTGAATCTTCATGGGGGGTAGGTACAGTGGAAAGGGAATATACAGCATACTTGTCCATCCAACATGTCATTAATAAAGGACTGTTGTGTCTCCAGTCAGTTTCCCCTCAGGGCAGCTTGTTTATATCCTTCTTTGCAAGAACCAGGTCCTTGGGGTAATTCTTCCTGTTTGTCCGAATGGTACCACATGCATACAGCCCCCTTTCATGCTTGTGCATTAGCAAATCTGAGCTTGTATATAAATTGTCCATATATATATATATATATATATATATATATATGGTAAGCATTGGACAAGTGACTTGTGAGATTAAGAACAACCCTGGTTGGCAGTCCACAGTCTTGCATATTTTCTGATTCATCTACAGATTTGCCACACAGCATGGAGATTCATATTGACTAGCAGTTCACATGGCTGTCTGAGAGAAAGCAAAATGAAACTTCAATCCTAGGTGTTTTATCTTGAAAGCACCAAGGTATGAAACATTTACCATATATACTCGAGTATAAGTCAAATGTTTTATGCCATAATCTGCATGCCACATTGGACTCCTCGGCTTATATGTGAGTCAATCAGTAATCGTTGGTAATTTCAGGTGACAAATAAAGATAGCTCCATTGCCAGCATGCTCTTCCATTCACAAAGATGAGTGTCAAATGTATGAGATCTGCATACGATGCCACATTCAAGTTGCGAGTGATTGAGCATGCTGACAGCACCAATAACTGTGCCACAGCATGGCACTTTGATGTAAATGAAAAGCAGGTCCGTGAGTGGAAAAAAACAGCGTGAGCTGCTCAATGAGATGCTGAAGTCTAAGAAGACATGCCATGGTGAATGGCCAGCATTTCAGCAGCTTGAGACAGACTTGAACAAGTGGGTTCTCGAATGCAGGCAGAGCGGGTATATCATAACCCACATGTCAATTCACATGCAGGTGTTTAAACTTGCAAAGCAAGAAAAATATCACCTATCACCATGCTGGTATTGAAAATGTTCTTGCTTCTGCTGGCTGGTACTCGAGGTTTATGGAGCACGACAATTTTATTTATTTACTTATTGAAAAGTTTCACCAGGAAAGGCACACTGAGCAAAAAGAGCTTGTCTCCTGGTGCGACCTGGGGGGCTGGGGGTACAGAGGGAGGATAACTCGCAGGTTATCAAGTCACAGTGTACAAGTTACAGTAGAATAACACTTGGTGCATTTAGGAGCACAGTACATAGAAAACATGTCTGTGAGGCACATAGCATATAGTAAGCACAAATTGGGGCAGAATGAGACCAGGCAAGACACAGGAACTGCAGAGTTGGACAAACATATATAAGCCAGCTTATGTAGCACAAGTTAGGTGCCGCTGGTCAGGCAGTAGGGGATGGAGGGATTCAAGTGGCACTTGAGGGTAACAAGTGCAGGTGCAGTCCACCATGAGGTAGTTTGCCAGGGCAGTAGATAAAGAGAGGGGGGCTGGAGGAGAGGTGAATTTGATGGGGAAAATCATTCCAGAGTTTGGAGAAGCAGTGTGAGAAGGCAGCCTGGCCTACATTGGTCCTGCACCTAGGGATTAGTAATTGACAGATGTCTAGGGACCTGAGAACGTTAGCGGGGATGAGGGTTGACAGTAGCAAGGTTGTCAGGTAGGACAGGATGGCACCCAGCCAGAATTTTTAAACAAATTTGGTACAGTGCAGAAGGCGGTGACTGTAGAGGGAAGGGAGTGCAAGGGAATGGTAGAGATCACAGTATTGGGTGCTGGGGGGCATCAAGAACAAAATGACAGAAAGTGTTGAAGAGGGGGTCCAGTCAAGATAGGGTGGCCTTGTGCATGGCACTATAGACTATATCATGGTAATCAGACAAAGGCAGGATCATTTTCTGCACTTGATCACATCGCACAACAAGAGGGAGGCTATTGTGGTTCCTATAAAGGGCACTGAACTTGTGGCACAGTTTTTTAAGACTGCGTCAATCTGATCAGAGAAGGAAAGGTGGTGGTCTAGCTCTAGGTACAGGAAGGTATTGACATCCTCCAGAGCTGTCCCATCCAGGGTGTGGAAGAGGGGAAGGGAAGGGGACCTAGTCAGACATTGTCTAGTCCTGAAGGTCATGGTGATCATTTTTTTAGCATTGGGGACAGCTGGTGGGAGCTGAACCAGATTTTAACTTTGTTGAAGTCGGCCTAGAGATTGGAAGCTACCTCTTCTGAGGAGGAGCTGGTGGTGAATAAGATTGTGTCATCTGCATACATATGAATGGAAGTAGATGAGCAGATTAGTGAAAGGTCGTTAAGAAAAATGGAGAATAGAATGGGGCCGAGTACTGACCCTTGGGGTCACCTGTCATCATTGGGATGGGAGAGGAGGTGACATCAGCAACAATCTGACCATTCATCAGCAAACAAAAATTTCCCAAAAACTCCCCTCTGATCTACAAGCAAAGGTGGACACTTTCATCATTACACTATCAAAATGAGAAAGCTGCATAGCTGAGTTTTCACAAATTGGTAACATGGACGAGACCCCTATGAATTTCAACCTCTCCTGTAACCGCACTGTGAACCCCTCTGATAGCAAGACAGTATTGATTAAAATCTCAGCTCATGAAAAAAAACACACTTCACTATTATGCTTTCTTGCATGGCTAATGGCACTAAACTAAAGCCAATGATCATATTCAAAAGAAAGACCCTCCCCAAATCAGCTGTTTTTCCTAGAGGTGTTCTTGTCTATCCCCACCCTAAGGGATGGACGGATGAAAAGCTTGTTGGTGTGTGGCTTGAAAAAGTATGGGGTAGGAGACCTGGAGCTTTGTGCAAAAATCAGTCACTACTAGTGTGGGATATGTTCCATGCCCACTTAACTGAATCAGTGAAAAAGGCAGCAAAATGGAATTGCACAGACCAGAGTGTTATTTCTGGGGGGCTGACATTGATTCTCCAACCTTTAGATGTCTGCCTGAACAAACCATTTAATGATTGCCTACGTAAGATGTGGAGTGACTGGATGATGTCAGACACAGGCGCACTCACAAAGGGTGGCAATCTCAAATGGCCAGACATCACGCTTGAATGTGAGTGGGTTGAGAAAGCATGGGAGGATATCCCAGAAGAAATTGTTTTGAAGGCGATTCTGAAGTGTGGCATCAGCAACAATCTCGATGGCACGCAGGATGATGCCTTGTTTGAGGAGACAGTGGAGTTGGAAACAGAGGAAGAGGACGATGATGATGATAGCCCATACGCGGATGTTCTCACAGAACTCATGGCAGAGAACGAAGCTGCTTTGGGCTTAGACCCCGGAGTCAGTTGAAAAACAAATTCTGACTGACTTACCACATATTATGACTGACTTTTCCAACTAGTTTGAAATTTCTGACTTCAATTAAGTAAAGAAAATGCAACCAATTTTTTTCAACTTTCACCATCGTTGAATTTTATTATGTTGTATGTTTGTATACGTTAACTTCATATCTTCTGTTTGTTAAATGAATACATGATTACACTTATTTGGCATATGCCACGTATGTTATAATACATAGGTATAATTGACATAAGAGGCAGGCTTTTTGGGCTTTGCAATATAGACAGCAATCACCCTCACTAGCAATACAGAAAAAATACATACAGTACAGACAGACATACTAATCAGAGGTTCTATCCAAACCCAGTGTCCCATGAAGAATACAATGAAGTCCACTCCCACCAGATGAGAAACAGGATGTATACACGATGACATAAGATAATAAACATGCAAGAAACCAGGTTTGCATTCTTTAAAGATTTATGCATGGATAAGTAACTATCCAAATAATCTGACAGCATGTGACAACACCCAAGTGTGAGGCTAATCGTAATTAAACCTTTGTGTGCAGTGACACCGTTTTACTTATTGATTACTGCAGTATAATACATGACTCAGGCTAAGTATGTTATTAACTTGTTCGATGTAATTTCATGTAACCAGACATTCCAGAATGCCATAATGCTGACTTCAAAGGAGAATTGCAGAGCTTGTAGATTTGATTGCCTTTAATAGCCAGCCTGCAGTGAATGTCAGAGTATTTTGTAAGCTTTAATCTTCAATTTGTTGGACAGCTGTTTGTGTGGGGTGACTCGGGCTAGGTACAGTGAAGTCAGAGGACTGTAGGAAGCACCACGAGGACAGCAAAATCTGATTTTAGCTTACAAAATAATGAGCATGTATAGTACAGGGTACAGGCTACTGAAGAATGCATATCCTATCTGAGCAGTTCTCCTCTGATGGGAACATCATGGATTCTGGGATTTATGGTTACATGAAATTGTATCCTACAAATCATTGTCATTAAAATTAGTCTAGTGCGTTCTGTTGTGCAGTAACAGTAATTAAAATGAAATCTTTTGTACACCAAGTGAAAAAAGTGATCAGCCTCACACTTGGGTGTGAGGCTTTGCTCACTGCTCCTCTTTAATTGATCCTACTTGCATTAAGGTAGAATAGTTTCACATGTTCCACCAGGCCAGTAAAGAAAAGTCCAGTCCTCTTGACTTGTATAATGCCAGCTGTGTATCATTTAAGTTGGAACTATAATATTCATCAACATGTAACCAGAAAGGTATCCAGAACCAGATATAACCAGAAAAGTATCCAGAACCAGAAAGTATTTAAGAAAAATCTTAATACAAGCTTAGCATAGGCAGATGTCTTCTATCCCCACCCCACCCCCACCAAACAGTTTTAAACAGTTTTGTAATTATGTGCTGCATAATCAAACCTAGGTAGTTTACAAGAAGCCATTTTTCTTTTCCACTGGTGCAAACAAGAAGTATACCATAGCTGCAGGAATCTCATGTTGTAGTGTAAGTAAGCAGACTAATTATATGTTCCATTTTCAATCTAACACTATGACTGTACAGGTCTACTTATCTTGGTTTATTCAATGGGGATACAGCAACATCTTCTATAATATAAACCACATTACCATAATATAAACCAGATTACTATTACCTATGCACGTCACAACATAACACAAGTGTGCGTAGTCCTAGTACCCCCAAATAAATTCTGGTTTCTTTGGCTGTTCTTGTCTATGCTGGACTTTACATCCAAGTTCACATTGTCATTACTCCCTACAGTAACAAGCTGCATTAAAATTTACAGTGACAGTACATAAATTATGATCACTGAGAACAGTGAGAACATGGATGGATAGAGAATGCCATGGATTGGTGAACTGTCCTAATTTATTTGTTATGTTGACGCAAACCACACTGGTGTGAAGGGAAGGAGTGGCACAGCATGTCTGGAGAATGTTCGTCAAGTCCACAAAGCAACAAAAGACAAACAAGTGGTCATTGGCCAGACACAGTTCATGATTCTGGCAAGGTTGCAGAGACTGATGTGAACATTTGGTAACAATGAGTAAAGATTTGAGTGAAGGAGCATACCCGCCATTCAAGTATGCTTTATGTAATGCAGAAGAATTGTATTGTAATAAGTTTAACCACCAGGCCCTAATTCTGTTTGGACTTAATTAAGCCTTTTTCATGGTAAGAAATAACTCGTTTCTTGATTTTTACTGTGTTCTGCTGGACGCCAGGCTGAAAGGACATGCACCCTATCTGCACAAATCCTGATGGTGATGATGATGATGATGATGATGAAAAGCTCCCATTCATGAATCAGGGAAACCGATCTGCACTACCTATTTCTGAAAAACTATGTCTGTCTGTCAAGTGACAATGTTTTAACATTATGAATCTTCTTTTTGAAGTTTTTTTTTGTTTAAGATTGCATCATATGTTTTGTTTTAACAAAATTCTGTTTGATCACAGTTGTAAGCCTCTCTGGACAATGATTGTAAGTAACAGTTTAGCATATATCTGTTGATTATGAACAACTTATGCCTGACTATCCTGTCACCACCATGTCCAGCCTTTGGGTATCCTGATGCCTCAGCCCTAAGCACCACTCCCTCCACTGTGGTACCAGTGGGGATCAACATGGTGAGAGGTCCTATGGCACCTGTTCACCATCAACTGAGTTGACTGGTGCACATCCCTTCCACCCATTTATTTGCCCAGTCCTTCAGGCTGTCATATGTACAACAGAGTGGGCAAGGTATAGAAATGCTGACAGCTGTGAACCAGTATGATTTGGTCAAAAAGAAACACAAGAAGCACAATCAAGATAAACCTGTTTCATGTCTGATTTGTTCAGTAAAATAAAGGTAAAACAGTCGTTTATTGAATTGTTGAATCTGTGTCCTATGAAGATTTATACCAAAATATGTCTATGACAGTGGTGAATTTGTGGCAGATGCTGTATATCACTGAGTCTAGAGGCTCCTTAACTTCTGATGTTCTGAGATATGGTAGTCAGGGAGGGGTCCAGCCTTCGGGCATTGATGCCTCTACCCCAAGCACCACTCCCCCCAATGTGCCACCAGTGGGGATCAACATGGTGAGAAGTCCTATGGCATCTGTTCACCGTCAACAGTGAGTTGACTGGTGCACATCCCTTCCACCCATTTATGTTCCCAGTCCCTCAGACTGGCATATTGTGCAATGGAGGGGGCCAAAAATATTGACAACTCTTGAGTGATTCATTCCATCGAGAGTCACTGAAAGATACCTAAAGCACAATCAAGGGCAACTGTTCCATGTCAGAGTGTGTTCAGTTAAAACATTGTTTCCTTGAATGATAATGAAATATTTTGGTATAAGTCTTCAGAAATGAGGCCAGATTACATGTGTTTTGTTGAATTCAGGGCAGCTGCAGTATATTACATGACTCCTGGCTTGACTTGATAGTGGTATGGGAGGAGTCTAGCCAGTGGGTGTTGATGCCTGAACCCCAAGCACCACTCCCCCCACTGTCTCACCAGTGGGGATCAACAAGGTGAGAGGTCCTATGGCACCTGTTCAACGTCAACAGTGAGTTGACTGTTGCACATCCCTTCCACCCATTTATTTTTCCAGTCCCTCAGGCTGGCATATTGTGCAATGTAGCATGCCGGGCCAAAAAACAGTAACAGATAGTGGCTCGGATCTGATCCATCCTGATTTTTAATTGGGAGTGCACTTTAAAGTAAAGGTCTAACTTGGTATCCAGCACAGAGTCCGAGTCAGATCGCTGTCAATGAGAACGTTTTATTGTGTGAAGAATTCAATAATAGTGATAATAAAAGTACACTACAACCACTACATGAATGAATGTAATTGAGCGACATTTGGTAGTTTGCTGTTATGTCTGACTCCCTGAATGGCATGTAGGCCAAGAAATAACTTTTGGGACACTTATCTCCAGAGTTTAACAGAAGGAATTTCATTTTCTCCTTAAGTGATCTTAACTGTATTGCATGATGATGTGCCTAACTACACCATCCCCAACACCAAAAAAAGGCAGCAAGTGACCAATGATGAATTCTGTATGACTACATTCATACAGCATTACAATCACAGATAAGTTAAACAGATCATCATACTGTGTGATAGGAAATTCAGCTGTGGCAGCTGGCTAGCCAGAATAGACAGTGGCCTACCAAGCAAATAATGAACTTGGTATTGGATATTGAATTTGTCTGTCATGTGTAATGTAACCACAGCTTTCTAAATCTGCTATTACTACCAATCACACTGACATACCAGAATACATCGCATCACAAGATTAGAGAAATGCCCATCTGAGGGTTTTAAACTCTTGTTACAAATTCTTGAACTGATGTATATGGCTGAAATGGCAAATTAAACACCGTCATTGCATTACATTTCAGTACGTGAATGATTAAAGAGCACCGTTCACAGCCTTTTTACATTTATGCATGAATAAACCATTATTTAACCAATTTTGACACTGTATTTCAAATGGTAGTGCCATCTGAAGTTAATTTTAGCATTCTGAGTCGCAAAAAACTATTGTGTGTGCCACAGATTGTACAGCAAGCAGCCTGGTGTGGGCTGTGGCTGTGGATGTAGTCATGGCTGCAGTGCTGACATCACTGTAGGTACTAGGGCAGAGGAGTGACTCACTGTCACTGTGCAGTACAGTGCAGTGGAAGGCTTGGTTTTGTAAGGGCAAAGTAACAGTAATCAACCTACGGATCGTGTGCCTCCTTCCCCAAAACACCCACCTGTTAACAATGCATTATGCCAAAATCCAAAATGCCTCAACATTTTTATTTATTTGTTATTGTTTTTTTACTGTTTTCTGCTTCTGCAGCAAAGCAGCATGGGGACTGAAACACAGGCTACTCACCTGTAACAGTAGTTCTAGGAGTGGTATACGTTGTTCTTCTTCCACACTTATTGGCATGTCCCTTTACTCTTCCACTTTAAAGATGTTCAACAAGTTAATTAAAATACCATGTGCAGGCTGGCCCAGTGGTGCAGAGGGCTGAGGCGCTGGTGTCTTACCTTGAACCACATCAGTGACCCAGGTTCAGAAAGTGAATTGGAGCACTGGGGAGTCAGCAAGGGAGCAGAGGATTGAGCATCCAAGCTGTCCATTGCACTGACTGCGCTCCTCTCCTAAGGTAGGAGCGGGATCGCATCGCTCTGCAACAGCCCCTGGTGGAGACTGGGAGCACTGTATGAGCATCGCAACAGAGGGATGTGCCAGGAAAATGGCAAACTGCTCAGAACTGACTGGATGAAGGCAGCCAGCCTACTGCACCCCCGAAGGGCTACCCTGGGGTCAGGCTACAAATTTGAATTAAGGGGGGCTCCAGAGGAGGGGTAGTGGGGGGGGATGTCAGAGACCGTGGTTGCCCAAAGGAGTGACAGCTCCTAGACATGTAGAATATCATGTGCACCACATGGTATGGTGCATTACCTGAGCAGCACCCCATCTGTCTATATTTAGCCCAAAACATAATCCATATTAAAGAGTGGAAGAGAGTGTAAACTTGTGAGCAGATGACCCCTTCAACTTGCCGGTGCTGGGAGCTAACTAAAGTCCCACCCCCATGCTCAGGCATGTAATGACGTGTGCCCAGGGAGAGCGCAGGGGCATGCTCCATTATTCTTTATGGGGGCTGACTTTTAAAACATTTTTCAAGATATTCGCTGTCATTTTGTCATTAACCATGAGCAGTGGGTGACTAACGAGGATCTCGTTAGTTGACCCGACTTGACCGGTGCCAATGGTTAAAGACAAAATGACCACAAATGTATCAAAAAATGTTTTAAAACTTAGCCCATATAGAGAATAATGCAGAGACCCCCCGCACTCTCCCTATGCACACATCTTTATGTGCCTGAGTGCAGTGGCATGTCTTTAATCAGCTTCCAGCCCCAGGAAGTTGAAGGGAATAGGCTGTTCACAAATTTACGATCCCTTACACTGTTTAATATGGATTATGTTTTAGGCTACATATAGCCAGATGCATGCCGCTCAGGTAAGGCACCACATTCAATGCTTTATCTTGGTGAATCTCTTTAAATATTACCTGAAGGTCTAAAAGCTGGCTCCTCCTACCCATCCACCTGGGTTAAATATTTAGGCCTCTGCTTCACCCCATGATGGCAGATCTTGCCTGCTGGAAGCAGAGATCATGCATTGAAGTTATGGAGGTCGAGTGGAACAGAGATTGTAGAACTGAGGCCCCAAAACCAACACCTGGTGTGACTCTAGGTTGATGTGGAAATGAGAAATGAAGGTGTTTGATAATTTCCAAGTAGCAGCCCTGCAAATATTCTGGATAGGGTGGGACACCCCAATGGCAGTTACTGACACGGCAGTATGTCAGGTAGAATGAGCTGTTATCCCTATGGGAGGCTCCTTGCCCACCAACCGGTAGCAGAGATCAATGCAGGATGTTATCCATCTGCCAATCATCCACTTTGCTGCGGGTCTGCCAGGTGCAGCTTCAGCATATGGGACAAACAGCTGGCGAACCTCTCCCCAAACTTCAGCCATTCACTTCTTATATTAAGAGGGCACTCGTCTCAGGTCCAAAGTATGGAGCCTGTATTTTGCCTCTGAAATGCAATTGTGGTGGTACACCAGCAAATTCAAGTCAACACCTGGTTCAGATGGGACTCCGACACCACCTTCGGAAAGAATTTTGGGTGGAGGCACAGGACAACCTTGTCCCTGTGGAACACCAGATAGGGAGATTCAGAGAGCACCTGTAGTTCCCCAGTTCTTCTGCCTGATGTGATAGCCACCAAGAAGGTGGTCTTCCATGACAGATGTGACATCTCACACCTGTACATCAGTTCGAATTGTTTGTCCATGAGCTTTGCCCAAACCAGCAATAAATCCCAAGGAGGTTGTGGTTCATGCAGTGGAGCAGAAATGTGTCTGAGGCTGCCCTGTACTACCCGGGTGGGTGGGAGGGCCAGTTTTAGACCTTCTGACAAGATTTAAAGGGAAAGGGGCATGCCACCAAGAGTGGATAAGAACAACATATCCACATCCCTAATAAGAACAGTTACACAACAACTAACCATTAACAATAGATCTTTGAGCCAGACACCTTGCCTTATGCTGTGCCATTGAACTGTGTTCAGGAATGGACTGGAGCGCCAGAGGTCAGCAGGTGGAGAAGAGGACTGAGCATCTGTAAGACAGCTCTCCTCTCCTGGGGTGGTTTGTTGGTGCTCTTCGCTGCTCTAGCTGTTTCTGGCAGAATCTGATATACTGCAGCAAGATGCAGAGCTCACATTGGTGATATGGGAGCAATGGCGGATGTCCTGAAAGTGGGTTAGGGAGCTTATCCACATTGCACTGGATGTCATTGCACATCTGCACTCCAGTGGACAACACACAAGGAAAAATCCAGGGAGGGCTGATGAGGTGACAAGGGCCTAAGGGACCAGGCCACACATCCCCAACACTGGAGTGCTGCACCACTGATCCACATGCACCACCTGCAGAGACGAACCCTGTAACTTCAGATAGATGCCACTAAAGGCAGGAGAGGCAGGCCCCCCAAGGGGGTGATCCAGTGGGCTGATATGTCTGTTGAAGGGGGTCACTTGGGGGGGAGTCTCACTATGGAGTAGCAGATCTGAGTCAAGCAAGCTCCTCTGAGAGATGCCTCAGAAGTCCGAAGGAACATAAAAATAGTTAGGTGAGGAAAAAAAAAAGTAGATCCTTGAGGGGATGTTAGACATCAGGTACCATTTAGGAATGACTCTCAAGCATGTACAACACATAAGTGGGGTTGCTGCGCAGTGTGATCTGTATAAACTTAAGACAGGAGATGTGATGATGTATAACAACCTTCCGTGTGCTCAATGACTTTCATAAACTTAAAACAGAAAGCCTTGATACTGAGCTGGGCAGCTGGCATCAGTCCATGCAGAAGCGGTGCAACCCAAACCCTCCATGTGACAGCTGCAAAGAAGAGCAATAGTGGTACCTGATGTCTGAGGTCCCACTGAAAATGATAATTCATCAAAAGTTGCTGTCAATGTCAGTCTACCCAGCTATTAGTTTATCCATTGTTGTGATTATTGTCTGTATGTTGATAATTTGAAAGCAGTAATTCCTCCTGAATCATGCCATTTTACTACTGCCTCACATCCGCATTCCATTGTGGTGACTATCACATTCTACAACAGAGAGACAAGTAAGGCTCTGCTATGGCATGGGTACAAAGGAGGCATTACTGCTGTCAAATTATTAGGGTAAATACTATTCACAGCCATGCAGAGGCAGTGGAAAGCTTTACAAGTAAACTGAGTGACAAGACATGGATGATTTGGCAGGCACAATGCACAGCTGACAGCAGCAGATGGGTGTGTTGGGGAAGGGGAATACAAAGTTCAGTGACTGCTGATAATTTCCCCTTACAAAACAGCTGTGACACAGAGTGCAGTATGCTGAATGTTGTTACTCAGTACTGTGCTTAGGGTGATGTATCCAATTGTGGAGAAATCAGCCCAGGACAGGTACATGTGATGCAAAATATTGAAGGCAGTCATGAAAGGTGCTTTTTAAGTCAAGTGGTAACAGGAACTCAGGGTAGACAAAGGAAAGACTCAAATTGCTGCTGTCATATTTACATGACTAATATTTATATTGTTGGCATATATGTACCATGAAGCATATGAACAGTAACAGGTATAGTGGTTGAACGTGTTGTGGAATGGTGGGTGTATGGGTGATGTCTATTGTGAGCAACTGCAAGACAAGCAGTTAGTTGATGGGAGACAGTATTGGCAGCAGGCAGCCACAAGAACTTTTGTAGACTTGTACTGCTCCAGATATCTTATATCCCCCCAACACGCAGACACACACACAGACACAGACACACACATACACACACACGCACACACACACTTGTTGGGGTTGGGCTTATTTTTTTTTTATTTGGCAATGGGAAAAAAGAGTGGATAATTATTATGAATAAATGACATATAGTTAAGACGATATGGGGCAATGTTCGACTGTTTACCATTCAGCAATAATCCGGTCACTGAGAACATGCATTCCACTGGCACACTGGATGCTGTTACGCCAAGGTAAGTTTTTGCAAGCTGAGCCATAGTAGGGTATCTGTGTTCATTGTTCTTCCAAAATGTCAGTGGGAAATCTTCCTCCTCACTTGTAGGTTTCGCCATCAAATATCTGTTTATTTCATCTTCCACAGCTGAGCTATCGTCACTGAGATGCAAGCTTACTTTGATCTTCTGAAGCATTTTCCTCTTCTTACTCATAGGAATGTCTTTATCCTCATCAACATGACAGTTTGGATCTTCATCCTCTGTCTCTTCATCACTGAAGGAGACACTTGAAAGTGGTATTGTCACTGATGGTGTGCTGCTGGCTCTGGAATGTCTACTTGGAGTACTTGTTGAAAAAGCTGTTGTCATAGTTTCAAATTCCTTCATTTCTTCCACTGCATGTTTCAGTACAGCTGTTTGCACCTCCCTAGACAGCTGCAAAGCATCTTTGGTGGCTGGATCCAGTAAGCATGCCAGTTTGACAGTATCACTTTCTGGAAAGCACCTCTCTACATTTTTCTGTACTAGCTGTTTCACCTGCTGCACAGTAGGATGATATTTTTTACTTATCTGTGATTTTTCCACAATCTCATTTTTTATGAGTGGTATTAGTGCCAGGTGTGTTTGATTACTACTGACAAGATCAATCATCTCCTTAAATGGGAGAAGAAAATGTCTGAGTTCTTCAACAATATCAAACTCCTCAGTTGTGAGGCACAGCTCACTGTGTCCAGTACGTTTCAAAACTTGCTCAGCCTCCGATGAAGAGCTACATTGCTTTCGAACATAACAACTACCGAATTCCACCTAGTCACGACCTGTTGTTTTAAAGTTATGTGATGCCTTTTTCTGTATTGCACAATTCTGGAGGATGTTGCTCCTTTAACCGAGTCACTGTCACGACTGTGTCTTTCCTGTGTGCCACTGTGAATGGGTTCTGGTGCTGCATCATCATTATCATCATCATCATCACTATCACTGAGATAAGAGTCCAAAAGGTGAATGCATATCATCATCATCTGTTCCAGTTCCACAGTCTTCAACGGGGTTCTCGGAATCCAATGACAGAATGTTTTGTGTATTTGCGATCTTCTCCAGGAGGCTGTCCATCACTTGCCGGTCATTACTGTTGGCTACTTCCTCCTCAACGAGATACCCATTGAAATGTAATGTGGTCACTATGGATTTGCATTTCTCAATCAAGTCTTGTACATCATTGACACGATTCATGGAATCAGTCATCATCAACAGATGCAATGCATGCACAACACAGTGATTACAGTGTTCCACCCATAGCATGCAACTAGCTTTCTTCATGTTCTCTGCTCCATCATGTGTCGAGAAAAGTTTCACCGTTATGTCAATGGCAAAATCCTCAAGTTCTCTGTGGACATGCTGTGCCACGGCTTCCCCAGTGTGGTTAGTCAACACTTTACAAGACAATGTAACTGCGAAAGTCCCAACCCACGTTAATATAGGCTAGGTGGATACCAAGGTAAGGGCAACATTTGTATTTGTCAGTCCATCCATCAAACATAATACAGATTGAAAGCACTGTACAGAGGTCATCCTTTACTTTGGTTTTTAATAAGCTGTATACATCATGTAGAGCTTTACCACGTAAGCTTCTCTCATTAGGTATTTTCATACTTGGGAAATCCTTGGAGAAGAAAAGTTGGAATCCCTCTTTGTTGACTGACTCAAAAGGGATCATATCCAAAGAAAACCATACCAAGGCATTGTGAACCAGTTCAAAATCAGAGAAAGCTGGCCGCACACTACCAGTACCACCACCAAGACTTAAATTAATAGTTGTTTGCTTCAGTTTCTGTAGTTTGCTACCCTCATGTACATCTATGTTATGAATGTGGATTAAATGTTCCATTAAGGATGTAGTAGCTGTCTGCAGGACATAACTTTTAACTTTGCTAATGTGCACAGTAGACTGAGCTTTTGCGTACATTGCTTGCTGTGCATCTAAGCAAAGGGAACAGAAATATTTATTGTCATCAAGCAAGATAGCAGAAACTGAACCTGGCTCACCTGAATATGTACATGGGACCTGTGTTTTAACTTACAGTGAGCCAAAGTACTTCCAAACAATAGACTTACTATTGCCGTGAGACCTCAATTTTGGAGCAACAAACAGATTGCATATTTCAGATTTCTCACTTCGCAACAGCAGTGATGTACTTACATATTTGTTAGTTTTACGATGAGGTGATGCACCAGCCATAATTAACTCTGACAGCTTCTACACTACTACTACTCAGTACTGGCCTTTCTTTAACAAACTGGAACATATGAATGTGTAACAAAACCACAGTATTATGAAATAGGATAATGCACATGGTATAAGTAGTGAATATATGTATAAAGTAAAATACCACCAAGTCAGCACTTGAAAAGACAAGAACAGGATGTGATGTCCAGCACAGACAAGAAAACTGTTATTCAACCAGGAAGTAAATGCACATTTCAATCAACATAACACGGTTCCATGACAAGACATGGCATAGTGCATACACAGAACTTTAACAGAATGATGCTGCAGTGCAGTACCAGTAGCACACAACACATGAGCACTGTGAAAGTAAAAGTTACACCACGGTCGTGACTCATGCCGCGACTACCAATGTGTTCATGGTTACCTGCATAAATGCTGCAAGTTCCCCTACAGTGCCCGTCCCGTCCCACCCTGGCAAAATAGAACATACACCCCAGTAAGGGAAGGGGTTTTGCACAGCTGGGTCTGCTCCACCAAGTCTTCCTGCATCTGATTCATTCAGAAAATGTCTATTTCTTGATGAATTAATGTTGTAGACTCCGGCCTGTCTTTCCCATTTCACTTCCTCAATACAAAGTGTCAATCCGATCAAGAAGGTGAGCCTTCATTGCTTCCTCCAGCTTACATTTCAGGTAATCTACCTCATTCTGCAATACAAAATATTCTTGTAGGGCCCAGGCATAGGTAGTATATGATGCAATATTCCTGCAGCAGCCAATTTCATAGCTAAAAACAAGTGTGTAATTGCATTTAAACATCACCTATACATGTGATATTAGAATTCTGTCACATCACTAAGGTATGGAAAAAAGTATAAACTAGTGGTGCAACCGCTTATTTACCATAATTCTGGACTGCACCCCTTTACTATGGAACACTGAGCGAGATGACAGACAGCAAGGCTGCATGGCATCATTGCTGTAATGTTCATCCCTTAAGTAGTATGTACCGTTAAAACATGATCTCATAAATACTGCAATGTGAATCACACATCACTGAACCTTGACCTTCGCTACTGCTGCTTCAGTCTGAAACAAAAATACAGAACTGACAATAAATGGTGAGAGAGCTAAGAAAACATATGAAATAAAATACATGAGGATAATGTATGGTCTTAACCATGCTGTAAAGACTTCAAGAGGTTGCCATTACACTGTGGTAAACATTGAAAATGTAGCTCCAGAGGTTTACATGTCATGGCAAACAGCAGCTCAAGACTTTTCAGCGTGGTAATCAGTATATCCAAAGATGACACAATATATCACAGTGGATACAGACTACCAAGAAAAACTCATTGCAGACTGAATTACTTTTATGACTGAGTCTTAAATTTCCATTTGTAAGGCAAATGGGAAGATTGATTCTTAATTTATGTAACAATGCTTATTGAGCTGCTCTTCTTATGCATTCCATCATCAAACAGGAAGATTGATTCATCAGGATGTTTATTGAGCTGGTCTTCTTAAAGGAAAGCTGACCAAATTGGGGGTTGCCACCCACAAAAGGATTACCCTGGTTTAGCTTTTCATAGTGAAGATGGTGTTCTTCTAGGGCCACAACTTACTGTATTTTAATTTGGAAAAGTAGTCTGCGACCCAAAAGTATGGTGGATGGGGGTTGAGGGTGCTCCTTGACTGTATAGGTGCAGCACGCACTGTTCACTTCAGTACAACTTCATGGAAGTGAACAGTGTGGCATCGCACCTTTACAGAAAATGGAGCCCCCCCACCATACTTCCGGGTCACAGACTTTTCAAAACTAAAATACAGTAAGTTTTGGTGCAACAAAAATACAGTTTTTAATATAACAGCTAAACCAGGGGTAAGCCTTGTGGGGCCCAGAGGGTGGAGGCTGGAGCACCCCCACCTAATTTTGACAGCTTTCCTTTAAGCAGTCTGAAACCAAACAGGAAGATTGATTTGACAATAATGTATACTGACTTGCTGCTCTTCTTACGCATTCCATGATGAAACAGGAAGATTGATTCATCAGCATGTTCATTGATCTGGTCTTCTTAAGCATTCCATCATCAAACAGGAAGATTGATTCATCAGGATGTTTATTGAGCTGGTGCTGGTCTTCTTAAAGGAAAGCTGACCAAATTGGGGTTTCCACCCACAAAAGGATTACCCCGGTTTAGCTTTTCATAGTGAAAACGGCGTTGTTCTTGTGCCACAACTTACTGTATTTTAATTTGGAAAGGTAGTCTGCAACCCAGAAGTATGGTGGATGGGAGTCGAGGGTACTCCTGGACTGTAGAAGTGCGGCACGCACTGTTCGCTTCAATACAAATAAATGGAAGCGAACAGTGCGGCATCGCACCTTTACAGAAAATGCCCCCCCCCGCCATACTTCGGGGTCACAGACTTTTCAAAACTAAAATACAGTAAGTTGTGGCATGACAAAAACACACTGTTTTTAATATAACAGCTAAACCGGGGTAAACCTTGCGGGGCCTGGAGGCTGGAGGCTGGAGGCTGAAGCACCCCCTCCTAATTTCGACATCTTTCCTTTAAGCAGTCTGAAATCAAACAGGAAAATTGATTCTACAACATTTATTGACTTCAATTTATTTTTATCTTCAATATTTTTCCTCAAAGCTGAACATTGACTACTGTGAGCATTCCACTCTGTTATACCACTGATATGACATAGTTAAGAAAGGATAACAACAGAGTGATGTCATATCAATGCAGGAGCGTAGCCAGGGATTTCAGATCTGCACGCCAAGTGGACTCACTGCTACCCCATCCTCCCTTGTGAAGGTGCGCTACCCCCCCCGAGTGTAGCCAGACAATATACAAATGTACACCAGGATTGTGTTTGTTGCCTCATTTGCCACAATAAATACAACTTTTGTACCTCATGACAGTGGTTGTTGCCATGCATGGGTAAACACAAATGCCATGCATTGTTCCCTAAGACACTCACATACCAGCCCAGAGCCTGTAAAGTTGTATTGTCCTTGGGATGCAAAGAGACAATTAGGGACCAGTCCTTCTAGTTTTGACTCCTATGAATAAAATTACAGAAATGTTCAATATTTTCTTTGTTAGTTTTAATGGAAAAGGAAGCAGTTCAGAGCCTATTTGCTACCCCCCTTAAATAAAATTGCACACCATTGAGTGCTTGGAGTATGTCTGCTTACACCCGTGTATCAATGACAATACAAGGTTGGAAGGAGTCACTTTCTATTTACTGCTAAATAGTAGTACAGGCCTCACTACCCCACACTATATTATTCTTATAAGGCAAGGGTAGTATAGCCTAGTCAGCATTGCATCTGCTGACAAATACTATTGTACATTACCATCACGTGCATAGAAATCAACTGCATTAGTTTTTTTTTACAGTCTTACTTTCTTTTGTAGTGTCCGTTCCCATTGTCTATCAACTACTGTCCCCCAAGGTGAGACAGATATTGAGCCAGGGATGATGGATTGGCATTTACTTACCCCTTGTTCACTCCACTGATACCCAAAACAGAAGTCTCAAAGAGGCAGCTGATGTCAAGTCTCCCATATCCAGCTCTGAACAACACATCTGATGACTGAGAACTCCCACTACACTGTAGTCATGACTCTTATTCTTCACTTCAGGATCTTCCTTGCCTTCAGACCTCTCAATCAATGACAGTACTGGAACTGGTGCCCTAAATATAATATTAAATAAAAATATCACTTTTATTATTGCTGTGTTCCTCCCCCCCAGAGGTGTGCACTTGCAACAAATTTTACCCCAAATCAGAAAGACTACTGGCCTACACTTCCCCAGCTGAACAACTTTACTTCTGTTAGCATCTGGGTCATCAATAAAAAAGGTAGTTTTATACACACAGTGGTGTTGTAGTAGTAGTACTGCAGTAGCAAAGGCAAACAACTTGCTGAGATGCATAGCTAGGAGGATCAGTAGTAGGAGAGAGGAGGTTATATTGCTCTTGTACAGGTCACTAGTAAGGATGCATATATTATAGAGTATAGAGTTCAGTGCAGGTATCTTCACCTGAAAAAGGACATTAACTTGCTGGAGATTGTCCACAGGAGGGTTACAAAGATGATAGTCAGTCAGCAGGGAAAGGCATACATGACGTTGATGGCACTGAACATGTACTTCCTGGAAGACAGAAGAGAGGGGGTCATTAATTGGGACTTCCAAATACTTGAAAGGGATAAATAAGGTTGATAAGGAGAGTGTCTTTAAGCTGAGTGGCAACCATAACACGAAGGGGAACAGTCCTAAGCTTGAGGCTGGGAGGCTTAGAACAAGCAGTTCCACACAGAGAGAGTAGAGGATACTTGGACTGCACTTCTGCAAGAGGCCACCTCATTGTAGACAGTGGACAGCTTTAAGAGAGGCATAGGGGGAAGGTAAGGATCGTGGGTTGGGAGGGAGGACAGGTACATTAGCTCAAGCTGTGTACCCTGCAGTACAAGCAGACTTGATAGACCAAATAACCTTCCTCGGCTGGCTTCTTCATATGTTTGTATGTAAAAAGGGACCAGATTTTCATCCATGAAAGCATTCCACAAGCCACCTTGGGTGTTATGGACATACAGTACACAGGGCTTGCAGCATGTTTCGAGTGACATTCGGCATAAGTCCTTAGATCACCAGAGGACAATATGCTATCAGATGCCTTGAGCAGGATTTCTCAGGGCCATCATGAATGGACCCTGGATCCCCTAGTCCCAACACCTAGGAATCTTTTTTTTGCAATGGGACCCTCCAGAGATAGACTTCTTGCAGCCCCAGACTATCACCAGCTTCCTCAGTGGGATGCCAGGTGGCTGCTTTGCATATCTGAAATGTTGCATATTTTAAATAAATGAAAAGTCACTATGAAAACAGTATTTGGGGGGACTTACCATATGAGAGGAGGCTGAGGGAGTTGAACATGTATTCACTGGAGGAGGGGAGGGACGGGAGGACATGACTGAAACCTTTAAGTACATGAAAGGAATAAACAAGACATGTACAGAGGAGCTGTTCAAAGTAAGGAAGGGGAAGGGAGGGACACCAGGGGACATGATATGAGACTGGAGGGAGGAAGGTTCAGGAGGGAGATGAGAAGACACTTTTTTACAGAGAGGGTGGTGGCTGGGTGGAATGCGTTACCTACAGAAGTGGTATCCAGTAGAACAGTGGACTGCTTCAAAAGGGGATGGGACAGGACAAGAGGGAGGGTCAATGAAAGGGAAGGGTGGAAGTGAGGGACAGCTGCAGAATAAGGGGTACTAGCTGCACAATCGAGCAGACTTAAAAGACTTCTAGGCCTTTATCTGCTGGCAAATTTCGTATGTTCGTATATCTCTAATAAGGGTATATCCCTGGCAGCAGCCAGGGAAGCACTAAGCAGCTGTACCTCTAGTCAAATGAACTCTCAGGCCTGAGGGGGTTACTTTTCATAGCAGTCACATTATTGCTTCTTAGAGTGAGTTATCTAGCACATTATCACTTAACTAAAACAGAATTTCTGTTTTCACACAGTTTAAGGGCTATGATTATGAAGTTACTAAGGCAGTGTGAAAACTCTGATTTATAAGCTAGAAAACATGAGTTACTTTGCAGGCAGTCAAAATACCTCTCTGCAAACCCCTGTGGCTACTGGCTACTATTCAATAAATCCCTATTTTAGGGATCAGCAACAACAGAATGGATGGAGAAAAGCAGTTATTAGTTCTGCCCATTTACAAAAAAGGAAATAGCAGGGCATCTTCTGAAGATTACAGACTTAGATGTTTGAGATCAGTACCCGGAAAGCTTATGGAGAAACTTATAAAGGCCAGGTTGAAGGGTGAAACTTTTGCCTTGGGTTTACAAGACACACACTCACACACACCCACAGCATGGGTTTAACAGAGGATGTTCTTGCTCTTGCACAACAAATCTTATTTTTTGAATCTGTCAGTTCTAGTTTTGGATGCTGGAAGACCATGTGATGTCATATTCTTGGACTTCAAGAAAGCTTTTGACACTGCTTGACACACACTGTGTACTACTACATAAACTGAAAGCTGTTCTTATCTGGTTAAATGGGTACATTCATGGTTAGTATTAGTGAACAGGACACAACACAATGATTAAGAATTCTTATCTGAGAGAGTTTAACCAGAGTGGAGTACCCCAATGGTCTGTTCTGGGTCCCGTCCTTCCAGCTGCTTCATTCATGAAAAATTGCTGATGACACAACAGGTTGACTGGACAAAAAAGAATAAAATGTAGCTGCTCACTACTGAATGAATTAAGTGTACGGTGTGTGTTACCTCTAGGTAGGTTGGGTCGTAATAATAACCCTAGAAGACCCTACTACCTGATGAATCAACCCCCTGCCACCAGAAGTACGCTATGAAAAATAAATTAACGACTGGACCATCCACCATCTCAACAAGTCTCACCTGCTGGCACTGGCCTGGCGTGGCCTAGAATGCCTGGGGTTGGGGACCGGTGACACGCCTCACACAGACACAGGGAGGAGGAGGATGATCTATCACACATGCCAACACACTGGGCACATGGACAGCAGGCATGGGTCACTAATAGTAGTGACAAGTCCTCAGGCCTCCTGCTCTCTTCCTTTTCAGAATTCGTTTACAATGCAGCCTTGGCTTGCAGCAGTGGCTAGCCATTGGTTATGGGCACCCACATGCACCCCAAGTCACTGACCTTGTGACCAACGGCGATGACGAATTAATATACTTGACTGTCCATAGTCAGCAGTCTCCGTGCCGTCCCAATGTCGATCTCTCTCTCTCTCTTTGACTCTTCTTCTGTGCTGCAGCTGTACACTTCCACAAATGCACACTAGCCCTACAGCTTCCTCTCCAGTCTCCTCAAGCTCAGCCTCAACAGCGATGGACTCGATCGATTGCTCGCTCGCCTCGCAGTCGCACACGCTCCCCGCCAATGCCTCGTGCATCCTGAATGATCACAGCAGCTCTCCGACTGGACTCCTCCTCCGACTCATCATCATTGGTGCATATTTCATGCCACAGGAGCCAGAAGGAGCATTATTGGGCCATTTGGGGTGATGCGAGGCAGATGGACAGGATGGCACTTACTTGTAAAAAAAAAAATACATATTCTCAGCCTGCCGTAGGTGCCAAACTGACAATGTGACATGTGCAAGTGTGAGACATGCCCCCGCCCACTCCCTGCGCTCACAGCAAAAAACTGCAGCATGTCTGTCCGTAATTGACTTGTCTCACAGACTCACTGTTAGTTTTAAGTTTATAACGGAATCGCCGACTTACAAATTATGTGACTCCAGCATAATATGACTGCAATTCAAAGCAATTGCAACTAATTGCAACTGCATTGAATTGCAGCTGATGATTCTGACAGCCGACGATGGCTCCGGGGTCTAGCTGGGCTTCTCTGACTCAGAGTCAGAGTCTGTAGAGCTGGAACTTTAACTGGGACTGTAACCAGGACAGATTAATTCATAGCACAGCGAGTATAATAGCACTTGATGACTGGCAAATGTACCTTATTTATTTATGTGGTGATATGCAAAAAAACACAAAAAATAAATTAACTTGGTGACTGGCAAAATGTACCCTATTTATTTGGTGATATGGTATGCAAAAAAACAAAACAAAATAAACTTAGCATCCTCTTATACGCGGGTCATTAGTGTTTCTTAAGTTTACTCACAGCAACTGGTGGGGGGTAAACTTATACCTGAGTCAGCTTATACATGGGTATATACGGTATATAATGTAATGGCTTACATGGTTTTGCAAGACTGAAAGGATAATCCATTCAATATAACAGGCATTTTGTTTATTTGTTGGTGCCATTTTCACTATATAGTAGTTACCATGTGTGCTAGACAAACATGCGATAAAATGTCGTTGAGCAATTCACAGTATTATTTATGACAACTTCTTTGTAGAAATGTCAAGAAAAGTAAAAATGTGGAATGTACACTGAGATAGAAGTATTTTGTTTGGCAAAGTTCAAAGAATAATTGCAAAATGAGTTTGCATTTTTGGGGGGTTTTCTGTAGCTACAATTTATTTATGTTGAATAATAAAATAAAATTTTGTGCAGGATGTGTTTTTTGAGTAGCTGATGTTTGGCAAACCTATTTGAAAGCTTGTGAAAATGAAGATTCAGTACAGAAATGCTAAGTTTATATAAAATACACACCCATAATAGGTGAAAAAAGGGACTTACCTGCTGCAGGGCGCTGGGGTAGGAGTCAGAGGGAGTGACGCCAAGGTACCTGTAAACATAAAACATAGAAATAGTTCACAAAGGATCCACAGCTTTTAGAGGGTCCAGAAGGACAGAAGGGACAGTCTAAAAAAAGGTATACACATCTGATAAGGTAGGAGCCCTTGTCTGGTCAGACCTGTAAAAATAAAAGAGAACGAGGTTAGAGTGGAACAAGAAAAGCAGTAAGAAAGCAGAAGGATAAGAAAGGGATTGATGTTTGGGGAAGGTGGGCTCAGCTAGATTCCCTTGCCTCTGTGATGGTCGAATGGACAGTATTTGAGTTAGCATACCAGGTGGGCTAGTAAAGTTAGTGGGTGGCTAGTAGCCCTTTTGATGATAAAGGCTTCATTGGTGGCCAGTAGGGGAAGGAAATGTCCTGGGGGGGATGCCATTATGGTAAAAATAGCTCTGGTCCTACTGCATCCAAAACAGAAAACCTTACATCTCTATGTTATAGCATTGCTGAGAAAATTAATTTTAAGGATAGTCAGGCATCAATTGGATGATTTCCCTGAACTGAGTTTAGAGGTACAGACCAACAAAAAAACACAACAATGTGCCACAAGCCATGTGATACCAACCCAGATCATACTTTTTTATGCTGTGTGGTGTATGGGTGTTGTCATACGACAAGCCTGCCTTACAAAAATCTGTATTTTGTATTTCTGCAGCTCTGCAGGGATGACCGGAGATAATTTTTGGACCATTTTTGCATCACAGTTGTAATGTTTGTGTTCCTGCAGTGTGACATTGGGGTCTCAATTTAGTCTATTCAGGATCAGTAGTAATAGCCCAGGTCCCACTGCATCCAAAACAGAAAACCTTATGTCTCTATGTTGTGGCATTGCTGAGAAGATGAATTTTAGGGATAGTCAGGCCTCAATTTGGTGATTTTTTTGAATTTTGTTTAGAGGTACGGACCAACAAAAAACACGACAATGTGCCACAAGCCATGTGGTACCAACCCAGATCATACTTTTTTATGCTGAATGGTGTATGGGTGTTGTCATGTGACAAGTCTAGCTTACAAAAACCTATATTTTGTATTTCTGCAGGTCTGCAGGGGTGACTGAAGATCGTTTTCGGACCATTTTTGCATCATAGCTGTAATGTTTTTGTTCCTCCGGTGTGACGTTGGGGTCTCAATTCAGTCCATACAGAGTCAGAAGTGGTAGCCCAGGTCCCACTCCATCCAAAACAGAAAACCTTACATCTCTATGTTGTGACGTTGCTGAGAAAATGGGTTTTTGGGATGGTAAAGCCTCATTTTGATGAATTTCCAGAATTGTACTGTGAAGTACAAACCAACAAAAACACATGTCAGTGTGCCACAAACTATGTGCTACCAACTCAGATCAGGCTTTTTCATGAAGTATGATGGTGGGGTGTTGTGACATGACATAACATGCCCAAGTTACACAAACATATATTTTGTATTTTTACAGGTACACAAGGGTGCAATGGCATGATTTTTTTGGTCATATTTGTGTTGTTTGTCTACCTGAGGTATGCCTTTGGGGTTTTGTTTTGGTCCATACATGGTCTGGTGTAGTAGCTGAGGTCCACTGCATCAAAAAAGAAAACCTTATGTCTATTTCTTGTGTCATGGCTGAGAAAATGATTTTTAGGGATGGCATGGCCTCAGTTAGCTATTTTTTTCTCTTTTTGGAAGTCTGTGGATACAATTTTCTGTTGAGCAAAATAAAAACAAAAAAAATTTGTCTGGATGTAATTTCCGAGTATCTGGGGCTTACTAAACCTATTTGCAAGCTGGAGATAATGGATTTGTAATATGTAAATGCAACATTTTGAAAAGCTAAACCCAATAATCCCATTATACACTGATGGAGCTGCAACATAGTGCAGAAGGTTCTTTTTTTTTAGTTGTTTAACCAGGAGTAGCACACTAAGCTGAAAGCTGTTTTTACAGGTGCAACCTGGGAGCACAGGGAAGTTAAGTGACTTGCTAAGGGTCACACAGCACGTAAGTGGAAGTTGTGGGATTCAAACCCAGGTCTGGTCTGCTGGATGTCACAAGATTTGCAGCTCAGAGTCTTAAACCACTGCACTATACTGCCTCCCTTACCACAGTATCCATGCATCAAACATTTTCCCCACACATAATAGATTCTATCAATAGATGTTAGAGACAGCAGAATTAATGAACATAACCCATATGCTGTCTCTGACATATATGGCTCAAATGTATGGAAAAAAATGATTGATTCAAGTATACTGTGTCAAGAGACTCTCGACCCCCTTCTGAGCCCCTTTCTGCTGCAGTAGTAATATTATACAGCAGCATCTTGCAATATGTAGCAGAAGATCCTCATTGATTCACTAGCTTTGCTTACTGGGCTGGATATTCAGACTGCACCAGGCAGGGGCGCAAGCCTGGGTGCAGCACAACTGGAATGTGCTCGTGCATGGACTGGGCAATATTCAATGGTGCTGTGCCATGGCTCAACACCATTGAATATGGCACTGGGGCTGCCTGCACTGTGCACGGTGCAGTGGCACTGCACCAGCGCAAGTGGCAAGTGAGGGGCAGGGGTATGCGCCAGCACAAGTGCAGGTGCACTAGGCGTATGAACCATGATATTCAGCACTGAGCATGCAAATGAGGCCATTATGCATGCAAGGTGCAAATGGGGCCATTTGCATGTCATTATGGCTTCATTTAAATGCAGGTGCCCTGATTCCCAGTGACTTGTGCCTGGTGCCCTGCCAGACAGCAGCCATCAGGGAACGACTCCCCCTGCCCTGGGCAGGCAACGTGCCCCAATGCCCGATAACAGGCATATAATAAACAAATCCCTGGTGGTCTAGTGGACCCTGCCCCAGCTCCCGATCGTGGGCATAACATAATTAAAACCCTGGTGGTCCAGTGGACCTGCTCCCCTGCCCGATCACAGGCAAATGAATAAATTAAATCCCTGGTGGTCCAGTTGACCCGATCCCCAGCCCAATCATGGACAAATTAATATATTAAATCCCTGGTGGTCCAGCGGTGCCTCCTCACCCACCCACCCAGACCCGCCACTACACCCCTCCCCGGTCAGTGGCGGGTGGCAGTTGCCACCTGAGAGCTACCCGTTACTCACCGACGACAGCATACAGTATGGCTGTACACTTGTTGGTCCACTACATTGGGCCAATGGGCATGCTGAACCATACCGCTACACAGTTACAAAATGTGAATGGTTCATTCACATGTCTGGACTGTGTAGTACAGTACGGTCTGCACTCCCATTGGCCCACGCAGTGGACCAATAGGTGTACAGCTGTACTGTATGCTGTCAGTCAGCGGTGGGGAGCTGCCACCCACCGCTGACCAGGAAGGAGTGGGGTAGTGGGTCTGAGTGGGCAGGTGGGGAGGGAATACCACTGGACCACCAGGGAATATGATTAAACCACCGGCCCATGATCAGGCTGGGGATCGGGTCCACTGGACCACCAGGGAATGTAGTTATAACCAAAGCCCGTGATTGGGCAATAAGTTAGGGTCCACTGGACCACCAGGGATATCTTCACCAATGAACTCAGTAAACACTGTGGCGAGAGCTCTGTGGTACAGTACGTGGATGATGCCGTCATTTACCGCCCCTCCTCTAATCTAGAAGATCTCTGCTCCTGTCTACAAGATGACCTGAGATCCCTAGAGCAATGGCTTCTCACTAATAGAATGGTCATTAATGCTAACAAGACCAAGGCCATGCTGTTTGGACCTAGAGCCCTTGGTCATGACAGAAGCCAACATCTCCAACTGACTACTGCTTCAGGCAGTAGACTAGAGGTGGTCGAATCATTAAAATACCTTGGCCTTACCCTGGACCAGGGCTTCACCCTCAAGTACCATGTAGATCAGGTAACTAAAAATATTCATGTGAAACTCAGGACTCTATACAGTTTGAAAGACCAGTTGATAGCAGCTGCCAGGGCCTCTATTGCCACCAGCGTCCTACTCCTGACCATTACCTACGCGGCCGTGGTGGTCCAGGGAGTAGCCAGACAAGAGACGAACCGACTCCAAGTTCTCTATAACAAGGTGGCTCAGTTCACCACACAATCCTGCCACAGGACCCCTCACTGCAACACTTTGTCACAACTAAAATGGCCCTTCTGGAAGCCTGGCTTCAGTACCCACTACTCTGCCAAACCTTTAAGTTACTTATCCGCTCCCCTCCCCCCCAGCCTCTCCAGACTCAGTGCCCTAAAGAGTAACCCTAGGCTCCTCTGCACGATGGACCGGACACTCCTAGCAGTGCTCAGGGTCAGAACCAAGGCGGGGGGCAAGTCGTTCGCCCACACCGCCCCCACCCTATGGAACTCCTTGCCCCCTGGAGTCCAGGAAGCTGCCTTCCTCAACAGCTTCCGCACAAGAATTAAGGCACATATTATGTCCACCTCAAAGTGCAACTACTAAAGAAAGGGGGCACCCAAGCATAAGCCCAAAATATTACTGCCCTACACCCATCAATGAAACAGGGGGCTACACCCCCCCTACACTTTAGGGTAGTATCTCTTATGATTGCACTAACCAAATGTTGAACTCAGCATATGTAACCAGCTGAGATACAACTATGTGTAACCCTGTAGTATGTTTGTATGGCCTCTTTGTAATGTATTATGTTGTAATTTTTACCACGTAAACCCGGGTCGCCCCTGAAAAAGGGACCTTCAGGGCCCAGTGGGCTCACCCGGTTACCAAAATTTAATAAATAAATAAATAAAATTACATTATGCCCGTGATTGGAAGGGGGGGGCATGATGCCCATACTGTGTCTCAGGAGGTTGGGTGGTCACCCACAGCAGGCGGCTGCCATGTTGCACCCAGCAATACGGTGGCCAGCCTGTAGGTGTCCTCTGACTTGTGCCTTTTTTTTGGGGCACATCTTTACACCCCCCCATGTGGTGTGAGGCGTGTTTGTGCCTACTTATGCACAGCACATCAGCACATCCCGGGCTGAATATCGGGATATGCAGCATATATTTTTTTTTTTTTTCATTTTAGCTTTTGTTGACCAGGTAAGTGCACTAGACAAATCCTGCCTATTTTCAGGCATGACCCGGGGGAAGGGGATATAGATGAATGCCAACTGACCTTGAACCAGATTAAGCTGTTGGTGGTATTTTTAGTGAATGAGCATATATGTAACCCTGTAGTATGTTTGTATGCCCTCTTTGTAATGTATTATGTTGTAATTTTTACCATGTAAACCCATCGTGCAGAGGAGCCTAGGGTTACTCTTTAGGGCACTGAGTCTGGAAAGGCTGGGGGGGAAGGGAGGGAATATGCATGGGCACGTCCCCCCACACTTGCGCCACATATATTACTGGTGCGCCCCGGCACATCGGGAATTGCACAGCACACCATCTCCCTTTGAATATTGCACTGGGGTGCATCAGTGGGTTGTGCATGGTGCAACACTATTGCACCATGCGCAGCCTCTTTGAATATCCCACCCACAGTATTTACTAGTATTTGTTATTGCTTTCTACTAGCATTTTTAGCAGAGTTGGGAGTTGGGGGTATGTATTTGTAATTATAATAATTATAATAATTCACTAACACATGTGGTAGAAATAATATACCCATAATAATCACAAATTCCATTCATTGACATGTTTCTATTAGCATGTTTACTTTATTATTGGCATTGAAAAAAGAGGGGGGATTCAGCAATGCAGTGGTGCTGCTGCAGCATGTATCTATATTCATTATGTGTTGACAGCAGCATCAGTGTTGTGGCATGCATAAATGTTCATCATGATGTATGAATAAATGAAAGAGTAGCTTGCAAATGAATCTGCAGCCAAAACACTTTTTATATCACTATTTCCAAAACACTGTACATTTGGTGCAGCATTTGCAGGGAGGTGAGCAGTTCTGTCGTCTGCAGTCAAAACCAATGTGTTAGCACTACTTGCCCAGCCAGGATAGTGGAGACATGAACAGAAAGACACCTTTTCAAAATGGTATGCTTAGTTTCTTTTTCAAAAAATGAATAAGACAGTTCTCTTGGAGGCATGTACACTTTATTGACTAGAATGACAAAAAAAACCAAAAGAAAACAAACTGGTGTATTGTTCTCGGGGGCTGAGATCACTTTTGTTTTTTAGCTGATCTTAAACAAACACATTTATTTAAAAAGTTAAGGTCTATAGTTGCAAGAAACTTGGCATTTTAAAGAAATAAACAGTTTGGCATGATTAAATTACATTTATTTGGTGGTAATGCTAGTTTGTACAACTCGATCGCTTGGGTGGGACTTCCAGTTTACTCGGGAGTTTGAAAACTTTTCAAACTGAAAAAATAAAGTTTTTCAGCTCATAAAAAACACTATAAACCATGGCCTGGATATTCAAACTGCTCCCAAAAAGTGCGCAGCAGGAGCAAGCGCAAGTCCACAGTGCCCATGCACAAGAAGCATGATATTCAAAAACTGCGCAGGTCAAGATGCCCCTGCAGCACACGACTGAATATTGCACCACCTGTGCCATAGCACAACCAGGGATGTGTAGTTGCACAGTTCAGATGTGCCATAGCGCAACCAGGGATGCTCAGTGGAGCAGTCCAGATGTGCCATAGCGCAACCACGGATGCCCCGTGGAGCAGGGCAGCAGTGCAACAGCACAACCAGGGATGCGCAGGGACAGGGTGCAGGGACCCGCCACCCATTCCACAGATGGGCAGAGGAGCACACAGCAGAACAGACATCACCCCCCACACCCCTGTACTGCACAACCGCTGGAGAGCCGGAATAACCACCGGCCCATGAATACCAGCAACCAACCCACAGCTGAGGCATGGTGCCCCAGCACACCCCATGGCAAGCTGTGACTGACACACAAGGAGGGCCGACCACCCCATGCCACACCATCCCACCAATGCAGAGCACACCCTGCACCACGATCCCCATACACCCTGCCCAGGAGTGGTGCCCAACAGTTCAGGACACCCCTTGCATGCCACCACCCCCACTGTGACAATGCAACCCTATGCATCATGGAGCCATGCAAGGCAGCCCCACCATGAGCACCCTGCAGTGGGCGGCAGCAGACAGCGATGCAACAACTGCATACACAGTGCTGCCCTGCACATCCCCCCCGAGGTACAGCTGAGAGACCGACCATGCATCGGCACATGAGGTACCTCACATGCGACAGGGCATGCCCTTGACCCCACCACCAGTGGTACAGCACCCTGCACACCGTCTCAAGGACACATCCCATCCAAGCACTGGCCACAACAGCCAGCACAGACACACACAGTGTTGCATGGAAGCATGCACCACACAGGATGCAACACAGTGCATGGACAAACAACAACCCATACCTAAGGGCACACCAACACTGGGACACAGTAACAGGTCAACCAAGCCACTGGCATGTGGCCATGGCAGCCATGTACACACGGCCAGCACCCCTACATGGCACAGGTGTGCCAGCCACCCTGCGCAGGCACCATGGAAGCTGTATGCCACCAGCATGTGGCCAGAGCACAAGTGACAGACAGTGGAGCACATCCCCTGCAACAGACACAAGTGACAGCATGGAGGTGGGACAACAACAACAGAGGCCACAGTGCCACCCGAGGCAGACGTGCACCATACCAGTGACAGGAAGCAACCCGGCATTGTGCTGGGTACAGTGGCTGTCCAGCATGGACAGCCACCACTGACATGCCAGCAGACTGTGCGGATCACAGACATGCAATGGTGTCAGCTGCACAGGCCATGGATGGTCTGACAGGGGTGCCATGCACACAGTGCATGCAATGTGGACCACTGCACACAGTCATCCAGTGCACAGGGAACAACACACAAACCACAGACAGTAACTGATAGCTACACTCACACCATAGGCACTTCCCCTATGGACACACACACACGCTCATGCCTGCCCCACCCCTGACGCCATGCACACCACTGCAGCTGAGCACCTGTAGCATGCTGCAAATCAGAGACCACAACAGTAGGCATAACAAATCAAATGTATTTTTTCAAGGTACAAAAAACTATATACAGCAATATACATAAGGGGGGGTGAGGGCCACATACCAGGTGGGGGTTGGTAAGGGGCAGGGGTAAACAAATGGTAGAGGGAAGAAGGGGTGTGAGGGTGGGTCCAGGGGGGTAGGCTGTTTCTTGGGGCATGGAGGGCTTAGCGGCCACTCCGCTTCTCGCTCCTGTGGTGCCTCCTGGTTCGCCACCTCCGGACACTGTGCTGGTCCAACCTCTAGTTGGAGGAGCTCCTGCATGGCCTTCTCCAGCCGCATCAGCCGCTGTCTACCTATGACAAGGGAGCAGAGTCAATAAGTGTGAATGTCCATTCCCCTGCAGCCCACCCATTGTGCATGGCATACAGCCGTGGGACACGCCCCTGTGATGGTGTGCGACCACCCACAGTGATCGTACCACATGACCTGCCTACCCAGGCACACACAGATGCACACACCCACCACCCAAGTCCTGCACAGCACCACCATGGCTGTACAGTGACATGGCTATGTGGTGCGAAGGCAGTGGCACAGCCATGCACCCAGTACACACATGGACCACCATTGATGCACTCTCAGACATGCAGTCCCACTGGACAGTGCTGACTGTAACAAGTTGTGTGCATGGCAGTGGTGTCAATGGATGGTGGCCATGCCCCGCTGCCCGCCCTGTTACACAGCATGCAATAGTAATCATGGATGTAAGGCACTCACCATCATCAGGCTGGTCCCTGCGTCTGTCTTGTCTGGCAGCCCTCCCGGCCTGCTGCTCATCTTGGAGCAGCCTCCTCTCCCTCACCCGCCGGCCATCCTCTGGGCCTAGGGTGCAAACATGGAGAGAAGAACATCAGTAAAATCTGGTAGCAAAGTCTTCCTGCCCCCCGTGTGTGTGCAATCCCACACAGCCATACCCATCCTCCCCCCCACCCCGATACCACCACCATGGCCAACACTGGATGGCCCCCCCATGTGCTGGACACATGCCACCGTGATACCTGTATGGATGTTAACAGTGTATGGATGGGGCACCTACCTGGCCATGGCACCGTGCCCCTCCTGGCATGTGCATGCAGGTGGGAAAACCTGTCTGGGTCCTGCTGCTGCAAGTCACCATAGCGGTGTCTGCACTGCTCTGCCATCCTCTCCATTCCTGTGGCCTCCTACAGGGCCACCACCATCTCCTCCCACACCACACTCCTGGCCCTGTCCAGGGGTGCCTCCCCAAATAGGGCAGCAGCATGGGGCTCCACCAACTGGACCAGATTGGCCAGTTCAAGTTGGCTCCAGATGAGTGCCTTTCTCCTTGCCATCCTGTACAGTTTTGGTATCAAAATGGTACTCTGTAGCACACGTTCACCACGTGCGGATACTGCGCGGTACTGCGCTGTCATTCCCCATCGTGCTGTCACCAAACAGCACGATAGAGGTGCACCCATGTGGATGCATGGCACCTAGGGGGCAAAGGTTGGCACAAGGTAAGGGGTCTCTTGCGCATGGACCGCCACAGCGTGATTGGTACTCACCATATGTGGTGCAGTAGAGCACCTGCGTGCCATTTCCTGTAGTGGCCTACTGCGCTGTGGCCCCAGTGCACCTACGGCGCCCCAGTGCCATGGCACCATACATGTGAACAGAGCAGTAGTGCCACTGGCACAATGGTGGCCGTACCCTGCATTGCATCCCGCACACAGCACATCAGCAGCGTGTCAGGCTTCAGTGTCATCACCCTGGGCATGCTCTGTTCGGTGTCTACTGCGCATGTCACAGAAATGCACCCTTGCCTGAGCACATTCAACACAATTGCGCAAAGCGCAACAGCGCGATATTCAGCCGGCATATGCAAATCAGCTAATTAGCCATTCAATGGCACAGATACTGCATTTGCATCCACTTATAATTGCGCCTTGCCTCATTTGCATGCGTTGCACTATAAAAATGCGACATTGCACTGCAGTGGCCATAGTCTGTTATTGCAGTCTATTGTGGTGAGTTGCATGCTGTTTGGGAGTGTGGACTGTGGTGTGTGGGACATGCATGGGACTGCACAGTCACAGGTAACACCTGTCATTCTCACAGGATGAAGAATGAGTGATCGTGAGGTGGAGGAAGAGGAACAGAGACGTGAGAGGAAGAGGAGGCCTAACTTCACAAAAGCAGAAACAGATGCCTTGTTTGAGGCCTTCCTTGACCAGGAGCCGCTGCTCGGCGGATGATGGGGAACACCACAGGCCCATGCTGCTGCATGGGAAGAGGTGGCGCATGCCATCAATCTGCATGGAAGCCACCAGTGGTCCATGCAAGAGTGCAAAAAGAAGATGGGCACGGACAGGCAGAGGATTAAGAACAAGGTGGCTGCCATCAGGGCAGCACTGGCTGTGACCGGTGGAGGACAGTCGGCTGTGCAACGCCTGACCCCACGAGAAGAGCAGGTTGCTGGCAGCATGTGGCACTGTGCCATCGAGGGTGTTCCAGTTGATGGATTCCAGACGGGTGGTAGCCCGTCACTGCATGGTAGGTCTTGGTCTGTCAATGGGGGGGATAGGGTAGGGCAGATACATTAATGCTACTGTGTTCCCTTACAGCTCCTGAGCATCTACATGGGTCAGCAGTGGTGGGCTTGTCCACTGAGGGTGATACCATGGACATTGAGGAGGGCCGGTCCACCTCTACAGGCATCCGAGAGTCAGGGCGACAGTGGGCCCACCTGGCTGTCTAGACTGATGTTGGTGGAGCAGGTGCAGAGGAGGCCCTGCCCGTGTCCTAGCATGCCGGCATCCATGGATGCCGGCATGCTGAGACTTGGGCTGGTGCCGGATCCATCACTGATGATGATGGAGCTCACTTCATGGACAGTGATACGTGTGGGCCACAGGATGGCCACACAGCAGGTGACATCACGGGCATGGCTGTGGGTGTTTCTGCCGTGGAGGCCTGCATGACATCACAGTCCCAGCCTGTGCCTGTCTGCACCAGTGGGTCAGCACTGGTGTGTGTCCAGGACAGTGGGGCTGTTGTGGCTGCTGCGGCAACACCGTTGAGCCCTGGAGAGTAGCAGCTGGAGGGGCAGTGTCAGCAGTTGGCCAATGGCCATGGGGGTACAGTGTCAGGGGGTAGCATCTGTGCATGGCCTGTGGACATGCCCAGGCCTGGCCCTGGTGTGCAGTGCCCACCATCAGGGCCGCGAACACCGTGAGGGACAGCATCAGGCAGATGACCTCTTAGAACAGCACACCCGCATACTCCAAGAATCAGTTGATCAGCAGTTGCGGCTTGTGACGGCGGTGGATGCACTCATTGTAGCTCTGCACCAGGCAGAAGAGCAGTGCAGCAGAGACACCGCTCTGATCCTGGCAGGGATGGACCAGATGCGGGAGGATGTGACCACTGCCATTGACAGGCTGACACAGACAATCACAGCTGCCATGGCCACAGTGGGCACACAGTTATTTGCCCATGTGTTGCAGACACCGTGCAGTGCAATGTCCACCCCCCATTCCCGGTGTTGTGTGACACCCTCCTTGTCGACACCAGGTTCAGCTGTGGGCATCCCGAGCATGCCTGGCGCAGGCATGTTTGGTGTGCTGCAGACCCCTGCGCGAGCACAGTCATGTTCATGCAGCGGAACCCCTGGGGGACCATCGGTGCCACCCCATGAGACAATTGGTCAGCCTGTCACTGCTGGCAGGTCTCGGAGGGGCTGCCCATGCATCTGAGGCAGCCGTGGCACTGTGATGCATGACTGACCTGTCTCCCACGACGGCTACTGTCTGATGCTGCCCTGTGTGCATTGTGTTGTTCAATGTGCAATGCACGGGTGGGGTACCCGGCCCTGCACACACACACATGTTCCAACTGCACATCCTCCTTGCTGCTGTCCGCTGTGGTGTGTGCATGATGATGCCTGTGTTGCACTGTCCATCACTGTGCAATGGTGTTCAGCGTCTGACACATGCACAATGACAGGCACTGGGTGTGGTGGTCTGTGGACGTGTGTGTGGCTAGCAGTGGCGGTTGGGGTCGGCGTGCCTCCTACCCTTTGTGCATGTCTTGTGGGATGTGTGTGTCCGTGTGTGCAACCGTGTGCCATGTTAGACCTTGCCCATCCCTGACGGCATGTGTGGTTCCATGCTCAGCCAATTCCCTTAATGACATGCACCCCTGGGGTTTGTCCATGCATGTTTGTGGGTTGTGCCCTTGCCACTGGTGGTTGTACATGGCTCCATGACTTACCTGGGTTGGTTGAAGTGCTCCTCTGTGATGGTGTCCCAGTGCAGCTGTGCAATCTGGATCAGTCAGGGGTTCCTTCGACCAAGGAGGGGCTTCCCATCACCATCTTCACCAGCGTCCTCATCGTCCCCATCGCTGTCCCCCTCTTCGGCCTGTACGACTATCCCACAATCATTGGCCATGTTGTGCAGGATGCAACAGGCCAGGAATAGCCCACAGGCCTTTGAGGGGCTGTACTGTAGGGCACCGTCAGACGTGTCCAGGCAACGGAAATGTGCCTTCAGCATCCCGAACACCCACTCAATGACATTGCGTGTGGTGGCATGTGCCTCATTGTAGCATTTCTGCAATGGGGTTGTGGGCCACCAGTATGGTGTGAGCAGCCAGGGATGGAGTAGGTATCCACTGTCACCTGTGTGTAGAGGGTGGACATTAGTTTGGTGATCAGTGTCGCCCTGCCATGGGCCATCTAGGCCAATACCCATGTCACCTCTGACTATGCCCCTCCTAAGATCCATGTCTTTCTGCATGATTTGCATACTCACCCACTAGGTGGCCAGTGGGGATATCCCCACTCTAGAACCTGTGGCACAGTGCGGACTGGTGCCAGATGAAAGCATCATGTGCTCCCCCAGGGTGCATGGCACAGACATTGATTATGTGCCCCGTGGCATCGCACACCACCTGGCAGTTGATGCTTGCATACCCCTTCCGATTCATGTATGTGGCCCCTTTGGGGCCAGGTGGTGTGCGGATGGCCACATGGGTGCAGTCTATTGCCCCGAGCATGCCAGGCATATGTGCTATCCTGTGGAACTCCTGTATGTTTGTTGTGTGCTCCGCCGATGTGCTGGGGAAATGGATGTACTCTGCAGCATGTGGCAGCAGTGCGCTGAGGAACTGGGTGAGGAGGCATGACGCGGCCAACTGGGTTATGCCTGTCATGTCCCCTGTTGATCTCTGGAAGGTACCCGTGGTGAGCAGGCACATGACAGCTGTCACTTTGGTCTCCACTGACAGAGCATGGCTCCGTTGTGTGGGGGCCTGCATCACATCACTGCACAGCTCACAGAGCCACCTCAGGATCACCCGGTTCAGGCGGTGCTGCCCCATGATCTCAGTATCAGTGTACAGCTCGAAGCTGGTGTGGGCTCAGTACTGCCTGTTGGGGGCATACCACTGACGGGACCTTCCACAGCCGTGCCCCCCTGCTGCCTGCCTTCACACTCCCCTCATAACTGCCTCCATCTGGATGGTGGCACTGGCCATGTCCCTGGCTTGTGTAACCCCCCCGGCAGCTGTTTCTATGTTCACCCCGCTGTCCTTGCTGCTACTCCCCCTGCACCAGGAACACCTCCCTGTAGTGGCCGTATGGCCCACTATCTGTGCCCTCAGTGCTGTGTGGCACTTTCTCCTTTTGTCCTGCACTGTGGCACAGGCTCCCCACACCTTCCCTGTTCCTGGTGGTTCCAGGTGCTCTGTCCTGCTCCTGCCCAGTCCTGCTCCCAGTTTCTGTGTGCCTGTGTGGCTGCCTGCAGTTCACCAACATGTGGCTTCCCTGTATAGCGTTCTTGCACCTCTCTCTTGTTCCTTTTTATTTTCCGTTTGCTCCTCTATTGCGCATGGCGCATGTTGTTGAATATCCCACTGCTCAATTTATGCTTGGTTTCTCCCCCTTCAGTTGCGCATGCATTCATTATCATTGCTGTCTTGCGCATTGTGATTTGGGGGGTGCATCTGCCTCCCGCTGAATATCGCAGAATGGTGCATTTTCGGATTTGCGCTGGTGCATCCCTGTTGCGTATGGCGCAACCCTTTTGAATATCTGGGCTCATGTGTTTAGCCATATTTAATTGTTTATTACATGACAAGTTCAGTGTTTTGTTGCTACTGGGCAAAAATCAAAAAGGAACAAAATGGAGGTTTTCAAATATTTAAAACAAAACATCGGCATATACAAAGGGAGCCATAGCATGCCACAAAATTGGTGCATCGGTTTGAAGGTGTTAATACATACAACTGCCAATCATAATATATAAATGTCTCACTTCTGGAAATTCGTCCCCCCAAACATGAAATCAGTAACGCTGCTGGTAAGGGTAATAAACTGCTGCAGGTGTCTGTGCTACTATGTTGTTTGATTTGCCCTCTAAGAAAGTCTGTATTGTGAAGCAGTTTAATACACACAACTGCCCAGCACATACATTTCTCACTTCCAGAAACTGATCCTCAAACCTAAAATCAGTAATGCTGGTAATAAACTGCTGCAGTGCCGCTGGTGCATCTGCAACTCACAAACAGTGTTGTGATTCATGATGAAACAGACGATTTAATAAAAAAAACAGGGTTACTCCAAAAGAAGGTGAGGTGGCGTGATTCATTATCGTGACTAAGTAACTTTATAGTGTTATTGAGTGACATTTGTTTCTGTTTGCTCATTTAGATCATAATTGTCCAAACTCTGTTTTTTCATTTCTGGGTTGGGGTAATTTGGTTGTATTAGGTGATGAACCACTATAGCTCCAGATATTGTATGTGTTATGTCCCCCCTTTTCCTTGCCCCCTCCCCCTCCTCTCTCTTTTGATGTTTCCTCTCCCCTAACCTGAATCTTAGAAAATCTATTCTGTATTAAAGTCCCTATACATTTCCTTGTTCATTTAATGGATAATACCCAATCTTAGCATAAGATTCCATACCTTGGTCTATGGTATATTGTGTGTTTATGTTTTTGTATGAATTGTATGAATTTATGTGAGTGTTGTATTTAAGATTGTTCCTGTAATATTTTATTACATGATGGTTTTTATCTGTGAAACTGTGATCTAAAACAGGACAACTTTGATAAACAGGGCCTGTCAGTCCTAAAAGTTATTCTCCTGTCAAAAAATAAAAGTTTTTATCTATATTTATCTAGCTAACATGAAACAGAAGATTCAGTACTTTTTTTTTGTTAACTTTCTTTTCCCTCCAGTTCACAGACTGAGGATCCTCTCTCGGGCATCCAACTGGATCCTGCCCGGCCTGAAGTCTGCTTGTCTAAGCCTCCTCTCCCCCTCCACCTCACAGCTGGTCCCACCAGCTTAACCCCTCCGGGGTGGGGCTCCCCTCCTTTTTGGGCACACTTACAAATGTCATTCCTAGCTGCTTGGCCAGGGGTCAGGTGGAGGAACTGAAAGGCCATCCAGGACAGACCCAGCAGTGGGCATGGGGACTAGTGCCATCACCCACCCAAAGGTTCGGGTTTTTCCTTGTTCTGCAATCACCCCGCCCGTGCGTGGTGCACACCTGATGCTATGGTGCAAGGCAGCCCTGCCTGCATTGGCCACTCTGAACTCGTGCTGCCCAGCATGTTGCAGTGCCCTCCATTTTCCACCGGGGACTGCTGGCATGCTGGGCCATCCCCATCCCTCCCTCCAGGGGAGGAGAGCGCCTCAAGGGCACTAGCTCCTCAATCCTCCCCTTCTGACCCCCGGAGGCTGAGCTCACTCCTGAACTTGGGTTGCCAGCATGGTGCAAGGTGTGGCGTCTAGTGCCTCAACCCTCAGTGCCACCGGGCCGGCCAGAAGATTCAGTGTTGCACCCTAAAATTAGATGGCATCAATCAGAAGAGTCAAAATCACTAAAACTGTTACAGAAAGACACTAACAAAATGGTTTCATTAACCACAGAAACCCCAAAGTGTTCAAAGTCTGTGAATTCCACTGTCTGACAACAGGGGTAATATAATATTAAGCACTGGCGGATTTAGGCATTGGCATGATGGTGCACACTACCCACTTTGGTGAAAGGCATACCTCTCAACATTCCAGATTTTTCCGATTTCCCGGCACAAATTCACAAAATTGAATGCCACCAGTGTGCTCTGTATTCTCTCTGGCAGCTGCAGACTCCAACTTCCCATTCAGCATCAGACATCATGTGAGCGCACCCACAGCAAATCAGGTGCGCTCATCATTTAGTACTCGCTGATGTGGCAACTTTAAAAAATGCAAGGGCTGCCTTTCTGCAGCACATAACTGAACTGTAGTTCAGTGTAGTTGCCATGGAACCCTTCACCAATTCATCTGCTCTCCTCAACTAGGTCCAGAAAAAAACAATCCATCTCAGTGCAGGTTGTCATGCAGAATGTGAACCCAAACAGAAGCATTGTCCTGGACCAAGATAATTTGATGAGCCTGGATCTGTACTGGAATGGTGGATGGTGGGGTCTGGAGCTGCTCACAATGCAACCACCAAGGCATCGGGGATCTGAGACATGAATTAGATTTGTGTTTAAATTGCACATTGTCCAGTTACAGCAGTATCTGTGATGTGACACGAGGGATTCAGTAAAGATAGAATACCAAAAAGCTGTGTACAAGAGTAGAGGTGATGCAAAGCAGGGCAGCCAGCCCACTTACTGAAATCGGTACTCAAAGAGCTATGCATTCTCGAACTGCTGAAAAAAACAGCCCACTGATGAAGATCCTCTCTGAGTTAAAGTGCTGGGGCTTTGGGTTCAAACCGGTGAGCCTCCACTTTGCCACAATAAACAAAGATTTAATGGATTTTTTCCTTATTTGTTTTCTCAATGGTCCAAGAGTGCATAGCTCTTTGATTACAGGATTCAATAAAGATGGTTGCACCCAAAAATGAAGTGTTGTGACTGTTGATAACTAGCTATTGTGATTTGTGATGAAACTGAAGATCCCCCCCCCAAAAAAAAAACAGGTTGGCACTGAAAAAAGATGAGGTGGTATGATTTGTGATCATGACTAAAAAATGTGAAACAGAAAATCCAGGCTTGTACCCTAATACTGAATGGCATCAAACAGAAGAGCCAATAAAGAGGGTGTAATTCATGATTGTGACTAAGTGACATGAAACTCAACATAATAGAAACAGGGCTGCACCCAGAAATTAAGTGGCATCAGACAGAAGATTCAGTGATCGTGACTAAATGAAATGAAGCACAACCTAGTAGAAACAGGGTTGCACCCAGAATCTATTTACTTTTTTATTTAGTACGCAAAAGATCCTTTAGGCAATACCTATTTTCAAAGGGTCTAGGGTTGTAGACAGCAGCTTAGCATAGGTACAGGTATAATACATATTTACAGATGAGACTGACGGAGGTACAAGGGTCTAGGTTCATATACAGCAGATATAGTTGTAAGTACATTATATAATTACCAGCATAATATTCTGTGGTGATTTGCATATGCAGCCCATGATGCTTTTCATTGTGGGGGCATGTGTGATTTTGTATTACAGGTGAGGTTGACTGAGGTACAGTGAAGCAATACAGTAGAGCAATTACCATAGAAAATACTTGAACATCTCAAGGTGAAACTTAGAACTAAGTGCAGTTTGATAGATCTAGGGTATAAGCAGATGGGAACAGAGCCAAGCGACGGGGAGGGGGGAAATAACAGTGGTCATGGGAGGCTTGGGGAAGTAGTTGATGGGTCAGAGGTTTTGAGTGTTAGGGTAAGTGAGTGCCATAGTTTGGGGAAATTGAAGGAAAAACAAATCTGACCCAAAAAGGTTTTTCTACATGGGAGCACCATGGAATTATGGTCTAAACCTCTAATTGTATCTCTGGAGGCCATAGAGCTAAGGAATGAGGGGACCCCTTGGGGCAGTAGTCCAGCAAGGCTTTTTTACCGGTAACAACGGTATTGTAATGCAGGCGGGATTCAAGGTTAAGTCACCTTTGGTTGTTGTACAGGGTGCATGTATGGGTGTCCCATTTTTGGTTGCATGCAAAGCGGCAGGCCTTATTCATTAATCTTCGGTCTCTGTCAAGCACTATGCTACAAGTAGCCCCATAAAGCACCAGGCTACAAGACTGAGGATGTAGTAACTGACAAGTTGTTGCTTAGTTTCAGGAAGGAAGGCATTTGTGTGCCTATTAATCAGGGCATGTCTAGAGTTAACTGTTTTAATTAGAGCTTTCACATGACCAGGGGCACTGGAGAATTGCCGAAAAGGTTACCCAAAATTGTGGGGCGTTTTGCAAACATTACGGGAAATTGTGGGGATTCTACTATAGACCCTGAGTTCTTCACAATAAATCTTTTAATGTTTTCTGCAACATATATTAGTCAGTATAAATTGCTAAATGAATACACTGACACCTGAATATGTTTAAAACATAAGAAAAGTTTATGTTCCTAACAAGAATACTAAACAGATAAGCTATCATAAGTGTTGCCTATCTTCCAAAATTTAAAAGCATCTTCCTCATACAGTGCTAAATAGATTACATAAAGTGAGCCACAGCAAATAAATATTAAATAAAGCCAGAAGAAATGTTTTGTTTGTTTCTGGCTGTAGAATAATGAAGCCTAGTCAACAGCTGTTTACAGTGCTCTTCCAGCTATTCACCCACTTTGGTACAAGAAAAAATAAGCAGACAGGGTGGTGAATAATTGAGTTTTAGTAAAATGTTGCTAAAGTATTTACTGGTCATAATATGTACTGCAGGTACTATATACTATTTTTGAAATCACATATTTAAACATTAAATCTGGGGGCTATTGGGGCTGGCAGTATTATCTAGAGGTAAGAGTAAGAAACTGTGAATGAGTTGACAACATCAAGCAGAACTGGGTTTGATTCCCACAACCTCCACTTGCATACCATGCGATTCTGAACAAGTCAATTAACCTCCTCAGTGCTCCTGGGTTGTACCCAAAAACAGGCACTTGTGCCTAGTGGGCCTTACTTGGTTACCAAAAACTGTAAAAGAAAAATACCAATATATTTTTATTGCATCATACAGTAGTCAGAGTACCCTGTAATGTACCTTTGTTTTAATCTGGGTGCAATGATTTTGTTCAGTTAAAGATAAATGTTCAGATAAATTTTGTGTTTTATAAGCTTGTTTTTAGACTTTAGTTAGGTTTTTATTGAAGTCTTTGCATGTGAGCATCTAGGGAGTAGTTGTTAAGAGTGAGATCACTTTTATCAACTAGCTTATTCAAGTTTAAAATTGGCAGGGTCATCCAAAAATCCTCAGATGTTTGAATCAAAACTAGTCTGAATGAAAGTATGCTCACAAGGAATAACTTGCCCTGCCACTTATAAAAAGGCTTCATAGTTAGCAACCCATTTGAGTGAATGGGATAATTTGCACGTTTTCTCCCATCTTTTGTTTCAGTCTGTGTGTCAACAAAAAGTTTTCTGATAGACTGCTTCAATACAAAACAAATGTTTAGTGTTTAAGTGTACTTATGTTTGACCAGTGGGTTTTGAAAACAATCAAGACAAAGATTCAAAATAAATCAGTGTCACATAAAACCGTTGCTCTACCTTGCACTGCATTGTTTTGGCCAAACCCAAGTCTGCATGCAAAATTGTCAATATATTGAGAGTATTTTATTAAAAATGTTAATACTTTTTACACAGTTCAATATAAAAACTCAAAAATTGCAAGAAATTTTGGAACATGTCAGTTTTTGCAGACAATGGTGAAAATTGCAGATTCCACAAAAAAATTGCAGGCGCAATTTTCCAGTGGCCCTGCACATGACACAAGTAGTTTAAGCTTGAGTCAAAAATGACACCCAGGTATATGAAAGTGATAACTTGATCACTAGGAGCATCTAAGGTAGAGAAAATGACTAGTGTGGAGTGGGTAGGGTTTTACGTCTAGAGTGGAAAAGCATGGATTTAGTTTTCTTCACATTTAGGATGAGGAGGTTGTTGGAGAACCAGTCACAGATAGCAGTGAAATCAATGTGGAGGCTGTGCTGGATGTGCGCTGGGTTGCTGTGTGTTGCCATGATGACTGCATCATCAGCATATAGGAGTAGCTTTATGGAGTTGCAGGCTTTAGAAAGTTTGTTTACAAAGAGACTGAATGGAAAGGGGCCAAGGATAGATTCTTTAGGGACCCCCACCATCACAGGCCTGAAATCTGAAAGGGACGTTTGGCATTTTACTGCTTGGGTTTTATCTGTGAAGTAATTTTTATTCAGCCAGTGGCTTCAACTGAGAGGCTGAGTTCCGTTTATTTGTGGCAGAGCAAAGCATGATTGACAAGGTCAAAAGCCTTGGTGAGGTCAATGAACATTGAGCCAGCAGGTTCCCCTCTGTCCAGGGCACAGTGGAGATGGTCAGCATTTTCTAAAAGGGCAGGTAAGGAACTAAGGTTCTTGTGGAAACCATGCTGTTCACTTGATTGTATGTCATATTGGCTCAGGTATTATGTAAGCTTGTCATTTACAATTTTTTCAAGCATTTTTGAGAGAGACCATGAAAACTGAGATGGGGCAGTAGTTTGTGGATAGGTCTTGGACACCTCCCTTGTGAACCGGAGGGACATGTGCCATTTTCCAAAGTTGTGGCACTTGCCCAGTGGAGAGTGACAGGTTAATGATGAGTTGGAGGGGAAGTGACCTCACGAAAAACAGTTTTTAGGAGTTTTATGTTGATGTTATCAGGTCCTATTTGAGTAGGTATTTTAGTGTGGGCAAGTCATTTTTAAGTATCTACCCATATTAGTCTCCTGAGATTGAAGTTGTGATGCAGATCCTTCTTAGGGGTGGTATAAGCTTCCTGCAGGTGACTAGGGAGTGCTGGAGTGTATGCGGAGAGGTCACTGAACATGCTATTAAAGGTGCTTTTGCTATATTTATGTCACCCTCAATAAGGGACTCACGAGCTAGGATGGAGCGGAGAAGCAGTTTGTGGATGTTTCCTAGGATGTTGTTAATTTGTTTCTAGACAGATTTGGCTATGTTGAGGGATGAATACTGCATGTTTTTGTAGTAGCTGGCCTTGGCTGTCGTAACTTAATTGTTTTACCCTATTTCTGAGCTGTTTATACTTTTGGAAGAGAGGATTATGGCAGACTTCACAGAACTGTGATCAGACCATTTCATGTTCTCTTATCAGAGACATGAGGTCTGGGGTCTACCATAGTTAGGAAGTACCTTCATTGATGAGTCTTATAGGGGACAACTAGGTCACAAATCATGTTGAAGGTCAGTCTGAAATAGTCCAGGGCAGCATCAACATCCAGGATCTGCTGCAGGAATGACCAGTCTGTCTGTCTGCTGAAGCATGGCTTGTAGCTAAGGGATCTTATGGGAGTGAAAGACTCTTGCCCTGGAGTGGGTGGGAGCAGCTAAGGGTGTTTTAGCCAACCACCAACACACCACAGGAGAGTGGCCACTCAGGAAGTCAAGCAGGACTTCAGATGAGAGGATCCTGTTAGGGTGGCTGACCAGCACATAGTCTATGAGTAAGGCAGTCCCAGTTTTTAATCCTAGTTGGCGAGGATATGACCTGAGTGAGGTATAGGTTGATAACCATATCATGGTGGCATTTACTGTTGCTTGTGACCCAGTTGCAGTTGAAGTCGCTGAGTATGATCATTTCGTGATATGGGTTTAGGCCTGCAGTGGTGTCATGGAGGTGGTGGGAAACCCTATTGGGGGGAATATAGGCAACAATGAGGATTACATTTTTTTTTCACCCTTAGCACATAGGGCAACGTTTATAGCCATGCATTCCACTTCAGTGGATTTAGGGAAGGTTGGGAGCCTAGTAGCTAAAAGATGAGACTTTACAAACAGCAGGCATCCGCCATCTCTTTTGTGGTTTCAGTCATGCCAAAACATAGTGTAGGAGTCAAGGCTTACTTTGTTATCTGTAATTTTGAGGGTGAGCCAATATTCTGTTACAGCAACAATATCATAGTTGGAATTTGATACCCATAATCTAAGCTTGTCAAGCTTTGGCAGGAGTCCTTCAATGTTTACATATGTCAGATCCAAGTACCACTTGCAAGTTTCAGCAGGAAAGGTAGGGGCAGGGTTAGGATGTATATTACCTGAGAGGATCAGGAGGAGCAGAATGATCTGATGCACAATCAGGTTGTATTTAAAGATCTTATGTGTAGGTGCATCTAGTTTTCCTCTTTTGTATCTGCAGAGGCACCCTAGGTCCACTGTGAGTGGAAATAGATGCTAAGGAGGGGGGCTGGGTAGGGCTGGGCTATTTGATGACCCAAGAGGAGGAGGTACACTGTAGAAATATGTGGGGAAGGTGCAGGTGCATTTGAGTTGGCAGATATTGTATAGAAGGGTAGGTTGGTTAGAGTGGTAGGACATATAACATTTGCTGTTACTCAGTGGTTCAATAACTCACAGGATAATGAGTGCTGCTGCAATCAGGCTGGGAGAGATCATAGTGGCAGGGTCCCTTGAGGGGAGGGCTCACACACCGAGTTCTGGATGTAAGGAAATTTTCCTTAGTTCAGGGCTAGTGTAGATTCAGGATAGTAAGCAATGCTGATGGTAAATCAGGCAAAAGGTGGAGGAGGGGGCAATGCCAGTACTAGCTATAGGGCTGGCTGTTTGGGATCAAACCAAGTATCACTTAGATTGGATGAAACCATAGGTGGTGGATTAGTGTGGTGGGGGAGAGGGCGAGACCAAGATCTCCTCAGATTCTGGGTGTGTGCAAGTGAGCTAACTGGTTTTCAGCCACTGATGATCACTACAAATGAAACAGTGAAATGAAAATGAAAATGAAATGAAAATTAAGCGGCATTTGACAGAAGAATCAGTAAACAGGGTGTGATTTGTGATTGTGACTAAGTGACGTGAAACAGAAGACTCAGTTTTGCACCCTAAAATTAAATGGCATCAAACAGAAGAATCAAAATCATTAAAATTGTTACAGAAAGACACAGACAAAATGGCTTACTTAAACACAGAAACATAACTATATAAATTTATCATGTGTGAAAATTCTAAACGTTAGATAATAAAAAGGAGCTCCCGAAGGAATTAGATTGCTTTGCTGAACCCTTCTGGAAGATCGGTTTGTACATGATCATTGGCCCCTTCCACATGTACAACTCCATTTATAGCAAAAAGATTTACAAACTGGGAAGAAATTGACAGGCCATTCTAATACTTCGCATGGACAAGACGCAGTCTGCTGTTCTTCATTACTCAATTGCTTTATGCCTCTTCTGAGCAAGCAGCAAAGGTAAGCACTGTACTTCTATTTTTTTTGGGGGGGTGGGGGTTTTGACCACTTGAACTGTAACCATTTTTTCTTCCTGGTTTTGTATTTTCCGGTATTATAACTAGGGTGGTCAAATCATGGTTATGCGCAGGTTCAGTCTGTATCTTTTTTTGGAATTCAGCACATTTTCCAGCAAGGGGAAGGTAAGTTATGTTTGCTTGTTTTTCTTAACTGGGGGAACTACTTTAACTCTAACAAATTTTTCTTACTGTTTTTCTGTGTTCAGGTATTATCACTAGGGTAATGAAATCATGTTGCTGCATAGGTTCAACCTGTATCCTTTTTTGTAATTCAGCATATTTTCAACCAAGAGGAAGGTAAGTATGTTTTTTTTTTCCTGGGGAAGGGAACTACTTTAACTCTAACCATTTTTTCTTACTGTTTTTCTGTGTTCAGGAATTATCACTAGGGTAATGAAATCATGTTGCTGCATAGGTTCAACCTGTATCCTTTTTTCAGAATTCAGCACATTTCCCAGCAACGGGAAGGTAAATATTTTTTTTTGGGGGGGGGGGGTTGCTTTTTTAATTCTGAAAAGTTTTGTAGATGTCAGACTAACTGTTTTCTGTTTCTGTTGTTGACTCAACTAATTTTCAAAATCTGTCTGTTGCATTGTTGTCTGGATGGAGAAGAATGTGATGGCATGAATGCTGAAGCAGGAGACAGAGGACAGCACAGGATGGAGACCTGTGAAGACAAGAATATATTATTTAGACTCTAGTCAAATAACTACCCACTGTGGTGGTGGCTGCATAGTATGCACATTGTACACTCCGGCCCAGATATTCAAACTGCGCCAGGCTGTGGCGCAAGCTTAGGTGCAGTGCAACTTGGCTGCGCAGGGGTGTGGACTGGGCAATATTCAATGGACCTGCGTCATGGCTCAGCAGCATTGAATATTGCACCCTGGCCACCCCCAGTGTGCATGGCACAGTGGCACTGTGCCAACGCAAGTGGCCAGAGTGGAACATGAGGATGCGCTAGTGCAAGTTCCATTGCGCCATGCACAGCAACAGCAATATTCAAAACTGAACATGCAAATGGGGCCATAATGTATGCAAGGCATGCATAAGGCCATTTGCATGTTATTATGGCCCCTTTTGCATGCAGGTGTGCCGATCCCCAATGACTTGCACCTGGTGCCCTGCTAGGCAGCAGCCATTGGGGACCGATGCCCTCTGCAGCCCGATCGCGGGTATCTGTATAAAAGACGGAAATATCCATCCTATATCCCTGGTGGTCCAGTGGACCGCTATCTGCCCGATCGTGGGCATTTGTATAAATAATAGAATTCCTATATCCCTGGTGGTCCGGTGAACCCTATCTGCCCGATTACGGGCATTTGTATAAATAAAGACTTCCTATATCCCTGGTGTTCCAGTGGACCCTATCTGCCCGATCGTGGGCATGTGTACAAACAAGATAAGTTCAATATCCCTGGTGGTCCAGTGGACCGCTGTTTGCCCGATCGCGGGCATCTGTAAAAAACAAAACAATTCCAATATCCCTAGTGGTCTAGTGGTACCCCCCACCCGCCCACTAAGACCCACCGCCCGCTCCCCCCCGGTCAGCTGGCGGGCAGCAGCACCCCACCCACCTGCTGCCCTACTGCCCACCGACTGACACCTTGGTAGGACTGTACGCCCATTGGTCCACAGCGTGAGCCAATAGGGGTGCAGCCCATACCGTACTACACATTCCAGATATGTGAATGATTCCATGTCCTACTACACCACCTGTCACCTGTGAAGAAAAAAAGAGAAATTATTTTGCCTCAGTCAGCCATTGTGGCACTGGTTGCCAAGCTCAGTATAGCTGTTTTTGACTTCATGTCCTTCTACATCTCCTGTAAAGAAAATAAGTTAATTTATTTTACCTCAGTCACCTCTGTGGTGGCTGCCATGTATAGCCATTGTTGACTCCCCACATAAAAAACGATGTAGCATCCATTTGGTCACCATAGCAGAGTGTCTACCTGTGACAAGAGAACAAAACATAAAAGAAAAAAAAAAATCATGTGATACTTACAGTTACAGTAGTACTGTTGCCCCTGCTGACATGTGCCAGTGAGCTGGTGTAGAACAGCCATTGTGGATGGTGAAACCTGCAGGGAGACAAAATGATAGGAAGAAAAGCATTTTAATGTCTTTCTGATTAAAATGGAAGGCCTCTAGGCCTCTGTGAGGCTGAGATCTGCATTCACCCCACCAGCAGTGAGGATAAGGATTGTGAACAACAGTCAAAGTGACTTACCAGCAGAGAAACATAGGCCTTGCTGAGGCTGTGGTCTAGCTGCCTTGATGAGCTGGCTGGCTGTAGGGTCAGCTTGAATATCTTAATTTCTTACTGTTCAGAACTGGACACTGCTGCACTACAACAGTGATGGTACCATCCACAGTATCAATTCAGACTGTTTGCAAAGTGTTTTAGCTGCTCCATTATACGGGGATCGTTCAACTCCAAATCCATTGGATATTATCTCAGGCTAGGTGAACACTGCATCCAGTTATATGGGTTTTTAACTGAGGGATTAACTCTAACCCCTACCATAAGATCAAGCCAAACAGTTTTCCCTAGATACAGGAACATTATTTCACCAATGTGAAGGCAGTGGACCATGCCATTTGTAAGGATCCAAGCAGACCAGTGGAGGGGAGCAGGCGGTACTGTGTATAGTTGGCTGGAGCAGGCATACTTTGCCTAGCTGCTAAAATGGCATTTTTATGTTGCATCATTGTGGAGATGGTGGTCCTTGCTGTTTGTGGCTATGTAGGACCCAAGCAGGAAAGAGGAGAAGGATGAGGAGGCAGTGCTGTGTCTTGCTTGCTGAAGCATGCATTGTCTCTAGACATCACATTCAAGTGATGGTGGTAGGTACTGATTAGGTGCAAGGAAACAGCAGCACAACAACTGGGGATGATGCACAGTAAAATGAATGAAAATAACGTAATTATTTTTGTTGATCATACATTAAAGGATTACACTGAGGGGCAAGGAAGAAACAATGCAACTTTTTTAGTCTTCCACATCATCGAGGAAGCAGCCCCCACAGTCTTCCAGACTGGAGTTGTCACCAAATGAGAATTCTCTCACCATTACTGCTTCATCCACCTCAGCTGTGTAAAACAGTTTGCTAGTGCCGAGTCTGCCAGCAGTACCATCTTCTTCATGTTTACTGCCATGTGGTAGGAACAGGGATTGTCTTGTTTAGAATGTGACCCCCTTTCATTTTAATATGTGTTAGGATGCTAACATTTTGGGTGACAGATTGGTGCGGCTGTCCCACACAATGGCTCCAGATGAACTGGATGCATGTTCCACACTGACACTCGAGGGTGGGCAGCTGAAGTATTTCATGGCAACTGAGGTCAGTCCAGGCCACTCAGTGTCCTCACTTCTCCAGTACAGAAAGGACTCATCTGCAATGGTCAGGTACCTTGTGTCAGTCAAATACACATCTACCATACATTGTGAGCATGTAGACCTGCTACCTCATCAGCCTCCTCCTTTTTATTTTCCTCTATATCTGTAGCTCCAACCTGACCTAAAACATCCCAAATGGGATTTGTCCTATTTTTTATGGCTGCATGGGCAGAGCCATGCTGACATATTGCTATGATGTAGGAGAGAGAAGGAGCTCTGGAAGCACATGACCAAATACCTGGACTGAGTCCATCCACCAGTGGAAACCAAGCACATGCGGTCAGTGCTGTTCTTGTTTCCCACCCACCCTCCCTGTGCAGGCACACTATTTTACTGCTGCCCATCACTTCCGGTTAGCCACATTGTCAGTCTGCTGGTAAGTTTTCATCATTTCTAATCAAAACTATTAATACATCTGTATCTGTGTCTCCACATAAAAACTGTGTGTGTCTGTGTCATGGTCATGGATTCTCTAACATTTCATTTCATTGTTCCCTGTACACTCATCAATCATTTGCATAACTTGGAAGAAAAGGTTTAAATATTACATATTCCACTGAGAGGCAAAGTTGGGAAATATTTTCTTCCAAAGTTCTTAGTGTGCATTTAAATTCCAATGCGTTACAGTGGCAACTGTTAAATCCAGCATCAGGCTGATGCAGTGTGTAATTCAGCTCAAATGGGAATGGTACCCGGGCTTTTATCCTCCCGACTCCTCCATTTGCACTGTGCCAGTCACTGGTATAGAATCAAAATCCAGTCAATGAACAATAAATTACAACATGCATGCAGTTCACTATTCCAGCACTTAAAAGTAATGTGTGATGAGCATATTTGCTTGTCTGAGAGAGCTCACCTTCTGTGTTAGATTGCATGCAAGAATTGAGCCACAATAATATTTCAGTTTTGGAGCCAGATGTACTTCTGTAGATATCATGCCTGGGCATGAATACTATTATGCAAAGCCTTTTGTGATATGTAATTGTTTACAACATGTATGACCACAGCCTCAACTGAAGTTTCTATTTAGTAATTTTAAAGATTGTAGTTTGGAAAATTGTGACCAATCCTGACATATCTGTATCACTGCTGGCTAGTTATGTTTTCATTGACATATAGTACAAGTCTCATTAAACTGCTCCACCAATAAACTGCTTTAGCATTTCTTATTCAGTTGTGTAACTGTCACCGGATTCAGTCAAAGCATTGCACAAACCGTTACTTAAGAGTTACATCTAATTTTCGCATCACATTGTTATTGGCTTAAGCTGCATTCCAATTAAGTAGCAAACACACTTTATAAATATTGCTGTTGAGCTGCTTAAGCGTTAAAAAACAATCTAGTATAAGTTGCTAGTGCATTACCAACTGTAAAATAACACTGTAGTGCATCAGGACGCCGGCATTAGGGCAACAAGTCACTACAGCACCAAATGTTGAGTTTGCCGCCCCCCCAGAGTTAGAATCAATAGTTAGAAGGATGTGGGGGGCCAAAAGGTTGACGAAATGGTTGTTTGGTGCTGTAGTGACACAGCGCCCCAACGCTAGCACCACATGAGGGTGCAACCATAAAAAAAAATACTAAACCAACTCATTGGTGGGACAGTTTAATGCGACTTGCAGTGTAATTGGACAGCATTCTGGGACCTAGCAGAAGCTGCAAGGCTCAGCAACTTGTTTCAAAAACTTTAAAATGTTGCCAGCCAGTGAGAGATATCTGTGTACCATAAAAGGCAGAAGTCAATGTCATAACTTTTACCACCCTTCTAAAATTGGTCTAGGCAGGAGGAAGAGAAACCGTGGGTTTTCCTTATTTCAGCAGAAATTTAAACTGTGCTGTCATTTTCCCAAAAAAGTGTTCCATAACTCAAGTTAGTCAAATCTTACCTGAGTGGAACTGTAATTTCTATGAACTGGAAAAGTCGCAAGTGAGTATCATGGAATGCTGAACAAATAGCCAGTAGCGGAGCTAGGATTTCAGAATGGGGGGTGCAGTGGGTGGGTCTTTGGGGCAGAATTTGATATGCAAATTCGATATACAAATTTACTCCGAACTCAGCCTTAGTAGCAGTACTAACCATATACCAATGTGAAAGCACTTGAAAGGGTGGTCTCAGAACAACTAACTGAGTACCTAGAAAAGCATAGCCTTCTCTGCTTGCAACAACATGGATTCCTACTAAACCACTCCACTGTCATCATGCTAGTAGAGTACACCACTCAGCTTTATGGGGCCCTGGGTAAAGGGATCGGCAGTGGGGTCTATCTTCATAGACCTCACCAAGGCCTTTGGCACAGTCAATCACCAACTGCTACTGAAATGTCTCCTGTCTACAGGACTGTCAATGGACTCTGCGGCCTGGTTCCATAGGTACCTCACCCATAGATCTCAATGGGTCAGAATCAGCAATACAATCTCTGAGCCCAGGGAAGTAAACCTAGGGATGCCGCAATGTTCTATCCTTGGTCCTCTCTTATTCAGCCTCTTCAAAAATGACATGCCTTCCACCTGTCCTGCACACTCAGTGTTCTATGCAGATGATGCTGTTATCTCTGTCTAGGGAAAGACCTGGGATCAATTAGCTCTGAACTTCAGTTCAGTTTTCAAGCATTGGAATCTTGGTTCACCAGAAATAAACTAGTACTCAACTACAAAAAGCAAAAGGCATACTCTTCAGCACCCCACAGAGCAAGATTCGAGGGTCCTCACTGCATATACGTAGTAGTGAAGGAGAAGTACTAGATCAAGTCAACAAAATCAAGTACTTAGGGATTCGCCTTGATGACACACTCACCTTCACTGCCCATGCTGAGCAACTGGTAAAGTCCACCAACATGAATCTTGTACAGACATCGCACCTCAATGACACTGGCTGCCCTGAAACTTGTTACGTGCAGTTCGGTTCTCTCATCTGTAGATTATGGCTATGTCATATACAGGGCAGGCACAGATGCAGTGGTTAAAAGGGTAAAAAGCATCCTAAACAAGGCTTGCCACCTGGTCCTAGGAGTACACAAAATGACTAACTCTTGTGACCTATACAAGGAAACTGTCTGGCTCCCACTCCACCACAGACTCCAATACCAGGCCTGCCTCTTTGCAAAAAAGTCCCTGATGGGGTCAATGCCTAGTGGTACATCAGCCCTCTTTGATCCTGCACAACCATCTAAATGCACAAGGAGTGCCACAAGGGCTGTCCTAACTGTTTCCTTCAAATGAACCACCCTTGGCCAAAGATTCCTCTCCTACTGTGGGCCTAAACGGTTTAATGATCTGCCTGTAGACCTTGCTGACTCCCCCAGACTTGGCCACTTTAAAAATGGGCTTCGATCTCTTCTTGTTGCAAATCTGACTGCCAGTGTTTCTGTTAACCCACGGCCTCTGACAGCCATTCTCACACCTGCCAAACACTACCCTCTCTCACTCCCACCCTCCTGTTCCACACCTGCCCACCACCTACTACCTCCCCTTGACAAAGCCTCTCCTTGGCTGCTAAAACTGCATTTCACCAGACTGGGAGTGCTCCGTCTGAATTGCAACATGATTGTTAAACACAGTACTGCACTTCATTGGTGCTGCATTAATATGTTTCTCCGCAAGTGTGGTCCTGTTTCTCCTCACTTATTGTACCCTGCTTAATGTTCTAACTGCACACTAATACCACTTGTTAGTTGATGTCTTTTCTGTTCTGCAATGTTTCATCACCTGTAAATGTCTTGTATTCCTTGCTGACTTGGAGCTTTGTAAAAGAGCCCTCGGCTCGAAGGTATTAATCTGAATTTGAAATAAATAAATAAATGTAAACTGATAGTATGGCACTCTGAGTGTGAGTTATTCAGCACAAAAAAATTAGTGTTGTTTCATTTATAGATACCTTTTAGATTTTTCAGCAAAAAATGGCAGAAAATTCAATTTTGAGAGAAAAATGTCACCCCAAAAGGCAAACAAAAAGAAATATGCATCAAACTCTTTGTTATATTTAAGTTTTATGAACACAGAGAGCATCATAATACAAATACTAGTCCACAGATCTATAATACATGTGTGCAAACTTTCATTATGTACTTTAATGTAAAGTTGGAGCATCCATAGCAACCGTTCAGCAACCACTATGCTGAGTGGAGCTACACTGGGAAAAAACACAAAATCTTTGTGTAAGTTTACATTACAAATTGCATAAATAAATAAAAAATCTGAAACAAAACTCCCTGTACGGTTCTAAAGGATCCCTATTGCATAATGTAATCTTTAACATGGACCTTGTGAAATACGCACAAAATGTCAGAGGTGCAATACATATACAACTATACACTAAAGGCAAGAGAGTATCTTTTTTTTCCATCACATTTCTAAGCAAGCAATAATACTCGAAAGGGTGGGTGGTATTGGGCAATAACGGACCGCCCAGTGGCGTAATGAGGCCCGACGCTGCAGGCGAGGGCCTTATAGCCCCTTGAAGGTCCGGTATTGCCCATACCGCCCACCCTGGTGGGTATTATTGCACTTAGAAAATGGGCTAACTGTAAACTTTTTTTTTCCCCAACCATTTTTTTTTTAAAGAAAACATTAATTTATAGCTGTTTGCTTATCAAAATAGTTCCTCTCTTGGTTTTCTTGACAATCCTCACCAGTAGAGGGCAGCACAGCATTTCACTGTTTTGCTGTTACTGGTGACAGTATGTCCGATCCCTTGCACTTGACCCCCGTCACTTGTGTTCTGGTTTTTTTTTTTATTTATTACTGAAGGCCACGGTTACAAGTTTATTTACTTATTCCTGCAACAGTAGTATGGCATTTGATCAGGGAGGGGAACGAAGCATAGCAGAGGTACAGTACCTTGATCTCAGCAACGGAACGTAGGAGAGGTAGAAAAAAATGAGCCATGAAGCTGATTTGCAGAGCACAGGACAGAGAGGTGTACCAGTTAAGGCAGAAGGAAGCAGGGAGGGAAGTCAGAATAGCAAAGGCCCAAACTGAGGAAAAAATAGCCAACTTGGTTAAGATGGGGGATAAAACCTTTTATAGGTACATCAGCGAGCGTAGAAAGACAAAGGGAGGGATAGTGAGGCTGAATAGAATAAACGGTGGGTGGGCAGAGGGGGACGGTGAAAAAGCAGGGATACTGAATGAATATTTCTGCTCAGTATTCACAAAAGAGGAGGAGGAAGTGCCTAATCCAATTAACAGAAGCTCTCTTGATAGGGGGTCGATCCCAGTCCTTTTACAGAAGAAAGGGTTCTGCAAGAACTCCTAAAACTGAAGGTGGACAAAGCAGTGGGGCCTGATGGAATTCACCACAGAATTCTAAAAGAATTAAGGGGGGAACTAGTGAAACCACTGGCTACACTTTTTAATAAATCATGGGAGGATGGTGTGGTACCTGAAGACTGGAGGAAAGCGGATGTGATTCCCCTTCACAAAAGTGGGACCAAGACAGAGGCAGGAAACTACAGACCTGTCAGTCTCACCTCTGTGGTAGGGAAAGTGATGGAGTCACTTCTGAAGGAAAGAATAGCTGAGTACCTAGAGGCCAGTGGGGCACAGGACCCAAGGCAGCATGGGTTCACAACGGGAAGGTCATGTCAGACGAATCTAATAGATTTCTTTGACTGGGTGACCAAAGTAGTAGACCAGGGAGGGGCTGTGGACATGGCCTACCTAGACTTTAGCAAGGCATTTGACACAGTTCCAAACAAAAGATTAATAGTCAAATTAACCAGCCTGGGAGTGGGTCCCAGGGTGGTAGCCTGGGTAAAACATTGGCTGGACAACAGGACACAGAAGGTAATTGTAAATGGAGTCCACTCTGAAGAAAGAGGGGTTACTAGTGGGGTACCACAGGGTTCAGTATTGGGTCCAGTCCTTTTTAATGTCTTCATAAGTGACATTGCAGAGGGACTGGAAGGAAAAGTATGCCTCTTTGCAGATGATACAAAGATCTGCAACAGGGTTGATCACAAGGAGGCGTGGAAAGGATGAGAAGGGACTTGGCAAGGTTGGAGGAATGGTCAGAAGTATGGCAGCTAGGATTCAATACAAAAAGTGCTAAATAATGCACCTGGAAACAAGAACCCAGGGGAAGAATACACAATGGGGGGAGGTAGTAACAACAACAAAAAAGGAAAGGGACCTGGGGGTAATCATATCAGATGACCTTAAGGTTAGCAAGCAATGTGAGAAGGCAGTAGGGAGGTGGGGGGATACTGGGATGCATAGGGAGAGGCATCAGCGGCAGAAAACAGGAAGTTGTTATCCCTCTGTACAGACAGTTGGTGAGACCCCATCTGGAGTACTGTGTCCAGTTCTGGAGACCCCATCTCCACAAGGACATAGACAGGATAGAGGCAGTCCAGAGGAGGGTAACTAAAATGGTGCAGGGTCTGCAAGAGAAGCCGTATGAGGAGAGACTAAAAGAGCTTAATATGTATACCCTTGAGGAAAGAAGAGAGAGGGGGAACATGATAGAAACTTTTAAGTACCTCAGTGGAATCAACAAAGTCCAAAAGGGTAGCATCTTTCAGAAAAAGAGACGTGCAAGAACAAGGGGACAGAATTTAAAGATAGAGGGGGGACGGTTCAGGGGCAATGTGAGGAAGTATTATTTCACAGAGAGGGTAGTGGATGGATGGAGCAGCCTTTCTGAGGAGGTTGTGGGGTCTAAAACTGTGGGGGAATTCAAGAATGCATGGGACAGACATAAGGCAATTCTTGTGGGGGGGGGTAGGAAGAAATAGGCTGTTGGTTAACTAGGATCTGAGGCCTATCCTATAGGTAGGAAAATGGGCAGATTAGATGGGCCAAGCAGTCCTTATCTGCCATCAAAGTCTATGTTTCTATGTTTCTATGTTTCTACGCTTTATTTCTTCAGTGGGGAACCTGCTTTGTTTTTTCCTTCCTTGTTCTTTGGGGATGTGGCCAAGGAGCGGTGGTGGTATTTGGGCAAGCTGTATGAATGTAAATTCGAGATCAGGAGAGGAATGGGGGTGGCGGCCAGTCGATCACGCTGTGGGCAGTTCAATGTATTTTACCAGAACAGTAACAGAGATGGCAGTCAGGCAGTCACTTGAGGGCGCGCTGTGGAGAAGGTTGACAAAGGTGGCAGAAATATGAAAAACAAACCTGCAAACAGCAAGTACATTTGTTCTGTTTGTATGGTGTTTTGTGGAAATTAGTTGACGATCTGTGATGGACCTGGGTCCTGGACATGGGGAGGGGGGGGCATGGAGAAGTGTGACGTGCGGGTTAAATTGATGTTTCTGTGGTGCTAGTTTCAAATGAAGTAGTTTAAGGGTTTTTTTTTGTTGTTTTTTTTTTTTTACAAGTGAGAAAACTGTTGTAGTCATGCCATCCTTTTGTGTGTAGTAGGGCTGACACTATGGGTAGCGTCTCTCAGTAAGCGAGAGAAAATATGGCAGCAATTTAAAATTGAAATTATAGGTGTTAGCCAATTAGGAAGCAGGGTGGGCACCAGGATAAGTAAGTGGGAGAAGGGGCATTATAGGATGGTCCTTTTTATTTCCTGGGCATCTGTTGAAAGTTAATGTACCCCGGCAAGGGTACTAGCCAATCAGATGCCAGGAAATAAAAAGCCAATTTTCAAAACGTTTAATAACAGGTTCTGTAAATCAGATGCTTTATGCAAGTAACAATCATCGATATCCAGGCTGCCTTACAAAGCTATCAACTGTGTTTTCACTTACTGTATGTATGTCATTGGTCAACTCTCGATGAACAAACAACAGTGCTAGAGCATGTAAATGCTCCACAGTCATTGTGGCACATCTATAGTTCTTCAAGTATGCATGAGTGGAAAAAGAATGTTCACTAGTAGCTGTTGTCACTGGCAAAACTGCAAAGATATTTAGCAATACATTGATATTGTTGAAGAACATTGGGTCACACATATCCAGAGTTTCTGTAACAGTACTGGGTGTGGTCTTATTTCCTTGCCATTGCCTCCTCCATTACTGGTACTCAGTGGAGACTTGGTCCTCCTCATCATCTAGATATGGCAAATAGTACTGTACTGATTTTGCTAGTTTCTTGTAATTGTATTTATTGAAATACCTAGGTAGTAAAGCAATGACACCACTGTCAATGTCACTGAAATCCCCAAGCCTGTCATTTAGTTGCATTAGTAAAGCATCCAAAAAAGGGATAAAGAGTGAACGCTTATAATATTGTTCTATAGAGTCACATGGAATATTATTTCGGTTTCTTTAGTGGTTGACAATCTGTGGCATGGAAAGTGCAATGCCAACATCACTTACCATTTGTTCTGCTTTTCTGAAGAGCTTAGCAAACTCATCTTCACTGTGACACCATTCCTGAAAGATCTCTTTCATATTTTCAATATGCTTGGTGGCCTCAAGCAAATCAACAGCAGTATGCTGTAGTCCAGTGCTGATGCTTTTTGTCTCATGCAATACAACTTCAAAAACGTTAAGTGCCAGGATAAAAAGTCAGTACTTTGCAAACTGTGAAGGAGCATATTGGCATCTCCTAGTGTGTTCCAACAATTAATTTCCCCCAGAGTCTCCAAGATATATGAATAAAGTCTATGGAAAATAATAACATCATCATTGTTGATCAACCCAGCGAGCATCTGTGAATGTGCAGAGTTGTCTACTTGCTGTGTCATCAGAAGCAGTCTTAACATGATGCTCCAGATATGCCACTCTTTTTACTGAACCGTTGACCATTTATAAAAGCTGTTGTCTTTGCAACTGAATCACAACAATTGCAAATAGCAGAAACCTCTCCGGATTTACTTATTACCAAGTTTAGACAGTGATTTGCACAATGGACATATACTGCAACGGGGCACTCCCTTCGAATAACAGCCTGAGCTCTAGAAAAGGCACCACTCATTGCACTGGCTCCATCAAAGCCCAAACTAGCCAGTCCAGTGAGATCAACAACTGCATTTAACTCAAGTAAAATGGTGTCTGCTATGCCTTTGCCAGTCGAGTAATTTATTTCAGTAAATTTGATGAAGTCTTCACAGATGGCATTATTGTGCCAATACCTAACACAGAGGGTCATTTGCTCCTTTTTCCTATTGTCTCATCAGCAATCACATTAATAAACTTGGCACTGTTTATATGTTGTAGAAGTTTCTCATGTATTTACTGGCCAATGTTCTCAATCAGTTCATTCTGAATGGTTTTGCTCATATATTATGCATTTTTTGGTCCAAATTTTAAATGATTTTCCAAATCCTTGTCAACAATGTCAACAAATGTGCATAATATCTCCCAAAAAATGTCCATCATTTTGAGTTGGGTCAGTCTGAAAGATACTGTAGGACCGCCAACTCGGTGACCAAAGAATGGTGCTCCACTGTGTCCAAGAACAAGTACTGCTCGTACAATCTTGTACAGAATTTTCTTTTTTCTTTCAGTCTCATTGCCGAGGATGTGACTACAAATGCCTGACCCTTTCTTAGTGCTTGCCAAGAAATTCTTTGCCAGCTCTGTGGTCTGCTGATGCTATTCTGTTTTACTATGAGCAGAGTATATCCAGAACTTTACTGAAGTTGACTAAGGGCTTTTTCACCAATGTCCCTAAGTTTGTGACCAAGACGACCTTCTTGTTGCCCAAAAAGTACACAGAACTTGAGAAAATACTCCTTTCTGCACATCTGAATGAGCTGTCCAGTAGTACTTCTAAAGATGTTCATGACAAAGATATCTTTTCTCAGTGGTACTCTCTTTAACTGTTTTGATACAGTAAGACATTGACATAACTGTGATCTGGTACACAGGTGTGCAACAGAATATCTCTGCATTCTTGGTCACCAAGACTTTTGTTTATGTGCAGTCTAATGTCCATCGAAGACAGTGCCAGGCCAGGTGTTGATGCTGGAGTCGATTCATTCGAGTGTTGGGATAATGCTGAAGCCGAAGTATGTGCAGATGAGGTAGGCAACACTGGTGTTATCTGTGCTGAATCTGCAGTTGCTGTGGAAGTCAAAGGAATAACCACAGCAGACAATTAAGGTGCAGGTGTTGATGCTGAAGGCTCATCTTGTGGTCTTGGTGCAGACTCTGGAGCAGGAGTTGATAGAGGAGGCTCATCATACAGCTTCACTGCAAAGTTGAGTGTTTCCTGTCACAACCGCTTCTTAGGAGGAGGAGACATTGTTTCACACCACACACCCTATACAAATCAAGTAACAGAAATCAGTCCATGTACATCTACAACCAGATAAAACCTCACTCATCCCCATTGGTCTCCATACTCCACCAACTGTGTTTAACCGTCCTTCTGATCATAACCAATTGGTGAAAAGGCCACCACTACCAGCAGGTCCAGCAGGCCATTGATTCAGTCAGCAATTGTCAGGGAGCCCAACAGTGACTCTTGGACCCCTGACAGGCCAGCTGATGTCCTGCTGGCCTGGTCACCTTGGTCACCTGTCTAAGAAAGTACAACATACACATGAGTACAGCCAGCCATTCCATATTATATTTGTGCACACATACACACACAAAACAATGTTGGTGTCCAATAATTTTTCTTTAGTGCAGTACCTCAGTGAATTATGATGATCCCCAGCTGGGGATGCCTCCACCTCTCAATATTAATCTCAGTGTGCTTTGACTCCTACTCTACAGGGACGTAGGTTGGTGGACTAGTAGAAGATCTGGTGGCCTCAATCTCTCATATGACTCTCTTAGAAATTTCCTGTACAGCACACAGCACAGAATACAATATGCCCTGCTAGCATGGCCTTAGCACAGTAACTCTTGCCTGCTGGTTTTATATCCAAGAAGAAAGAAAGAAAGAAAGATCTGATGGCCATTTCCAGGTAAGGAGCAGAGGGTTGTGTGACAAACTGGTAGGGATGGGGAGGGGGTATTTTTCATGGTAATCAAAGAAACAACAGCAACAAACTACTTGATTGGATCATTTCATCAATGTAGACCAACTGGATTGGCACTGGCATGTCTTAGCTGTGTACTCAAGACAGGGTTACCATATCAAACTACTCAAAACTCTTTCAGCAGTAGAAACTTAAAAATAAAAATAGCAAAAAAATAATTTTGTATAGATACACAGTACTTTATGAGATGGTCGGCATCAGCATAACGTGATCAACAAGTTTGACTGCCAGAATGATGCTGCCAGTGTCCATGCCTCCACACAAAACCATATCTCATGCAGCGTAAGCCACAATACCAATGGATTTTAAATAAATAATAAAAAAACCTCAGTCTAGTCCCCCTCGCCAAACAAAAGAGTAAAGCTTCCCCAGCAGCCAGCCAGTTATCATGCCATGTCACAAAATTTCTTTTGTAAATGTTCTCTCCCTAGCACAAAACCACATCACTCAGAAGGCTTTGATGTTACAAGTCCCCCCACCCATGTAATGCCAAGAAGTTAGGAAAGATGCATTTCAAGTCCCAAGAGGGATCTACTACGAGACCCTAACAGTCAGTCTCCCGAACTCCATAAGCCTGAGTTTAGGAGACCGACTGTCAGAAGAGTGACAAGGTCTTAGTGTAATATGGGAGGCAAGCCCCCCGCACCCTGATAACTAAAATAACCAACTCCGAGGGGGAGTGGACCTCGGAGTAGGTTACAACAAGCTATGGGGGCAAATGAGTGTAATACAAAAAAGTTCCCTGCCGGGAATAGAACCCGGGTCTGAGCATACTGGTGGCTAAGCTACTAGTGACTTAGCCCTCCACACCACAGGAGCAGCTCGGAAAACCACCAGACTCCCCCCCCCCCTTGTGATGCACAGCTAGAGGCAGGGTAGTGGTTCGTTACATCCGCTACCTTACCCCTGCCAGCACCAGTGCCTGTCTGTGGGGAAAATGTGCATCAGGCAACCAAACTCGGCATCCTGAATGTCAGGATCCTGATTTTGGCATTCAGTCATATTCCACTCAAGAGATCTGCTAATCCAAGATCATGCTTAGCTCAGCAACCCCCCTCAAAAAACCCAAACAATTGAACCAATACCCTGGTTTCATATCTATATTATTTATTTATTAATTTTGTAAGGCAGACTTACAAAGTATATTACTCAGGAGGATAACATATGACACATACAGTACAGATGATAAAATCTTATATAGGATCAGTGCATGACACCGCCGCTTAAGGTACAACATAGGGAGGATCCCCCATCTTAAAGACTAACATTACAGATAGTTTACCCAATGCATGCAGCCTGGAAGGCTAACAGGGAATCTGAACAAAAGATAAATACATACATTCCCTTTTACCAATACAGCAATATTGTCAAATGATTCCCCTACTGCAAGCCATATAAAAATATCTAATTATGTCCCAGTGCTCCCAGAGATAAAGATAACAATTGTTACAGCAAAAATGCTTATTATAAGGCTAATTGTATATGGTAACCCCCCCCCCCCATGATGCCAAAGCAGGTTAATAGTAACCATTTTACCTTCAACAAACTTCCCCTGAACAGTAATAACCTAGGAAAAATGCAGCAAAGTCATTTATACAAGTTCCACAACAAGCAGAGATTGCCGGCAGCAATGTTTAAAGTTATTTTAAAAGTAAAAAAGATTGTTACTTGTAAACTAGCAATTGAAACTGCCCCAGCCATAAAATATATCCATCTTGCTATAAGGCACTACATTTACAGACCCAGTATGTCCCAAAAGTTTCAATCTTCCTCCAAAAGGTCCACTTCTCCTTCTCCTGCAGAGGTCTCAAGTTCAGCCTGCTGGATAAATTTACTGGCATTCCCCAGTTTGTTAAACAAATATTGCTGGCCACCCCACATCACCTGGATCTTAGCTGGGAGAAGTAGCTGGTGTTGCACTTTAAGCTGGCGTAGGTGACCCTGTAAGTCATCAAAGGCCTTGCGTCATTGTCGGGTACTAAAAGACAGGTCTGGGAAGATCAAAATCTGGTCCTCACCATATTTCAGGACCCTACAGCGTCTAACGGTTGCAAGAACAAGGTCCCTGTCTCCAATCTCAGTGCAGACAATTAAGAAGGAACATGGGATTGAGGGATCCGTAGCTGCTCTCTGAGGGGAAATCCTGCAGGCCTTTTCCAGGGAGATAGCAAGATCAGCTTCATCAAGATTTAGCAAGGTAGGTAAAAGCATTTTGATGAAGATCAAACTGTCCTCTCCCTCGGCATTTTCAGGCAGCCCAATAATTCGAAGATCCCTTTCTCTCATCTGATTTTCAATGGTCTCCAGCCTTTAACAGAGATGTGCATTTTCTTTAAGTGTTCTGAGCCTCCAAGGTAAAGATTTGATTAAGTGTTGTGAGTTGTGTCCATTGATTTAAGGATGGAGGTATCAGTTCTTTGAACTATGGATTCACAATGATCTATTCTGGATTCCAAGGCTGACACTCTAGGGGTGAGAGCATCAAACTTTTTGCCCAGGTCTTGGACTGATTTTACCAGCTGGTTAAGGTTAGCGAGGGTGGCTGAGAGTGAGGCCTCTTCAGATTGAGTGTTAGTAGGCTCTCCGGTACCACCATGCTGTGTAGGCCTGTCTTCTCTGGACTTCTTCGGAGCAAAAAAATTGCCGGCTAGCCCGCCAGCCCCCTTGGGTTTGCCCATCGTGGCTCTGCAGAATCCAATACACTTCTGGGACTAACTGATAGCATTTATATTGCTGTAAATTAAAGTTTTAAATATATGTAATTATTTCTAAAGGAGATCCAGTGAAGTGCTGCTTCTTCTTGGCTGCTCAGCAGCATCCCCCCTCCCCCGGTTTCATTTCTATTACTGTTTCGGCTCTAGTTGCTTTTCATTTATAATAGTGGGTATTTGTGACATACACACACACACATATTAAGTACAATTTTAGACCTGTATGATGTAGTTCATGTCCCTTGCTCAGTTCTTCCATTGTCGGCACAATGCTTCAGTGTTCCATTATAGAACTCTGTAGATTATAGGGACATGAAAATATTTTATACAGTTTCAAAATGGTACTTTGCATCAGGGCCTGAACCTCTGTGCATCAAAGTGAAATATAAACATGTAGAATGTAAATTATTGTTCCAGATTTACAGGAAATAAAATGTTGGTGGTTCTACCCAGTATAAATAAGGGCAGCAATAATGAAATGGAGTGCAAAAAGGTTTCATGATGGTGGAGTATGGCTGTAATCTGACCAGGGATCAGCCTTAACCTTTTTATGCACTAGCCATACCTCTCAACCCTTTGTCCCCCAAATGTGGACCACTGCCTCTCAAAATGTGTAACAAATGAGCAAAATGTGCAACACTTAATCAAATCTTTACCTAGGAGGCTCAGAACAGTGTTACAATGTTGGTATTTATGTTCAGAAAGTCTGTTATTAATTGAATAATATATTTTTTGCATCATTTACTACAGATTTTTGCTTTAAAATGTTAACACTGAATGTGGAACAAATCCTCACAATGTGGAACAGGGAGCTTTTGTGAAGCAAAATGAGGAACGTTCCTCGTAATGTGATACAGTTGAGAGGTATGGCACTAGCCAGCTGGACAAGTTGATTCAAAAATTGCACTAGCCCATGGATGGCTGAAACAGCCCAATTCTGATGGTACATTTTGATCACTTATAAAGGAAAAATGCAAGCCCAGACAATAAATATTGTATTTTGATTACTATACATTTGTCCTGCTCTTACTTTGCTTACTGGCACAGCCGAAAAAAAAGGCCTGCAGAACCATCACACGCAGTATACACCCCATTGTTACATACCATGGTCTCCTCTTTTTCTCATTCTGTCCCCTCTCCCACCAAACCAGAGGATGCCACAACAGCAGATGTTCAGTCAAGCAGTCTTAGCTCTGCATGCACAATAGCCACTGTGTACCTCACCACACTCTCACCCATGCCCATAGGGCAATGAACAGAGTCAGACAAAGACATCATTAGCCCCCACCCTGTGATCAACTAGAGACCAGCACTTCTGGAAGTTTTTATACGCTGTCAAGTGAACCGGGGCACATCTAGGATTTCTTTGGGGAGGAGGAGGAGGCTACACAAACCTAAGGCCTTTGGGAAATATTTTATGACATTTTTATTTTTAAAAGTATTGATTTTAACACATGCTCTGCCCCACCAATAACAGTTTTTTTTAAAACATTGTCCTTTGATCAGCTCAGGGGAAATAGTATACAGGTATCATGCTATGCTACCTTTACTTCTATATAGTATGATTCATCTATGCACCCCAGGAATGCCTATTTCAAATTATATATTTTATTAAAGCTTCATTTTTGAACCAAACACATGCCGACGATTTGTTTTTAGAATGACAGGATATGCTGGGTCGGGTAAGGGTGGGACTGCATGGATGATATTGGCTGGCATTGTCCATTTAGAAGATGTGGGGAACCTACACTTAGCAGTAATGGCAGCTATGGATCTATAGATGGTCATTTCAGAGTCTGGTCTGCAGTGGTGTCTAGGGAAAGTACAGAGCTGAGAAATGTGTAGGAGAGGGAGCAACTATGGTGAGGCTGGGATAAACCCCACCACTTGTCCTGCAGGGCAGACCCTGTTATACCTGTTAGCATTTTGTCACTGAAATTTTGGATACGGACTTTCAAAATGCAGGGAAATGAGGGGCACTGGTCTTAATAATGTGGAACAAATCATCAGAGACAAGTTCAGAAAACTGGAAGCTAATGAGTTAATAGCACTCTACACTTGATCACTGCTGGGACACTAGCTGAAGGTCCTAAAGGTGGAGTGATAATGACCCACATTGAGTCTTTTATGGGATTCCCCTCTTTAACTGCCAGATAACTGGAACTCTTTATGAGCTGTTAATCACACAAGCCATCTGGAACATCAAGAGAGATTAGCACGAGGACTAGAGCTTGCTATAGTAGTGACATTTCTAACTTCATTAGCAGCCATGGAATACCTGATTTAGTCAAGATGGACAAGTAAAGTGTTATCTGCACTAGCTCTGGTCAATTTGCACTAGGTCTTGGGGTAGAAAAACAATGTTAAGATTGACCCCTGAATCACACGGAAAAATGTATCCATTAAACAGTTGAACTTAAAACCACTCTAGTTCTGTAATTAATAAGTGTAGGGCCTACAAATTAAAAACGCATTTGACTTTTAAACTTTGCTGAAAAAGAAGTACTGTAGTAATATACAATATGGTTTCATGATATTTCTTTTATGCCAAAACTGTCTTTAACTGAGGAGGACATGATGAAACCATATGTTACTGCTTCTTTCTCAGCATTGTGGAAAAGCCAAAATACATTTTTATTTTGTAGACCCTGATTTCAATGTTTCAAATACAGTATAAATACATATAACCACTAGCTAGCCAATCTCACAAATAATAAGCTTAGGGTCTACAAATTAAAAACACATTTGGTTTTTAAACTATGCTGAAAAAGAAGCAGTAATATATGGTTTCATTGTATTTTTTTATGCCCAAACTGTCTTTAACTGAGGAGAACAAGTCATTAAACCATTTGTTACTACTTCTTTCTCAGCATAGTTTAAAAGCCAAACTGCATTTTTATTTCTTGTACCCTGATGTCAATGTTTTCCCCATCAAAAAAGTAAAAACAATCATGTTGCAACACAGCCACTGGTGTTACACAGCAGCAGCACTCCCAATACATGACTAGAGATACTAGTGAATTGAAAATTCTCCAGCAAAGTTGCAGCATAATGGCTGATTTCACCAGTGGAGTAATCCATGAATTTCTCCTGTGTTAGCCTGATTTCACCAAGGTGAAATTTTACCTGTGGATCAGTGAAATTTCACCTCTAAAAGTCGGATTTCACTTTGGAAAGCAAAATTTTGCCTTACACGGCAAAATTTCACCATTCCACAGGAGAAATTGCACTGGTGAGGAGGTAGTAACAACAACAAAAAAGGAAAGGGACCTGGGGGTAATCATATCAGATGACCTTAAGGTTAGCAAACAATGTGAGAAGGCAGTAGGGAGGACTGGGGGTATACTGGGATGTATAGGGAGAGGCATCATCAGCAGAAAACAGGAAGTTGTTATCCCTCTGTACAGACAGTTGGTGAGACCCCATCTGGAGTACTGTGTCCAGTTCTGGAGACCCAATCTCCGCAAGGACATAGACAGGATAGAGGCAGTCCAGAGGAGGGCAACTAAAATGGTGCAGGGTCTGCAAGAGAAGCCGTATGAGGAGAGACTAAAGGAGCTTAATATGTATACCCTTGAGGAAAGAAGGGAGAGGGGGGACATGATAGAAACTTTTAAGTACCTCAGTGGAATCAACAAAGTCCAAGAGGGTAGCATCTTTCAGAAAAAGAGACTTGCAAGAACAAGGGGGACACAATTTAAAGATAGAAGGAGGGCGGTTCAGGGGCAATTTGAGGAAGTATTATTTCACAGAGAGGGTAGTGGATGCATGGAACAGCCTTCCTGAGGAGGTTGTGGGGTCTAAAACTGTGGGAGAATTCAAGAATGCATGGGACAGACATAAGGCAATTCTTGTGGGGGTGGGGGGTAGGAAGAAATAGGCTGTTGGTTAACTAGGATCTGCGGCCTATCCTGTAGGTAGGGAAATGGGCAGACTAGATGGGCCTAGCGGTCCTTATCTGCAGTCAAAGTCTATGTTTCTATGTTTCTATGAATTCATGGACTACTTCACATAGTGAATTTTTGGCACTTCGCCCACCTCTATACATGACATGACAAGCATACTATATAGAGACGTAGGATATTTCAAATACAAAAATATATAACCAACAGCCAGCCTATCTCACAAATAATATGCTTAGGATCTACAAATTAAATACACGTTTGACTTTTAAACTCTGCTGAAAAAAGAAGTAGTAATATGGAATATGGTTTCATTGTATTTCTTTTATGCCAAAACTGTCTTTAACTGAGGAGGACATGTCATGAAGCATTGGTTACTGCTTCATTCTCAGCATTGTATAAAAGCCAGAATGTATTTTTGTTTTGTAGACCCTGATTTCAGTGTTTCAAATAAAAAAATATATAACCACCTGCTAGCCTATCTCACAAATAATAAGATAAGGGTCTACAAATTAAAAACACATTTGACTATTAAATTCTGCTGAAAAAGAAGCAGTAATATATGGTTTCATGGTATTTCTTTTATGCTTGCCAATATTGTGTTTAACTGAGGAGGACATGATGAGACTAAATGTTATTGCTTCTTTCTCAGCATTGTTTAAAAGCCAAAATGCAATGTTATTTTGTAGGCCCTGATTTCAATGTTTCAAATACAAAAACATATAACCACCAGCCAGCCTACCGTACCTCACAAAGTATGTTGCTCCTGCAGTGAATCAGTATTCTGTCCCGGATTCTCTTGTATTGCTTGCCCTGTAAAGAAAATTGAAAATTAGAAACAAAATAAGCAAACATATGCTTATTATAATTTAACCGATAGTCCATTACTACATGGGAGTCCAATCAAATTCAGCACAATAAGGTAAAATGGGAGCTAGCTACTCAAAGTATTTTTAATAGAAGATATACGGATATTTCATATTATTAAAGAGCTGGGATTTGTTCTCGGTATAAGGAAACACTTTATGCAAGGGACTCTAAACTCTCAAGGGGCTAACACATAGGAGATCAATACTTAAATTGTCTGGAGAAACATTTAAACTAAATACCACAAGTACAAGTACCAATACTGCAGGACTGTAATATGCCTGTACTTTAAAACAGCTTAAACAGATCATCAAAAGCCCAAACGGGGTAACAATTTCTTAGAGCACTTGCCCTAGCAGCACTGACGTATGTAGCGAACTATGTAAAAGAAACTGATGAAATTGCCTCAGATAGAAGGACAAGTACCAATACTGGGGGACTGTAGTATGCCAGAAATAAACTGGGATAAGACAGAGACAACTGGAGTGATGGGTAGTATGTGGGATGCAGTACTTGAAAACAGCTTTAAACAGTCTCAATAGAGCATCAAAACAAAAGCCCAAACAGCCAGGGTAACAACATCTCAGAACTAGCACTTACACTACAGTAAAAATTATTTACAAAATCTTAGAACCCTTGTGCAATAGTGACCGGTCCTTGATTAAATTGCGGCTAAAATCTGGCAAAATGCAAACAACAAGGGAAGGATTAGTACAAACACATGAACTTGTTACAGCTGCAAAGTCACAGAGAGTCCAGATAGCACTCCAATACATGGTGATACACGTTAAAGACAGCAGCGTACTATACAATAAATACTGAGACAGATACACACAAGACAAGATAAAAAATATATATATATATATATATATATATATATATGTAACCACCAGCCAACCTCAAAGTCACAAAATGTATGCTGCTCCTCTAGTAGACTAGATTGCTGTCTGTGGAATGATGGTGCTGGAGCTGCTTGCTGATTGAAAGCCAAAACCACGGTCACCAGGTACAGCGGTCTGTTGCTGAAAATGTGCCCTGGGTCCTGATTCTCACTGCTGGATAGCTTGCTACTGCTGGCTGTTACCCCTGGGAGATCACCATGTTCTTTCCTGCTCCTCTTCTTTCTCCAGATGAGATGATCAGATGTCCAGATGATGACGAGTGACCGTTCACAGTGTCACTGTGATATATCCATCTGAACCGAAGCTAGATGGATGCCAGAGTATTTAAAGAGCCATCTTTTATAGGGAAAAGCAGCCCAGAGTTTCCCACTGCTGTAGCTGTGTTAATGCAGGTTTGTGATTGGTTCTCCTGACTGAACCAATCACAAACCTAATCTGCACTCCTGCTCTAATTGGCCTCCTTAACAATCGCATTCAGCGACTGGTTCACTGATTAAGCCTGGTCTGAGCTTCTACTCTGGCTGCTGCTGCTCACCACTCCTTTCACCTGCCAGTGGTTTTTGCATCTGGTGCAGCAGCAGTAGCTCAGCAAGCAGTCCATCAGTAAGCCAGGAGAGCCCTGCTAACAGATATTTAATTTATGTAAATCTGTGGCAGAGAGTCTGGCAAATGTAGTATTATATTATTATGGACTGTACTGCATCCTATGATTTTTTTAATTTTGTCCATTAATTGGTCGAGTGAAGGAGTCAGAGAATGAGAAATGCAGGGCAACTTGAAAGATGATGCAGTCCTGCATGTCATTTGCATACATGCAAGGTAAATCCTCCTCTCTGCTTGCTTTCTCAAAAAACAGCACTGCACACAATTTTTTAACAGCTTTTAATTTAAACTTGGCTTAAATAAATTTAATTGAAATAGCAAGCTGTTATTATTGGTTTATAGCCACTTGTCTCCAAAGTTTGTTTTAAGTACTAGAAAGGAGAAATCTGCCTGAAGCCCTTGTTTTTGCTGCAGATGGTTTTTATAGCCACTTGTCCCCAAAGTTTGTTTTAAGTACTAGGAGAAGCATGAAGCCCTCACTTGTGCTGCTGGGGATATGTCTAAAGTTATACTGGGCATGCAGAGTAAGAGATGGTCCTCTTTTTAGTGTGGTGGCTGATTCGAATTGGAAGGTGGGCCGCCGGGCTGGGTGGACTTCCAACTGGCTGGGACAGTCAGGGGCAGCAGGGCTGATATGATTTTAAACATTTTTATATTGTTGAGCTTATTCAAGTTAGCGGACTGACAGCTGGACCCATCCCAATCCACCTCATCCTGCAGTCCGCTGAACTTGCAGTAACCGATTAGCTGGTGCCAGAGTCTGGAGGACAGAGTGAGAACCGAAGGTAGAGGGTTGCAAACTGTACTGAACCAGACAGCGGGGACGGTGCTCCTGCACCCACTAAAATGGAGGGATCAGTCCAGGAAAAGGAGCAAATTTAGTGAACAATTAAACAAACATGAGTGAATGAGTAGGTGAGGTGGCAATAATTGGAGCAGAGGGTTCCGGTTCATGGGGTTTGAGGTGGGGTTCTGGTTCAGGTTCATGGCGGGGTTCAGGTTATGAGTGGCTGTGTCTCTGACTAACAACATCGGACAATCTCTTCCCTGCTCTGTTGTGGTTCTGTGGTTAGTTTCTCTTGCTGCTGATGTGCACTTAAGCACACACACACACACACAAAAAGAAATCATAATGGGGATGTGGTAGCCCCAACTGCCCCCTCGATCCGCCACTGCAAATAACCTAATGAGATTTGTATTGTTAAAAATTTATTTATTACATTATTAGGTGCATTTGTTTAGGGATGTCGTGCTACATGTTGCTACTTATTTTACAGTATGTAATGAATAAGGTTTTAGACACTACACCAAATAAATGAAAGCACTGCAACATATTTTAAAAAAATCTTATTCAAAAGTATGTGACTGTTTTATGGCAACACAAATTGTCAGACTGCAGAGATGACAGTTCACAATGGTAGGGCAAGAAGGCACCAACATACAATCAAAACAGAGCCCCAGATGTATGATGCAAACTATGAATTGGAAAAGTTGGGCACCATGGAATGCCAAACAAATAATCTAATGTGATAGGTATAGGTTTGCTTCATACGTCTGTGGCTCCAGGTTGATTTTATGTTGCCACCTCCTTGCCTTCCCTTTGTGAACTGTCATCTCTGCAGTCTTATTAAATATGTTGCAGTGCTTTCATTTGTTTGGTGTAGTGACTAAGCACTGACTTGTGAACAAGGAAACCCACGTTCAAATGCCACCAAATCAAGTTACTTGCTGAGTGACTGTCATTTAACCTCCTAGTGCTTTGGTCCAGGCAACTATAAAATGGGATGAAGCAGAACCCCACTGAAAAATGATATATTGCATGACCACTGGGCTGAATATCCAGCTGAGATGCAACACCCTTTCTCAGTAGTAGTCCTGCTTCTAGTTGCTTTACATCTGGGAGGACTGAAGCACTGGGAGGTTAAGTGACTTGCTAAGGGTCATATATTGTAGTTAGTAGTTCTGGTGCAGCCCATCCTGTGTGGGATTTCCTGGCCCAGAGGTCTGTGATCCAAGTACGAGACCACTCTCCTACCAATTTAACCTCTGCCATCTGAATTCTTGTAAAACTTAAGTCACTCAATACACCCTTTTTCAGACTCTCAACCAAATGCACCTTTGTGTAACCAGGTTTCTTTGTGTAACCCACTCTTGGGGGCTTACTGGATTGCCCATGTTTCTCCCGTTTTCCTCCCGCTGCTGCCTCCATTTTCCTCTGGTGCCCCTAGAAGTCCTCTGTTGCTCCTCCATGTCTCCAGATCAGCCCTAGAACTTTGTTTAGCACAGTTTCAGGCTTAAAGTGTGAACCACAAGTCGGCGGCATTATTGTGATGGTCTGACTGCCATGCATACTTGAAGAGCACCTTGATGTACTAACTGCTAGATCTGTGGTTGAGTGGGAGGATATTCATTGGTCCCGGCACCTCTCCTTAGTTATTTGGGGGCCAGTGACCAGAACAATGTGGCAGTGAAACTGCTGTGTGGGCTAGATTTTGAGTTTGAAAACGGGGCTAAGATTGGGGCTCATACATATTAATGAGCTCTGATACATGTTAGTGAGGTGCTGCCTGCTGCCTGGGGGACAGTGTTTTGGTGGCAGTGACAACTAAAATAATATGAACAATTGTTTAACAGTGGGCTCATATGAAGGGTCATGAAAGGGGCTATGTAGCTGTGGGGGAAGTATAAATAAAAAGTGTATTGCCTGTCTGCACCAGGACTCTAAACTTGGGGGACTGTATAAACTGTATGGAAACTCTATCAACAGCCACCATCTTTGTAGCCAGCTAGCCAATCATGAGCCTGGATTTCAGCCAGACTTGTGGGAGAGTGCCAGAGACTTTTGAGAGATAAAACAGGAGTTATTTCTGGCACCTAAAATGCAGCCAATCAAGAGACTGAGAATGTAAATGACAGCTTAGGCAGCCAACTAGATTTCTTGAACTCTGCCCTTTATTTAAGAGGGGCTGCTTGAACTGAGACAGATTCAGTTGAGACTGCTGCTTGAGACACCGAGGAGAGAGGAGCCTGGGGGGCTCTGTGTCCTATTTCGCAGGAGAGGCCTGCATTGCCTTCTGAGAGACATCCTCAGTCCCAAAAGGGGACTGAGTGCAAGGAATTGCCTGTTAGTAGACCAAAAATGTTTTTTTTCAGAAATCTGCTGTGAGAAAAACTGGCCAGAATCCAAAAACAAAGAAGTGTGTTGATCTTTGGGCCTGTTGCCTGTGGCCTACCTTGTGGACCAAGAAGTTGAACCAGGGACTCCGGTGCTGTTTCAGAAGCCATTCGAGAAGCCAGAGACATTTGTCAAACACCAGCTGGAGGGTTTACCAGCATCCAGAATGAAACCCTTCAAGGAAACAGTTTTCCTCTACCTTGGCCCATGACAACAGAGGCCCAAGTAGACTGTTCCTGTACCACATAGCATATCATCTTAGCAAGAGACCAGTCCTGGGGACTCGGCCCCTGCGCTGAAGCTACACGCAGGTTGCATCTAACTTGTGGGAAAGGCCGTGAAGTGGAGGTGAGTCATGCCAGCCCCATTCCCCATCAGAAGGACAAGCCAGCCACAGGTCTTCATGTCACCAATGCCTTCTTGTCATCAGCATCTGGGTACAGTGAGTAAAACCAGGGTAGCTCCCCTGCAACCAGCTAATTATCCATGATACAATCTAATTTCAGTTGCCAGTTTAGTGTTTGGATGGACTGGGTCATCTGGCCACAGATACAAATAGTTCAGGGTTACAATTGTGTTTGCTTGCATTAAATCACCTTTTCCCATCAGGGCCCTAACGCAGCTGCAATGCCTGCCAATCTGCGGCACCGATCAGGCATGCCTGTTTTTTCCACTCTGGGTACACAGTAATTGCAATAACTGTGTTAATGTAGGGACTGATTTAATCAAGCAACACCAAATTGAGTAAATGCAAATGCCTTGATGATAAATCTGATTTTCACCCTCCTATGTTAACTCCCCCTAAAAAAATCTGTTTTACTGTTTCACATTAAACTAGATTATGAGTATATTAGTACTGGGTTTACAGAAATAAGATGTTGACTAAGTGTTCATACAATGTATGTTTGCTTTGAAACTGTCTTTTACTATATAGTACAAGATGCAAGCCAGAGGTCCAGACCCTGTTTTTTATGTGAGTTGAAAGTGCGCATATCATTAATGCTGGTAATTGTCTATATTCACCGTGGTAAAGATTGCAGTTGTAAAACAAAGTATAAAGGGTCACTTGGCAAGGTTGTGGGTGGTTATAGCTTCCCAGAGGGCTGTAGTAATCTTACTAGTTACCCATATACAGTCACAGCCAAAGAAATGGTCAGATATTTCCTGAAATTTTTGTGATATTTCTAGAGAAATCTCCTGCTTTCTGCATTTCACAGTAGGGGCAGTAGAGAGAAACATTTTAGAAATTTTGTAAAATAGCTGGAAATATCTGACCATGTCTGTGGCTGCTACTGTAAGTTTTACTCTGGGTGGAGGCACCATAATTGTAGTACTACTACTTGTAGGGGCTCACCATTACCAGGTAGTCATGAACTCAGGCCCCTCAACCTGTTGTTAGGGATACAGGCAGGAGTAGTAGCCCTTGGTATAATGACACCAGGATTATAGTTTGGAGGCACCATTGGGATTTGCTGCCCCCTAGTGACCAAAATAAAACATTGCAACCAAAGTTTTATATGAGCACTGGCATTAAAATGGAGCAAGCTTCCAGTTGTAGTTCTGAAAATTCTGCTGAAAGAATGGCTGTGCAGCATCTACTTCGTTGGTGCATGGGGAATGAGATTGACCCTCAGAATGCGCTTTTATTGCTCGATATTCCCCTGGGCACTTATAAAGGTACTATTGAGGAAGCACTCACAGAAATTGAGTGTCTTGGTGAGGCTGTGATAGCAAGTTGACTGGCTGACCCAACTGCACAAATTTTAGTGGCTTTAGTGGAGTGTAGCAATCCAGTGGACAGAACTATGATACCTAAGGTAATTTCCATTGATGGGTCCCCAGTAGCCTGGAGGGTGGTAACCAAGGACAGTAAGGGTTCCTCAGAGCCAGATGCCCCTCCCTTATCTGACAGTTTTGAAGAGAAGCTTATCAAATGGTTACAGGTTGAGGGTCAAACCCTCAAGGACTTGAAACAGTTACTTAAGCCTCTTGGGGGGTACCCCTTCCTAGAGACCTGCAGCAGTCCCTGCACCTGCACCAATACCAGCACTCATGCCTACCCATTCACCTGCATCTTCAATTAGTCATGACTCCTACCACAGGCTGTGAGTGTTTTATGGCACCCATCCCACACCTAATGGGGAGGATGACCTGAAGACATGAATAGACTATGCCTTGCTTCTCATGTACACTGGCAGTGTAGCAAGGATGAGAAAAGAAAGAGGATTATGGAGAGCCTATGAGGCCCAGCTTTGGATGCTGTTCGAGCGTTCCGAATCTCTGACCTAGATGCACCAGCTCAAGAGTATTTGGCCACCCTGGAGGATGTGATTGGGAGCACGGAATCTGGTGAGGACCTCTGGTTGAAATTTAAACTCACTCATCCATGGCAGGGCAAGCCCTTGTCTGCTCTTCTGGACAGGGTAGAGAAAGCTTTGCAGTGAGTGTTCCGCAGGGGAGGTGTGTACTTTCAGGGTCAGAACTAGATGCGGCTGGAGCATATACTGGATGCTGCTTTCCAGTCCACCATATCGATCCTTATGCTGCAGCTGGAAGAAAAGAGGGACAGTCCTACAGAGATTTAATAAGGGAGGTTCAGAAAGCTGAATGGAAAGAAGAGGAACACTGGGGGCCCTCTCTTGTATCCTCTGCTGCTGCACAAGTCACTGATGGTACTCTGTCAGTTTAGACTCAAGTGTTGAAGGTAGCATCCAGGGAGTACAACAATACTGTTACCAATTTTCAGCAACTGAAAGATTTGCTTAGAGAACAGAGGGAGGTAAAGTATGTGCTCAAAGTGCTGTACAGAAGGTAAAGGTCAGGCTGCCCAAATTAGTGCAGCTGAGGCATCCTGTGATGCTCAGTCCTCTGTAAATAGTGTCAGTGTTCAAGTACCAAAGGAGGAGGCTAAAGATGATATGTTGAAGGAAATAAGAGAGTTAAGATCCTTAGTAAGTAACTTGGCCTAATCTTCTCATCAAAGTACACCCTGGAAGGGGCCTGGTGGTATAAGCATCCTCCTAGGTAACCAGAAGAATCTAAAACTAGGACATACCCTAGGAGCAAACTGACTGAAGAGACCACTTGGACTCACCCTTCAAGGCCTGATATCTTCTGCTATCACTGTGGGGATGATGGTCACACTAAGATAATATGCCAGTTCTCTGAAGATTTAAGAAAGGTGAATGCTAAGCTATTGAATCAAGTTAAGCAAAATCATTCCAAATCCTCTGCTAAGCCTTCATCCAAGTCCTTTGTGAAGAAACTATCTGTCAATGCCCACACAGGTACTGTACTTTCCCTGATTGGTCTGAATTGGTAGGTCCCTCAATGGAGACTACTGTGTATGTAGATGGCATTCCAGCCAGAGCTGTTCTCGACAGTGGATTTCATGTTATGATAATATTCAAGGACTGGTATGATCAACAGTTATCTGACCATCCCCTACATCATTTAGATGGACTGTAAGCATGGGGGTTGCGTGAAAAGTCTTATTTGTACCTTGAATTCTTGAGAGTGTGGCTTTCATTCCTGTTCACTGTGGCAGGTGTGGATGAACCAGTGGAAACTTTAGTGGTAGTCTGTGCTTCTTCTGGCCTATAAGATGGCGTTCCACAATTAATTGGCACAAACACCCACATGTTTGACCACCTAGTTCAACTGTGCCAAGAAAATCAAAACAGGAGATCTGAAAGAGCCTTACACATCCATGCTATGGTACAGTGGGCATAAAAGGAAGCAAATGCAACCAGTAGAAAGTGATAAAGATGAACCTGTGGGTTTTGTATGGAAAAAGGACCCTTTGACCCTTGTTATTCCTCCAAATGCACAATGCTGTATTGGTGGAGAGGTGCATATACGCAAGGATGTGACCAAAAAAATTTTTATGCACTATGGCACAGAACAGGGGAGATCGCCTGATGAACTCCTGGTCAAACCAAGTGTGCTTCCTGTTCTTGCTCATGCATATGTGAGAAGAGTTGCGGTCCAGATCCAAAACATCACCGACAGAGATATCAAAATCCCTTGAGGATGCACTTTGGTCAAGGTATACTGCAAAGATTCTGCTGTCCTGCCATCCAAGTGTCATAACAGAGAAGATGGAAAAATATCCTTGGATATGTTTGACTTTGGAGAGTCACCCATTCCTAATGAATGAAGGGGAAAAAATCAGTTGAAGACTGGCCAAAAAAGTAAAGTATTCTCTTTAAAAGAGTGGGATGTCGGTTGTGTCACTGATGCCATACATCATATTCACCTGCTCGATGAAAGACCTTTCAGTGAAAGATCTCAATGCCTAGCTCCTGCTGACATTGATGACGTAAGGCTCTATCTACAGGAAATGCTTGCAGCTGGCATCATACAAGAATCATGCAGTCCTTACACTTCTTCAGTTTTTGTGGTCTGGAAAAAGAATGGTTCTGTCCATATGTGTGTAGACTACAGGACTCTTAATAAAAGAACTGTGCCTGAGCATTATACTATGCCACACATACAAGATGCCCTGGACAGTCTGAATGGGAGAAAGTGATTTTCAGTCCTTGATTTCCACAGTGGATATTATCAAATCCCGATGGCGCCAGAGGACAGGGAAAAAACTTCATTCATTTGTCCTTTAGGTTTTTATGAGTTCCTTCGCATGCCCTAAGGCATATCAAGCACATCAGCAACTTTTCAGAGACTAATGGAATGTGCTGTGGGAGATATGAACATTCTCTAATGTTTAGTCTACCTTGACAAAGTCATTGTCTTTGGTAAAACCCTTGTAGATCATGAGGCTCGCTTATTCAAAGTGTTGGACAGACTTGAAGAGCTTAGATTGAAGTTATCAATTGACAAATGCCAGTTTTTCCAGAGCTCTGTCAAATATGTAGGCCGCATTGTGTCATCAGAAGACATCCAAACAGATCCTAGCAAGGTAGAAGCACTCACTGTCTTTCCAAAACCAAACAACCTGAATGAGCTGCAATTATTCCTGGGTTTCTGTAGCTACTATCACTGTTTTGTCAAGGACTATACCAAAGTAGTGCACCCACTGTTAAAACTAACAAGGGTATCCTCCCACTCAGCAACAGTAAAAGAAAGGCACTGAGACAGATTTTAAAAACCTATTTTGAACCTCATGAACCTTTTGGACAGAGATGGATGTCAGATTGTGGCATGGCCTTTCACGAAATCATCTACCAACTGACTCACGTACCTGTTCTTGCATATGCAGACCCATCCAAAACTTATGTGCTGCATACTGATGCTAGCCTAAGTGTCCTCGGGGCTGTGTTCCATCAAGAGTATACAAAAGGATTACACCCAGTGACATATGTCAGTAGAAGTCCGACCCCTTCAGAAAAGAACTATGATATGCACAAATTGGAATTTCTCACTCTCAAATGAGCAATTGTGGAACAATTCCACGAATACTTGTATGGCGCCAAGATACTGGTTAAAACAGATAACGCTTTATCTTACGTCCAGACTTCAGCAAAACTTGATGCTGTTGAACACAGATGGCTCTTAAAATTGTCTGTATATGATTATGCAGTGGAATACTGACCAAGCCTTAACCACGTCAATGCTTACGCCCTATCATGGATTGGCCCAGTACCTTCTGAAAGTGATATTCAAAGTGTGACTCCTGAGACAGCAGATTCTTTACACCTGGAGAAACTATCAGAAACTGAAATATCTGATTCCAATCAAGAAAGAGAGGAATCTACTAGTGAGCCTTCAAGTAATGCAGAAACAAGTGGGCCTAATGAACCAGATCCTGGGTTAGAAAGTATTACTATTTTGACCGATGCTAACAGTGTGTTGGATGACTTGGACTTTGTTGAGATACCTCTGTCAGATGAACCTGAGCCTCAAGAACCATAAAATTCAAGTGATACACCAAGTACAAGTAACACAACCAGTGCTGAATCTCAAGAGAGTGCAGAGGTGCCCTTTTCTTCAAAAGCTGTCTTACTGGTGGACAATGAGACAGCATTGATCACCCTGAATGCAAATGTGGAAAGCCAAGTGCCAGTGCCAATGCCTTCACCTAGACATTCAGACAGACTTGTAAAGCCAGTGGTTTGACTTACGTATGACACACCAGGAAAGCTTGAAGATCTGCCCATGAATGTTGTTCACAAAGGGTATACATTACAGCAAACTCCCTGCCCAAGCTAGGGTTTACTGCATCCTCCCAAGTAATAGTTAACCCTTCTATCCAGTATTTTAGGGGTCATCCTTTCCAAAGTTAGAGGGATCAGTTGAAAGGTGCCCAATATCTGTTTTAACTAAACAAATGCTTAAGGGCCAAACATCATTGCTTGTGTTTAATCAATGGGTATAAAGGTATAATGAGTATGAGTAAAATGTCATGACAAAATGATAAATAACTGAACTGTATGAAGTATTTGCAAAGGTACCATTTAAAGTGATAGCATGCTAAACTGTATATAGTTATGTATCAGGCCTGATATATGTTTAATAGTGTGTATAATAAAGTGTTATTTTAAGTGCTGTTTTACTCTAGACTTGGCACAGACACCAAGCACTTCAGGAAGGGGAGAGATGTAACCCACCCGCATAGGTTTACCTGAATGTCCCCATTCCATCTGTTATCTTCACGCTGCTGCTGCTGCCCCCCCCACCATTGTCCCTAGCTGCCTCCATTTTCCTCTGGTGTCCCTAAAAGTCCTCCATTGCTCCCCAGATCAGCCCCTGAAATTTGTTTATCTGAGTTTTGGGCTTAAAACATGAACCATGAGTAGCCAGCACTATCTTGAGGGGCCAGTGATTGCGCATGTGCGAAGTGCACCATGATGTACCAATGGCTTGATTTGTGGTTGAGCTGGAGGATGTTCAGTGTTCACAGTGCCTCTCCATAGTTAATTAGGGGCCAGTGACCAGAACATTGTGACAGAGAAGCTGCTGTGAGGGCTAGATTTTGAGTCTGAAAACAGGGCTAAGATCGGGGCTCATGCATATTAATGAGGCCTGATACATATTAATGAGGTACAGCCTGCCACCTGGATGGGCAGTGTTTCAGCGGCAGTGACAGCTAAATTTATATGAACTATTGTTAAAGAGTGGACTCATATGAAAGGGCACGAAAGGGGCTACGTAGCTGTCAGGGAAGGATAAATACAAAGTGTATTGCCTGGCTGCACCAGAACTCTAAAATTGGAGGACTGTATAAATTGTATGGAATCTTTAGGAACAGCCACCATCTTTGCAGCCAGCTAGCCAATCACAATCTTGGATTTCAGCCAGTGACTTGTGGGAGAGTGTCAGAGACTTTTGGGAGATAAAACGGGTTATTTCTAGTACCGAAAATCCAGCCAATCAAGAGACTGAGACTGTAAATGACAGCTTAGGCAGCCAACCAGATTTTTTGAACTCTGCTCTTTATTTAAGAGGGGCTGCTTGAACTTTGAAAGATTTGGTAGAGACTCCCGTTTGAGACACTGAGGAGAAAAGAGCATTGTAGGCTGTGTTCTGTTTCGCAGGAGAGGCCTGCATTGCCTCTTGTGAGCCATCCACGGTCCCAAAGGGGGATCAAGTCCCAGGAACTGCCTGTTAGCGATGAAAAGGTTGGTTTTTTTTCAGCAATCTGCTAAGGAAGAAACTGGCCAAAATCAGAAACAGAATCCAAAAATGAAGAAGTGTGTTGCTCCTCAGGGCTGTTGCCTGTGGCATACCTTGTGGACCAAGAAGTTGAACCAGGGACTCTGGTGCATTTTCTGTCACTGTTCATGAAGCCATAGTCAAACATCACCTGGAGGGTTCACCAGCATCCAGAACGAAACCTTTCAAAGAAACAGTTCTCCTCTACCTGAGCCCATGCCAACTGAGGCCCAAGCAGACTGTTCCTACACCATGTAGCATATCATCTTGGTGAGAGATCAGTCCTGGGGACTCAGCCCCTGTGCTGAAGCTACATGCAGGTTGTGGCCACCTTGTGGGAAAGGCCATGACATGCAGGTGAGTTGTGTCATCCCTGTTCCCCATCAGAAGGGCAAGTCAGCCACAGGTCTTCATGTCGCCAAAGCCTTCTTGTCATCACCATCTGGGTACAGTGAGTAAAACCAGGGTAGCTCCCTGCAACCAGCTAATTATTCACAGTACCATCTAATTTCAGTTGTCATTTCAGAGTTTGGATGGAATGACCATCTAGCCACGGATACAAATAGTTCAGGGTTACAATTTTGTTTGCTTTCATTAAATCACCTTTTCCCATCAGGACCCCAAGGCAGCTGCACTGCCAGCCAACCCACCACACCATTCAGACTTGCCTGTTTTTTCCACTCTGTGTACCCAGTAGTTGCAATAACTGTGTTAATGCAGGGATTGATTAAATCAAGCAATACCAATTTGAATAAATGCAAAACCTTAATGAGAAATCTGAATCTCACCCTCTCTTGTTAACTCCCCCTAAATATGTCTGTTTTACTGTTTCTGGTTAAACTTGGTCATTAGCATGTTATTACTGGGTTTACAGCAACAAGATATTGACTAAGTGTTTGTATAGTGTATGTTTGCTTTGAAACTGTCTTTTACAGTGGAGTACAGGGTGCAAGCCAGTGATCCAGACCCAGCTGGTATGTGGGCTGAGCGTGAGCATATCATTAATGCTGGTGATTGTCTGTATTCACCATGGTAAAGGTTGCAGTTGTAAAACAAAATGTAAAGGTGAGGTTGTGGTGGGTTTTAGCTACCCAGAGGGCTGTACCAATCTTACTAGTTACCCACATAAGTATTACTCTGGATAGAGGCACCATAATTGTACTACTACCATTGATAAGGGCCCATCATTACCAGGTAGTCGCGAACCCAGTCCCCTCAACCTGCTGTTATGGATACAGGCAGGGGTAGTAGCCCTTGGTGTAATGGCACCAGGTTTCCATTTGATATAACACTGTAATCATTGATTATACCTACCTGCTTATCCTGTTTATACCATTGTACTCCCTAGACTTATAACGATACACAAATTTGCCTCTACCTTCCTGTCTGTTTGTATTTCTGCATTATAATTACCTAATGCTTATATTGTATGTACCACCTACCTCTTTTGTATTATGCTTTTTATTATATCCTCTATACTATTTACCCAATGTTCTCTATTTCCTGGGTCAAACTTGGAGATGTGCCTCAGCTCAGTGTGCCTTTCCCAGTTACCAAATGTTTAAATAAAAATAACCCATACATCACTATAACTGTCATACAGTAGCTGTGGTGTTTTGTCCATTTCTGATTAGGACCACTAGCACTTCTGTATACATTTAAAGAATGTGCCTTTTCAAACCTTTAGTGTTCATGCTGAATAAGAGCCCAGCATAGTATGGTAATGAGCTATGATTTTATACAAACATCAGCGATCTTGGAGGAGGGAGAAGAATCTGTATCATATGCTGCTATGAGTTCATCCAGTGCCAGAATCTGGCCATTGGCAATATAAGGATTTTAAAGTAGTCATTTCTGTTATTGCGGTGGTGGGGGCAACAATCTCATCATTTTTTATTAATACTGTATTTCTGTCAAGAACATCAATACATCCATGATTCTTTTCATGGTATTTTATTCCTGATTTGAGATGTGGTGTTTCAAAGGTTGTTTTTTTGGTTTTTTTTAAACAACTACTCTCTTTCCACACCCATTATGAATAAATTAAACATTCTTGTGTGGTGGTGTGCTGTTTACCATCGGAAATATGTGATAGCATCCTCACATACATCCATAGTATGAATCCAGTATGTAATGTCACCAAGTAAGCTTGAGGGGAGGTAGATGTTGAAATCCAAATCCTTCCATTGTGGATGACACGGGAACTGTAAACCCAAGGCTTGTTTTTGTATTGCTGTGACCTGTATTACTTTGTCCAGAGTGAAATATCAAGTCTGTCTTTGTTATCTTTTAGAGTGTGTGTGTGTGTGTGTGTGTGTGTGTGTCTGTGTGTGTGTCTGTGTGTGTGTGTGTGTGTGTGTGTGTAAATATGTCTATCTGTGCATAATACAAACTATACCTAATTTTTCATCTGTCACATTTCAAATATACATAATTAGTTTGTGCTTACTAAAACCTTAAAAACATACTTGCCTGCTCTTGGTTTGCTAAGGAAACAAAACTTTCATTTTTCAGTGAGAAGGAAAAAAGTGACCTACAAAAAACGTTTTCAGAACAACTCATTCTGGTGCACTACAAAAAATACATTTTAATTATTTGTGTGAGTTTTGTACACTGTTCTTTAGGTACCAAAACTATCTGGCCATGTTGGGTATATTTTCAGGGGGAGACTCCATGCTGTTTCTGACTGTTGTCTGCTTTAGCTGATGCAAATTTGGGTTCTTTTTTGTTGTCGTATATAAACATTTTTATTGAGCCCCCCCCAAAAAAAATGCAACAACACCAACATACCAAGCAAGCAAATGATCCACATAAACATAGAACAAACATCTGCAAAGACATACCCACATTTTAGGGGGAAGCAAGACACATGAGACAAGAATCCAAACCATCAAAATCAACATTTATAGATAAATTAGAGCAATTATTCAAGAAGTTCAAAGTACTAAGGAAAACCAAAAACAAACACTGTTAACTACCTATGAATATGTTTGTTAAGCACCCATATAACATTATCAAAACCTGTGTACAGCAGCATGCTTCATCACCCTGCAATGGTGTCTATAAGAAGCACAGCTACTAAACATTAAACAATAGGCTCAAGAAGAGTCAAACGTGTTCACCCCAACCCCACTTAACCAAGGGGACCAAGCCTTATAAAATGTCTGGAGGGCATTCCATCTCCAATGAAGAACCTGCAGGTAGGAACCTGATTTTGAAACTATTTATACCCACTGACCATAAGAAGGAAGATTAGAAGTTCTCCACTGGCATAACAAAAGACACTTAGCTTACAGGGCTGCATTGAAGATAGTCATTTTAAACTAGAAAGCTTGTGTGGGTAACATGGTCAAATCACCCAGGATCCAAAAACGAGGAGAGCAAGGGAAGGACATTTGCAAACTACCTTCTAAGGAAGCAATAATACAGGATCACCAATCACCCAACAAGGGGCAACTCCATAAAATGTGAAATAAAGTACCCACATCCTTATAACATCTCCAGCACTGACTGGAGACTGAAATCCCCATCTTAGCCAATATGTCTTGGGTTCTGTACCATTGGCTTAACATTTTCTTTTGTACCATTTGTAGTTTTGGATCAGGTGAAGCCCAATGGGCCTTGACCCAACAGCCTCACCAATTCTCAGAAACTAAAGGGTCCTGCAAATCATTGGCCCACTTGACTCGAACAATTTTCTAGTCAAGAAGAAAACATTCTTGTATTAGCTTATATATAAGACTCGTGTGACCCTTAGATACCTTAAACCATTTCTGCAAACATTTTATAGATTCCTTTAATATTATGTTAAAAGGTTTTGAAAGACTAGAGGATAAAGCATGTTGAATCTGAAAATATCTCCAGAGGTCATGAGCCAGTAGCCCATGGGTGGTCTGCAACTGCTGGAATGACAGTAACATACCACTGTCTGGATTCAGAGGTCACCGACTCGGTAGATCCCCTTAGTGACTCATTAACCCCAATATATTTGAGAATCTCCTATCTGTATCCTCAGGTTTCTCTATATGGATTCATATGGGCCAAGATAACCAGGGTCCCATTCCAGCATGCTAGAAGCTTTTTTCCAACACCACTGAGAAAAAAGAATGGGAAGAGTGATTTGATCGGGAACAGGGAGAGGACCTCTCATAGCCATGGCCAAGGGAATATCACCCTAAATGACTTGTTCTATTTCAACACATGCTGCAGTAGAATCAGATAGACGATTTAGCCAACATAAAGTCTGTTTCAGACCATGGCTTAAATGATTGGCCCAGGGCCAAGGTATATTCCACCCCCCTTCCCCAGTGACTAGGTGCCCTTAACACTCTCCTACCAAAACAAAGAGTTTTATCTTCCCAAATGAAATTTGAAAACACTCCATTAATCGTGTTCCATAACACTGATGATATGGGTATGGCTAGATTACTTAAATGATAAAACAATTTTTGGGAATGCCATCGTTTTGATAGCAGCAATATTACATTACTCAAGAGACAGATGTAGTTTCCCTCATTGATTGAAATCACTATATAACTTCACTAATAGCTCCTGTATATTCAAATGGCACATTTCTTGTAGTTTGCTAGAAAGATGTAGACCAAATAGCGAATACCCTTAGGTGACCATTTGAGAGCTTGGGGATGCATGGAATCCCAATTAGGATCAACACCGAACAGAGGCAATATTTCAGTCTTTGCCCAGTTCACCTTGAGACCAGAAATTAGACTGAAAGAGTCAAAAACCTCCTAGGCTCAATAGCAAAGAAACTTCCACTTTGCTAAATGTTAATAAGAGATTGTTGGCATACAATAATGTAGAAAATGACTGCCCTCCAATGGAAATACCATGAATATCCAGGTGCTGACACAAGGCCGCATTAAGAGGTTCAATAGTCAATAAAAATAAAAGGGGACTCAGTGGACAACCCTGTCAAGTGCCACAGAACAAAGAAAATGACTCTGATAAAACCCCATTAGCCAACACCTTTGACCTTGGTGTGGAATGCAAACATTGAATCTACCACTTAAAGACAGAACCCATGCCTACCACCGAAAGGACTTGTAACAAATAGTTCCATTCAATGGAATCAAATGCCTTTTTGGTCTCAATCACCGCTAGACCAGCAGACTCTGGACCCCTAGTGGCAAGTTGTATCAAATTAATCACCACACAGAGGTTATCACTACCCTACTGTCCCTTCATAAATCCAGCCTGAGATTTATGTATTAGTAAAGGCATCACTTTTTCTAATTGGGCTGCAAGGATTTTTGCCAAAATGTTACAGTCAACATCAAGTAAAGAGATATGCCTATAATTTTCACTTCTAGAGGGATCTTTACCAGGTTTCGGGAGGACAGTGATGGTTTCCTCCTGCATAGTGGGAGGGCATTGTTCCTGCTTGATTAATAGAGTAGAAAAGCTTCAACAGCCAAAGAGTGAGAAGTGGCTCAAAGGCATGATAACAATTTATACTTAGACCATCCAGTCCCAGGGCTTTACCAACTGCAAGAGATTTAATTGCTTGCTGAACTTCAGACAGGGTAATTCCACCTCTTAAGGTTTAAGCAGTTTCAGGGGGCAGCCTAGGCAAATGCAAATTTGTAAAAAAATGGATTACAATTCTCACATGACAGGGACATAGTGGAACTGGACAAGGAAGATTAATATTCCCCAAACATACCCGCTACTTGTGCTGCATCCATAACCAACTGGGTGTCACCTCCCAAAAAATAAGGAATTTGGGTTTCCATGGTCTTCCATCTTAGCTGATAAGCCAAAAGCTTCCCTGCCTTGTCTCCTGTTTCCCAGTAAGATTGCTGCAAAAAGAACATAGTTTGAGGCCCTGTAGATGCTGCAGAACTGTTTTTGAAAACCATTTTTAAAACCAGTTTAGCTAAACCATTTCATTGCATCCACACTACCCAGTAACCATTTTTGGTAATAGTTTAGTGTGTCCACACTGCTGGTATTAAACCTGCTCTCCCTGTAACTGTGTCATGTTAATTCCAACACTCAGAACTGTGCTTGCCTGTTCACACTGCAGCTAGAACTGTTTTAGTTACACCATTACAGCTTAAAACTTTTTTATTCCTGTCTAGACATGTGAATAAAACCATGCTACCTCTAAAACATTTTTAAAAATGGTTCTAAGACTAGGTATCAAGCAAGGTTTAAAATTAATTTTGTTAAAACTTTTTAAGGGACTTGTAGTCTGTATGCAAACAGTGCTACAGAGATTTAAAATGTTTTAAGACACTTAAACCATTTTAGGATCCATAGTGTCTACAGGGCCTTAGATGCTTGCTGGTGATAAATAGTAATTAACTGACGTTTAAAGAACAAAAGTACCTGAATCTTAGAATCAGAAGTATACAGGGATGAATATAACTCTGTCTCTAATTATTTAATCTGACTAGTAAGAGTCATTTTATCACACTTCCTCCTTTGATTCACTGAGGATGCATAGGAAATAATGTGGCCACGGATAAAGGCCTTAAAAACCTCCCATAAAATTAAACAAGAAATATCAGGGCCAACAGTCATCTCAAAATAAAAATAAATATTTTTTTTGTAATCACTACTTAAAATCCTCTAAATAAAGGGAGCAGGGTTAAATCGTCACTTAAGAGACCTAGCAACACAACTCTTAGGTGCCCAGACCATGCTCACTGGGGCATGGTCTGAAATAATCAAGGGTAGGATAGCAACATCAACCAGGTCTGAAAGGAAAGCAGAACTACATAGAAAATAATTGAGCTGACTGCAGGACTGGAATCTGTGAGATCGAAAGGTGAACTCCTGGAGATCAGGGTGAAAAACCCTTCAACAATCCACCAGAGCAAACTCTGCGCATAAAAGTTGCAGAACACCTCTAGATCGATGATGGGAGGGGAGTCCCTTCTCCAAAGGGGACATATCCAGCAAAGGGTCAACAACAAAGTTAAAATCTCCTCTCATAAAAATAATCATAGGGGACTGTTACCAATCAGTGAGAGTTTGTGTCACACTAGAAAAGAACTCTGGTGAGTCTGAATTCCGAGCATATATATTAACAAAAATTGTGAGTCTGAATTCCGAGCATATATATTAACAAAAATTGTCATGAAGTCTCCCCGGCAACAATAACTAATGTCCTGCCTCATCTAATTAAAATCAATACCTCACACTTCTTTACTGTGAAGGTGCTAGAGAAAGCATGCCCACCCACCCTCTTGTAAGTTTTAGTGACTCCTTTTTGATGAGGTGAGTCTCCTGCAAAAAAGCAATATCGCAGGCACATGACCCCAAACAAGACAACATTTTTTATCCTTTATTGGGTTGTTCATGCCTTGTACATCCCATAATAGAAGTCATGGACTAGCTATCAGAAAAAAGCACAGAGCACATTGAACCAAGGCATGAAAAAATCATAGTCCACCGAAAACCATCGAGAAGCACCCAGTAGGAAGATGCTGCTGCACAGGAACAATAAAAAACAGAGTTATATAGTTCTGAAACATGCTGATTAACAACAAAATCAAAGCAAAAAGCCTCCATTACCTCTAGGACATGGAATTCCCCTCCAATAGGCATCAACATTAATGAGAGGCTCATACAAGTAGTAAATGGGTTAACCAAAATATAATCCTGAAATAACAGCATGAAACAAAGTATCCCAACAAGCCACCAACAATACACCAACCCACTCTACCCCAACTGAATAAGAAACACCAACCTAAAATATAATACCCAGAAAATTCCTCAACAATAGTCTAACACATATCCCCCGCCTCGCAGAGCAGTACACAAGAAATCATTCCGAGGGAACAATGACCCAAACCATAAGTAGCTCCTAACTTGGAGCTCACAGGGCTTGAGGATCATGACCAATTGAGCTGTCAGCAGAATACTGCCCATGCTCTCTCCTCCTCAGCAGGCATGGATGCTGACATCCCTCCCTTTTAATAACTCGAACCAAGGGGTAGCCATCACATACTCCAGACACCACTTTACACCCCTGTCAAAAAGACATACAAGCTGCCTGCAGCAGAACTGTGATAGGCAGTTATCCTGGGTCACAAAAATAAGTCTGCACCCATCTGAAGGTAAAAAAACAAAAAAACTCTAGGTAATGGGAGAGAAGCATCTTAACCACAGGTAAGGCAGAATGACTATCCTGCAGATAGAAAATACCTCCATGTTTTCCACTCACATAGCAAGAATCCCAAAACATGTGATATGCAAGATATAATCTACCCACCAAACAGAGTGGATAAGAAAATTCACTGAAATACCTCCATCCCCATCCCAGGATCCCTATCTACAAAAAGGAAATCATATTGTCTAATTAAATTATGCCCTTAGTAAAATCATCTACAGGGCAGAAATCACAAATATCCATGAGACTAAAGTAATGTCCCCAGTTCATCCTGAGCTTACACAGGCTCGAAATTCTTATTTTCTGTCACCTGTACCTCAGGGAGCTCCACCTCCTGGGAACTGTGATCCATGTCTGTAGCTGTCATTGGCAGAGATAGAAGATTGATGATCTATGGCTCCTGGTTCCAGAGATAGCAACACCAGCAGTTCTTCCTCACCATAATCTGCCCACTCCATCCCAGCTGGGAGATACACTTCTTAAGGAGAATTAGGGGAAAGCCAGGGATGCTTATAGGGCAGTGTGACCAAGCATGGGTACTTGATGGATGGGGCAATGATACAGCAGCCACTCCGTTGCCAGCAATCAAAGCCAAAGCAGCCAAGGCCATTGAAGAACTTGGAGGATCAGCACTGTAGCAATTTTTCCTGTGCCGCTTAGGTTTCTGCACTTGAAAGGCACCCTCCTTCAAAGCTGATTGTGCTACTAAGGCTAGATTAGAGCGATGCCCAGTCATAGATCTCGATCCAGCAGATGAGGACCCAGCAGTGGCACTCTGCACGTCAGGCTCCAGCTTCTTAAAGTTATGGGAACTGCTTGAGGCAGCTTGTGTTGATGTTTGGGGCCCCTTCCTTATGGTGGCCAGGAAACGGTGTGCTTCTTGTGGAATATCAAAATGGTACCACTTGCCCTCCTATATAACTGTCAGCACTGCAGGATACCTCATACTATATTGGAACCTTTTCTGGGCAAGTTCTTTGCACACCTGCACAAACGCTTACCTTCTTTCTGCCATATCACTGGAGTTTTCTTGAAAAATGTGGAGCGTGTGCCAATTTCATTTTAAAGGACCACATTCCTAGCTAGCTTCAATATCTGTTATTTAATGGAGAACCATAAGAAATAGGCATTCACCAGTCTCAGAGGCAGTCCACTCACTGGTCAGGGTCCCAGTGGCCTGTGGGCATGCTCTGCTTCAAGCAGTGAGTTCCAATAATATTCCAAGACTTGTGGGAGGAGCTGTTGGAGACATTCTGTCAAATTAGGACTCTCTGAACCTTCCAGGATCCCAGTAATCCTCAAATTATTTCTGCACCCTCTATTTTCAAGATTTTACATGTTGAGGGAGAGAAATTGAACTTGCTGCTGTAATGCAGCTATTCTGTCAGCGTTCCTGACTGTTTCCAACTCTACTTTAAGTGAGAACAATTCTACTTCTGCAATTCTATGCTCTGCAGCATCCAGCCACTCATCTACTTGTGCCCCCAATGCTTTGATATTGAGAATATCCTGCACTAAGGACCTCAACATACCCATAGCTCTAATATGAGAAATATCTTCCAACTCCACTGCTACATGAGAGTTTGCCATTGTGGCAGTCCGCAATCTAGAATGTTTGGTTGACGCAGGTCCCTAAAACAGAGTAAAATAAGAAATATCAGCCTTCAAAATTACTCAGGCACTGACAGGGAGCAATCTGGGACAGACTGTGACTCTTGAGAAAAAAGGTAGATGCAGAAGGAATGCAGAAATGAAGTAATAATACAGCGGCTTCACAGAGCTGTACTGTTGGGCTACCATTAGGTACCCGGCCACGCCAGAAGTCTTGCAAATTTGGGTTCTGACATGCATATTTCCAGTTAATATTCATATACTGCATTTGCCAGAGTTTAGTACTGGTACAGTTGAAATTGTTTAATATAGTCCCTTTCATCCCCAAAGTACCTAAAAGTTCTTTACTTACAGTTGAAAGGACTTGTGCAGCTGAGCGTGGCAGCCATAAAGCTCTCCAACATCTATTAACAGTCATGTACAAATGTTAACCTGCCTTATTCAAAGAAGAAGTCTGGGCAAGAATACTATGTGTATTCCCATGGTTTTGAACCATGTACTGTAATATGTAACTTCATCCCAATCAACCACTGGAAACTAACAGATAGGAGTTGTTGATATCTCTTTTGAATGTTATGCACCTTCAGTAATGCAGCATGTTCATTTTGAATAATAGACCAGCAGAATATTCCAAATCTCCCTTAAAATCATCCAGCCATGGAATTACATGTCAGTGTTTACAGAATTCGTGTTTGAGAAGTAACGGTACCGTATAGGCAACAGAAATACATAGTGGTACTGTCTGATTCCCAAATACTCTGTTCCTTTTTTATACACAAATATTTTCTGTATATAGAAGGTTACACACTTGTCATGGCCAGGAGCCAGTAGTGTCATTCATTGTTGACCAGAGTGGTTTACTCTTCCTCTATGAATTCCAGCATGAAAGTTAACATTTTACAGGTCAAACTGTGCCAAAGAGGTGAGGCATCAGATTGTGTTCCTGACTAGTTTCCCCCCAGGAAAAAAACTGAAAGGATGGGGACACCAGTCAAGTAAAGCAGGCATGATTCATATGGTCCCCATCTATTATGATCATTGAATTCCTTGTTTCATTCTCTGTGCCCTGAACTTTTTCTTTTCATAGGTTTCTTTGTAGCTCCAGGCCACCTTTCTTTACTCTTTCTTGCTATGAGTTCCTCAAAATGATGCAGTCATACCTCTGAACTGTCCTTGAACTCAAGGGATGTCCATTATTTTACCCATTAAAATTCCTCTATCCCTCATCTGTCCCTCATGGAAAAGGTGTTACCTATACCGAGAAATATACTGTAAATTCAGACTTTAAAGCAGTAATTCATAGTATTCTAAGATGCTAATTCAAAAATAAACTTTTTTCAAGTAGAGACAACATGTTTCCACAGTGTGCTTGTATGTCCATGTTTGAAGATGTCTCCCTCATTCTGGGGGTCTGTGTCCCTCACTGTCCCTAATTTTTAGTGTCCAAAAGTGGCCATGTCTCTCATTTCCATGACAAAAGGTTGAGAGGTGTGGATGCAGTTGTAACATTATAGGGGACCAGAATTCTGTTTTAAACATGAAAGGGGATTGTGGGGATGTTACAAAAAGGATGTGGGCTCAAAATGAAACAATGGGAGCTCCTACATGCCTAAAATGCTTTAGAGAAAACCATTGACTTCTTGCCATCTGTAATTTGTTTGGAAGCCTTACAGTGTTTACTTGCAAGTTCCCTCCCAGTTAAGTCACATTATTCAACATCCCTATTTCATTATGACCCTGTGCTCAGCTAATGACAGATGCAGTTGTTCAGGGCTTGTGAATTGCTTTAGGGTACAGTGTGGGTATGAAAGACACTATATAAAACAAAACACCTATCCTTTACTTACTTTCTGACTCCTGTTGATGGGCTTGTACCATCCAGATAACAAAAATAATTCTTCCTCCCAAATTATAGCAGTCTGTTTATATTATGTGAGACTAGGAAATCATCTATGAAATTGTCTTGCCAGCTTTTTTTATTTACTTTATCTCTGTTTCAGTGGTCAGCCTTCTTTGTCACACAGTTCTAGTCCTAAGCTGTTCAGTTTCAATTGTTGTGTAATGCTCCTGAGCACTATTTTATTTTTGTTTGTTTGTTTTAGTACTACAAAATGTATTTAGTCTGGCATTACTGAAAACTTGCAGTGATAATATCTGCATTATAAACTTTTAGCTGCCTTTTATATTCTTGCATGTGGTTTTCTTCTTTGGTTTATTAACTAGGTTCTGCTTTGGTAGGTTTTAGAAAGCACATTTTCATTTGTATGCATACTTTCTAATAGGAGTGACTTGGAAAAAAACACACTGTTTAGGTATACAGCCATTTTTTTTGGCTTTGACTGTGAATTTTCTTGAATTTCAACTGGTAGAAGAAAAGAAAACCAATGTCCGAGCCAGCCTTGGGGTCAGGAAGCATGTCAATGCTGCTGTAATCAGCATCTCCTTTCCTCCTTCAACCCTGTTGCCTGCACCGAGATCAGGAAGCAAGTAAACACTGCTGCAATCAGCAGTTCCATTCCTCCCCCAACCCCGCTGTGTTCTATACAAAAAAAGGGACGTGTGGCATCCACCCCAAAGACTACTAATATATATATATATATATATATATATATATAAGGTACATCAGGTATTCACACCCCAAACATTAATTCAATCTCCCTTAAAAAGTTAATATACTAGCAGCTGTAGTGGCTCTGACCAGAATTTGTCTTTTAAGTTGCAATTTGTTTTCAGCCCGTTTCCTATGTGAGGAGGTGGTAGCAACACCTAGTCTTTGTCCAGCTTCATGTTGTGCCTTGGGTACATGTGTCTGTAGCATATGTGCCCCGTGTACCCTTCTTATCAGAAGTTTGGTCAACTTTTGGACATGCTGATGCCCACCCTGAATTATTGATGCCAGCCCATGTTTATAGCGTATGCCAAGCATAGTGGCAATCCCAAACTCTTCAGACTGCAGAATGCTTGAAATGTGTGCATTAGAGTCTAAGACATGGAGCATATGTTCCATTAATGCACAACTTCCACTATCACCACCTGCCTTCGGCTGTTGCTGCATATTCACCAGTCTCTGCCTCAGCACACGTAGAAATGGAATGGCCTGACTGATACAGGCAGCGTCCCCACTCACTGCCTGTGTTGCATGTTCAAATGTCCTGAGAATCATGATCAGGTCATGCATTTGGCGCCACTGCTCTGCTGTGAGACACATGGATACTCCAGCACTATTGCAGCTTGTATGTAGTAGCAGACAGTCAGAAATTGATTTATACTGCTCGTATGACCACTCCATCATGTACAGGGATGAGTTCAATCTGGTAACAACATCCAGTTTGATACGGTGCTGAGACAGTTTGTTCTGTATCTGTAGCTGATGGAGCTGGTCACGGGCCTTTTCTGGATCAGGCAAAGTTGGCACAGATGCAACAGGCCACAGTCAAACTGCCCTTGATATCTGGATATGTGATAAACTGCTGCACAATGAGATTCAGACAGTGTGCCAGGCATGGCACCCAGATAAACACCCCATCAGTGATACATTTCATGACATTGGAGCCATTATCACTTGCAATGAAACCTGCTTTCAGTGAATGAGGGTGAAGCCACTCATCAGTCTCAGTGAGGAGTATTTCCAGCAGTTTATCACCCTTGTGTGATCTGTGTGCACACTCTTCAGTGTCAGTGTGACATGCTGGCAAAGACCTTGAATATTGCTACCACCACAGAAGGGTTTAATGCACTTTTTCCCATGTCCAGAGTCAAGAGTACCTCAGGTACCTGTGCCCAGTGTGCTGTGATGTACAAGTAGGAGCTACCAGCTGTTTGACCACTGGTCCATATATCCATGTTGAGATGTATGTATTGTGTGGTGATACTAAATTCATCAGGGCATAGTTTACCATGTCTGATACTGTCCAATACAGTTCATGAATGGCAAGTTTTGAAAAGTATATTCTTAATGGAATCTGCCATTTGGGACAGGCACAGGCCATTAACCTCTAAAATCCAACAATCTCCACAAAAGTGAATGGCAATAGATCATTAGCCAGCATTTCAGCAGCTGCTGCATTTAACTCACGTGCAGTAGCATGATTAGGAGGGAATCTGGAGTGCTGCTCAAATATGACATGCAGCTTAGGCTGGACCTTTCTTGGGGATGGTGTACCAAACAACCGGATTCATCGTAGAAGCATTAGTGGGGTACTCTTTGACTCTTGGGGATTTATAAGCATATGTGATGCTGCTGAAGTGACAGCAATGCCTTTGTGTTTTTTTTGCAATAGTGTAACTGTGCTTTTCTGACTCAGGGTGCCATAGCTGCTCTGCCACTACTAGGCAGACCTACAGAGTCCTCCTCCTCATCTGTATGGGTCTCCTCACTCTGCCATCCATCCTCCTGGTCTATTTCCCTGTCACTTCTGTTTTTCTTGCCTGATAATGCTGAGGAACAGAGTCTCCCTGCACTGGAATCCTTCTGTTACTGACTCCATCATAATGGTTGCCTGTTTTTCAGGTGTGCGTTGCTCACCAGTGCCTAGGTGGATGCCCTTTTTACCCCTATTGACTTGTGCTTGACATAGCTGACAGATTGTAACTGTCTCTTCAGCTGGGTCAAGTATATAGAAATTCCACACTATGGATTTTGTTATCCTTGTTTTAGCATGATGCTGGGATGGGGACAGCTGAGGAGAAGGGGTGAACATTGGTGTTTTGGGGATGATTGGAGAACCACAAGAATACTGGGGGATTGACTAGTAGTTGGATCTCTAGTGCACACAACATCCTCTGCACTATCTGCATCACCACCCTTATGCTTTTTCAAATCTGGCCCCTATAGGAGATCGGACACATCATCATTATCAGCACAGCGAGTCAGTGCTATCCTCCTCCACAGGTCTGTCCTCCTCAACCTCACTGTCTCCAGGCTCTCTGACCCTCTCATCATGACAAGTCTGATCCACATTTTCTAGATCTACCACCTCAGGCACTGGCTTCACACTATCAGGCTCAATGCCACCACCACAAGGATCCATGGAGACACCAGCAACCCCCACCAGCATGACTGCCATAGATGTGGCAGAGAAAAATTTGGAACAGTAATGCCACCACTGCAAACTACTCATTCTTTACTACTAGCCCCAGACCCCACAGAACAGGCTGCAGCCACTCCAGCAGTCATTTCCTTTTTAACTGCACCACTATTTGTTCACACAGATTTGAAACTCTTCTTTTCTGTGCTCCCAGCATTTCTTCCTGTACTGGCACTTCTCTTCCCGCAATCATGGTCATTCTTCTCTGTTACATAACATGATTTTTTAAAAACAGAACAAAAACACAGGGATTGCAATAACGGGCACCATACCAGCAGTGACCAAACTCTTTTGTTTTTTTTTACACAGCACAGGGTTCACAATGACAGGGTACCAGCAGTGACATAACCATTTTTTGCTAATAAACAGCACAGGGGTAAAAACGACAGGGGTACCGACAGTGACAGAACCCTCATTTGCTAATACATAGCACAGGTATTACAATGACAGGGGTGCCAACTGTGACAGAACCCTTTATTTCTTCTTTATACACAGCACAATGATTACAATGACAGGGGTACCAGCAATGATAGCACAGAATCCTCTTTTGATAATAAACAGCACAGGGATTACAATGACAGGGGTACCAACAGTGACAGAACCCTTTTTTGCTAATAAAGAGCACAGGGATTATAATGAGAGGTTTACCAACTGTGATCAAACTCTTTTTTACTAATAAACAGCACAGGGATTGCAATGATAGAGGTACCATACCAACAGTGACAGAACCCTTTTGTTGTTTTTACGCAGCACAGGGATTACAATGACAAGGATACCAACAGTGACAGCACAGAACCCTTCTTGCTAATAAACAGCATGGGGATTACAATGACAGCGGTACCAACAGTAACAGAACCCTTTTTTGCTATTTAACAGCACAGTGATTACAATGACAGGTATACAAGCAGTGACAGCAAAGAACCCTTTTTTACTAATAAGCAGCACAGGGATTGCAATGACAGGGGTACCAATTGTGACAGAACTTGTTTGCTAATAAACAGCACAGGGGTTGCAACGGCAAGGGTAAACAATACCAACGAGAGAACCCTTTTTTATTAATAAGCAGTACAGGGATTACAGTGATATGGGTAACAACAGTGACAACAGAACAATTTTTTTAAACAGCACAGAGATTACAATGACAAGGCTAACAGCAACAAAAATGTTTTTTGTTTTTTTTAAATGACAGGGACACAGGGATTATAAATAATTAGTAATTTGGTATGACACACAGAAAAAGAACACTGGCCTAGATATTCAAAGCAGATGCATGGCACAAAGTGGAGATGCACCGCAGATCTCAGAAGAAGGGAAGAAATGCAATATTCAAAAAGAAAGAGATGTGTCGCTCATCTCTGGATGTGCCATCACGCATCCATAATGTATGCAGAGCTTGTAGAGGGAGCATTCCAATGAATGTGCTGCACGTCCCTATATTCAGCTGAAATGTGTTGTGCATCTGCAGCGCATCTTAGAGATGAGCTGCCCAAAATTTGGCATGGAAAAAGCATGCCCAAATGTCCAGCCTCCCACAGGCAGGCCACAGAACTGCAGGGAGCTTGTCTGAATACAGCTCTTGGAGGTGCAGCAGGATATGCTCCAGGCACCCACACATAGCAGTCATGTCAAGATGGTTGAACCCATAGCCACTGGTACAGTCCAGGGAGCAACACCCCCACACTGCTCCCTGGATGTAGCCACCCAGCAGCTGGTCACTGTCTGCACACTGCCATCCTTTGCAGTGCCCACCAGGTACCTCCCATACTGGGGTGTGTGGGCATTGCAGGTGATGGTATGCAGCATATGGAGCTGCTGTTTCACATACATGTGGTAGCCTCAGCAGCCTGTGTTACTCTGTGCCCACTCCTGTGGCACATCCAGGTAGCCCCAGTGGCCACTGTCCAGGTGGGACCCCCGTACCCTTGTCTGACCCTGTACATGGCTATGGGGAGCTCGTCGACCAGGTGTGAGTATCCCTCCACATGTAGCTGTGCTGCATTGTGTTGTTGGAGTTTGGTGACATAAAACATTATAAGAGGAGTGTACTACAGTTGGTGGTCAGTGCCAGTTCTTTGTGCTTCACTGTGAATGGCTGTGGATAATAACAATGTATCCAGGCCATTGCAGTACACCCACCCACACACATACTTTTCATAACACCTGTCTGCTAGGTTTCAATACTTCCTGTTCTCCTTGGTGGAGTGGTGGGTCAGCCCTGCAAAGCTAGAACTGAGCATGCCCAGAGTATGCAAATGGCTTGAATACATTCCAGTAATGCGATGCAAATGTGGGAAATGGGCTTGGAATGTGCAATGAGGTCAGTTGCATATCCTGGCTTAATATTGCAGTTTTGTGCACTGTGCAAGTGGTTTGCAAAGCGCATTTCCCCATGCTCCACATGAGGCTCAGGTCACCTGCCTCACCATGCATCTCTCACTGCATGATCGTGCATTTTAGCATATTCAACCAGACATGCATGAGCGTATCTCATGATGCACTGTCTGAATATCTCATTATTTGGGCTGGCGCATCTCAGATGTGTGGCGCAAGCACTTGTGCAAGTTTGCACGGGACTTTTGAATATCTAAGTCACTGTCACTTTTAGGAAAATATAACTAGAAAAGCACTAAAACTACTACAGAAACAGTGACAAAATGGATAACTTAAACACTGAAAACTCAAATGAAAAAATGAAAAAGAGAAATCACTGTACAGATACAACAAAAATAACAAGAAAGACTGAGGAAACAAAAATTTAACAGAAATCTCCTGCTTAAAAAAAAAGCTGCAGATCTTTCTGGGCTGCCTTGCTACCTTGCTGCTACCCTCCTCCACACCACTGGTTCACAGACTGCCAACCAAAATTAAAACCACTACTTTAAAATAAATAATCACAAAAAAACTGAACAAAAACACAAATTTAGGAGCACTAGGCCTTCCACAACAATGTGGGGACTTTTGGAATCCAAATAACTCAGTTTTGAAATAAATTGAAAGGTTTTTATTGCTCAGGAAAAGCACACACTCTTCTTTCTACTCTCTCTTCACAACACTGCAGTGAGAGACAGCCTCCTCTGCATCCGATAGGCTGTCAGTAACATGTGACTACACTGTGAGCAACATGTGATCTCCAGTCCCATAAGCGCAATGCAAGCTTCTCCTTTCTGATGAACTTCTCCAGAGAAGTAGTAACTTTGTGGATCTGGGATACTTTGCCTCTGTTTCTAACTCTGTGGCAATTTCACATATTCGAGGAGTCGTCACTGTTGCCAAGTCACAGGACAGGAAGCATAGCATGACCAGGAGTAGTTGTTAAATTTGCAAAGAGTGTTTTATTATTAGTAATAACAACAAAATAAAAATATATAAATTTGTTTAATGTACTTATTTACAAAGGTAGTACAAACATAGAAAAAAAAGTCCTTCTGAGTTTTTTTCTTCTCAATTTAAAATCTCAGGGTGGTATATTCAAAGGTGTTGCTCATGGCGCAACAGGGTTCCACCATGTGCAACCCACCAATGCGCCCTGGCAAGATAGTCAAACAGGCGGGTTGCGCTACGCAACCCCCAATGCACTGGGGCACACTTGTAATGTATGCGGCGCAAGTGCAGGCAGCATGCCCATGCATATGCAGCACATTCCGATATTCAGCCCAGGATGTGTGGCACATATGCAGGCACAACCCTGCCTTGCGGCACTTAGGGGGGTGCAGTGTTGTGCCCATACAAACAGGGAACAAGTCGGGGACACCCACAGGCAGGCTGCCATATTGCTGGGTGCAACACAGCAGCCGCCTGCCGTGGCTGGCCACCCGATCTCTTATAACACTGGCCCCATGCCCCCTGCCCAGGTAGCATTGTGAACCCCCACCCCATTGCCCAATTATGGGCATGTATTGTATTAATCTCTGGTGGTCCAGTGGACAGCTATCCCTTGCCCAATTGTGGGCATGTAATGAATTAATCCCTGGTGGTCCAGTGGACTGCTATTCCTTGCCTGATCATGGGCATGTAATGAATTAATCCCTGGTGGTCCAGCAGACTGATCTCCTTCACCCATTCGTGGGAATTTGTCAAACTCCCTGGTGGTCCAGTGGTACCCCTCTCCACCCACCCACTTAGTCCCCCGCCACCCTGCACCCCTTCTCGGTCAGCGGCGGGTGGCAGCTCCTCACTCGCAAGTTGCCCGGCCATCCACCAACTGACAGTGTACAGTAGGGCTGTACGCCTATGGGTTCACTGCATGGGCCAATGGGAGTGCAGACCATACTGTACTAGACTGCCCTGAATTGTGAATGAATGCTCATTCACAATTCAGGACTGTGTAGTACTGTATGGTCTGCACACCCATTGGCCCACATAGTGGACCAATAGGTATACAACTCTACTGTACGCTGTCAGTTGGTGGGCGGCTGGGCAGTTTGTGGGTGGAGATCTGCCACCCACCGCTGACCGGAGGGGAGTGCAGGGTAGTGGGGAACTAAGTAGGTGGGTTGGGGGCTACCACTGGACCACCAGGGAGTTTGACAAATGCCCTCGAGCAGGTGAAGGAGATCAGTCCACTGGACCACCAGGGATTAATTCATTACATGCCCATGATCAGGCAAAGGGGCGTGGAGCCCGCTGAGGGTCAGGGGGGTGTCGGTCCCTGACGGCTACAGCCTGGCAGGGTGCCAGGTGCAAGCACTGGGTATCAGCGCACCACATGCAAATGGGGCCATAATGACCTGCAAATGGCTCCATTTGTGCCTTGCATGCATAATGGCCTCATTTCCATGCCCAGTGCTGAATATCGTGTTGATGCACCTAGCGCAACTGCACTTGTGTTGGCACATCCCGCTGCTCCCCTTCTGCCACTCGCACTGGCGCAGTGCCACTGTGCCATATGCAGTGTGTGCGCCCTCAGTGCCATATTCAATGGTGCTGAGCCATGACACAGCATGGTTGAATATCACCTGGACCATGCCCTGGCTCAACCCAGTTGCGCTGCGCCAGGCTTATGCCTGTGCAAGGTGCAGTCTGAATATCTATCCCTCAGTCTCTGTCTCTCTCTTCTACAATCATTGCTGCTCTTTTATAAATCTGTGAATGGGAAACATAATGACCCAGAACTGGCCTCTTGTTTACAACATCTCAGAGAGCTTGCAAACCAGCTTCTCCAGTTAACCCCCTTGAGTTCCAAATATCTATTAGCAATCATTTCAACAGTATAACTACATACAGTTTTAAACAAAGGAATCTCAGTTTCACATGCAGTTTTACACAGATATTCACATATAGTGGCGTCCCCATGATGAAACCCACTTTTAAAGCACTCTGCAGTATGCTGCAGCAGTCCAACTGAATAAAGCAATGTAATTTCAGTGAGAATTAGTCCCTTTTGTCATGCAGGAATTTGTGACATTCACTACATCCTGGCAGTGTCACATTTTCTTGACTGACAAAAGGGACTAATTGTCATTGGAATTACATTGTTTTATTCAGTAGGCCAGCTGCAGCATTCTGCAGAGTGCTTCAAAATGCTGCAGGAATGGGTTTCATCCCGGAGGATGCCACCATATAGGTTTTATAACTGCAGATATGCAAGGGGGGAAGAAAAGACAGAACAGCAAGGGAAGGCAGAGAGATAGCGAGAGGCAGAGAATTGCGAAACCATCAGAGTGATCAGCTCCTAGGTCTCACAAGAAAAGTTGGTTGCACAACCAGACAGAGAAGAGGCAGAAAAGGAGAGGATAGAACAGATCCTTGCATTTAACTTCTTTCTGCATAACAAATGGAACAGGGCCTTACTCATCCCTGTCACAGTCACTCTACTGCAAATTTCTGACCTCTCATGATGGTTTAATTTATAAAATGAGGTGAATTAATCCACAGAACAAATTTTTCCAGCTTCACACATCACTGGTGGACAGTTTCATGGGACCAGGAACCCTTACCTCAGTATCCTATATCTGGACCTCCAAGAAAAAACTCCATCCCCTGAAAGGGGACAGGAATATCTAAAAGTGCACTCTTACACCTCCCTGAAAAGGAAGGGGGGGGGGAGTTAGCTCAGGGTGAGTGGGATGAGTCAGTACTCATAAGGGGAAGAATGCATCCAGATTGCACAATGGGGAGTCAAAGTAATGGGTCCACACTGTATAATAAATGGATCTGTTACCATTATAAACATGTGATACTCTCATGAATTGTGACAGCTTGCTCAACAACTCTTTCCAGTCCCCTATATTGGATCACTTGGTTCACCTCAGTGATGGAAGAGCACCCTCTTCACCTCTACATTGGCATACACAAATCACAAAACATTAGCTCTTGACACTGGTACCCCCATATGGGAGCGTGAAAATGAACAAACTGGGGAAGGCAGGTATAGAAGTTATCAGGATCTTCAAGCACTCCTGTAGAACCCCTCCCCAAAAGTGTTGAATAAAGGGGCACACCCAGAGCAGATGCAGCAGGTCTCTCCCAACTAACACACACCACCAAGAGGCATCATCTGGTAGTAGGCCAAATTCCTGCAGTTGAGACTTTGTAGAGTACAACTAGTATTTTCTTTTGGATAAGCAAGCTATGACTATATGGGCAGGGTTATGAGTATTTTTTTAAATTTATTTTGGTGTTCTTCTTAAAGAACAATCATCCATGACTACAAATGATTTATTCCAAGCAAGTCTTGTATTAAAACATGTTCCGGCAGCTTTTTCTCATGCTGGAGCCTATGAATTTCCCCCCCAGCCTTCAAAGAGTGTGAACAGTAGCTACATATTTTTTTAATTGTGCCAACTATTTTTTCAACTGCTCTGTTTTTGTGGATCTGATTATGCATGACCAAGTGTAGGCAGTGGGCAAGACATTATACATGGGGGTACACACCATCATCGACAACTTTCAAAACATTGGCAGCATTGTCAGTCACAGCAACCCCAATCTCCAGACCATTACTTGTCAGCCATTTGTCAACAATGTCTTCAAGCTTGACAAACAAGTTGTCTGTGGTTTGGGTGTTGTCAAATGCAGCAACACACAGTGCTGCATGATGTCTAGCAGCACCAAACATTGGGACACCACTATCAACATCCTCCATCCTTTTTCCATCTGGTTTAGTCATGCACAGCCAAAGCCATCACATTAATATGGTACATGAGTTAACCACTAATGCAGGTGTCAGTTGTCAGATGGACTTGTGGGATGGTAGACTGCTGCAGGCTATAGTAAACCTCAAAACACATGTTCTTAAACAGATCAGGCAAGGTAATGTGTGTGAAGAATGTCATGAGGGCACAGAGAACTGAGACTTCACCATATGCATTATTTTGTGGAATGATAGAATGGAGACAAACGTCAATGGCAGTGAATTCTCCACAAGCAGCTCAACCAGTGCCTTGTTGGTGTCCTTGGCCTTTGTGTGTCCTGGTGCATTCCTCACATCTACAAGGGCAACTGCTGACTTGCGGAAGAGGAATATCTGGGGATGATGAAGTAGTTGGCTACTCAGACAGAGAGAACAATGTACTCCTAGCTGGTGTCTGGCTCTAGACAGGCAGGAAGTGCTGATTGATCCTGATCTACTTTTCTGGGACAACTGAACTGATTATTTCAGCCCACTCACGATGATGATTTCTACAAAAGTGGGTGCACACACCAGATGTGCACGAGGCTGGTGGATGATCCCTGCTTAATTCATCAAGCAAGATAGGCACTGTGGATAGGTGAAGTTACCTTGGTGTATTTCAAAATATGCACAGACACCAGAATATTTAGACTTTTTGGCTGGTACTGGATCAGTACTATAGTAAGATGCTCTGCTTCACCTGCACAACCAGCACCATCTCCAATAGAAGACCTACTGACACTACCTTTACAGTTAGGTGTAGCTGACCTCCCTTTGACAGTCTTAGTAATACTCCCACCAGCCTTCTCCAGTACAGCAGACAAATTGTTTGATCCTGTTCTGCTTCTTCCTCTGACCAGCAGCAGCAGCAGCAGCTTTCTCTTCTTCATCAATGTTTAATGATAATTCTCCAAGTCCATACTCCACGTCAGTGTCATCTGCTGCTAGTTCAAGTTCTTTAGATGTTAATATGTCCTTTGTCAGTTCTGTTTCTTCAGCATGCCACTTCTCCATTGAATGATCTTCAGGATTATTCACAGGAGCAACCTCCTCCAGGACAATAATGGCAGAGGCCTGTTTTTTGTTTCCTGCAGCTTAGCCTGGACAGGTAGCAGTGCTTCTGGTTGGGTGGTGGTGAACTGCGCAGTGGGTAGCACACTGGCCCCAGGACTGACAATACACTGCACCACTGTGTGAGTCCCATTAGTCAGCCCCCTATCTTTTTTTAAAAAAAACTTTCTTAATCCTTATGTTCCCATTCCTGACGCGTCTTCCAGTCTTATCACCAACCTATCTTGGGGACATACAGAATAACCACCACTTGAGCCTTGTTAGGCAGGTGGCCTACCCATAGGGTCATATGGTGCCTACAGGGTTTGCCAAGTGGGCCTGGACATTTTCCTCCGGTAGGTTTTTCTTTCTGCTTCCCCCTGGACATTATGCCTTCAGGGACGCATGCTCATGCATGTATGCATCAGAGGCTGTACAGTATGTGCTGCATCCAACAATGCCCTACCTGGTCAGTTGCTCCTTCCATTGCTGCAATCTTATCACTGCCAGGTTGCAGTCTAGTGGTGGGACAGAGACCCCCCCAACTGATGGAGGAGATCTTTCATGGAGTGCTCAGTCCTCAGCCTCCCAGCCATCCTCTGAGTGACCCTTATCAATTTCCAAACCTGGGTCACAAGTGTGGTAGGCAGTGTGGACAATGGTATCTGCTAATAATATCATTTCAATTTGATCACCGCAATAATATCACAGATCTCTACATCATAGCACAGTACATTGACAGAAGTAGTGCATCATGACGATGTTCCACCTACTCCTTCAATGTACAGTATGTGTGAGTAGGGAGAGAAAAGCAGTAATGCGGGAGGGATAAGGGAACAGGAGTTGTGGTGCCTGGCCAAGCCGCTCCCATGGCAGAGTGGCAAAGAATCTGGCTCCTGCAGTAGAGGAGACCGGGGGACTAGGGTGTGGTTCTCCGTATCCCGAAGTTGAGTTTAATTTTTTTTTCTTTATTTTTTGACATTTTCTTCTTTATCATCCCCAAGGTCCACCCCCCAGCCAATTCTCTTCCTTTCCCCAAGGTCCCCCCCCCAGAGTTTATTACAAAAGTTCCAGGGGATGTGGAGGTGAAGCCCCCCACAGTGGGGGGGGGGGTGTAGGGGGCGCATCCCCATACAATAAAATTATGGCTTCATTTCCTTCTGATTGGTGGTGCGATGTTAGTGAAGTCTGTGTTTTATCCCACTTTAATACTGCCCACCAATGAAGTGGTCACAAACGTGCTGCTATATTTTTGTTTTTGATATTAATAGGTAGAACCATGGACAATGGTAGGTTTCTTATCCTTTTCAACAACACAAACCACCTCCTGCTCTGCAACTGCTTTTGCATTAGTACTGCCAGAACCAGCAGCTCTTCCTCCAGAAATTAGTATTGCCAGCAGAATCACAAACATTTACTTCCTCTGTACCTTACTAAGCACCTTCTGCAGAAGACTTTTGCACTGCTCCCAGCTTGCCAATTGACAAACAGCATCCCATACTAACTATACCACTGGGAGATACTCCTTTAAACACCATTCCAGGAGCAATTACTCAGAAATACTCCCCATACAGCATTCATCACCTCCCTTAACTGGTCACAAAGTCCATTGCCACCACCACTGCCACTCAGTACTACAGTTTTGTGCCACTGGCATCTAGTTTTTCCACTGCACGGTCAACCTAGCACATCATAGTACGGTGCAGAGTGGCACAATTAAAAGGGTCTTCAGTTTCCTTTTGTTCTCTTTCTTGATTGTCACATTGATTCACATTGCAATGCAATCTGTGGATTGGCCCTGCAGCAGAAAACAAGATGCTCTCTACCCATAACTGTACCTCAGCATTTGTACACCTCATGGTTTTCCTAGCATTACTCCTGCTAACTCCAGAGATTCCTACATTTTCAAAATAAAATGAAGGAGGAAACAAAATTTCCTATTCTCTCCTCAATCCAGCCCAGTCAGGCTTTTGCTCTAATCATAGCACTGTTACTGCAATAGCTAAAATCACCGATGACTGGATCTCAGTGAAGAAAGCTAAAAAAATTAAAGGTGCAGTATTCTTAGATTTGAGTAAAGCATTCTACACCATTGCCCATACTCCAATTGTGAACAGCCTCACCGATATTGGTGCTACCCTAGCTACTACCCAGTGGTTCTCCAGTTATCTATCATGTAGGATGCAGAAAGTCAAAGCAGGTGGGCTGTTCTCTGCCTTCTTACCAGTTAGTAGGGGAGTCCTGCAAGGTTCCATCTTAAGTCCTATACTCTTCTCCCTATATATCAATAACCTCAATTCTCAAATAACCAGGTCAACCTTGCATTGCTTTGCAGATAATACAGTTTTGTATACATCCGGCCCTACAATATCAGAAGTCAGAGATATACTTCAAGTCTTTTTCTCACAGCTAGAAACAAATCTCATCAATACCAAACTCTTCCTAAATGCTATAAAAACTAAGGCCATGGTTTTCCCCCATAATACTTCCTCTGTCACCCTCACTGTCCCACTTAAAGACTTCATCATTACATCCCCAGGTGAACCACTGGAAGTTGGCTCTAAATTTAAATACCTCAGCTTTTGGTTAGACAACAAACTCTCCTTTAATGAGCACATTGACGACCTGTCCAAAAGACTAAAAGCTAGACTAGGCTTCTTCTTCCGAAATAGGACCCTCTTTCCCCTGGAAATCAGACTCAGGCTTGTTCAGACCACCTTCCTCCCTTTACTTGACTATGGGGACATATTATACACTTCTGCAATGATTACTAGCCTAAACGAATTGAACATTCTCTATCACTGCACCCTGCACTTCATTACAAACTACCCACACTGAACCCACCATTGCGAACTATACGCAGCTGTTCTATGGACTTCACTTACCATTAGACGCACACTTCATGCTGGCATTTGAACACTAAAACTTCTTCTGAATAAATTGCCAAGCTATTTAGTAGCACTTATCCGTACTGCCCACAGCTCTTATTTCCTTAGGAAATCAGATTTTATCCTACTCGACACACCTAGGACTCGCACCTCCTTTGGTAGACGAGCCTTCTCAAGTGCCCTACCAACTATTTGGAACCAGCTGCAATCTACTCTGAAACTATCCAGTGTAGTCTCAGTAAATCTCTTCAAAAAACTGGTGGCTTCAAAAATAAAGGACACCTGTAACTGTTTCTAAACTCCCTCCCTAGCTTTCTCCTTACTTATTTAGTTTGTTCTCACTACACCACCTTCCTTAACAACTTGTACTAAGTATTTTTTTTGGTTTTGTTTTTCACTCAGGATTGTTTATCCATGTACCGTGTAGGATCTGGTCTGCCATTTATGTATTGTTATGTTATTGCCTGCATTGTGTATTTGTTGTAACCATGCACCCAGGACCTCCTTGTGAATGAGCTTGCTCAATGGAGCTTTCCTGTAATAAACTTGAACTTGAACTTGAAAATGCCAGCTATGGTCAAATAGTGCTGATGGGGGGAGGGAGGGAGAGAGAGATGGCACCTAAGAAAAATACTTTTTTTTTAAATTATGTTACTACTAAACCATGAAATGCCAATGCACTCCGTAATGGCAGTGAACTGACATGAGCTCAGATGGGCCTGGTGTCCTGTTTAACACACTCCAGACAATCAGACAGAGATGGACAAGAAACAGTAGAAATATTTTTAATAACATAGAATTTTACAAGTCAAATAGCAAGGATGGAAGAAGGTTTGACATACCTTGCACAACATTCAGGAAAAACAGCTCACTGAAAGCAAAAGGGCCCAGAGTTAGAACAGAAAGGAAAAAGCAGGCTTTCCCCTCTACCATTGCACATGAAGTGCACCAAGAACTGAGACAGGCAATAAGTATAGGCTTCTACACTGTCTCAGCAGGTTGAGTATGGCAAAATCAGATTTCAGAATCAGATTTCAGAACTAAATTCCAAAATCTGATTCCAAGTGTTACTTTATGATTTCTGATTTTGGGCCCCAAAATCTAAAATTCCTAAATTGTAACAATTGATTGGAATCTTGGAATTTCAATTCAATTTGGCAGATTCTGAAAAACCCTATTACAAATGAGGACAACAAAAATCTTTTAGGGGCAGCAAGAGAAGTCCTACATTGAAAGGCATGAGGACCTCCCCATGGATACATTGAAGACGGGGGGTGGGCATGACTGAAACTTTCAAGTTTCTTCATGAAAAGAACAAGGTAGACGCTGGGGAACTATTCACAATGAGTGGAAAATGTTCATGTGAGGGAAAGCAAAGAAACCAGTGGTGGGAGACAGATTCTGGAAGGACATCAGGAAGTATTTCTTTACAGACAGGATGGTGGATATGTGAAACAGGCTGCTAGATGGGTTGGTCTGTGCAAAATTGTTTGAGGGCATCATATAATCATGGTATAGACATATGGGGCTAAAAAGAATAGTAGGGGGAATGACAGGGGAGGGGAGTGAATGATCACAAGGGAAGTTGCATTATACTGTTGTTTGGTCTGGGCAACAACAGTAGATGGGCCAATGGGTCATTTTCTGCTGTCAATGTCTATGTTTCTATCGCAGAAAATATCTACTTTTCATGAAGCATTCTATGCAAGCAGTATTTCTATTGGACAAATGACAACCTTCTTGTCAATTTCTTGAACCAGAGTACATATATAGAAACTGGCTCAGGTGATCAATCTATTTGATTTTAGTGACACTGAACAAAATGCAACATTTATAAGTTTTTTATTGATGGATTTAACCTTTATGAGAAATTTCACAGACATGAAAGAGTCATTGTACAGAACTTGTCATGAAACAGAACATTGACTTAATAGTGCTGTCTTAGTATAAATGTCATGATAGGGAAAAAAAAAACCTTTTCTTCAGAAATAATAAAGCCTTTTCACCTTGCCATATGAAGGTAATTTTGAAAAATAATGAGGAACCTCACCGACACACATAAAGATTTCAAATTGGCAGTGACTGCCTAGAAAATTTGACTTCATTTAAAATATTGCATGTTAGAAAATTGGATTATAATATAGTTTTCAGGAAGAAAGTTATTAACATGCATTTATGTGCAGCCTTTCTTTTCACTTCTAAGTGTAGCAAATATATAATGCACATTTCTTAATTCAGAAATTCAGAAATCACTGATATGCATAAGTCCTAAAATGTATATTACAATTCTATATTGTAAAACCATAAAACATTATTTTTACACTAATTTTCTCATAGCAATAGCTTCTTTTTGTTCCTAAACACAGTATCAAACTTCAGCTTTTGCCATGCATTTGCTGTTAATGAGCCAGCATATTTGTGTGATGCATGTCAGTAATTGCTGAAAACTGATGCTTTTGGGGTCAATCAATCAAAGTCTGATTTAGGATTATTTGCATGTCATTAGTGCTTGTCTGATGATCGGTAATACTTACAGTTCATGGGAAGTTCTGTCTTTTTGCTTGAAATGACACCAGTGCTTTGACTATTTTTAAAACTGTAACTCTACAAAATAGATTTATTTCCATTTTCTAAATGCAACCATATCTTGAGGTGGCCCATGGATCTGGTTTTAGATTTCACTTTCAGTCACAAAAGTAATTGGTTTAGGGTCTCAGTTATAGTGCTAATGCAAATGAGTTAAAGTTGCAGATCCAACACACAGTCCAACACAATTTATTGCAAAAAGTTGTATTACGATAACTATAATGTTCATGGACAAAAAGTCAAGAAATACAAAGTAGGATTCTCAGGTCAAGAAACCTAATTGTACCTGTTCTGTCAGGTAGGATTGCTTTTCAAAACTACATGCTACCTGACTAACTAGGAATTCATGTTACATTGCTTTCAGAAAGTAGGGACTGGTAGGATTATTAATCTAAGAACTTTATCTTCAAGTTTTCAGATTTTTTCCACTTTATCCTAGTACCCTGACATTATGCTCACAGAGCTTGCTGTAGAACTGGCTGAACCCCTAGTAGGGTACTTCAGTAGCTAAATTCAGAGAGGGGCAGTTCCAAAAGAATGGAGGGTAGTGGATGTAGTTCCAGTATATGACGGGGTAGAAGGAGCAAACACGGAATTACAGACCTGTCACCCTTACCTCTGTAGTGGGTAAATTGATACAGTCACTCATCAAAGAGGACCTTGTGAACTACTTAGAAAGCAACAGTCAATAGGCAAGTAAACAATAAACCTGTAGGTTTGTAGCATGGAAAGCTTATCAGATTAATATGATAATTTTCTTTGATTGGGTAAGAAAGGCAGTAATAAGGGCCATATAGTGGATATACTCTACATTGATTTCAGCAAGGCTTTCAATTCAGTGTCACACAGGAGACTGCTGATAAAGATACAGGACTGGGTGTGGCTAAGAACATAGTTAGATGGTAGGAAACTGACTGAAGAGAGACAGGAGGGGGTGGTGGTAAGTGGAATCAAATTGGAAAAGAGGGAAGTCATGAATGGGGTATTGCAAGGATTTGTCCTGGGTCCTGCCCTCTTCAATATTTTCATTAGCAGCATTGGAGAAGGCATCCAGGGCAAGTTGTGTCTCTTCACAGAGGACAGAAAGCCCTACACTAGGGTAGATAGTGATGAAGGGATAATGGAGATGCAAAGGGATCTACCTAGGCTAAAGAGTTGGTCTAAGATTTGGCAGTTGAAATTAAATGCCAAAAAATGGAAGCATATGCACCTTGAGAAAAAGAAAACAGGATAGAGTACTTACAGGAGTAGTCCACCCAAAACTTGCAAAAAACATATGTTGTGCAGTGTTTTGATTTGTATGTTAAGTTGTTTTGTGTCCTTCCCTCTGTCTGCTATTAAGAGTTTTTTACTAAATTAGCCTGCTAGCTTTAGGGTAGTTTTACAACCCATGGAGCTCTCAGTCTGAGACAGCTTAGTTATATTTCTTTGTCCTAGAATGCACCTTGTTTCATGTGACAGTGATGTAGCAGAGACCATAAATCCAGCAGAAAACACTGCTTTACAATCAGTTCACAACAGTAGAGATGTCTATATTTTAAAATCTATAGAACTCAGCTTAGTGACTACCCTCATCATAAAGGTCTTACTGTCCTGAAGAACTTTGCTGCTGGTAATTTTTGCACAGCTTGTAAATCTTTCAAGATATTTAGTTTGTTTGGAACATGTGTGATGAATGTTGGGTCTCTGCTGCATCACTGTCACATGAGACAAGATGCACTGTGGGAACAAGGAATACAATTAAGCTGTATCAGATAAAGATCCACATGGGTCGTAAAACTAGTATAAAGCTAGCAGGCTAATTTAGGTAAAACTCCTAATAGCAGTCAGAGGGAAGGAACCACTAGAACATCACATGCAAATGAAAACACTCTGCACAGCATATATGTTTTGTACGTTTTGGGTGGACTACTCCTTTAATGGGAGGGATAAAATGATGACTATGGCAGAGGGAAGGGACCTTGGAATCATCATTAGTAACTCTCTCAAAGAATCAAGCCAGTGTAACAAGACCCATAGTAAGGCTGGGATGCTGCAGTGTATCTGAAGGGGCATTGACAGCAGGATAAATGAAGTACTACTCCCTCTATATAGGTTGCTGGTGAAGCGGCACCTGGAATACTGTGCCCAGTTTAGGAGTCCTCACCTTAGGATGGACAAGGATTGTTGGAAACTGCGTAACACATGGTGAACAAGATGATTAGGGGTAAACAGAGCAGATGTTACGAAGACTGTCTCAAGGCACTGAAAATGTACTCACTGGAAATCAGGGATATGACAGACATGTTCAAGATCTTAAAGTGAATAAAACATAGAAACATAGAAGTTGTCAGCAGATGGGGACCATATGATCCATGAAGTCTGCCCTTGGTTTATAACCCCCCACTTAGCTGCCTGCTTGAGTATTCCACATTGTCTGTCCCATGCCTGCTTGAATTCTCCCACCATCTTGGCTCCCACCACCCCTCCAGCAGGCTATTACATGGTTCCACAACATGCTCTGTGAAGAAGAATTTCCTCATATTACTCCTGAACTTTCCTCCCTTAAGTCTAAAGTCATGCCCTCTAGTCCAATTGTAGTCTTTTAACTGAAGGAGGTTCTGCACATGCACCCTGTTGTTGACTTTAAGGTATTTAAATGTTTCAATCATGTCCCCATGATTTCTGCTTTACTCTAGGGAGTATAATTTGAGGTAATCTAGTCTTGCCTTGTACGGTTTCTGATGTAAGCCCTGCATCATTTTTGTTGCTCTTCTCTGTACCGTCTCCAGCGTATCTATGTCCTTCCTGAGGTGTGGCATCCAGAACTGGACACAGTACTCCATGTGAGGCCATACCAAGGACTGATACAGGGGCATGATTACTGCATGCCTTCTGCTTGTGATGCCCTTCCCTATGTATCCCAGGATGCCACTAGCTTTTAGTGCTGCCTTTTACATTGTTTACTGACCTTGAGGTCATCTGATTTGATTACCCCCAGGTCTCGCTTCTGCCTAGTAGCCACCAGCTGCTCTCTTCCCATTCAGTACAGTTTCCCTGGGTTATGTTTTTCCAGGTGAATGACCTTGTATTTTGTGGCATTGAATTTCAATTGCCAGGTCCAGGACCACTCCTCCAGTTTTCGGAGGTCAGCTTCTATGCTATGCTGTCCCTCTGGTGTGTCCACCCTGTTGCCGATTTTGGTATCATCTGCAAACAGGCACACCTTTCCCTTTAGTCCATCTGCAATGTCACTGATGAATATGTTGAAGAGGATCGGACCCAGAACAAAGCCCTGCAGGACCCCACTAAGTCACCCTCCCCTCTTCTGATAGAGTGCAATTCACTAATACTCTCTGAGTTCTCCTACATAACCAGTTTCTGACCCAGTTTGTTACCTCAGGCCTGACTCCCATGTTCTCCAGTTTTTTGACTAGTCTTCTGTGTAGAACAGAGTCAAAAACTTTGCTGACGTCCAGGTAAACCACATCCACTGCCCCACCCTTATCAATTGTTTTGGTGACACAATTGAAAAAAATCAATCAGGTTTGTCTGGCAGGGCCTCTCTGCCATGAAATCGTTTTGATTTTTGTTGAGCTGACCAGTTTGCTCCAAAAAAGCTATGATTCTTTCCTTCAGCAGGGATTCCATCAGTTTTCCCTTGACTGATGTTAGACTAACTGGATGGTAGTTTCCTGGCTGTTCCTTGCTTCTTCTCTTGTGGAGTGGTACTACTGTTGCTCTCTTCCAATCCTCCGGCACCTCCCTGCTCCTCAATGATTGGTTGAAAAGCACTGCTAAGGAGGCTGCCAGTTCTCTTCTAACATCTTTAAGTATTCTTGGGTGTACCATATCTGGCCCCATAGCTTTAGTTACCATTAACTTGTCTATTTCCTCTAGGACTCTTTCCTCTGTGAAGGGACCCGTGTCTGTTCCTTCAATTGGACACTTCTTTATGACTATTGTTGGTCTGTTTCTGTCTGCTTCCTGTATGAAGACTGAGTAGAAGTACTCATTGAGTGTCTCTGCCTTCGCCCCATTTTCCTCTGTGTTTTTTTTTTTGATTCTAACAATGCCCGGTTTGATCATCCTTTTTTCTTGTATGTACCTGTAGAAGGTTTTTGTTACCCTTTTTTACTTCCTAAGCCTTTGCATTTCTTATCACTTTTCCTGTCTCTTTTAATTTCTGTTTGTATTCTATTTTGTCCACCTCATTCCCTGAGTCCTTGTACTTTCTGAAGGCTATGCATTTCTCTTTTACCATGGTTGCCTCCTCCTTGGAAAACCATATTGGGCTTTTCCTTCTTTTGTTCTTACTAACCTGAAAGGCACATTGTGATGTGACCATGGTTATTGCATCCTTCAACCTTGTCCAACATTCCTCAAAGCTCCCTTCTGTTGTGTTACTAAGGTTGTCCCTCAGGCAGGCCCTCATTTTTTGTGAAGTCTGTCCTCCTGAAGTCAAGGACCTTCAGTTTGGAGTGTGTGGAGTCTTCAGTAATATTTACCCTGAACCATACCGTGTTATGGTCACAGTTGCCCAGGTGATTCCCTACTTTGACGCCCAGAACCCTATCGCTATTTGTGAATATATGATCTAAGATCATGTTAACCCCTGTGGGTGATGTCAGTAGTTGACTTAGGCCTGCTTCCTGTAGTGTAACTAGGAATTCCCTGCTTTTTTATGATGCCACTGTGTGGGTACTCCAGTCTATATCCAGCAGATTGAAATCTCCCACAAGCACCACGTCCCCTTTGCTTGACATCTGGAGGATGGTTTCCAGGATTTCCTTATCCCTAGCTTCCTCCTGATTTGGGGGTCTGTAGATTTTTCCTACCCAAATGGGTTTCCAGCTTCCAGCCTCGATTGCAATATATAGATCCTCTGTTTCCCCTTTTGCCTGCTGCATTTCTGTAGCATTGATGGTATTCTTAACATAAATAGCTACCCCCCTCCCTTTTTTCCCAGTCCTATGTCTCCTGAACAAGTTATACCTTGGGATTGTCACCTCTCAGCCATGATTGTTTGTGAAACATGTTTTGGTCACGGCAACCCTGTCTAGTCCTGCCTCAGCTATTGTGGCAGTGAGGTTAGTCATCTTGTTAGCCAGACTGCATGCATTGAGACAGAGTGCTGACCATTCTTGATGTGTCACTTTGTTTGTCATGTCCCCCTTGATCTTATTGTTTGTCCCTTTGCCTTTTTTTTATGTTTTTGTTTTCTTCTTTTCCATTGCTTTAGTCATCGGCAGAGTTGGAAAGGGTTTCTTGTTTCCTGTTATCTGCTTTTGCTCTCCTGGAGTGTGTATATTTGGTGCTAGCTGGAGTGAGACAGACAGCAGGCTCTGTGTGTGCTTCTCCTAGAGCTACCATCATATCCCCTCCTACTAGTTTAAATGTCCCACGTGGATGTCAAATTTCTGACCCAGTGCCCTGCCTCCCTCCTTAGTCAGGTGGAGGCCGTTGAATTTGAAGAACTCCCTTTCCCAGAAGTTGACCCAGTTTCTGATGAAGTGGTGCCCCTTTGTGTGGCACCAGTCCTTGGGCCATGTGTTGAGCTCACTAATCGCTTTCTCTGATTTTCTGCCTGTTTTTTCCCCTTTCCCAAACTGGTAGAATTTCAGAGAATGCATGCTGGATGAAAATGAAAACAATTTCTCGCCGAGCTGCACAATGTGTTCCTTTACCTCCTCGACTGACCGGATAACAAGGTCATTGGTCCCTAGGTGGACCAGGATGTTTGAGCCCACTTCTTCCCTCTTAACTATGTTGATAATTCAGTCTGTGTCCCTCCAAGTGAATGCTCCTGGGAGACATCTGACTTGCACATCTGAACGTTCATTTTGTCTCAGGTGGGGGACCACACTGCAAATCATGGAGTCTCCTATGATTATGAGTTTTTTCCTGTTGTTCTTGAGATTTCGTTAATGATATTGTTTTGCTATCCTGTTTTTGCTGGCCCAAGACATCCTCTTTCCTTTCAGATGGTACAGACATAAGCGGTGTGTACCTGTTTCCTGTGTTTAGAGTGCAATGAACAAAGTGAATGGCAGAAAACTATTTAGCAGAAGTACATTGTCAGCAGCCTGAGGTCACAAGTGGAAACTGGTAGTTGAGGGTGGAGTTTAAGAGGGGTGTGAGGAAGTTCTTTACAGAAAAGGTGGTGTAGCTGTGTAACAGTCTGCCAGCAGAGGATGTGCGTGTCAAGACCATACATGGTTTCAAGCATGGCTGAGATAGAGTGAAGCATTTGGTTGTTGCTCAGGTTAGTAGCAGTAGGGAGGAGAGCAGGAGGGTGGACCAAGAAGGGGTAAAATCATGTATGGACAATATCCCCTGGGGCAGCTAGGGAACTCTGGGCAGACTAGATGGACCTTTGGTCTTTTTCTATTGTCATTGTCTACATTTCTATGTTTCTGTTTTAACAGTTTTTTTAAACAGATTTCCATTTTTTTAAAGACCCCCATTACTTAAGACTGATTCAGCTTTCAGTGGCAATATTAAATGCTCCACGGGTGAACCTATGCCATGTCATGTACTATTTATTGTCATGTTGCACACCTTCCTTTCTCTCTCTCTCATGTCAAGCACATCTTGGTGTTCAGTGATACCATGCCTCAACTTCCCATCACACATCTAACCCACCATGCACAATTACCCATCCTCCAGCCTCTTCTACAGCAGCCTGTCCAGCAGTAGACCAGGATTTGTAGGCAGAGCTTGCAGAGACCACCAAAATTTTAAACTGCAATAATATGCTTCCTTTGGCACATTCATCTCCCTCTAGGCAGCATGGGAGCACCACTTCATAGGTTATCAGTGGATCCAGATGTACATCCACTCTTTTCCCACCACTGACCATTGACCACTGCTAGCACCAAGACTTGGATCTTCAGGCACAGTTGTCACTCCTCTAGCCTTCCCTACAGCAGCCAATTAAGAGTGGACCAGGACTTGGTGGAGCTGGCAGAGCTGGGTGAAATTTCAAACTGCAATGGCATGCTTCCTTTGGTGTACTCCTCTCCCTCTACCCAGCAGTAGAGTCCCACTTCAGGGGTTGCAAAGTGACCCAGCTTTACATCCATTTCCTTCCCCCACAAACTGCTGACCACCTACAGAACCAGGACTAGGATCTTTTGGCACAATTTTCACTTCTCCATTCTTCCCCAGAGCAGCCAATCTGGTGACAGACTAAGATTCGTAAGTGGAGCTTGTAGAGCCTGACAAAATTTGAAATTAACAGAGTGCTTCCTTTGGCACATTCTTCTCCCTTCAGCCAGTATTGGAGTACCACTTCAGAGGTCATGAGGGGCTCCAGTTTTTCATCCATTCCTCCCACCACTGACTAACACCAACATCAGGACCAGGATCTTCAAGCACAATTGCTGCTCCTCCAGCCTTCCCTACAGCATCCATTCCAGTGGTGGACCAGGATTTTTGGGTGGAGCTTGCAGATCTGACTGTCATTTAAAACTGTGATGGTGCTCCTCCTTTGGTTCACTCCATGCAACATTGGTACACCACTTAAGGGATCACAAAAGGACTCAGCTTTGCATCCGCTCCCTCCCCCCCACTGGCTGCAACCACCACCAGCACCAAGATGAGGACGAGGATGTTCAGGCATGATTACTACTCTTCTTGTCTTCCCTACAGCAGCCAACTCATTGGGGCACCAGGACTTGTGGGCAGAGCCTCTCCCATCATAGGCCATTCAAACCTTGTGGTGCTCTGCTTTGTGGTCTGGAGCATAAAGTTGGTTTAGCACTGAGTTTGCCCACGCAATAAGGGATAAGAGGTCAGCCTACAAGAAATTCAGGAGGACCCAGATGGAGGAACACAGGGAGGACTACTTGAAGATGGTTAACATTGCAGGTAAGGTAGTACATCCAGCTAAAGCTCAAAATAAACTACAGTTAGCTGATGGAATTAAAAATGGGGAAAAGCCTTTTTTCACTATATTATTTAGAAAAGAACAAAAACTGATGACATTGTTAGGCTCAGGAAAGGGGACAGATGGATGAAAGAGAATGGGGCAAAGCAGAGGTACTGAATGAGTACTTCTCTCCCATCTTTACCAGTAAGTGAGGTATCAAAGCCACTAGGGGGAAGGATTGAAGAATTGGGGAGGGGGTCACAGATATTTTGACAGAGGTGGATAGGGTGAAGACAAGGTTGCTAGCATTAAGATTATATAAATCCTCAGCGATGGACGGCATGCACCCTAGGGTGTTGAGGGAGCTGCTGAAGGAGCTTACAGATCCCTTGCCTGATCTGTTCAATAGTTCACTGGAGTCAGGTGTGGTTTTTGCAGGACTGAAAACTGGTGCATGTAGTGCTCCTCCATAAGAGTGTCCCCAAGGATGACCCAAGGAACTACAGACTTGTCAGTCTGACCTCAATCATGTGCAAGCTCATGAAGACCACAATTAAGGAAGAATTAGTAGAGTATTGGGATGAGAACACTCTTCAGTATGAAAGGCAACACAGGTTTATGAAAGAGAGGTCTCTAAAACAGTGGACAATGGCCAAGCAGTGGACATCCTTTACTTGAACCTCAGCAAGGCCTTTGACCCCACAGAAGGTTGATATGTAAGTTGACGGATCTAGGGATTGGTGAGAAGTTGACCAAGTGGGTGAAAAACTGGCTGAGGGACAGGATCCAGAGTGTGGTGGTAGAAGGCAAGCTCTCCAGCACCAGGTTGGTCGCCAGTTTGGTCCCACAGGGTTTGGTGCTCAGAGCAATGCTGTTCAATGTCGTCACCAATAATATTGGGATGGTGTTAAGAGCAACATTTTACTATTTGCAGATGACACCAAGTTATGTGGGAGTGTGACACAGCAGAAGGGATACAAGACCTAAAGAAGAATCTGGAAATGCTAGAGGGACTGTCCGGGATTTAGCAGGTTGGCTTCAATTCAAAAAAATGCAGAGTTATGCACATTTAAACCAAGACCCCAAGGAATGAGTACAGCCTGGGAGGGGTTGAGGAATCTGCATCAGAGGAGGAGGAGGAGGAGGAGAAGAATTTGAAAGTAATGATCACAAGCGATATGAAATACTCCACACAATGTAAGAAAGCAGCAACAAAGACAAATAAAATGTTGGGCTGCATTGCTAGAGGGATCAGCAGCAGAAGGGAGGAGGTATTGGCTTCCCTATGGGCAACTATTGGCCAGAGGGCAGACTGTTTACTAGGAATTAGTGATCACTTCTCCCCGGAGGTCTGCATAATGGGGGATTACTCCATGGTGGCAGTACTGGAGCGGAGATACTTCCTAGCCCTAATCTCCTCATCAGTCAAAAAACTGGTCCTGTGTCACTGGCTTGATTCAGTGAGCCTATCTTATCATGAGTGGTTGCAGGAATTTCTTGCCAATATTAGAACTGAGTGACTGATTGCAGGTTTGCATAACCGACTACTGCTGTTTGACAAAACTTGGGGTAAGCTGCACACTCTTTTCGCCTCTCAGGCCAGCCCTAATCTCCCCTAAGGTTGTTGGTTCTGTTATCAAGCAGTACCTTATGTTTGTTCCTTGGTTTATGAGTAGATGCCACTCTGCTGTCAGGGGAGGGATGGGGGAGGGCTAGGGGTAGTTGTTAGTGTATTTGTTGTTGTATGTATTGTTGTTACAGTCTTCTCACAGTTGATATCTCTATAGTTGCTGCTGTTCTTGTAATTTGAAAATTTAATAAAGTATTTTAAATTTCAAAAAGGAAAAAGAAGAGAGGAGGTATTGTTGCCATTCTACAGATCATTAGTGATGTCAGATCTGGAGTACAGTGTACAGTACTGGTGCCTATACCTCTAAAGGGATGTCAACTTACTGGAAATGATCCAAAGGAGGGCAAAGAAAATGATCATAGGACAGTGGGGAAGGATGTACTAGAACACGTTGGAGGTCCCAAACATGTACTCCCTGGATGAGAGGAAAGAGAGAGGAGACATGATTGAGACCTTCAAGTATTTGAAAGAAATAAATAGTGTGAACAATTAGGGTCTCTTCAAGCTTAATGGGAACCAAAACATGAAGGGACACAATCTAAAGTTGGAGGGTGTGAGTTCTAGGAATCTAGGAAACATTGAATCTAAGCTGCCATACAATTGACCATTCCTCCAACCTTGCCAAGTCCCTTCTCATCCTTTCCACCCCAACTTGTGTATCATCTCTGTTGTAGATGTTTGTGTTGTCTGCAAAGAGACATACTTTTCCTTCCAGTCCCTCTTCAATGTCACTTATAAAGACATTAAAAAGGACTGGTCCTAGTACTGAACCCTGTGGTACCCCACTAGTAACCCCCCTTTCTTCAGAGTGGACTCCATTTACTATTACCCTCTGTGCCCTGTCCTCCAGCCAATTCTTTACCCAGGCTACCATCTTGGGACCCACTCCCAGGCTGGCCAATTTGTAAATTAATCTTTTGTGTGGGACTGTGTCAAATGCCTTGCTAAAGTCTAGGCAGGCCATGTGCACAGCCCCTTCCTAATCTACTGCTTTGGTCACCCAGTCAAATAAATCTATTAGATTCATCTGACATGACCTTCCCACTGTGATTCCATGCTGCCTTGGGTCCTGTGCTCCTCTGGCCTCTAGGTACTCAGCAGTTCTTTCCTTTAGAAGTGATTCCATCATTTTCCCAATCACTGAGGTTAAACTAACAGGTCTGTAGTTTCCTGCTTCTGCCCTGCCCCCACTTTTGTGAAGTGGAATAACATCTGCCCTCCTCCAGTCCTCAGGTACCACCCCATCCTCCCATGATTTATTAAAGAGGGTAGTCAGTGGTGTCACTAGTTCTACCCTTAGTTCTTTTAGAATTCTGGGATAAATACCATCAGGCCCCATTGCTTTGTCCACCTTCTGTTTTAAAAGTTCCTTCAGAACCTTTTCTTCTGTGAAAGGGCTGGTATCAACCTCCATATCCAGTGTGTTTCTATTATTTGGTTTAGGTACCTTCCCCTCTTCATTTGTGAATACTGAGCAAAAATATTTGTTTAGTATCTCTGCCTTTTCACAGTCACCCTCTGCCCACCCCTCTCCCCTTTATTAAGCCTCACTATCCCTCCATTGGTCTTCCTTCTCTCCCTGATGTACCTATAAAAGGTTTTATCCCCCTTCTTAACTGAGTTGGCTATTTTTTCCTTGGTTTGGGCCTTTGCTATTCTGACTGCTTTTCCTGCTTTCTTTTGTTTTAACTGATACAATTCTCTGTCCTGCTTCTTCTGTGATTCCTTGTACTTCCTGAATGCTCTCTTTTTATCCCTAACCTTCCCTGCCACCTACTTTGAGAACCATAGTGGTTTCTTAAATCATTTTGTTTTCTTTATTTGCCTCACACAAAGGCTTTTTGCCTCTGTGATGGCAGTTTTGATTATTCCCCATTGTTCTTCCACCACTTCTTTCTGCCCATTTGCTAGTGCATTCCTTAGGCACTCACCTATTTTGGCAAAGTCAGCCCTCCTGAAGTCCAGTACCTTTGCCTTTGTATGGCTTGACTGTACTGCTGTGTTTATTGTGAACCATACTGTTTGATGGTCACTAGTTCCCAGATGGCTACCCACTTCTAATTCTGTGATCCTCTCGCCATCTCCATTTGAGATTACCAGGTCTAAGATTGCTCCCTCTTGAGTGGGTTCCGATACTAGTTGTCTAAGACATGCCCCTGTAGGAAATGTAGAATGACCCCACTCTTAGAAGTAGCTGCTGCAAATGCACTCCAGTTAACATCTGGCATATTCAGATTCCCCATTAGCAATATCTCTCCTTTTTCTGCCATTCTAAGTATACTTTCTATCGTTTTCTTGTCCATTTCATCTCCCTGAGATGGGGGTCTGTATACAATCCCTGTGAAGACTGTGGTGCCATTGCCTGTCTCCAAATTGACCCACATTGCTTCCTCTCCTCCCTGTTTACCCTTTTGTTCTGTTGCTTTGATTCCTTCCCTTATGTAGAGAGCTACTCCTGCTCCTCCTCTTTTACCCACCCTGTCCCTCCTGTAGATAATGTATCCTGGTATGTTTATGTCCCAGTCATGGTTCTGTGTGTACCATGTTTCTGTGACTGCCACAATATCCAGATGTTCCTCCTCCATCAAAGCCACTAATTCAGGAAGCTTGTTACCCAGTCTATGGGCACTGGTACTCATTGCTCTCCATTTTTTGATGGCTTTACATCTTGTAGCACCATCCCTGTCCTCATTGACTTTGCTTTCTCCATTTACCCCTGTCCTGCTCTCTACTGACCTTTCTACCTTGGTCTTTACCTCATTTAGTATCCTTTTTTGTAAGAGAGGCTGGGAATTCCCTGCTGCTTATCAGTGCCTCCCCCTTGACTAGTTTAAAAGCTTGCTAATGAAGCATTTAAACCAATTGCCCAGAAGACTTGTTCCCTTCCTGGACAGATGCAGACCATCCTTCCAGTACAGGCTGGTATACCTCCAGGCAGAACCCCAGTCCCCAATGAAGCCAAACCCCTGTGCTTGGCACCATTTTTTCAACCATTCATTGAATCGCATGGTGCAAAGTACGCTCGCCTCACCCTTGCCATAGACAGGCATAGACTAATACTGCTTTTGTGCTCCTGATTGGAGGATGTGGCTACAGAGAATATTGTGTGATTTCAAAGAATCTCAGAAATTATCCTATCTGGGTGGAGTGGTTACATTACTCTTGTGTGGTTTCTCAGCATATACTAGATACCTCTTATCTGGGTGGATAGGCTATTTTTTACATCTCAGTTTAGTTCTCAGTGCCTTCAAAATATACCTTATCTGAGTAGAGAAGCTATGCTACATTTGTTAAGTCTCTCAGTAGATCCAATAATCACTCTATCTGGGTTGAATGGTGCAGTTACTTTGTTTGTTCTCTTGGTGTATACTAAGTGCACCCTTATCGGGGTAGACTGGTCATCTAGTACAGCTATGTCTATCAATCAATCAATCAACTGTTTATTTATCCAGGCGAACACCATTGAGCATAGCTCATTTACAAGATGGACCTGGTTAACACAGGAACACAGGATATACAATATATGAACTGTCACAACATAACACCTCAGTAATATTATACAATACAGAGATACAATAGTTAAACATAGTCGTAAGTGGAGAACAGTTTGGAAACAGTGGTTCAATTCCTTCATGGTGTATAATGAGTCTAGTAACAGTAGCTGGCTGTACTAAGGAGGACAATTGTTAGGTAATGGTATATTACATACAATGCTATAAGTAACAAGACAGACAGTGAGTTAAAAAAAGATAAAACAGTGTAACAGGGTAGAAGGAGGGTTGGTAGGTGAGGCAAGATAGGGTACAGGCAGAGTGGTAGGGGATAGACAAGGGACAGATGAAGCCTCATAGAGGACACAGTACAGGAGGGTGGGGAGCACAATTAGGTATTAGAGAAAAGTGAAGGAGAGGCCACAAGGTCAGGCATAATGGAGAAGACAACACCATCATGATACGATATAAGTGCAGGGAAGTTTAGGATTGGTGGAAGCAGTTGCAAATTTCCTTGACCGAATAGTCATATAGTGTCTTGAAGGAGGATAGACTGACCAGGATACTAAGCTTTAGAGAGTTTTGTATTTTGTTCCATAGAGACAGCAGTGCAAAGCTTATAGCTGTTCTTCCAAAGCATGTTTTTAGCTTAGGTACCTTGAAGGAAATAAAAGAGTAGCTTCTCAGTGCATAGTTCCCAAGTTCGCATAGCGGAAGACAATCACAGATATACAAGGGTAGTTTTTTGATAATAGCTCTGAACGTCCAGAGTACAGTATTTCTGTTTCTCCTGTACTGAAGGGAGTGCCACCCCATGGCAGCATAAAGGGCACAATGATGAGTGGAAAAAGGTAGGCCAGTAATGAATCTCCAAGCCCTGTGATACAACATATCCAGTTTAGCAAGATGAGAGACAGGACAATCACTATAAAGAAAATCAGCATAGTCGACCAAGGAGAGAAACATTGTTTATACCAGCTGCTGCTTGGCATCACTAGTAAGGAAGTTATTAATCCTGAAAAAGAGTCCAAGCTTCTGACTCAATTTCTTTAGCAGATCTTCTATATGGTCCATAAAGGAAAGTCTGTGGTCTAGCCACACTCCCAAGTGCTTGAATTTATTGACAAATTCTAGGTTTTCTCCCAGGATTTTTGCATTCTGTGGAATGGAGCCAGCACTGGCCAGGTTTCCAGCATGGAGAAGTGGAGAAAATAGCATTGCTTTAGATTTTTTTGGCATTTAATAGAAGCTTTTTGTTTAGGGGTTGGCTCTGAAGTAGATTGAATTCAGATTGTAGGTCTCCACAAGCAGCTTCTGGTGAAGTATGACTTAGATAAAGAACTGTGTCATCTGCAAACAGATGGATATTGGCCTTAGTTATGTTGGTGTCAATGTTGTTTATGTACTGTAATTTGTAAACAGTAGGGGACCAAGAATTGATCCATGGGGGACCCCTCTTTGCAGAGGTTTAAGGGGAGAAAGTTCACCTTCTGCCTTGACTTGCTGCCACCAGTCAGAAAGGTAGCCAGCAAACCAATGTAAGGATAGTGAGTCCAGTCCTATTGTTCTCAGTGAGGAAAGGAGCAGGCCATGATTGACAGTGTTGAAAGCCTTACTTAAGTCTAAGAACACTGCACAGACAAAGTTTCAATTCTCCAGGTCTTGCTGCCAATCACTGGTCACTTTGGCTAGGGCCGTAATGGTGCTATGCTGTGCTCTAAATCCAGATTGAATTGGGTTTAGAAGATTCATAGTTTCTACATAGGTTCTCAACTGCTTGCTTACAATTTTCTCAACAGTTTGGACAGTATAGGGAGTAGAGAAATCGGTCTGTAGTTGTTAAGATCACAGGGGTCCCCAGATTTAAACAAAGGGATAACATGATCTGTTTTTCATAAGGGTGAGAGGATTCTGATGGACAGTGAGAGATTGAATAGGTGGGTAATTGGTACAGCTAAAGCATGGTAGGCGACCTTTGGAAAGTATGGGTCTAGAGAGTCAGCACCCACACTTTTTTTGGTATCCAACTGTAAAAGAAGTTCTTCAACCTCTTTCAACGAAGTAGGCTGGAGAGAAAATACTGAGTTGATAAGAAGAGGTTCAGAGTTTTGCACACCCAACTGGAAGCATAAAGAACATGTAGGGGAGTTGTCAAATGCTAGCCCTGTGGTGGCAAAGTGGTTGTTAAATGCATCCAGGATCTCCCTTTTGTCACAGATGGTGGCACTGCCAGAGGTAATCTTTGCAGGCAGGGAGTTCCCCGGGGTACTGTATGTCCGGACATATCCTTAACGGACTTCCAAAATTTAGAGGAGCTTCTGGCAGCAGAATCCAGTTCTGAATGATAAAAAGAGGCCTTAGCATCTCTTATCATCTTGGTACATATATTCCTGGCTTTCCTGAAGTGACACCAGTCCATCGGGACCTTGTGCTTTTTTCCAAAGCTTGTCCCTGTCCAGCAGTGCTGTTTTGAGTTCTAAAGAGAACCCGTGATAGGTTCTACTCGTTATCCTAACTTTTACAAGAGGGGCATACTTCTTTAATGCCCCAGTTACAATTTCAGAAAAGATGTCATATGCCAAGTGGACCGAGTCAGCTAGGAAAAAGTCCTGCCAATGCAGTGATTATTTTAGCTCATCAAGGTAGGCAGACTGATCGAAGTTATGTCTGGATCTCTTAGTAGAGTCTAGTTCTCAGTGACTCCCAAATACACTCTAGTTGGGTGGTGTGGATATGCTACATGTTGTTAAATTTCTCGGTGGATCCTAGAAACACTCTATCTGAGTGGAGTAAGTGGTTAAGTTATATTTTTAGTAGGCACCAATTGCTGAGGTACTAGTTGGACTGAGACCTAAAGCCCTCAATGGATGAAACAATTCATCCTACATGGGTACTATATATCCTTCTGGGACTATACCTATCTCCAACACTGGATTTAGATAAATTAATGTCTCTCAGAAATCTAGAAACTTCTCCCACAGCTATGAAAATTGATTCTTTGTTAAGGGAAATGCCCCATGTTGTGCTGGGCAATGAACTCTTTAAAGAATATTTTTGTGGGTCAGTTGTAATACTCTGTAATTAGAATGATGTTGCCTATGTCTCCAGATCCAGTAGAATGACCACTCTAAAAAATGAAGTTTTAGGATGAGAATCAGACATACATTTCAATGATGAGAAACTTCCCTATCAACTTACTAGTGGCATGGGCTTCATTCATCCTATCCTCAGCTCACCCAATAATAATGCTGCCACTGAGCAAAGGTCATGCAGTGGTTTTATTGATTACATGCATATTAACATTAGTAGCTTGATCCCAAGGTTTGAAGATTTTGTGGGCCTTAAACAGCTAGTGCACTGCTTGGAATTAATAGTAATTTTCAGATGCACTCAGCTATCACTTCCAATATCTGAAGTATTTTTTTTCATTTTCTGTTTGCTAATTAGAAGATTTACCACCTGGCAGTACTGGGGTGATGTTTGGAACAGCACTCTGGAGGGAAAAAAAAGTCAGTTCTGTTCCTCCCACTACATCGTCAGAAATGAGACCAAACACCTTGAGGCACCACAGTCCTTGCAGGTCGAGCAGTGACTTTCACGAGCTACCAATCAAAATGTAGGAAATTGTGATGTCATTAGTAACCAAGAAGAACCAGTCCCTGCTGCTTCATGTGAAAGTGAAACCTGGCAGTGAGGAATAGTTATCATTGGTTACTAGCGATATCATAATCAGTGTGGTCTCAGTGTTGATGTAGTGGGAGAAACAGAATTGACTTTTTTTCTCCAGATAGAGTGCTGCTCCACACATCACCCCATTACTGTCAGGTGGAAAATCTTCTAATTAGCAAACAAAAAAGGAAAAAATACTTGCAGTATAGGAAGCACTAGCTGATTACATTAGAAAGTTACAATTAGTTGCAGGCAGTTTCCAGGCAGTACACTAGCACTTTAATACACTTCAGAAATCCTAATGTGGGTGCAGTCTCACAAACCTGGCTAACCCATAAAATAACTTATGGAGAGATTATGCTGCAATCCTACACCCTCCTCACAAAGGATAAGGTTGGTAAGTGAGAGGGGTTTGCCTCTCATATGTCAAGGACCACCTACAAGTCTCTCTGTCCCCTACATGGGTCAGTGATCAAAGTTACAAATTCCTGGCAGTGAATATTGGACTGGGCCATGGAAATACAAATATAATAGTGGCAGTTACTTATATCCCACCAGTTTATTAGAACAGGGGTTTAACACTTTCACTGAGCATGCAAGTACTCTGAACCAAAATCATGAGAAATTAATCATTCTTGATGATTTCAATATTAATGTGCTGTCTGCCTAGTCAAAGGGGTAACAAGTGGGCTGGTGGAGCTCTCAGCCAGGTCATTAGCACTCCCACATGGATAAACTATAAAGTCTACTGAGACCCTGATTAATTGGATACCGGTGTCCAAACCTGATAGAATAAACCAGATAGAGGTACTACCTGACCAAATTAGTGATGATCACTCCCCAATATGTTTGCTACGAGAAAGCGACCTCTACCAAAATTTGTTTTACCTGAACTATTGAGGATGGTAAAATACATAACTTTAAAATATATCTTTACCAGATTTACTGCATTTCCTTGACTGCATCTTAGATATCAATCTTGCTTTTGACTACATCTCCTCAACATTTCAGAAAACGTTTGACTTCTATGCCTCCTTAAAAAAAGAAAAGGGCCAGATATGAAGCAAACTATTGGCTCACCTCTGGACTACAGTGCTTGCCATGTTCAAAGACAGGGATAAACAGTGTGCTCTCTATAGAGTCAACACTTGGAATTGGTGGACTGCAGAATGTTCTGAAGTAAGAAAAAAAAATCCAAGATTTCGGAGTGGTTAAATTGCCAATGTATTGTACAATAAATGGAAAAGGTAGCACCTCCTACAAGGTGCCAATGTTTGACATCACTGATTCCCACTTTCTCAAGCTTCACCAAGCCTTTTGAAAAAGTGCAAAGCTGTGACATGAAACATTATCACCTTGCAGGGGGTTGCAACCCTTTCTTTGTACTGCACAAAACATTACCTTTTCAACCACTGCAAAACTGTGGAGGCTTTTTTTCCTTACTTCAGAAAGGCTTTACAGCCTAGCTACTTTGAGTGTTGTTCCTGTGCTTTTGGTATGGCTCCATTTGAGGAACTTTGTGACCCTCACTACACTGTTCGGCATAGAGCCACCCACTCCCACCAGCATCTGATTCAGTTCAAAGAATATAGGAACTGTTGCAAGCGAGTCATTAGAAAGGCCAAGAGTGATTTTTGTAAACTGAAACCACAGGAGGTCTGCAATAACTCCAAAAAGGTATTGGGAACTATCAATGGTGTCCTTGGCCGAAATAGCTGCTACACCTACCTCCATTCTAAAGGTTAATGGCACTAACAGCATAGAAGACAAAGAAATTGCTGAATGCTTGAACTCTTTTGACAAAGTAGAAAAGGACTTTCTATAAAAGCACCCTGCTAGTTCCCCAGATTTTCCAGCTCTCCCAAGTAGCTCTACACCCAAATTCAACTTCAAAAGCATAATCTCTCAGAGGATAGAATACCTAAAAATGTCAGCTACTATAACAAAAATTGGGCAAACTTAGTGGGCATGAAAATACTTAAACTGGCCATTAACCCATTACCTCCACTACATCCATATGAAATCCAAACCAGCCATTGCATAACCTGATGAAAAATGGCTGCCTAGGTGAAAATGAGTTAAGGTGCTGACTCTGTCAATTTGACTCCCTCCTTGATGTCTGAAAACAAGCTAATGTAGTTCCTGTTTTCAAATCATGGTACAACATTGCTGTATGAAATTACACACCCATATCAATCCTCTCACCACTGTCAAAGGCATTGGAGAAGATTGCCAGTGACCAGTTGATAGACTATATTACAATGTACAATCTTCTGGCTTTAAGACGTTGAACACTACTACCACTACAGTTATTAAGTTAACTGAGGAAATCCATGTAACTTTGGAAAAAGGGGTCTTTATAGGCACTTCCATCCTCAATCTATATAAGGCCTTTGATTCAGTTAATCATGATCTACAAAAAAAAAAAAAAAAACTCCTGGAGCTGGGCCTGTCAACCAGGTCTGCTGCATGGTTTACAGACTGCCCAAAAAACAGAATCCAATAAGCATGCTGTGGTGATGTGTACTCTGGGTTACATCTCAGGACAGCTGGAGTACAACAAGGCTCTATTTTGGGGCCCATGCTATTCAGCCTGTTTGTTAATATCCTAGGGGGTCTGTGATTACTCCAAAATTGTACTGTATGCAGATAATACAGTAATTTTGCTGCTCACTGGGACATTGTAAAACCAGAGAAAAATCTACAACATGACTTTTTATAAGATGCGTAGCTGGTTCCTCTCAAAAAACCTTGACTTAAGCTAAAAAAAATTAAAACTGTTTTGGGAGTACCCACAACCTAAAGGGGAGACCAGGGATGTGCACTGGTATGCCTAATGAGGACTCAGTCAGGCAGGTTTGGGTCACCAAATACTTAGGTATGGGATATACCTGCATGCTACGCTACCCTTATTCCCCCATGTGGACTCATTAGTTAAATGTATAAATCAATGACTTGACTTACTTTACAGCAACTGACTAAATTGTGTCACTGAAGTCAGAAAACTGCTAGTGTGTAGTCTCATCATCTCATTCATAGACTATGGCTCAGTGATATACTTGGAGGCTAATAATACAGTCCTGGAAAAAAATCTGTCTTGTCATTAACCACACTTGCAAATTTGCATTTAACTTAAAATTTGACCTTCACCACTGTGACCTGTGCACCACGTCAAACTGGCTATCTTTCCACCTCAGAGCATCCTTCTAGTCATCACTTATTTGCAAAAGGTCACTACTATGATAAATGCCCCCAAGAGTTCTAAATCTTTTCCTCCTAGTTCACAATAAATATGCTAATCTCTCCATGGGGGACAGTAGGCTGCTCATGTCTTTTTGGAAAATTGCACAAGGTCAATGATCTTCTGTAACTACAGCTATTAAAGTGTGGAATTCACTGCCTCCAGAGATGACTGTGCTGACCTCCCTTGACTCCTTCATAGCACAAACATCAATCTTCTTTCTCAAAAAACTTAAATGCAACTGTACTTGACCCTTAATGCACTCATTGGTGCATCTTACATCTTTATTTGTAACATGACAGAAAGTAGCAACCACAAATAACAGCAATGAATTGGACTAAATGTACCAGGTGATGAAAGTTGGAATGGGGATTAATCCCTGATAATGCCTGCTCCAACACGGCATTAATTTTTTATTAATCACTGCTCCAACTTGCACCACCAATAGCTGCCACTGCAAATAACAATGTATTACAATGTCAGGAAGAAACGCTGTTTGAACTCCCAGCCACCCACCCAAAATCCAGTGAAGTTCACAACACAATGAAACAATAGCAAAACAGATAAGATTTTAGACAGTACGCAGTAGACAAGCAGCAATGCAAGGCGGTGAACCCACCTTTGACAAATATGAGAACCTGGGAATTCCACGATGGTTAGACAGTGTGGTAGTTAACAGCAAAAATGTATCATGAGTTAAAAGTTAATATGGAACACTCCCACAATGCACCGCAGCACACAGCACTGTTGACGATGGAAAAGTAGCATCTCTGTACAGCAAAGCAATTTCCAGGATTTCGACTGAACAAAACATACTCAAAGAATGGTAACAAAATTAATACCTCCTAATATATAACATACGTACATGAGATATTTCCAATCTGTCAACACACAAGTATGTAATCAAGTGTCTTGTGCCACTCTGGAAAGCCAGGTACTGCATTACAGCAAGACGTTTCTAATTAAATAAAGAGATGTATAAAAACATAACAATGGTGTTCAGTGTCCCTATATTTAACACAAGCACACATCAACAGCTGTACTTACTGTCATGTTACAAGCACATTAATCCCCTCTGATGATGGCTTCTACTGTGGAATTAATGCATGGTTGGGCTGCTGTAGGCACTGTGCCTTAGGCCTCATGCCACAACCCCCCTCCCAACCATGCATTAATTCCCCAGTAGAAGCCTCCTTCATGGGGGATTAATGCTCACGTGTATGTCCTATTTGTACCTTGCATCTATACTTGTATGATTAATTATGTTTTGACCATGCAGTTATTTTGTTGTTGTGTAAACACCGTTGATTTGGACACCTTTGAAAGGACTCTTGAGCTCAAAGGTCCTCCAAATGTAATAAACAAACAAACTCCCTGCTTTTTAGTGACAGGCTTTCTCTCTGTGTCTCATGCCAAGACCTCTCTTACATACATTGGTACCACCATCACAGGTTAAGTCTACTCCTCATCTACAGTAAGTCTCCCCAATGCTAACCCTAGGGAAAAAGGCAGAGCACTGGTATCACCTCTTTGTCCAGCTATATTCTGAACAAATCATCTGAAATGCAGTATAAACTGAATATGCATTTGCAAGTCTGAGGCCATTTGTTCATACTGTAGTTTTGTAGTAATCACTGTAGTTCAATGGATGGATACACAAAAGTGCAGAGTAATGCTTCTGCAGCTGTTGACAGGCAAAGAGTTGCCTGCCTGAGTTGTTTGACTGCTGTATGTGGATGCTTTGGGCATTTGCACTCTTTGTCCACTGTGGGACTACCTCCCTGTTGAGGTACTGCTATGGGTAAGGGACCCTCATGATGAGGGTTCCACCTTTAGAGGAGCCAGAGGAAAATAATTCCTTTAGGCTATAGGTACTGCAATGGCACCTTAGGAAGGAGCCCAAAGAGAATAGTGAATCACCAGAGAAGGAGGAGGAGGAGGAGGAGAATATGGTGGGAGCGAAGAAATAGAGCTTCTGAATTAGGCTGGAAGAATCTGATTAAAAAAGCCCAGAAAGGGGGATTGCCTGGTTGCATCCACCTATTGAACCATAGGAATAGCATTCTAATTGAATTGGTGTACACAGCCAAAAAGTGGAATAATACTTAGGCAGCATTGTATAGAGTCAGGTGGATAGCTGTATGATTAAGTTGCTTGTAATATGTGGATGTTTTGGTCATTTACACTCTCTGTCCCCTTTGTGACTACAACACTGTTAGACTACCACACAAGCAAAGGAACCATGTTTAGGAGGATTCTACCAGTAAAGAGACCACACAAACATAACTATTTAAGGCTAACACTACCTGAGGAAGGATCCCAACAAAAGTAATCAAGGAAGGAGCTGCAAACAGAGAGTACTTGTGTAATGAAGTAGACAGCTGACAACTTGTGATGACCAATAGCAGACAGAGGCATAGGGCAGGATTCACAATGTGGTTTGGGACTAAGTCCCACTCTGCAACCCCAGTGGCACTCCAAAATCGCTGCAGCAGCAGAGCACTCGATTCACAGCCACAGCAGTTGTAGAGGGTGTTACGGTGGGCCCCACTGTCCATAGCAGCCTCCAGCAGCTGCAGTGCTGTCCCTGGCAACAGCATCCGAATGTTGCCATAATCCATGGAGTCGGTCATAATCCAGCTCCACCTTGGACCTTGCTGTGGGTAACCTGCAGATCGCAAGTGGCAATCCACTTGCGCACAAGGTTTACCCGCAACTGCGGGATGTTCAGGAGTTTCGTGAATCCTGCCCATAACTTCTAGAAAGAGAGGGAATTGCAAGATTACAGAATAAAAGAGTTAACCATCATCCAACCCAACTTAAAACAGAAATCCTACTACTAAGGTAAATTATATAACTAAATATATAAACTACATAATGGCCTTTGGCACTCAGCAGAGAAAAAAAAACTGTGGAGGACTAAACTACATAATGGGCTTTGACACTCAGGAGAGAAAAAACCCTGTGGAGGACATCTCTGGGGATCTGTGGCCTCAGCTGCTGACCCTCCTGTGGCATGGATAATTATTAATACTACTCACCTTCCTAATCCTTAATTCAGATCAAAGGAAGCTCTGGATGGATTTCTCTCTCTATTCCTATAATAGAACAAAGTTGTTGGAGTACTGTGAGTTGATATCTGTAGCGAAAAGAAGTTCCCCCATGAAAAAGGCCACCCCCACAAAGAGTAGAATGACTAGAAAAGCAACTGCTGTAAGGATAGCACACAACCTCAAGACTGTGAGAAGGACTAACTTTAAATGATAATTAATGGAAGGGGACTCAAAATGAAAGTATGTTGACCATAGACAGCCAAAGGGAGAATTTCTTTCAGTGGTGCCGGCAACATGACCTGAACAGCTAAATGAAGTTAAATGAACTTAGTGATACATCATCTGGCAATGGAAATCTTACATAATATAAATGAGATGTCTCTGACTTTGGGTCAGTAAGTCTAAAGCATCCCCTGAAATGTTGGATTTTATAATCCATGGGATAGACTGAAGTAGGGGTTGGCCAAAGTTTAAATCTGTGGGAGAATTTGAAGTGAAGTGGTCAAAATTTGCCTCCACAGAGCTCCGCAGACTTTTCCCCACCTAAAGAAACTTTGAAATGGTGAAGTTATGCCAGAAAATGTGGAATTTTTCCCACAAATGGCAGAATTTTGCCCATGAAGTGAGGAATTTTGGCAAATTTCTGCCATTTGTGGGTGAAATTCTGCAATTTACAGGCAAAATTCTGCACTTTGTGGGTGGAATTCTGTACTTCCTGGTGGAACTTTACCTTGCAGAATTTGTGAAATTCTGCAAAATTTGCAGATGAATCTATGGAGCAACGTTTGCCAACTTCGCCCACCTCTAAAAGGGAAGCTAAGCAACCTACAAAGACCTCCATCTGAGATTAATGACTCACCCTTAAGATGCAGAATTCATGGGGAGTAAGTGTGCATATCTACCTAAGCTCTGAGTGCATGATTATGGGATTATGATGATGGTCAGTATGAATGCACTCATACAGCTTGATTGCATGTAAGCAGGAGTCAGAAAAGACTTGCCTGCTTCTGTTGGAAGCTGAGAAACTTGCTATACTGCAGAGAACAAACTAGAATGCATTTGAGGAACTGGGAACCTGGTAAAACATAATATTGTTGGGTACTAGTTAGGATGGTAAGCTACGCTTTCTACAGAAAGTTTCATTATTTTCTTATTGGCATTAAGAATTGCAGGATGCCATTAAAGTGTAGTAATTTTATAACCAGAGGGGGTGAAATACAACTGAAGTTGCTTGATTTCTGTGCTAGACACATAGGATTTGGAAGGATATTTGTGCAATATTTTAGAAGTGTCCTGCTGGCTGAGCAGTGAGTTCATTTTTATCCCTGGACTCAGTAGAGTGGTTTGTGTAGGAGCAGTGGTCTAGTAAATTGTGGTGTTGGTTGACTTACTATAAAGGGCAGTACTCACCAGGGTGGTGGAGCAGTGGTGTATTTGATTGTTTCTAACAGTCACCAGTGGTTGTGGCCTAACCACCCACTCTTCCTCTCACCCTGCCCATCCAAGCATGGCATTTCCTTTATAGCCAAGGTTCTGACATCACTTCCTCAACAGGTCTTGGGGCAGAACTGTCATATTCTTAATTACCCAGCACAGTGCATAAAGGGTAAGTATACACACACACACACAAAAAAATGTATATATTACTCATTGTATGTTTTAAGGAAGAGGGACATGTCGGGAGTGGTGCAATGCACTGGCTATGGGGCAGCAATTTTCTGGGAGACATTCTGGAACCTGCGTTGCTGCCCTATTTGCAGGCAACTGTCAGCTCTGAGGAAGGAGGTTACCCACCTCCAGGCTGAACTGGCAAGGACTAAGGAGGCCTCCCCCACCCAAAGAGCATCAGTTCCACAACCACTGCCTCAGAGGTTGCTATGTGTGAAGAGCAGATGGACCACAGTAGGTTCTGGGAGGGTGAGGGTGGTGGAACAGAGGCGTAGCCCCCGAGTTGTACCTGTACACAAATCATATGTCAGTCTGGCAAATCAGGTTCCTCTATGATGACACCCTCATTGGAGACCAAGAAGAATGCTGGGGACATCCACAAGGGAGACCCACAAAAGAGTGGCAAGGGACACCGCAGGGGAAAGAAACCGCTTCTGATAGGGAACTCAATTGTTTGGGGTGTAGAGCCGAGGGAAGGGAGAGGAGAGGAGAGGAAAGTAAGGTGCCTGCCTGGTGCCATGGCTTGGAGGGACAGGAAGCAAATCCTCAGGATTGCAGAAGGAGCATCACAGGAGAGGAAAGTAGATATCATTGTCCACCTCGGGACAAATGACCTAGCTAGGCATGAGATCAGTGCAGTGCAGGATGAATTTATGGAGTTGGGGAGGGGCCTCAGACAGGTAGCAAGCACGGTAACCTTCTCAGAGGTGCTGCCAGTCTGTGGCAGGGGTGAGGCTAGGGTACTGCACACCATGCAGTTTATTGAATGGTTGCAAAACTAGTGCAGAGCACAGGGCTTTGGCTTCATTGGGGACTGGGAGTCCACCTGGAGAGATGAAGGTCTATACTGGCATGATGGTCTACATCTGTCCAGGAAGGGAAACACGCTCCTAGGTGACAGGTTTAAAGGCTTCTTGGCAAGCTTTTAAACTAGCCAAGGGGGGAGGTGCTGTTGGAAAAAGGAAAGTTCAAGCCTCCCCCAACAAAACATGGCAGGTAGTAGGGTAAACACTGAGGTACAGAGCTTGATAGAGGGCAGGACAGGAAAAAATGGAAACATGGACAAGGGCAATAAGAGCAGGATGGGGTAAAAAAGGATAAAGCCAACATTAAATGGACTGCAAAGAGTACCAATGCCCGTAGTCTTGGAAACAAGCTTTCAGAGCTAGTAGCCCTGATGGAAGAGGAACACTTGGATATTGTGGCAGTCACAGAAACATGGTACACAGAGAACCATGACTGGGATGTCAACATACCAGGGTACACAGTTTACAGAAGGGACAGGGAGGGTAAAAGAGGAGGTGGAGTAACTCTGTACATAAGGGAAGGGATCAAAGCTACAGAACTAAAAAGTAAAGGGGAGGACAAGAGGCACTCTGGATCACCTTGGAGACAGGGAATGGCATCACAGTCTGCACATGGGTTGTATACAGACCCCTGTCTCAAGGGGAGGAAATGGACAAGAAAATGATAGAGGGCATTCTCAAAATGGCTGAAAAAGGGGAGATACTGTTGATGGGGGACCTGAATATGCCAGATGTTAACTGGGCAACATGGACTGCAGCCACATCCAAGAGCAGGGTCATTCTCGATGCCCTACAGGAGGCATGCCTTAGACAGCTAATGGTGGAACCCACTCAGAAGGAAGCAATATTAGACCTGGTACTTTCAAATGGAGAGAGAATCACAAACTTAGAAGTCAGTAGACATCTGGGAACAAGCAACCACTGCACAGTGTGCTTCACAATAAACACAACCATGGAGACAAGCCATACAAAGACAAGGATACTGAACTTTAGAAGGGCTGACTTTGGCATAATGGGTGAATACCTGAGGAATGCATTAGCAAATGGCCAGAAAGGAGTGGTGGAAGAACAATGGAGAAAAATCAAAACTGCCATCATGGAGGCAACAAGTCTTTGTGTGAAACAAATAAAGAAAACAAAGTGGAATAAAAAACCACTATGGTTCTCAAAAAAGGTGTCAGGGAAGGTTAAAGAGAAAAAAGCTGCATTCAGAAAGTATAAGGAATCACAGATGGAGCACGACAGGGAACTGTATCAATTAAAGCAGAAATAAGTGGGGAAGGCAGTCAGAGAAACAAAGGCCCAAACCGAGGTAAAGATAGCCAACTCAGTTAAGAAGGGGGATAAAACCTTTTATAGGTACATTAGGGAGCATAGAAAGGTTAAGGGAGGGATAGTGAAGATTAATAAAGGAGAGGGGAAGTGGGCAGAGGGAGACAGTGAAAATGCAGAGATACTGAATGAATACTTTTGCTCAGTATTCACAAAAGAAGATGAGGAGGAGGAGTTACCTAAACCAGACAATAGAAGCACTCTGGGTAGTGGGGTTGACACCAGTCCATTTACAGAAAGAGCCCTGAAAGAACTCCTAAAACTCAAGGTGGACAAAGCAATGGGGCCTGACAGGATTCACTGTAGAATCCTAAAAGAGCTAAGGGAGGACCTAGTGACACCACTAACCACACTTTTTAACAAATCATGGGAAGATGGGGTGGTACCTGAGGACTGGAGAAGGGCAGATGTGATTCCCCTTCACAAAAGTGGGAGCAAGGCAGAAGCTGGAAACTACAGACCTGTAAGTTTGACCTCAGTGGTAGGGAAAATGATGGAATCACTTCCGAAAGAAAGAAAGAATTGTTGAGTACCTAGAGGCCAGCGGGGCACAGGACCCAAAGCAGCATGGATTTACAGCAGGAAGGTCATGTCAGATGAATCTAATTGATTTCTTTGACTGGGTGACCAAAGTAATAGACCAGGGAGGGGCTGTGGATAAGGCCTACCTAGAATTTAGAAAGGCATTTGACACAGTCCCACACAAAAGACTAATAATTAAGTTAGCCAGCCTGGGAGTGGGTTCCAGAGTGGTAGCCTGGGTAGCAAACTATCTGCACAACAGGACACAGAAGGTAATAGTGAATGGAACACATTCTGAAGAAAGTGGGGTTACGAGTGGAGTACCTCAAGGCTCAGTACTGGGTCCAGTCCTCTTTAACATCTTTATAGGTGACATTGCAGAGGGTCTGGAGGGAAAGGTATGCCTCTTTGCAGATGACACAAAGATCTGTAGCAGAGTTGATACACAAGGGGGGGTAGAAAGGATGAGAAGGGACTTGGCAAGGTTGCAGGAATGGTCTGACATATGGCAACTTAGATTCAACACAAAGAAGTGGAAAGTAATGCACCTGGGAAACAAAACCCAGGAGAAGAGTACACAATAGCAGGGGAGGTACTAACAACAACAAAAATGGAAAGGGACTTGGGGGTAGTCATATCAGATGACCTAAAGGTGAGTAAGCAATGTGAAAAGTCAGTAGGAGAGTCAGGGGATACTGGGATGCATAGGAAGGCATCACAAGTAGAAAAAGGGAAGTGGTTATCCCTCTGTACAGACAGTTGGTGCGACCATCTGAATGGGTGAGTGCCTAAGGAATGCACTAGCAAAATGGGCAGGAAGAAGGGGTAGAACAATGGGGAATAATAAAAACTGCCATCACAGAGGTAACAAGCCTTTGTGTGAAGCAAATAAACAAAATGAAACGATGTAAGAAACCACTATGGTTCTCAAAGGAAGTGGCAGTGAAGGTTCAAGAGAAGAAGAAAGCATTCAGGAAGTACAAGGAATCACAGAAGGAGCAGGACAGAGAACTGTATCAGTTAAAGCAAAAGGAAGCTGGGAAGGCAGTCAGAACAACAAAGGCCCAAACCAAGGAAAAGATAGCCAAATCAGTTAAGAAGAGGGATAAAACCTTTTATAGGTACATCTGGGAGTGAAGGAAGACCAAGGGAGGGTTAGTGAGGCTTAATAAAGGGGAGGAAGGGTGGGCAGAGAGTGACTGTGAAAAGGCAGAGATACTAAACAAATATTTTTGCTCAGTATTTACAAAGGAAGAGGGAGCTACCTAAAACAAACAGTAGAAACACTCTGGATACAGAAGTTGATACCAGCCCATTTACAGAAGAAAGGGTTCTGAAAGAACTCTTAAAACTGAAGGTGGACAAAGCAATGGGACCTGATGGGATTCATCCCAGAATTTAAAAGAACTAAGGGTAGAACTAGTGACACCACTGACTACCCTCTTTAACAAATCATGGGAGGATGGGGTGGTACCCGAGGACTGGAGGAGGGCAGATGTGATTCCCCTTCACAAAAGTGGGAGCAAGGCAGAAGCAGGAAACTACAGACATGTTAGTTTAACCTCAGTAGTAGGGAAAATGATGGAATCACTTCTGAAGGAAAGAATTGTTGAGTATCTAGAGGCCAGAGGGGCACAGGACCCAAGGCAGCATGGATTCACAGTGGGAAGGTCATGCCAGACAAATCTGATAGATTTCTTTGACTGGGTGACCAAAGTAGTAGATCAGGAAGGGGCTGTGGACATGGCCTACCTAGACTTTAGCAAGGCATTTGACACGGTCCCACACAAAAGATTAATATACAAGTTAGCCAGCCTGGGAGTGGGTCCCAAGATGAAAGCCTGGTTAAAGAATTGGATGGAGAATAAGACACAGAGAGTAATAGTAAATGGAGTCCACTCTGAAGAAAGGGGCGTTACTAGTGGGGTACCGCAGGGTTCAATATTAGGACCGGTCCTCTTCAGTATCTTTATAAGCGACATTGCAGAGGGACTGGAAGGAAAAGTATGTCTCTTTTCAGATGACACAAAGATCTGCAACAGAGTTGATGCACAAGGTGGGGTGGAAAGGATGAGAAGGGACTTGGCAAGGTTAAAGGAATGGTCAAATGTATGGCAGCTTAGATTCAATGCTAAGAAGTGCAAGGAAATGCACCTGGGAAACAAAAACCCAGGGGAAGAGTACACAATGGGGGGTGAGATACTAACAACAACAAAAATGGAAAGGGACCTGGGGGTAGTCATATCAGATGACCTAAAGGTGGGCAAGCAATGTGAGAGGGCAGCAAGGACAGCTGGGGGGATACTGGGATGCATAGGGAGAGGCATCACCAGTAGAAAACAAGTAGTTATTATGCCTCTGTACAGACAGCTGATGTGACCCCATCTGGAGTACTGCATGCAGTTCTGGAGACCCAATCTCTGCAAAGACATAGGCAGGATGGAAGCTGTCCAGAGGAGGGCAACTAAAATGGTGCAGGGTCTGCACCGGAAGACAACTGAAGAGAGACTTAAGGAGCTTAATATGTATAGCCTCGAGGAAAGGAGGGAGAGGGGGGACATGATAGAAACGTTCAAGTACCTCAAGGGAATCAACAAAGTCCAAGAGGGTAGCATCTTTCAAAAAAGAGGTGTGTAAGAACAAGGGGGCACAATTTGAAGATAGAGGTGGGATGGCTCAGAGGTAATTTAAGGAAGTATTTTTTCACAGAGAGGGTTGTGGATGCATGGAACAGCCTCCGGAGGAGGTTGTGGAGTCAAAAACAGTGGTGGAATTCAAGAATGCATGGGACAGTCATAAGGCAATTCTAGGGGGTTGGGGTAGGAAGAAGTAGACTGCTGGTTAACTAGGATCTGCAGCTTATCCATTAGGTAGGGAAATGGGCAGACTGGGTGGGCCAAGCAGTCCTTATCTGCTGTCAAAATCTATGTTTCTATGTATGAATATTGTATGCAGTTTTGGAGACCCCATCTAAGCAAGGACATAGACAGGATGGAAGCAGTCCAGAGGAGGGCAACTAAAATGGTGCAGGGTCTGTATCAGAAACCATATGAAGACAATCTGAGAGAGCTTAATATGTATAACCTTGATGAAAGGAGGGACAGGGGGACATGATAGAAACTTTCAAGTACCTCAAGGGAATCAACAAAGTCCAGGAGGGTAGCATCTTTCAGAAGAAGAGATGTGTAAGAACAAGGGGACACAATTTAAAGATAGAGGGGGAATTGCTCAGGGTAATGTGGAGAAAAATTTTTTCAAGGAGGGAGTGGTGGATGCATGGAACCACCTTCCTGGGGAGGTTGTTGGGTCTAAAACAGTGGGGGAATTCAAACATGCATGGGACAGACATAAGGCAATTGTAGTGGGGGGGGGTTGCAGGAAGTAGGCTGTTGGTTAACTAGAATCTGCAGCTTATCCAATAGGAAGGGAAATGGGCAGACTGGGTGGCCAAGTGGTCCTTATCTGCCATCAAAGTCTATGTTTCTATGTTTCCTATGACAACATATTAACCTAGAATGCAGCTGAATGCCTGAACTTAACAGAAGATGAAGACACAAACCAAACAGAAAGCCCATAATTCAATGAGAAAAAGCAGCAGCAAACATGGGGGAGCAGAGCCCCAGCAAAGCCTCTGACTGCAGCAAAGAAACAGAGATTCTAAATGAGGCTGCAGAAACCTAGTTTAAATAGCCCAGAAAGGGTGGTAGTGGCTGCTTGTTCCAGACAATTGAACCTTAGGCACATGGCTGGATTCTCAAAACACTTTGAAGCTGCAAAAAATGCACAAATCTGCAAAAATTGCACAGTTGCAGAACAAAATGGGTAATTGCACTGTGTTACATATACAAATGTCCACAGCTGTGGAAAAAATACCCTGCAGATTGCAGAAAAAACAGAGCTGCATAAGTTTTTGCTCAAAAAGCCACTGAAAGGTATGGCACATTCCCTTGAAGGCAATTCTCAGCAATGTTTTTCTGCAATTATAGAAAAAATGCTGCACACATTTTGCACCAAAGAGAGAGAGGCATAACTCACACTGAGTTAAAGGCAATGTGCTATCAATTGACAAACAATTATAGTGGGGGTTCAGGCACCAACAGCAAATCTGTAGGCCTAATGGTAGTTTTCTGTGTGTTATGAACCTCTCATGGTTCCATTTTCTTTCCTTTTCCTTATTTAGTGATTTAAGCAGGGGAGTGTTTTTTTAGATTCCAGTTTCAAAATGTTATGTAAAAAGAGTAAAAACACTCAATCCAAAGTATGATGATTCCAAGTTTGTACAAGAAGATTAACACCCATTTTCTGGATCCAAATGGAACGATTCATGTAGTACTATGTAGTTTTTTCCAGCATTTAACATTTTGAAACTATCCTGTTTATATCATATATAAATATATCATGCTATAATACAAGCAAACACAAATATGTAAGCAAAGCAATGAATTTCTTAATATAAAATAATGTCATTATAACAATTCCATCTCTAGTTTCTAGTGGGAACAGACCTTTTTTATGTATGTATTCAGTCCACCTTATTTTCATATCTTCTCTGAGATCCAATATTTAATAGCCTTGGGAGCATCAAGCAAATTTGCATTATGAAATTACATCAGGATTTGTCCCAATAAGTTATCAAAGTGGATAGGGGAAGGGATAAGTTAGGAGCAATTTTCTACAAAAATATACTCATGTTTTTTTATTAATGTAGTTTTTTATCTTTAAAAATCTACTTTGGATCTTCCCTTTAATCTGCCTCCTTAAACGAGTATCTCTAAAGCAATAGTACAGATAGGAACTTTCAGAATTTTTGCATTTATAATCTTGACCTATAATATGTTTCTTTGAGCAATGCCCCCCTTCCCCATTTCTACAAACTTACTGAAAATCTGTTAGTAGAGTTACTCCACAAACTCAAGATGCTATTTTCCAAACGGCGGCTTTGCAAGGCTTATTATGTTTTTAATCATTTACTTTTTTTCTAGTGCACCACCACCATAATAGTGGATGCTGTCTAGTTATCTTCCTCACCTTTCTGTACAGGTGCTGGAGGGTCCAGGCTGCACATTATCATGTAATGACATGTTTAGCAGCCTGGCCACTAAGGAAACCATTATATTCACTGAGTGACGGAGTGGTCCCCCTCCTGTTTGAAACTTTAGTATATCACACTGTTTGCTCCAAAATGTTTTACAAATCATAGAATGGGAAATATTTAAACAAAGGGGTATGGTACAGAAACAGGAACTATGTAGTTAGAGGAAGGAAAAAACAAATATGATTTAGGAAGCACTGGAGTAGTACAAAAGAAAGTAATATTAAACAGGTGTTTAAGGGAGTATGGGAGTGATGCTGATGGTGGTGGTGGTGGTGGGGGGTATGGCTAAGTGGGTGGATTTGTTTTCCCTCTCCAAAATGTTATCAAGTCAGATGTAGTGGACTAAGTATCCTACACTGGAATATTTCTTTTACTTTGTGCACATTATGGAAACAATAAACTAAGCTTCAATAAACCTTTAACAAATGAATTATTTTGACCAAGATCAGTGTTACAAATAAAAATTACAAATCTGAATAGATATTTCTAATGAAAAGTAGTCCATACCAAGTTTCCATTAATCTCATATCTCTTCCGGTATGTCCATAGTGTATAGGTCCACCAAGCTTCCCTTTTTAGCTGTAGAGTTTCCCAGCTGCCTCTTCTTTTAGGTTTAGGCACTTTTCTCTATTCTAAAAAATGTTCATGTTTAAATCTGAAGTTTGCATTACAGAAAATGTCTTGCAGGGGGAGATTTTGCATTTCCTCTTATGTTGCTTTTATGTTCTGTTACTCTTGTTTTTAGTTGTATGGTCATATAGCCTGTGTAATAAAAAGAACATGGTCAGATTAGTCAGTACACAACCTGGTCAGAACTGTATGTGATAAAATCATTTATCTCAAATCTTTTTTCTTGACAAGTGCTTTTTATTATTTTTGTTTTATACCATTATTGCAGTGAATGCAATTACCACATGTATAAAAACCTCTTACTTCTCTGTTTAGCGGGGTCCTGGGTTGTATTTCTGGAACCCATTGTTGAGTTTTGATCAGTTTGTTCTTTATAGTCCTTGTTTTCATTGTAGTAACCCACAGTCTGACATTAAAAATTTCCTGACCCTGGTTTGTTGTTTGTAAAATATTTCAGTTGTTAGTAATAACACTCTTGATCTTCTCAAAATATTCTGAATATGGCTTTGACATTGTTATTCTTCTTGTGTAGGTTTTCTCAATTAGCAATTCTTCTCTTGTATGTGATGTTGTGTTTTGTTCTGCTTCTTCCAATAATTTATTGTTATAACTGCTTGCTACAAACCTATTTTTTGATGTCCATCATATGTTTCTGGAGTCTTGTTGAATTTCCACTATTTTGTTTAACCCTTATCATCTGGCTGTATGGTATACTATTTTTTTTAAGGCAGGAGGATGGAAGCTTTGTGTGTGAAGAATACTATTTTTATCTGTAGATTTTCTGCACAAGTCAGTTATGATTTTTTTTATTCTCAGAAAGTATTGTCAAGTCCAAGAGCAGTATTGTCTTATTAATACAGTTCAAGGTGAATTGAAGATATGGGAAAATGTTGCTCATACACTGAAGAAAACACTTTAATTTTCCATCTGAATCTTGCCAAATAGTAAATATATCATCAATAAAGCACTTATAAAGTAAAACTGATGTTCTGTATTCATTGCCCTCATTGTACATATACTGTGTCTCAAAATAGGCTATGAATATGTTGGCATAGGTTGGTACCATTGACACCTCCATTGCAGTTCCTGCATTTTGCAAATAGCTTTTCCCTTCAAATTAAAAAAAAATGTGTTTCTAGAATGAAATTCATCAAGATAAGTAGAAAATCCTTATTAGGAGTATTATGTGCTCTTGTTGTTAGAAAATGTTCCATTGCTTTTAAGCCTTCCTGATATGGGATGCTTGTGTACAGGTGTTTGACACCTAGTATAACTACTAAGTAATTGTCTGTATTTATTCCTTTTGAATTAAATTCCTCCAATATGTGTATACAATGTTTAGAATCCCTTAAGTAAGTGCTTGGTACTAGTTTCTTGCAATGGTGATCCACAAAAATGGATAGTGGGTCAGTTATGGAATCTATTCCAGAAGTAATTGGCCTGCCTGGTGGATGTTGTGGATCTTCATGAATATTTGGAAGACAGTAGAATAATAGTATCCTTGGATGTTTATTTATCAAAGCTTCTGTTACCCATTATTCTATTAGTCCTCTATCTTAAGCTTCCTGTACCATTTCAATGATGTTTTGCTTTAATCTGTCTATAGGTATTGTTGCTACTTTTTGATATGTTGTTGTATCATTTAATTATTCAAGGTATTCTCTTGGGTAGTCAATATAGTCCATTATTAATATTGCACCTTCTTTGTCTGTTTTCTTAATTATTACAGTTTTATTGTTTTTTAGACTTTCAAGTGCATTTTGTAGATTGAATATTAGTGTTTTCTTTTCACTTTATTGAATTATTTTTCCACCTCTCTATCCACTTTTTCTATGTACACAGTAATATTGGGAGGAACAGTAATTACCACATCAAAAGTTGATTTTATACCTAGGGCTTGTTTAAGATCACAATGTATCCCGTACTTCCACTTTCTGATTCAGTATTTGAGTTGTTTGCAAAAAAAAGTTTTATTCTTAATTTATGAAAAAAAACTTCTCTAAGTCCAATTTAAGTTCAAAGAGTTTAAGTTTATCTGTTATACTAAAAGTATGTCAATTATTTAAGACCCTTTCATCAGTTTCAGTTAGTACTCTATTGGATAGATTATAAATTATTAATCCTGATTGTCCCAGGATCTCATGGCATGTATTTTGTTTACTTGTCTTGTTTCTTTTCCTCCTCTGTTTCTTTCTCTCTTTTTTTGTCCTGATGTGGAGGGTTCTGGAGAACCTGATGGTGTGGAAAAATTCTGTTCATAGTATCTTTCCCTTTGTCCCATTTGGGGCCTGTATGAGTCATAGTATTCATTTCTATAGGGTCATCTATAATTATATTGTTCCTTATATGGTCTTCTGTAGCAAGATCTATTACTATAGGGATGTCTATTCTTGTGTGTATAATATGCTCCTTTTGATTTTCCTCTATAGTGTTATGGTTCCTGATTTTCTGAATCTGTAGTATTTTCTGATATCTCTGAGTCATCTAAATTATTAATTTTGGTTTGGTATACAGATTTTTTCCAGTAATAAATGCTACCTTCCTTGTAATCAATAATGTCTCTTCATAATTTATGTAATTTTTTTATATATTTTATTTTTTCATTTTGTTATTAACATAACAAGCATTTCTCATATAGTAGACAGTCCATTAAAATTAGACATCACCATTAGGAACAACAACAGATCCCTTAATCATAGAAGTTCTATGTATCCACTATATATTGTTACATCATATGGGAGAATCCAATAAAAATATTATACTAAAATATTAAATGTATTCTAATTTGTGCTGAAAATAGAACCCAAGAGCTACATGGCATATCCAATGTTATTAAATTGTTCAGCAATTCCAGTCCAACACTTAGCCGTGCCCCTGCAAGAGGGACTAGTGGTGCCATGTTAACAACCTAAATGTAATAAAGAAACATCACCATTAAATTACAGCAAGTTATGCAGCTTGTCAATGTGGAGTAAGAAGAAAAACAAACAGAAGATTAGATTAAATTAGATTATCTTCCTCGTAGCTATTACAGAACATATGGGCCCTGGGGGCATAGAATTAAACTGGTAGTCCCCCATTTAACAAACGTCATTAAAATGACTTTAATCAAGTCTAAAGTAAGAGTTTTTAGTTTACACCAAAAAAGAGAGAGTGACTGTAAGACCCTTCTTTATAAAGGTAACAATTGCTCTAAAATTTAATAAACCAAAAACAAGCATACTAGGGCCTTATTTAAATAATTTACCACAAAAGGTAAAGTCCTATATCCTTAAGGTATGCTTTAGAGTATTGCCTCATCATCCTTATAATCCTTTCTGTCAGTCCTTCTATGGGATTCAGCCACCTTTCGATCTGCCCACTTGCCAGCTTCATTTGGATCCAAAAACAAATATACCTTACTTTGGTGTATGACCCAAAGCCTGGCAGGGAAAATAATGGTGTGTGGTACTCCCAGTTCCTGGAGGATTCACCTCACTCTGTCAAACTTTTTGTGGTGCTGTCTAGTTGAGTAGCTGATATCTGGAAAAAAGTGAACTTAGTGTTCATCCTGTAATAGCGGTGCTACTCTTCTAGCATATTTAAGAATTTTATCCCATGCTGCCACTCCTGAGGTCACAAGCATGAGGGTCCAAAGCTCCTCAATGTTCTAAGAATGGCCATGCAAGGTTACTCTATAAATTTTTTTCACCTCTCCGTTGATATCTGGGTTTTCTGGGCTAGTTTTTCAGTCAGCCATTCTTGGATGCCTAGAGTTGGAGGATCAACTTCCAAGCCCTCAAGGAGGCCTAGGATCCAAAAATTTGCTACCCAGGCTTGATTCTTGAGTGTCTCCAATCTTGCATTCAGATGCTGACTCTCCTTAATCAGGAGCTTGCTTGCTGCGGTTGAGGCGTCGGCCTGCGTGTGCACTTCTCTGATGTCATCTTTAATGCCTTCCACTGCCACTTCTAAAAGTACCACATGGCTGTTAAAATCATCCACCTTTTGGTTGAGGGTGGAAACAGATGCAATTAGGGTCTGAAGTTTATGACCCAAAGTGGTAATAGTCTCTCCTGAAGTAGGCCTCTCCTCCTCAGCTATGGCATCCTCTGCTCTCCCAGATCCTCCAATTCCCTTACTTTTCCCTGCTCCTCCAGAGAATTTTTCTTTCTTGGGGTTACCCATCTTAATGTTTTCTGGGTCGCTCATTTCACTGGTAAAGTCAAAGATTTGATATATAGTGTCCCAAAGGAGAAATAAGGCAGATTTCTCTCCAAGCTGTACAGAGCTGCTAAAACTTGCTGCACATAGCTAGGGCTCAACAGCATCCCCACTGGAATTTATGTAATCTAATGCCCTTTATGTAATTGTCATAGTCCTTAAGAGATTTCTCAATTTGCTCCATCACTGCTTTTAGTTTGCCTTTTTTCAATATTTCCTGTAATCTCTGTTTCTAGTGAATTTATTTCTTCTTGCAACCTTGTGTGTTCTGTGGTTGGAGTTTCAATCAAGAGTAACATAAAATCAAAAGAACATTTTGCTCTAATGCCATCCCATCTATCTTGGAATCCCTCAGGTGAGAATACCAAATTGGGTTCAGCTGAGACTCTGAGGCCCCTAGGGATGTGTTTTTGTTTCATATACTCAAGTAAAGTTACTGCATGCCAGTCTATACACATTTCTCTTTCTTTTAATGTAGCTAATTTATTTATTAAAGCTTTTGGTATTTCCACATTTTCTGTACATTGTTTACTTTTTACAAGGCCCATTATTCTATTAGCATCTTCTTGGTTCATGCTAATTGGTGTAGATCTTAGTTCTATCACATTTCCTAATTCCATGAATGTAGCCATTATTGGAGCTTTACAAAGTTATATTTATTATGAGAAAAAAACTCATTCGAAGTTTTGGGGAAATTCAAAAAAGACCCTTTTCCAGTTGGGTAACTTGTAATTCTTTGTGTGTTATGAATCATTCATGGTTCCCTTTTTTCCCTTTTCCTGATTTAGTGATTTAAACAGGGCAGTGTTTTGTAGATTCCGGTTTCAACATGTTTTGTAAAGAGAGTAAAAACACACAACCCAAAGTATGATAATTTCAACTTTTTACTCGAAGATTGACACCCATTTTCTTGATCCAAACAGAACAATTCATATAGTTTTTTTCCAGCATTTAACATTTCAAAACTACCCTGTTTCTTCCTCAGAAATATATCATGCTATAATATAAACAAACAAAAATATGTATGCAAAACAATGCTTCCCTAATATAAAATGATGTCTTTATAACAAATTCATCTCTAACTTCTAGAGGGAACATATCTTTTTGTTATATATGTATTCAGTCCACCCTATTCTTGTATCTTCTCTGAGATCCAATATTTACTAGCCTGAGGGAGCATACAAGCAAATTCATATTATGAAATTTCATTGGGATTTGTCCAGGTAAGTTAAGAAAGTGGAAAGGGAAAGGATGAGTGAGGAGTAATTTTCTACAAAAATATATTCATGTTTTTATTAATGTCGTTTTTTTTAAAACCTTTAAAAATCTTTGTTATCATCCCTTTAATCTGCAATGTTCTCTTTCTCTTTAAATGAGTATCTCTAAAGCAATAGTACAGATAGGAACTTTCAGAATTTTTGCATTCATAATCTTGACCTATAATATGGGTTTTAGAGCAATGCCCCCCAACCCGTTTCTACAAACTCACTGAAAATCTGTGTTAGAAGAGTTATTAGTGTTGCTCATCTCAAACTCAAGATGCTATTTTCCAATCGGCCGCTTTGTAAGGCTTATTAAGTTTTTAATCATTTACTTTTTTCTAGTGCATCACTGCCATTATCGTGGACACCATCTGGTTGTCTTCCTTATCTTTCTCTACAGGTGAAAGAGGGGCTGGGCCACAAGTTATCATGCTGTATTAGCATGATTACATCATGAATGACATGCTTGATGGACCGGTAACTAAGGAATCCATGATATTCACTGAGTGAAGTAGTGGTCCTTCTCCTGTTTGAGTTTTTAGTATACAATATCACATTGTTTGCTCCAAAAGGTTTTAAAAAACCACAGAATGGGAAATATTAAAGCAAAGGTATATGACACCAAAACAGGACCTATGTAGTTAAAGGAAGGAAAAACAAATATGATAGGAAACACTGGAGTAGTAAAAAACAAAGTAATGTTAAACAGGTGTTTAAGGGAATATAGAAGTGATAGTGAAGGTGGGGTGGGGATATGGCTATTATAGCACAATATATTTTCTGCAGAAGAATCAGGACTGTTTCAAAATGGTAAATGTTGGAAAAAAACTACATAATGCTACATAAATTGTTCTATTTAGATCCAGAAAATGGGTTTTAATCATCTAATAAAAAATTTAAATGATCATACTTTGGGTTGAGTGTTTTTTACTCTCTTTACAAAACAGGCCTAATGGTAGTGTCATATGTTAGACCACAAATAGCACACAATTTAAATGAAATGCAGCAAACCACAACCACAAGACCCAGTGCAGCTCAAAAAGAAGCCTTACAGCCAGTAGAGGCAGAGGCGGTAACAGCCAGAAGTATGTGCTACTGAAGCAGGCAAAATAACCCCCCCAGAGAGAGACACACAACCAGCAGTTACAAAATGCCACTGAGAGCATAGGCCAACTAAATGTGGAGTGCAGGGTGCAAACAACACCAAGGAGCACCACAACTGCCATATGTGCTGTTTCTGGCTGGTTGTAGTTGCCAAACATTGCATATTGTTGCATCTATTGCTGTTGTGCAGGGACCGGCAGGCCATGCCACTGCTGTGGTGCAAGGTCCTGCTTGTACAGGTGGTGCTGCTGTAGTCCCAGTTGTGGGACTGGCTGCTGTCCCAGCTGGCAGTGATGGTTCTGCTTCATCTTTTGCAAGACTGTCAGAGTTTAATGCTCTAATTACTATGGGTAATCTGTTGTTCTATTGGTTGGGACTTTTATATTATTTTTGCAGTTGCAGATCCCACACACAAAAATTCTGCACAAACGGAATTCTGTAACTCACCATTTTTTTGATTTTCCACAGGTTGAAATTTTGACTGAATATATTGTACTTGCATTGCTGCAGTTTTGCAAGCCTTTTTTTCTGCACATGTGGAATTTTCTGCTCTCTTTGTGAATCTAGTCCATAGTCTTTCAAATTTTGATGATGACCAGCTGAAAAGGTAAGAGGTGGGTTGTGCCAGTCACCATCTTGGGACAGGGATGGTTGAATGAAGAGGGATGACAACTGACACCAAGGAGACTTGGAATATGACTGGGGAATTCTGGCCTATTAGTACAGTGGTAGCAGAACAGTTTGCAATGCCAGTGACCTTAGTTCAGGAGTGAACACATGTTGTTGGGGGCTGGGACAGGGATTGAACACACTAGGGACATAACTCCTCCTTTGAGGTGGTGGGAATGTTTGTCCCACAGAACACACCTCACTTTTGGTAGGCAGGGTTGGACTGCAATCCTGGCCACCAGGAGGTGAGATGCACTGCCAGATACAGGAATGGTAACATGTCTGGTACACATATGTATATCATTGTATAGCTACTGTACCAGGGAGAAACAAAACAGAGGAGAAAAGTCCCAGATCATAGAAGTTGATGTTGGCATATACAGAAGGCCAACAAACTACTGACTTGGCTTTTCATGCAGCACAAATTGGTCTTGAGTAAGCAGTGGGTATGTATAACTAAATGAGAAGGTAGGTAACAGGGCTGGGGGGGATGCCAGGAGGGGCAGGAACAGGAGATCAGAGAAAAAAAAGCTTGATTTAAATAAAAGGAATTTATTTATTTATTGAAATGTTTTACCAGGAAGGCACACTGAGCAACAAGTTGCTCATCTCCCAGTGCAACCTGGGGGGAAGGGGAACATGAGGATAGTACACATAGATTTGGAGCACTAACAAAGATTTACATATGGATTACATTCAAATAACTCGATGCCTGTAACTGGCTGCAGGGTGGGGGGTAGGGGTGGAATGGCATGAACATTATAGCCAATGATCCCAAGTTACACCCCGATGCCTGTTAGTCTCTACATGGTGGGGTGTTGCAGTTGGAAACCCTGACAACGTAGGCATTTGTTGGTATTTTCACTCCAAATTTTCAACATGTTGGTATTTTCACTCCAAATTTTCTACATGGGCTTTTTGCGACCCCACCTCATGAAGAGCGGCACTATCAGTTTGTTAGCTGAAAGGTGGTTTTGCACGACTATGCCATTTGGCAACACAGGCATGAAAATACATTTTGGGCAGGGTGTGAAAAATGATAACTGTATTGTTCATGAGGAGGCCTAAAAAATGGCAACTTTGAAAATCTGGAGTGAAAATATGCAAAATTGGTGAAGTCATGAGGAGGGATAGAAGCTGCACAACACAAGTCTGTAATCCAATTATTTTTGGGATTTTTTTAACCACATTTTCAACATAGGCATTTTGGGACCTCTCGTCATGAAAAGCGGCACTGTGATTTTGTTATTGTGTCCCAAAAGTTGATTTCCCACAGCAACCACGCCATTGTGCACCACAGGTGAGAAAACACATTTTGGACAAGATGTGAAGAATGACAGCTGCACTGTTCATAAAGAGGTGTGAAAAAATGCCAGTGTTGAAAAAATCTGGCAGGAAAATATTGCAAATTTGTGAAGTTACAAGGGTGCATGGAAGCTGCACAACACATGCTTGTAACATTGTCATTTTATGGATTTCTATCACCAAATTTTCAACATAGACATTTCAGGACCTCTGCTCATAAACTGTGTCACTGTCATTTTCTTAATCTGTCCCTAAAAGTGATCTCCCACAGCAACCATGCTATGCTGCACCGGAAGTGCAAAAAACATTTTGGAGGAATATGTAAAATGACAGCTGTACTGTTCATAAGGAGGTGTGGCAAAATGCCAAAGTTGAAAATCTGGAGTGAAAATATTACAAATTCACTAAGTTATGAGCGTGCATGGAAACTGCACATTGCACACTCGTAAAGCAGTAATTTTTTGGATTTTTTTTTACCAAATTTGCACCATAGGGTTATTGAGAGTGTGCCTCATGAACAGTGGCATTGTCATTTTGTTAATTGGTCCCGAAAGGTGATTCCATGCAGTGACCATGAAATCACCTTTTGGGACAGAATAACCCCATGACGGTGACTGAATTCATGAGGAAGGGTCCCAATAACCCCATGTTGAAAATTTCATGCAAAAATTCCCAAAAATGCCCAAGATATGCATCAAAGTTGAAAACCCCCCATTTATGCCATTATACAGCTAACCGGCATTTCTTCAGTTCTCGATCAGCTTTGAAGAGTGCAGATGTGTTCCTGGTCCACCGAAGATCATCACGCTGGACTTCAGAAGTAAGTATGGGGTGGGGGTATGTGGGGAGGCAGAATTACTTAGAGGTGGGGGCGAGTTGGGAGGCAGGAGAGACCGCAAGGGACCATTTTGTTCTTTACAGGTAAAAAGATGAGAGTCTTTTTCTTTTTGCAGAGTGTTTGTTTGGTACACTGGGGTGGGCTCCCAGTGTACACCTACCTGTAACGGGAGGAGGACAGCTGCCACCAGGGACTGAGCCCCCATCAGCACAGAAACAGGTGGGGGGGTGCACATGATGCTGAGGGGGATTGGGCACCCCCTCGGCACACATTGAGGGCTGGGGACATTTTGCTGATGAGGAGTGGGTCCCCATTGGCAAACTAAACTAGGCATGGGGACTGAAGCCAATGGGGACTGGGCCCCACATCAGCAAAGAAAGACTGTTGGTGGGCTGCATGATGCCGAGGGGGATTGGGCACCCCCTCGGCACATACTTGGAATGGGAGGGGGGCATCATGCTGATGGGGAGTGAGCTCCCCCATTGGCAAATTAAGTGGTGGCAGCACTCAGTGTCTCCATGTTTAGTGAAGTGCTTCACCAGGAAAGGCACGTCGGAAGGCATGTTATTGTGCCACTGCTTGACAAGCTTGGATCTCATTGCAGTGGCACTTTTCTCAGATCTGGTGGCCGCTTTATGTATTGCAGGTGTCAATGTGTGCAGCTGGCTTATTGAGGAATGAGGGATGCACCTACTGATGCATGCCCTGCATTCGCCCACAGTGACCACACCTCCAAAACTGCTGCTACTGCAATATGTTGGCTGGCGTGCATGTGTGAGCCAACATAAAAAGGTCTGACTGTAAGTAGTGATGAAGCAAATTTAAAATTCACCAGCAAAGTGAACGTGAAGTGGGCACTTTGCATTGTAATTCTGCTACATGGATTGGCCATTGTGGAAGGTTCACTTCACGTTGTAATTATGACTTCATGTTGTCATTTTGCCTTAACACAAAGTAAGGTGAAGCGGCAAAAATATAGGCAGCCACCACACACATCACATGGCTTACAGTACTGTAAGTCACATGCTTTATACAGGCAGGAAGGAAGTGACTCATGCAAGTAGATACTTTCACTTTATCCTTTGTGGAGGTAGAGAGAGGAGGCAGTTTTTCTGTGTAGGAATTAGGAGTAGAGTAGATTATATAAAACCCAACCAACAGCTTTTTCAAAGCTATATTGTTGTTCAGTGTTTTTTTGTAGTTCGTTTTTCCTTTCTGTGATTGTGATTTCTTTATTTTTTACTTTCTTAAGTTTTTGTTTGTCTATGTATGCCTGTGTTGTGTGCGTGAGTGTTTTGTGTCGTTGTCGACTCGCTGCATCGTTGCTTGGACAGATGGAAGGAGGGAAGGCAGTCGAGTAAGAGTTTGAGTACAGTACTCAAGTTGGTGAACTGGAGCAGGGACAGGGTGAAAGTCCTTAAATGTCTGGGACGGTGCCTGGGGCAGTGGAACCACATGGCAGATGCAGCCTGGTTGGCAGGGGAGGAGTGCGCACCCATGGGGGGCATGGCTGAGTGCTGTTGGACCAGTCTGAAATCTTGAGTCCCCCCCAAAAGCAGCAGCAGCAGCAGTAGAACCACAACCACCAAAACCTCCCCCCCCCCGGAAGCAGCAGCAACACCACCACTACCACCACCACCAAGTCCATCAACACCACCAGAAGCAGCATCATCAACTCCAGTAGCACTGCCTCCACAGCAGGATGTGCCAGAGGTTGAGCACCGCCATGACCAGGTTGCTGTACTTCTGCCAGTGCATCTGGCCCTCCCATGCCTGGTTCCCCCTGCAGATGCCCAGTTTGGGAGTTTTTCAACTGTGTCAGGGGGGAACAGCAACCTCGTTCAGTGCCGCATTTGTAGTGTTGAGGTGTGGCGTGGTCCCCAGTGGACACACCTGAGGACTGTGGGCCAGCACACCCACATGATTAATCACCACAAGGTGGAGTGGCAGGCTTCTACAGAATGGACCAGGCCTCCACCTGCTGGCCCTTCTGTGGCAGTGGCATAGGGTGCTGCTGTGCATCACTGCAGCAAGAGGAGGGCTACAGCAGCAGCTGCTCCACCACTGGCACCACCTAAACCACCACCAGTGGAGGACTTCACACTGATGTAACTCAGGCCGACCTTGCCGTGTTGTAGTATGTGGTATATGAGAACAACAACATGGTGAGTGCTGTCCAGCAACAGTTGAAGCACATAGAGTGACACCAATTGCAGACTGTGTCGATGTTCCATTTGCTGCTGGAGCAGCAGGGCATCCCACATTAGCTTTTTTTAATAAACAACCCCCCACTGTGTTATAATCCAAGTTAAGAATGTGTACCCTGATGTATTTTTGGTGCCTCAGTAATTTTTACTTTCTGTTGTGGAAAAGCAGGACTGTGCAGTGCAAGTATAATGTGCTAAATTGCATGTGTGCAGTCAATGACAGTGTTCTTTCCTGTGTGTGGACTGCAGACATTGTCCAGCTTCTTTCAAATATATATATATATATATATATATATATATGCTGACTTGTTGCAGTGTGTATGGTATAAAGAATAAAGATAAGAATATATAATGTATATTTTATTGGTACCATCATCAGCAGTGGACTAAGTTATATGATATTTTTTCAGAGGTCTCTGGCCAGAATGCACCATAGTCACACAGTACACACATGACTTTTAGGAGCTAGGTCATATAGCAACCAAAAATCCTGCTTTTCAACAAATTATACCTAAGAGACATGAAGTATTGGTGATGGTGAGGCACCCAAAATATTTGACGGATGGTGTACAGACACTATAAAGTCAGGAAATATATAAGGTTCAGTTCACTCACTGCCAAGTGCCAACACAGTGTACTACCACAGTTCTTTCCATTTTTTGTTCTGGAATAAGTGATGTCTTTCTAGTTTAGACTGGCAGTGTCAGTTTTTTAGCAAGTTGATGAACACCATAACATGACATGGCACCAGTGGTTGCACAGTGTGGTGGCAGTGGACTGCAGGAGCTGAGTTATATATTCCAACTTTAAAATGTCTACACCATAATATATTTTGGTTGTCTCAGCAATATTTAATGTCTGTTGGGTATGGTTTGTTGAAAAGCATGATTTTTTTGTGCGATTATCTGCTCAAAGTCATGTGTGCACTGTGAGTGACTGAGATGCACAGTGGCCCGAGACCTCTTAAAAAATATCATATCACTTACTCCACTGCTGTTGATGGTACAAATAAAATATACGTTATATATTCTTATCTTTATTCTTTACATACTGCAGCAAGTCACACAATATATATGTTTGCACAAAGCTGGACAGTGTCTGCACATACAAGATAGAACACTAACTGCACACATGCAGTTTAGCACAGTATACTTGCACTGCTCAGTCCTGCTTTTGGACAAACACTTCACGACAGAAAAGAAACATTACTGAGGCTCCAAAAATATTTATTTTTTGAAATAGACATTAATTTATAATTTATGATCTTATGTGTTCACGACACACAGTCCCCAGAATTTTTGTGCATCCCCAAAATGCAACTGTCTTGTGCCCAGAAAACTGCCCAGTGCTGACAAAGTGAAATGGGAGCATTACAAGAAATGCTGCTGCTGTTGCAATTACATGTGATGCTGCTGTGTATTGAGTTGACCTTACTGTTATGATGATGTGATGATGCACAGTGTCTTGCCAAACTGTATGAAGGAGAGATAACATGAATGACCATTCAGTGTACCATCACAAATGCTGACACTGAGAGAACTGTTGGTTACCCAGAGCGTGCTGTGATCACCTCAACAGGAAGGGTGCCCTTTGTGTGTACACCAATAGTAGCCTTGGTGAGTTGATATATACATATATGTATTTTTTGGGGGGGGTTGACATAAACATACATGTACTCATTGCATAGTTTTCTGTCACAGATCACAGACTGTTGGTGTGTGCATTCCAGTGTTTGAGGAATTGTGGCATTAGAATTGGAAAGGGAATACTCTCAAGCCAATAATGGTAAGTATTTTTGGGGGGATCATCATGTTTGCAAGTAGGTCTCATTAATGGTTTATTATTTGGTTACTTCTTCACAGATTTTATCTGTGTCCATCTCCAGTCCGGTATAGATTGTCATGGTCATCATTGAATCATACGACTTCTACCTGTTGCATGTCTGCCAGCCCAGAGTGGGGGGGGGTGAGGTTGAAGTTCTTTGAATAAGGCAACTATGACACAAGAAAGCATCTGTAAGTTTCCTAAAAAAAAGAAATGAAGGACTTATTACAACTTGATTGCAGCAGTAACACATTATGTTTAAGCCATGGCTGTTCCACCACGGGTATATGGATTAACACAGATAGCAAGCTGTGAAGTCACAAGAACACAACTTCATCAGATTATAATTAAATTTAGTACCAGGCTGTAAGAAATAAACTGTGTCAGTGTCCCTGTGTCTTAACTCAAGTTACATTTGAAAACCACGTCTTGTCAAGTCACATGACCTGAGTCAAATTGGCAATACTGGCATGGCTGCAACTGCCAATTTGGAATACAGTGCGTGATGTGTTGGGCAAATATTTTGTGACACACATGTCACCTACTTTACAAATCATCAGTCGGATTATTTGCACTCATATGAAAAAAGAAAGGAACAGATTAAATAAAATTGATATACTTACTGGTATGGAAATGGATATCCCATAGGTTGCTGTACACAGTAATGCTGTACCATTGATATAGACCTTCAGCGAAGGAGAGTCGTTTGTTAACCTGTAAAAAAATAAAATAAGTTGACTGTTTTGTTTGACCATTGCAGCTTGGAAAAGCAACAGGAAACAAAACACGCAGCTAAAGGAAGTTGAATAGCATGAAAAACATTAGTACACATATTCACTTTATAGTATTCATAATAAGAAGCCTAGTGCATGTGACTGATAGATGTGGTCTCCTGTTTGACTCCCTCTGCTTTGGTATGGTCAAGACATGTAATGGAAACCATCATCAGAATGGTGGTGGTGGGTGGTGTGGTGGTCATAGCTTAGGCACATGATGTCATTACCTCTCACATCTTCCTGCATCTGGTGGTGGTTGCAGTGGCTAACAGCAGTCTTATGGTGGTGGTCCAGGGGGGCACATGCTGACATTCCTTGTGGTGGCAGTGACTAACAGCAGTCTTATGGTGGTGGTCCAGGGTGGCACATGCTGACATTCCCAATGGTAGCAGTGGCTAGCAGCAGTCTTATGGTGGTGCTCCAGGGGCCAGGATATATTGTTCTCTGTGTTACAATTGTGAAGTGACATTTGGAATTTGAGTCACTCTGAGTGGGACACTGATTTAACTTTATGAAAAAGAAAACATGTATCATACAACAAATGTGACAGCCTTTTAACCACTGAAGTTAAAACCTGCCAACACTAACCTCATCATCATCTGCATAAAGAAAGTTGCCCTCACAGTCATCTATGTCCGAATTCTGACAACTGGGAAAATCTTTCTCCATTGTGTTAACATCTACTTCAGTGATAGGCCATTTCATGCTGCCACTGCCTTTGCCACAAATATGGTCCATTTCTATATCATCAAAACCATGACTAGGCCAGGGTACGAATACTGAGTTTGCAGTCTGAGCTGGTATGTGCCTTTCATTCATTTTTATGAATGTCAGCAAACTGACATTTGCAGGAGAGAGGTTTGTACGATAATCCTGAACTATTGCACCTGCTGAGCTGAATACCCTCTCGACATTTACACTTGAGGGTGGGAATGTCAGGTCCTTTAGTGCCACTGCAGTCAGCCCTGGCCATTCACTGACCTTTCCACTCCAGTATAAGAGAGGATCATCAGTTATTGACAGATTCCTGTTTTCCGACAAATATGACTCAACCATTCGCTGTGCTGCACTAAGTCCAGTGGTTGATGCATCATCCTGTTCTCTGAAATCATTTCTGTCATAAATCCCCACTTGGGACAAAGCCTCCCAAAGTGGGTTAACGCCAACTGGTTTTGATGAAAGACCACCTGGAACTGCAGTCCCCCTCCCCTTACAGGATATGCTTGATACTACTCCAGGTTCACCTTCAGCCTGGTTATGCTGCTGAGGTTTGCTGACCTTGGCACGTGACTTCTGTGCCCCATGAACCAAGCGCACAAGTTGCCCAGTGACATTTTTTACCTGTTCAGGCCTGCCCTCCAGTACTGAGGCAATTCCACTTTTGTATTGTGGGTCCAGCATTGTTGTTATTGCAAAGTTATCACTATGCTGAATGCTCAAGATGTGATGATTCTGGTTGAGTACTGTCAGTATGTGTTTCAGCAACACACTGCTAGCACTGTCTCCAGCAACATAAAGGCTATGCTGTACATTCACCAATGTCTGCCTCAGCATGCACAGCAGTGTAATTAATTGGCTAATGGAGGCAGACTCGCCACTCACTGCCTATGTGGCATGTTCAAAAGGCCTTAAAATTGTTATTACAGAGTCCATGAGGTGCCACTGTTCAGTTGTTAGACATGGAGGCCCCAGAACTGTCACGGCTAGTGTACATGACAAAATATTCTGAGATTGCTTTGTATTGTTCATTCAAACTCTCTGCCATGTATAAAGTGGAGTTCCACTGGGTGACAAGTTCCAGAGTCAAGTGGTACTGCGGGAGGCAGTTTCGGATCTGCAACTGCTGAAGTTGGTCACTGGCCTTTGCAGAGCGTGAAAAGTGAGAACAGATACGGCGTGCAACTGCCAGCATTTTCTTTATATCAGGGTGCTGAAGAAACTCCTGCACTACAAGATTTAAACAGTGGGCCATGCATGGAACCTGAACAAAGCCACCATTCGTGATGCATTTAACCACATTTGACCCATTGTCACTTGCTATGAAGCCAGCTCTCAGGGACAGGGGGTTCAGCCACTTGTCAGTTTCAGTCAGTACGAAGTTCAGCATGTTTTCAGTAGTGTGTGAACAGGTCACATTGTGCATAGCAATCGTTGCATGCTATTAAATTCCTGGAAGATTGCTACCATGACATTCCACCTTACTATACTGATTATTCACACTACCAATGGCACAAACAACACTAGGCACCTGCACCCAGTGTACAGTTGTCCCAGATTCCCCCCAACAATGAGACGGAGTCAGTATGTGGTGGGTGCTCAGATTGGCAATTAATAGTACCTTTTCATCCTGCCCCCACATAGTAATGATTCTTATTGATTTCCATTATTTCAAAGCATATCTGTTATTCCAATACATATTCTTGTACTCCAATCATCCTTTTTCATATTATCATATATATACAGCTATCTCAAATTAATGTTCATCCTTTCTTCGATCTTCCTCTTCTCTGCCCAGGTGTAGACCTGGGCACCAGTTCTTCATTCTTTTTCTGGAGATAATGGTTCATATCCATTACCGCTTTTTCTTTAATGCTGTTGTTGTTCTTTCTTTGGGGTTCCTTCTTTCCCCCCTCTTTCCTCCCTCCCATGACACTTTTTATCCTTTCTTTCCCCCCACTTTGCAGCCATCCACCTTGGCTGTGCTGCCAACTGTATACAGTCCTTCATTGTTATCCATGAATTATTCTTACCTGCCATCCACTTCATACTGTTCTTATCCTTCCTTTTTTCACACTTCTCAGCCATCCATCTTGGCTGTGCCATGTCCGGCCCATGTACACCATCCTTTACCAACATTCTTGATTTATCCTTAATCTGCCATCCACCTTCGGCAGTCCTTTTACCTTTCATACACTCAACCCCTTAAACTTGTTGCCGGGAGGGTGGGTGAGACAAATCTGAGAGTAGCAATGAACAGAGGCAGACTGCTTCTCTGCAGCTGCTTACGTACCCCCAAAACAATCCCTCCCTTTACTTTGATATCTATTAATATTGGTGCTACTCTCATCCATCTTGTCCTTCCCTTTTTGTGAAGTCGCAACTGTGACTCACATCTCCTGTCTTCTCCCCACCCCCATTTGCCCCTCCCCTCTGACTTGTCTGAGCTTGTTAAATACCATTCTTAGGCTGGTCACCTTGACAACTGGGTCTGCCCTTTTAATTGGCAAACTTCATTATACTAAAATATGAACTCCCCACTGTTTTGACACTTGTCCACATCTCCATACTTAAATGGATGAATGGCGAGGAGGAATGTTGAAGGGCATGTCTTACAGAGTCGGACACAGTATGGTACAACTCAGGGACAGCACAGGTGGAAAAGTATGTCCTGGATGGGACTTTCCATTTTGGACAGGCACATGTTGCAAACTGCTGGAACCCAGAATTGTCCATGAAGGAGAAGGGCAATAGATCAATTGCCAGCATTTCAGCTACAGCAGCATTAAGTTCACGTGACACTGTATGATTGGGTGGGTACTTCAACTTATGTGCAAAAACGCTCTGTAACATGGGCTGACTTAAATGTTTTACATGGAGTGTGATGACAAATTTTTTCTGCTCTGTGACTGGCTGGGGGTGGAGTGTGCACATGTGATGAAGACGGTTGCACGAGTGATGAAAAAGCCACAAATGAAGTTATTTTCCCAGATTTACAAACAGGCGTTGATGTAACACTAGCACTACTAGACGTACTGCATTGACCACCACCACCACCACCAAAACTGCTACTATCACCACCACTGGACAAGATTTCAACATCATTATGTTCCTCCACCTCATCATGCCTGTAGTAATCCTCTGCTGTTATTTCATGACTACTGCACACATTCCTACTTGATCTTACAGTCATGGAAGGGGATAACATGTTCACTATGATTGATGACGAGGGTGAACGCCCTACTGTGGTATTAGCTGCTATCTTGTACTGGGTCCACAGTGCCATGTGCCTGTTGTTAAGATGTGTATGCTGTCCCCCTGTGCCCAGATGGCTCCCCTTTTTACCTTGACTCACACGTGCCTAGCAAAGGTGGCAGATTGCAACTGACTCATCATTTGCATCTTGCACAAAAAAATCCCAAACAAGGGATCGTGATCCCCTACTTTTAACATGTCTCGGATGCGGCTTATTGGACTCCGTTTTTTTTAAGCCCTGAAGTGGGTGGTGTGCTACATGATTTATCAGGCAGGACACATTTGGACTGCAACTGACCACCACAGCTACCTATCATTATTACTAGGTCATCATCATCATCCTCAAATGAAACTGGTAAATCACAACTTTTTATGGGGGGGTGTAATGCAGACCGACCCAGACAGAGCCAACTTGAATTTCTTTTTCTCCGGTTCCCAACAGGGGTCACTAACATCATCATCATATTCATCAACATCATCCGCATCCACATCTTCTGCTTGGATGCTGGTATGTGGACTGCATGTTGCAACCACAGCAACATCAGCATCATCAGATTCATCATCAACACCACCATCACCCGATATTTTTTCACCACACTGAGAATCATTGCATGGCAAATGAATGACCTGAACTGCGGTGGAAGAAACGTGACATTCTGTGTTATCGTTGCCATGATGATCAGAATCCTCATGTTCAGTTACCAATGGGATGTTACTGGGGAGTATGACATCATCTACACTGTCACTCACTGCTTTACACTCAACTATATTTTGGACACGGTCAACTGGTCAGAAGTGGAACTTGAGGCAGCAATGCTCATCCCACCAGCAACTGCACTAACACCACCAGCTGGGACAACATCAACTCCTCCAACTATGAGTGAAGCTACCAATTGCACTGTAAAAAACATTGAAGGAGAAATACCTTTCCTCACATCAGCAATGCACTTCTGCGACTGCGTACTACCACATCCATGGACACTCTTACCACTAACAGCAGTGCCATGGCCAGAAACAGCTTTGCTTGCACATCTCTCTGTGGGCATTTTGGGGGATCAACAAGAATATTCTAAACAAATTTAGATTTTGGAACATTCACTCTGGGCCCTGTATGTGAAGCCAAAAAAAGGAAAAAACTGTGGCTTCAAGAAGAAATACAGATACAAAGTCACGACAAGTTCAAAAACACCCATCCTTAACTAACCAGTGGTGCTCAAGTCACAACAGAATCTGGAAAAGAATATCTTTTGCTGGTTGCGGGGGAAGCACTGTGACTGCAGATTACAGTAACAGTGCAAAACCAAGATACCACAATGGCAGTACAAAATCACTCAGGTACAGTGAATAACAGGTTCACACTGCTGCAATTACACTGTGGCATAATAAAAGGTGTATTATTTGAAGTCTCACACCACACACACACTCACACACACACACTTTGTCTAAGCAAATTGAAAACTTCAGTAATATACCATGTATTTTTTTTTTCTTTTTTACCCCCACTGACACTCCTGAGCCCACCTCTCTTTTGGGGCCCCTAGTCCCCCACTAAACCTCTTCAGGGGCTCCTCCATCCACAGATTGCAGCCGACCCCTGAGTTGGTCCCGGCATATCCCATTGCCAGGTGGGTCACCCTCCTTCGAGGGGGAAGGCACCGGGAAGAGGAGACACCCAGTACACTATTGCTCTCATGGCACTGGGGGCACTTCTGTGGAGGAGGAGATTCCCAGAGGTCCCAATGGCATGGAGGGTGGAAGCCATCATCTGGTGTGCTTCTGAGCTGTTTTCTGGTTTTCTTGAGTCCCTTCTGTGCCGTTGATTGTAGTGCACCTGGTCTCCACCAGGGACTGCTACAGAGTGGGGCTATCCCCTAACCCACCCCAGGAGAGGAGAGGAGAGCAGTCCCCCAGATGCTCAATTCTCTCCTTCCCCTGCATGCCCCTGGCACCCCGAGTCCATTTCCGAACCTGGATTGCCTGCATGGTTTGAGGTGTGGCGTCCAGCACCTCAACCCTCTGTGCCACCTGGTCAGCTCATATACCATGTATTTTAAACAATCTGAAATTATATGCACTGCTGCACCAGGTTCACAACCCAATCAGCAAAAATATTTCAACAATTACTGAAAATATTACTATGTGTACATTAACACAGTTATACAAGAAAAATATAACCAAAAAATAAAGAAATCCCTATTTCTCCAACTTAACTCTACCTACACCACAAATACGCCCCTCCCCCAAAGAACACTTCCACTGTCTGTCAGTACACAGACTGAATGTTGAACATTAACATTCAAAATCCACACACAAACAATAAACACTTAATGATGTGACCACAGGAGGGTTTCCTACAATCGATGCACTAAAGTTCAAGAAAAAAAAAAACTCTAAAAGGCTTTTTTAACAGATTTTAGAGGGTTTGAATCTCAGGGAGCTCTCAGAGCAAACTGCCTCATACAGCTACCTACACACACTGCCCTGAACTGAGGCTGTGCAGAACAGTCTAGAGCCCATGTGACCTGCAATCCCATGAATCACTGCAAAATTCACCTTGGAGCGCACCACTAAGGTGAAGTGATGTGAAATACATTGATTTCAATGTACTTTGCCTTAAAATTAGTGGAGTAATGGTTTGGGAAAGGCGGAATGATGCAAAGACATTGCTTTCAATAGACTTAACATTCCACATTATGAAGCAAAGTACTCCGCTTCGTGTTGTGGAGTACTTTGCTGATTCCACATTACTCCAGTAATCACTTTGCAGAGTGAATTGGGGCCACTTAGCCCACCACTAACCGTAAGCAGACAAGGAAATTTAAAGCAGGAGTCCTCTTCTTCATGTCCAATTAGTGCAGGAACGGGGCCCAAAAATTCCCATATTGGGACCACTGATGAAAGTGCCCGCAGCCACTACTACAGATCCCCAGAAGTGCCGACCCACCAGTTGGCCCCCCAGAGAAACCTAAAGGACCATTGGCCTAGTCTGCCTGGCTACCCAGCTAGATCAAAGCCCAGTCCCCCATGCAGCCACGCACTCAGACACCCTACCGGGTTGAGACCACCCGCTCAACTGCACCGGATTGCTCCATACCTCCTGTACCTACCAAAGGCTGTTGTAGGCCCTTCAGCTAATGACTTAATCCACTGATGGCATTACTCCACAGCCAAACCAAAATCCAGGCTATGTTCTCTTGAACTACGCCAGTCATAGCCAGTCAATTTTCCCCCAGCAGTCCGCTTCCTCTCTATGATCTTTCCCCTCATGAATTCTCAGCTCCAGTTTCTGGTCAACTCAAAACAAAACGGGATCAGAATAAACAAAAGAGTAACAGTAAATCACCTCCAATACATCCAGAATAAGTCTGGAGTTCAAAGTAATACAGGTAGGGAAAAATGAGAGCAGAAGGCCCAGCAAAATGTTTCCATTTTGAGTGATTGTGGGACTGAAAATGAAACAGCCCCAGTGCACACTTTTGAGTTGTTTCAGATGCCCCGGTATCATTCTTAGGAGTCACTCTAACTGACTCACTTTCAACCCCTAGTAGACTATTAGGGCGTAAAAGCTTAAAAACAGAACAAAACAAAACAAGAGAACAACAGGAAAAACAAAGTAAAAATTGAGCAGAAAATAGCAAGAATCAGAAAGTCACAGACTAGCTGATAGAGCAGCTCATTGCACACAGCACACCCAGCCTGATGGCCATCTTCAAAATGTCCTCTACATAGAATAGCATGACATGACATTAATGGTAAACTCTAAGTGACTCATAAATGAGAGCTACCTGGTCAAGATGTCATATGCTTAATAGCATACAACATGACTGTGCAATAGAAACAGCATGGCAGGGAACAGCAAGAGGGTGTAGTACCTCTAAAGGAAGTATGCACGGTAGTGCACCATCTCTTTGTTCCCATGCAGAGGATAAGACCTCTGCTGGGAGAGGGGGCTGGCTAGATGCTGCTGTGGCTCAACGGGATGATCCATGAGCAGCAAGAAATGCTGGCAGTGTGTTTGGAACAGGGTTTTGATTCCCAGTCCTAGACACAAGAAATGTTATTTATTTTTTGCACATTGTGCAATTTTAAATGATACCCCCCCCCCGGAGTTAGTTATATTAGTTGGGAGGTTTGGGGGTGCAGCACCCCCAAAACAGCTGGTGTGGGGGGCATAGCCCCCCACAAAACAAACAGATATGCTGCTGTAATATATTACACTGTATTAGCAGCACAGTATATTGCGGCGGCATAATGTCTTGCAACATTATGATCCTGTGCCAAATGAGAAGCTTGATCATGGTGGAGTGGAGTTCTAGTAGTTTATCTAGGGGATGCTAGTAGGGAGTCACATAGACAGTACAAGTTAGCTAAGGTAAGAAAGAAGTGCAAATGTGTCTAGAAGTGCAAAAAGATTAGGGCTAGCCAGAGCTAAGGCTAAGAAATGGAGGGGAGAAAGGGGAGGTAAATTGAGGAGGGGAAAGGGAGGTGAAAAGCATTTAAGAAACATGTCTTACAGGAAAATAAGAACCCAGCCAGAGGTAATTTAAGCAAGAGTAGGTGAGTTAGGACACTTGGGGAGCTGATAACCCCTTCAGGGAACAAGCAATAGAGGTGTGGGGGGGAATAAAGAGGGAGGAGGAGAGAGAGGTCTGCCAGGGCCTAGCCCCTCTAGGCTGCTGAGAACCCTGCCTGCACAAGGCAGAGGTGGAGCATGATTGGAGGGAAGCAGTCTATTAGGCAGTGAGGGTGAGACAGGGGCTTAACCCATTCTGGACAGATTCAGCTGTTGTGAACCCTGCCAGAGGATGGTGCAATTCAAGTATTAGGGTGAATTTGTGGGGGAAGTAGGATGGGGTGGAGAGGGTAAACAGACAAAGGGGGGAGAGAGGTAAGGGTTTGTCAAGAGCTAAGACCCTAGGGGAGCTGATAATCCCTTCTGGAGACAGACAACAGAGGAGGAGGGAGAAGGAGAGAGAACTGCTGGGGCCTGACCACTCCAGTATGCTGAGAATCCTGCTTGCACAAAGCAGAGGTGGAGCACGATAGGAGGAAAGCAGGCTGAAGACAGCAGGCAAGAATATGCTTTGTGATACTGGGATCCTGATCAGGTCTGAGGAAGGCCAGAAGAGAGGTTTTGATGAGAGAGAAGTGGGGCCAAGTCAGAGAAGGAACCCTTATAGGATTCAGAGAAACTTCGGAGAGGGATATGGATAGCAGGAGACTTTTTTGGGGGGGAGGGGATGGAGAGTGGAGGGTGGAGTGGGAGCTAGCTCTCAGTAGAAATTTGGGTGCAGAGAAACACAGTGAGAGAGCAAGGGAGGGGAGTAGAAGAGGAATTGGGAAGGGAGGAGAGCTGCAAATTGTGGGTGGGGTTGGGGGTGCACAGGGTCAAGTGAGGGTTATATTTATATTTTATTTATTGAACACAATCTGAATTACAATCCTTTGAGTCACAGACTCTTTTGCAAAGGCTCCACGTCATTTACAAGGGGTGGAGGGTAAACAAATACAGCCAAAGACGTACATAAACAGGCAGTATTTACAGTATCAGTACTGACAGCGCAGTCCAGGCTTGAACTTATTTAACCAGTGAAGGTATTAGGCAGCATTCTTGGAATCCCTTGACAGAGACCTGTAGGAAGCTGATTCATGGGGTCTAGAGAGACCCTGTGTCGGAAAATGTGGAGGGTTTGGGAGCAGATAGGGTGGGCAGCATTAGCCACAGTCACATTTAGCACTCTCAAGTAGTTGAGCTTTGAGGCCTGTTTTGAATAATGAGATGCTATGGGTCTGGGAGAGTAGGGGTGGTAACGTATTGAGCCAGAGAGGGGCACAGTAGCGGAAGGATCTTTGCCTAAAGGATATTCTACAAAGGGGGACCAGAAATGATGAGTTTGCTGCAAGTCTTGTATTGCACCTGAGGGGTGCTGCACTGATTGTGGGGAGTAAGCCGATGGGGGCTAGCTGAAGATGTATCTTTTTTGCGAGGATGCAGGTGTGCTACTTTAGTCTTTGTTGGAAGTTTAGCCAGCCAGCCAAAGTATAAAGATCTCAGGTGTGGGTTAGACTGTCACTGCCTGTAACTAGGATGCAGGCTTTATTCAAGGCAGTGTTTATACTGCTTAGCATGGTGGGTTCTGCTGAGCCGTATATAACTATCCCATAGTCAACTAGGGAGAGGATGGAGGAGGTGACTGCAAGTTGCATGGCCTGTGCGGGTAGGCAGTGCTTGAGTCTGTAGAGGATGCCCACTCTAGCGTTGACAGTGGAGGAGAGAAGTTAGATGTGATTATGGTAGGAGAGGGAGGTGTCAAATGTGATACCCAGGTATTTAAAGTTTGTAACGTGTTCCAGTGGGGTGCCTAGTGTGTTCTTAATTAGGAGTGCCGACTGACTATGTGGGCTTTGGCGATGCACATAGATCATAGACTTAGTTTTTTTATAGTTGATGATCAGGCGGTGTTCAGAGAACCAGTTCTTTAGCTCCCAGAAAAAACCCTGAAGGGCCAGTTGAAGGGCTCTCGGTTGAGGGTGTTTCCAAAATAGTACCGCATCATCAGCATAGAGTAGAAGATGACCACTGCACGCCTTAAGGAGAGAGTTTAAGAAGAGGGTGAAAAGCAGTGGGCCAAGTATAGAGCCCTGCAGGACCCCAGAGCAAACTGTTTTGGAGGTGGAGATGGTGGTGTTTATCCTGACTTGCTGTGACTGGCCTGAGAGGTAATCCTTGAACCAGGCAGCTGCCTCTGGGACCACATTTAGTTGTGGAAGGACACAAAGCAGTAGCTCGTAACTGACCGTGTCAAATGCCCTGGTCAGATCCACATAGATCGCCCCTGTGATTGAGCCCTGGTCAAGGGCCTCATGGCTGAATGAGGTGAGCTCAGAAAGTGCAGTGACGGTACTATGGCCAGTCAGGAAACCATGCTGTTCCTGGCTGAGGTTTTGTTTAGTTAACTGTTCTGTTATCTGGTCCGAGACTATTTTTTCCAGTGCTTTGGAGAGAGGTGGAAGTATTGAGATAGGTCTATAGTTGCTAGTGTTAGTGGGATCGCCGCTCTTCAGAATGGGAGTGATTATGGCTCTCTGCATAGTGAGAGGTTGAGAATTTTTGTAAGGTGGGGTAATGTGACATCCAGGGTAAGCCAAATGAGTTTAAGATCAAGGGAGTCATTGCTGTAATGGGTATTGGTGATAGCAGGGGAGTAGGGTTTGTCCAGGGCTTAGAGGAGTGAATTAGAGAGGGTCATGGCAAGAACAGCTAGAAGCAAGGTAGTTATTGAGGGCAGCACTGATGGAGTAGGAGGAGAATGAGTGATGGATTTGAGAGGGGAGGGAATTGCAAATTTTTGGGAGGTGGTGAGAGCATTCAGATTGGCCAATAGGGGTGGATCTGTGGGGGGGGGGCAATCAGGGTGCTGGAGTCGGTTGATCAAAGGGAATTGGAGGGTGGAGGGGAGTTATAAAAGAGGAGGTGAGGTAGGAAGGGAGCTCATGCAACCAGTGATTGGAGGTAAATTTAGCACAGTGGGAGAGTTGCCTATTTGTAAGAGAGGGGAAGGATAGGGTACGATAATGATCACAGTGGTGAGTGTGACAGGGAGCATCCAGGGCAAAGTGGCAGAAGGAATTGAAGAGGGTGTCCAATGTGGCCAGGGAAGACTTGGGGGCAGCACCATAGACTACATCGCAGTAGTCAAAAATGGGCAGAATCATCTTCTGAACAAGTTCACACCTAGCCATAGGAGGGATGCAACTATGGTTAATGAACAAGGCACCAAGCTTGGGGCACAGTTTTTTCTGGATGGCATCAATATGTCCAGGGAAGTTTAGGTGCTGGTCCAACCAAACATCTAAGTACCTAAAGGAGTATGTGTCCTCAAGAATAGTCCCATCAAGGGTGTGGAAAGTGTGCAGTTAGGGAAGCCTAGAGAGTTACTGCCTTGTGCCAAAGGTCCTGGAATCAGTATTCTTGGCATTAAGGAAAAGTTGTTGGTTAGCAAACCAGAGCTGAAACTTGCCGAAGTCTTGCTGCAAGCTGGTTGTAGCCTCAGCAGGACAGGAGCCAGATGTATAGAGGACTGTATCATTAGCATATATGTGTATAGCGGAGGAGGGGGAGCAAACAGAAGGAAGGTCATTTAAAAAGATTGAGAATAGGAGGTGCCCTAGTACAGAGCCCTGGGGGACACCAGTGCTAATCAGGAAGGGAGGGAAGTGATGTCCAAGATCATCACTGATTGGGTTCTGCCGGTAAGATAGGCCTTGAACCAGTTTGTTGCTGAGGGAGACAGGCCAGCTGCTGGGACGAAGTCAAGGAGAAGAGAGTGAGAGATGATTTTGAATGCTTTGGCCAAGTCAACATAAATGGCAGAGGTGATTTGGCTAGTGTCCATCCCAGTTAGGATGGAGTCAGTGAGCCGTAGGAGAGAGGTGGTGCTTGAGTGTTTTTTCCTGAAATCAGATTGGAAAGGGGTATAAAAGGAGAAGTCAGATAGAAAAGTGGTGAGCTGGGAGAGGAAAATGTGTTCTTGTAGCTTGGTAAAGGTGGGGAGAAAATAAATTAGGCTATAGTTGCCAGGGGAAGAGGGGTCACCCCCCTTTGGGTAGATGGAGGACCACTGCATGTTTCCATGGAGATATGACAGGGGCAGCAGAGAATGAGAGATTTAGGATTATTGAGAGGGGGTAGCCAATGGGAAAAGGATAGGGGTAACTCTAGATATCAGGGATTTGTTCCTCTGTGGATGAGATTGGAAGGATGGATCAAGTATGGACTTGGAACCAGTGATATGGGGAAAGATTTTCATTATTATTTACTGAATCAGGCTGGCAGCAGAGGTGGGGTGGAATTGATGAACTATCAGGATGGAGGATGGGATAAACATATTGCACTCACTTTCCAGGATTGCACTGGGGGAGCAGGGAGGTAATGGTGAAATGGCAAGATTAAGGAATCATTATTTAAAATGTATTCACAGGATTGAGTCAGGAAGAGGAGAGGGGAAACAATCAGAAAATCAGTAGGATGTAGTATTATATATATATATATGTATGTATGTGTGTGTGTGTTTTTGTGTGTGTGTATATATATATATATATATATATATATATATATATATATATATATATTCGATGTTAGGGTTGAAACCCCTTTGCACCCCTCCAGCCCACCCCCAACTGGAATCAGGAGTTGTGCATTGTAGTCGTCGGCCTAACTGTCACCCCATCACATGTGGAAAGAAGCTGAGGAATAGGAGAATGGGGTGACAGTTAGGACCGATGAACTAATCGCTTTTAATTCCAGTTGAGAATTGGGCTGGAGGATGCAAAGGGGTTTCAACCCTAACATCGAATTTCCTCGCTTTTGTTGCTGTGGAACAACCCTAACTGATGCATTAAACTGAGTTTTTGCCTCTAATTTCCTTTCTTTTTGAGAATGATGATGAAAATAGTAGATGTAATGCGGTAGTAGGAGCACGGGCCCAAAGACCCCATGCTCCCATATGTCATGTCAATAGTAACATTGTGCCATAACGCAAATCGTAATGCGCATGGTGAGGCAAAGCAAACAGAAACAGAAACAGTACTATAGACAGAAATGTTTAAAACAATGCAAACGCAACTGCAAATAAAGAAACACCAAGGAGTAGCACATGGTGAATTGTGTAAACATGAGCGATAAGTGAAACTTAGTCTGAGGCCATAGCGGAAATGGTAATGGTAACAGTAATGTAAGCGCACAGGCTTGTTTTCCCCAAAAGCTGTATAGAGAAAGATAGTGAGTACAAAGAATGTATGCAAAATAATAGGTTCATAGGTTCATAGAAGTGTACGAGCATTGAAGGCATATGTAAGGATGCCCATTGTATGCTCGCCACCCATATGTCCTATGGGTGGAAATCAAATTTTTTGTTTCCCATATGTTTATCCAATCTTTGCTTAAAGGTATTTAAATTATCACTATTAACGACACTTACAGGTAAGTTATTCCACAAACCCACAACTCTCTGTGTGAAAAATAGACTCCTTCTAGTGGATATACATTTTTTTGGAAAACCTTTGAGCCATAGGCTCATTTACAAAGGTACCTTGTCACAGTAAGACAAACAAAAATACACAGTATAACAGTACAACACAGTATAACAGTAACTTAAGACATAGATACAAACAAGCTGGTACAGTAGGATTGATGCAAACAATACCAGAGTTATGTTGTCCTTAGCAGCTTAGTAGTAAGCTTTGTCATAAGTATTGAGTACGGCTTTGACTAGCGGCAATTACAGCATCGGGTGTTAATAAGGTGGTTATGTAAGGAAGTTTTGGCACGATATAGTTGGAGCTTCGGAGATGGAGGGGCAGTGTGTTGAACCAGGAAGGGGCCTAAAGCTGAAGACTCTTTGGCCGTGAGAGGTCCTAGCTCTAGGGATAACAAGAGAGGTTTTCCCAGAGGTCTGAGTATGAACTAGTGGGACAGAGCGGTGTATGGTGGTGGTCAATCCTGGTAGGGATAGCCCAAGGAGGGTCTTTTTTGTAAGGGTACAGGTCAGATATTTGAGGCGCTTGTCAAGATCAAGTACCAGCGCTTTAGCGTACAGTAGACAGGTGTGTGTTAGCCTAGGTGCCCCAGTAATTAACCTGCAGGCCTTATTCAGAGTAGTGCAAATTTTATGGAGTGCGGTCTGATCAGCAGCACCATACACCGGCAGTCCATAGTCCACTAGGGACAGGATAGAGGAGGTGACTGTGAGTCTAAGAGCCTCCGGGGGGAGGCAGTGTTTATACCGATGTAAGATGCCCAATCGGATATTAGTGGCAGTGGCTAGGGCAGTGATCTGTCCATGGAAGGAGAGGGAAGGGTCAAAATGGATCCCTAGGTATTTATAGGAGCAAACTTGTTCGAGTGGGAAAGAGGACCCAGAGTGAATGAGGAGTTTGAAGTTGCAGGACTTGTTTTGAGGATGAGTGAAGAACATGGTTTTTGTTTTTTTAAGATTTATCACCAATCTATGTTCCTTGAACCAGCCCTCGGCTTCCGTGAAGGACTTCTGCAGCGAGTCCTGGAGGGCAATAGGGTTACGACTTGAGGCAAAGATGACTGCATCATCAGCGTACAATTGAATGTTCCCCGAGCAAGAGTGTGGAAGGGCATTAAGGTAAAGGGAGAATAGTAAGGGGCCTAGAATGGAGCCCTGGGGAACCCCAGAAAAGATGGAACAGATGTCTGAGTGGGTCCCATTAATTTTTACACACTGTGAGCGGTCAGACAGATAACTGGCACATCAGGAGATAGGCCCAGCAGCAAAACCAGAGAGACTAAGGGCATCAAGAAGGAGGGGGTGAGAGACAGTGTCGAAAGCTTTAGAGAGGTCAATGAAGACCGCACCAGCCAGAGAACCAGTGTCTAAGGAGGGTGGAGAAAGTTGGAGAACTCTAGGAGGCTGTGTTGGTACTGTGGCCCACTCGGGAAGCCATGCTGCTCAGGACATAGGACACTGTAGGTGGAAGGTAGTCAGAGATTTGAGGCCACCACTTTTCCAAGGCCTTGGAGAGAGGAGAGAGAATGGAGATTGGTCGATAGTTTCCAGCCACAGTCCTATCACCACCTTTAAAGATAGGGGTGACAGTCGACTTTCCAGGCAGTTGGAACCTTCCCCAGGCAAAGAGAGTGGTTGATGAGGCACGTGATCGGGGTTTATAACCATGACTCCTAGTTGATTTGACGTTGGAGGCAGTAGTAAGTCCAATTGTGGTTCTTAAATAATCTTTTTTTAAGGTTTGCTATACCAATATTAAGTCACCCCTTATTTGTCTGTATTTTACAGAAAATAGGTTAAGTTTTTTTGTCTATCTTCGTAACTATTACTATGTAAAGATGATACTTTTATAGTGAATTTACACTGAACACCCTCAGCGAGTTTTAAATCCCTTATAGAAGTTAGTGCACAAAACTGAGAGCAGTATTCCAAGTGGGGATGTACCAGACTGGTGTAGATTGGCATAATAACCTTGGAGTCTCTACTTTTGATATTTCTTAAAATAGAGCCAATTATTTTATTACATTTTTTAACTTTAATTATATTATTTTTTTCGAAAGTTAAATTATCTGAGATTATGACACCCAAATCCTTTTCTTCCAAAATACTTTTTAGATAAACATTGTTTAAGAAATAATTGAAGGGGATGCTATTTTTGCCCAAATGTAAGATTTTACATTTGTCAACATTAAAAAACATACCATAAGCCTTTGCCCAGTTTGATAGGTTGTTTAAATTATTTTGTATGGAGCATTTATCATGAAAGGTGCTTACCAAACTACCCATTTTACAGTCATCAGCATATTTTGCGACCCATATCTTATCAGTAGTAGGCAGCGTAGAGACCATAATATTAAACAGTATCGGACCCAGGACGGAGCCTTGGGGAACACCACTAGTCACCACACCTGTCGCAGACAGGTGACCCTTGACTGATACCTGTTGAGTTCTGTTTTCCAACCATGACTGTATCTAGTTTATAATATTAGGTTGCAACTTAATTTTGACCAATTCTTGTAGTAAGACTTTATGTGATACTTTATCAAAAGCTTTGGAAAAATCCAAAAATATTACATCTACTGGAATACCCAAGTCCAAGGCAGCACTTACTGGTTCAAATAAATGTAGTAGGTTGGTCAAAACTGATCTTTCAGTCACAAAACCGTGTTGAAAGATATCTACTATTTTATTTCTTTCTAAATGATCTATAATGTGGGCTTTAAGCAATCTTTCCATAATTTTGCCTATGATGGAAGTCAGGCTTATGGGCCGATAATTGTTAGGGTCATGTCTGGATCCACCCTTATATATGGGTGTAACTATAGCCTGCCTCCAAGCCTGAACAACTTTACCTTCTCTGATTGAGGAATTAAATAACATGGCTAGAGGACCAGAAATTGAATGACTATTTTTTTGTAAAAATCTGGGTGGAATACCATCAGGACCAGGAGAGCTGTTTGATTTTAAAGATTTAATTTGTTTTGCAACCTCCATTTTGTAAAAACAGGAAAACTAGAATTATTTACTAGAAGAGGCGTATTTGCAGCTTCCTTAGTTTCAAAAACTTTTAGAAATGTCTCATTTAGAATTGTAGCAGTAGTTGTTTCATCAAAAATAGGTATATCATTGATGTTAAAGGGTCCAACTGTATGATTTCTTTCTTTCATGGAACCAATATAATTATAAAATTGTTTTTTTTTTGTCTTTAACTTTAGTAACTAAGTTGAATTCAATTTTAGAATTAGATGATTTAATCATGTGTTTTAATTTTTTGGCTGCAATTTTGTATTTTTCCAGGATACTGTTGGAATTAACTTTTTATATTTTCTATATAGTTTTCTATTTTTTTGTAATTGTTTCTTAATTTTGAGGACCACCAAAGAGGACACGTTTATTGTTGCAGTACTTCATTCCATAAGGAACCCAATTTGAGAGACAAATATTGATTTTGTTATTAATTAAATCCCAAATTTGTAATAAATTTAGGTTATTTAGTTCCATCTCCCAATTCCATTTAGATAAAAAATCATTTTTTTTATAGTTTGCTTTATTAACGTTTTTGATTTTAGTAATGCCATTTGTGCTTGGAAAGTCTGCTATGTATTCATAATTGACCATGCAATGATCACTATCACCCAGAGGAGGAGGTATTTTGATGTTATCAATTTTCTCATTAACATTGGTGAGTACAATGTCAAGGATATTGTTACCACGGGTAGGTTTATTAACTATTTGTTCTAGGTTAGATTCAAGAAAAGTATCTATAAACATCTTTTCAGTATTTGAAGCTGATGTGTAATTGTCCCAGTTGACAGTTGGAAGATTGAAATCACCCATCAGTATATAGGGAGTATCAATGTGTACCTCAGATATTTCTTCTATTAAACTTTGATTTTCATCATTAGTTAAACTAGGAGATCTATATATTAGCTCAATTACTAGTGGACTATGGGGGCGAAAAATTTTGACCCATAAGCTCTCATTATTACTTGTTTTAGTTTTAATTGTGTTTGCTTTCAAGTGTTCATCAATGTATAATACAACACCTCCTCCCTTTTTATTTTCATTTCGGTTTTTGTAAAACTTATTATATCCCTTTATGTTAGTGTTCCAGTCTTCATCCTTATACCAAGTTTCAGTAACTCCACAAATTGATATTTTTTGTGCTTGAAGGATGTAAGTAAGTTCTTCTTTTTTGTTGCGTAGACTTCTGGCATTAGTTAATATAATATTTATATTTGGTTTAGAAATGATACCAGTAGTGTTCGTTTGAGGGAATTTACGGTTGATTATGGATGCAGGGTTTGAAGAATAGTTGAAAAATTGAGGTTCAAGAGTTTTATCTAGAACATACAACTCCCCCCTTGCTGGAAGTTTAAACAACTATTGATAGAATGCACTATGCTTTCACCCAATAGCCTACTACCCCTCCTGCTGAGATGGAGTCCATCCCAACAATAGAGGTTTGATTTACCATAAAAGTCCTCCAAGTGAGTTATACATTGTATATCTTGTTTAAGACACCAACATCTCAACCAATTATTTATTTCTCTCATTTTACATTGTTGGGAAAGATTTGCTCTTGGAATAGGCAAGATTTCAGATAGGACTACCTCACATCCTAAATCCAATAATTTGTTTGTTAATGCAACATAATCTTCTTTTAGTTTTTGAGAAGAATCCTTTAGAACATTGTTGGCTCCTACATGAATTATTACCAAAGGTTTAAAACCTGAGTTTTGTAAGATGTTGCTGGACATCTCTGTGATGTCAGTAATGCCAGCACCCTTGAAGCTTGAAAGAGTTCTATTTGTGTTGTCAGGGTTGCAAATGATTCTATCAATATGTTTGATGATAGAGTCTCCTAGCACTATAACCTGTCTTTTTTTGCAAACATCATCTTGATTTAGGTCCAAGTTGTCACAATTTTCTAGTGAAATCAGGGGATCTACATCAACCTGGTCATGTTTTTTGGCCTTTCTGGTGTCAGTAACATTTTGTAGATTGCTGGGAAAAAGAGGTGAAGAATTTCACTCTGCATTTGAAAGATTCAGATTTGTTATAGTAAATACTGGGTTTTCTATATTTTCAAAATTTTCAGAAATGGGGACACTTATTGTTCTTGGATCATGGCCTGTATCTGAGATATATGTTAAGGGATCAAAGGAATTGAAAGTAGAAACCGTAAATTGGTCTGCTCTTCTGCCCTTTTTTGGATTTTTTTGAATTTGTAAAGTGTACCAATCTTCATCTGCATTATCAGATGGATCTTCTTCCCTTGTTCTCTTAACACTAACTTTTTTCTTTTCTTTTTGTGCAGGGGGTATTTCAATAGGTTCTTGACAAGTGGTGATAATTTTGTTTGCCTTCTGGCATTTTGATAATGGTCTAAGTTTTTCTCCTGACATTTGGGCTTTTGCCTACCACATGTACTTTGGTGGGTTGGGAAATATCACTAATTTGATTTTTAAAATTCTAGACATTTCCTGTTGGCTGGTCTCTAAAAAGCTTAACCTATTGTTAAACAATTCCAATTCGGCAGTTAAATCATGGTTAACTTTACATTTAACACAGGTAAAGGGCAAGGTGAAGTTGTTTATCTCAGATATTAAGTACGTATTACAGGATTGACATCTGCAACCAAAGCACTCTTTGTTTATTTGGATAATATCTTCCTTATTTTTACGTAGTAAGTTTAACTTCAAGATGGTATATTACAGTTTATGAAGGTATTTGACTTCTCAAGCTGTCTGTTGAACAAAATACAGTAAAGCTTAAAACAAGCTACAATAGAGTATAGGAATAGTATTGATTGTCTGGAAAACACAAAGTCACCTTCCACCTTCTTCCGCCAATGGACGCCGACAGACGCCACTGGCCTCTGCCCACGTTGCCTCCGCTCCGCGCTCGACTCCGCTCGCTGGAGCCGACAGTTATGTAGCGCTATCACGCTGACATCACCAGTTGCTCTGGTGATCAAAGGAGACAACAAAGCAAAACAGTGGGGCTGGGCAATGTATATAGCTCGCCTTTATAAAGGTGAGTTAGCCAACACCAAAAGCGGCTGCAAAGGGCTGCCTTTTGAGCACTGAGGAGCAATGCCTGCCCAGTTTTCCAAGCCCTCTAAAAGGGGGTTTAAAAAATGCCTCTACACTGATTTCCCTGTCAAAACAGTCCTTGAATTTAAACAGTAGGCAGTACCTGTTAGCAATGCAGAGAGACTAGGAGATGAGCTAAAAAGCTCTCTGGAGCCCACAGTTTTTTAGCCCTATTGTGCTGACGTCACCAGTTGCTATGGTGCTCAAAGTAGACAACAAAGGAAAACAGTGGGGCTGGGCAATGTATATAGCTCACCTTTATAAAGGTGAGTTAGCCAACACCAGAAGCAGCTGCAAAGGGTTGCCTTTTGAGCACTGAGGAGCAATGCCTGCCCAGTTTTCCAAGCCCTCTAAAAGGGGGTTTAAAAAATGCCTCTACACTGATTTCCCTGTCAAAACAGTCCTTGAATTTAACCAGTAGGCAGTACCTGTTAGCAATGCAGAGAGACTAGGAGATGAGCTAAAAAGCTCTCTGGAGCCCACAGTTTTATAGCCCTATCGCGCTGATGTCACCAGTTGCTATGGTGATCAATGGAGACAACAAAGCAAAACAGTGGGGCCGGAGTGAATGAGTCTTGGAACACAAAAATGAGGACTTGGAATAGTAAATTGCTTATATCTCAGTAACCGTACCACATAGAAAAAATATGTAAAAATCATATGAATTATCACTTTCCTGGCTAGTTTTGTACTTAGCCCCCAAGAGGTGGATAAGAATTTTTTGACGAAAAGTCCATTTCTCGCACCGTTTTCGAGATACGGGCCCTGAAAGGCCTAGCGAATGCCGTAATGTATCCTATGGGAAAAAAACAGAAGTTCAGAGTGCCATAACTTTGCCTCCCTGTAATATTTTTTCACAAAACCACTGAAAGACACATCTGTGGGATGTTGGCTGTGTTCCCTGCAAATTTCAGCCCAAAAGACCAAACCATTATTTTGCAGCAGGGCGCCAAACGATTGCTGCAATGTGTCGTATGCCGTAATGTTATCCTATGGGAAAAAGTGTCAATGTTGGAGTACCATAACTTTGCCGCAGTGTAATATTTTTTCAGCAAAACACTGAAAGGCACATATTTGAGATGTCGGCTGCATTCCCTCCAAATTTCAGCCCCAAACTCCAAACCGTTCTTTTGCAGCGGGATGCCAAAGAATTACTGTTATTTTGGGCATAGTGTTGCAAAGTAGTGTCGTGATTTGCGAAAGTTTTCGCAAAAACTTGCGACACTTTCGTGAGTGCGACACTACTTTGTGAAAGTACTTTTTCCAGAAATCTGAAAAACATATTTCTGGGGTGTTTTACCCCAAAATAAAGACATGGCTAGCATCCTCAGGGCCAGACTAGGTGAATACAAAAAGAATTAGATTGCTAGAGGGTCTTAATTTTAAATGCCAAGCATTTTTCTGATCACTAACTGAAAACAAAATGGCAGATTTCCAACAGTAAAAGGGCCATTTGCGACAGTAAAAATGCATTTGTGAAAGTGTTGAACTTTTTGTTAACATTTCCCTTTGACTTATAATGGGAACTTGTTTTTTGAATAAGTTTTGAACCGTTCAATATTTTTTCATAAAATCTTTGAAAGGCACATCGGTGACCCAGGCTGCACGTTCCCAGAAGATTTAGGACCGGTCGCGAAAACCGCGTGACCTGTAGGTGCGACCGTAGAATTCCAAAAAAAGCTTAAACGCACGCGCAGATCATGCTTAATAACTTCACAGCCGTATATCTGACCAGTATGAAACTTGGCAGACCCCAAGGTATATGGGTCATGATTCTGTATTCCAAATTTCAGGCAAATCCATTGAATGGTTGCAAAGTTATTAAGGTGCAAAAGTTGGGGTTTAACATGTAAATGGCTCCTCAACCCTAACTATGGTAGCACTACCATGCTACCATAATATATATTTGTATATATGTGTGTGTGTACGTATGTATATATGTGTGTGTGTGTGTATATATATATATATATATATATATATATATATGTATATATATATATATATATATATATATATTGCATAAAAACTACGTTAATGCATCAGTTAGGGTTTTTATTAAAGCACTAAAAGCTGGGAAATTTGACATTAGGGTTAAAAACCCTACCACCCCACCCCATCCCCCATCCTCCACACACCAACAGGCATTGGGATGTGCCTTGGAGTCATTGACCCTAACTCTCACCCCATTCCATGTGTAAACAAGATGAGATGATTTGGTATAGGAGAATGGAATGAGAGCTAAACCCAACAACTCCAAGGCACACCCCGACACCTGTTGGTGTGTGGAGGGTGAGGGGATGCGGTGTGGTGGGGTGCGGTGGTAAGCTTGGTAACCCTAACACTGAATTTCCCTACCTTTTACGCTTTAATAAAAACCCTAACAAATGCATTAACATAGTTTTTGCAATGTATTTCCCTTTTTTTTGAGAAAGTGTAATGCAACTGATATGTGGTTGTGGGAGCGCGGGTCCTCCAGGACCTGCACTTCCCTCACGCTACCCATTGCTGCATAATGATATGTATAAGTTGGAGTGCGGGCCATCTGGGCCCTGCGCTACCACTTACGCATAAGTACGGACATACCGCAGCTCTATAGTCATGAAAAGTAACCATTGTAACACTAATTAGGAAATATCTCAGTAACTATAGCAACTATGGAAAAATTCCACTGCATTTGTAATCATGACTTCAAAACCTCCACGGGTGCTACCTAAAGGTGGAATAAATTGTGAAGATTGAAAAATCTGTATCTCCAATCATTTTCAAGATTTGAGTGCCGAAAGGTGTCATGGGCATCACAATTTAATGGACACATAAAACTCGGGCTTTTTTAGGAATTGTTTCACCCAATTTTCAACATGCCATTTTTGGGACCCCATCTCATGAAGAATGTCACTGTCATTTCATTAATCTGTCCTGAAAGTTGAGTTGGCACAGTGAATGCGGCATTCAGCGCCACAGGTGCAAAATCATGTTTTGGGCAGGATGTGAAAAATGACATCTGTATACTGTTCATGAGGAGGTGTGGAATAGGGTAATGTTGAAAATCAGGAGGGAAAACATGAAAAATTGGTGGTTACGAGCACGCATAGAAACTGCACAATGCAAGCTCATAACGTGGCCATTATGGGGAATTTTTTTACCAAATTTTGAGCATGAGCTTTTTGGGAAATCCCCTCATGAACACTGGCACTGTGATTTTGTTAATCCATCCTGAAAGTTGATTTCATACAGTGAGGTGCCATTCTGCGCCAGAGGTCTGAAAACACATTTAAGGCAGGATGTGAGATATGACAGCTATACTATTTATGAGAAGGTGTGAAAGAATGGCAATGTTGAAAATCTGGAGTGAAAATATAAAGAACTGGTGAAGTTGCAAGAGTGCATAGAAACTGTGCAATGCACGCTTGTAACATGGCCATTGTGGGGTTTTTTTGCACCATATTTTTAACATGGGCTTTTTTGGACCTCTCCTCATGAACACTGGGACTTATATTTTGTTACTCAGTCCTGAAAGGGGACATAGGCTCTCAGAACCTGAGAGGTGCCCCTCATCCAAGGTGGAGCAGGACAGCAGTCTCGCCGGCTGCTGCCCACCCAAAATTCAAGCTTCCTCAGTTCGCTCGCCTGGTTCCCCATCTCGGACAAAACTGCAGGCTCTCAGCACCTGAGCGGTGCCCCTCGTGTGAGGCAGAGCAGGACAGCCGTCTCGCCAGCCACTGCCCACCTAAAATTCAAGCTTCCTCAGTCCACTCGCCTGGTTCTCCATCTCGGACAAAACCGCAGGTACAAGCTGCTACTGATCTCTCTGTTCCTTCTCTAGTGGGGTTTCTCTGATTGGTGTGGCTGCCTGATAGCAGTCACTGATTGGATCGACAGCTGTGGGCTGCTCGTGCTCATTGATTCACCTTTTGGACTGAAAATCTCAGTGTTTTTCAGTGCCTTTTTTAACTTTCAAACCTTGCTTCTTGTAGCTAGCTTAGATGATTTTTGCTAGTGAATACAACCCTTAAGCATAAGTGGATTATTATTGTGAGCTGCTAATCTGTTGTTTTGCCTGCTGTAAATTGCCTTTTCAAATCTGTATTTTGTTTGAATTCTGCTGTTAATTCACTTTGCTCTCTGTATTCCTTCTTCTCGCACTATCTTTCTAAACCTTGCTTAAATCTGCCTGATTCTTGTGTCCCCTAATTTTGCTTAAAAACCTTTTCAGAAAACTCCTGTGTACCTACATTGACTTTCTCTATCCCCCACCCCACTCCTGGCCCCTTGTCACGCTTTTTTTCTGTCTCCTTTCACTAGTCTCTAAAAACCCCTCCCCAAACTATCCTTAAGTCCTGCTTTTTTGTTTGACCCTAATTGCACCTTCTTTGTTTCAACCCTGATCACCTTCACCTCCACCCCCTGCTGACGGTCTGCCGCCAGCCCCCCCCACCCCCGATCCCAGGTCTTTTGTTTTTCAGCTCTAAACTGCTTTTTTTTTTCTGTCTCCTCTTCCACAGGCTCTCAGTGCCTGAGTGGTGCCCCTCATCTGAGGCGGAGCAAGACGGCCATCTCACTGGCCGCTGCCTGCCCGAAATTCAAGCTTCCTCAGTCTGCTCACCTGGTTCCCCATCTTGGACAAAACCTCAGGTACGAGCCATTACTGATCTCTCTGTTCCTTCCCTAGTGGGGCTTCTCTGATTGGTGTGGCTGCCTGATAGCAGTCACTGATTGGATCAACGGCTGTGGGCTGCTCGTACTCATTGGTGCACCTTTTGGACTGAAAATCTCAGTGCTTTTCAGCACCTTTTTTAACTTTCAAACCTTGCTCCTTGTAGCTAGCTTAGATGATTTTTCTCCCACCCCCTCCCAGGCCTCCATTAAATACTCAGTAGCTCCTCCCTCTGCTACCCCCCCTTTCATATCATTGACTTAACTTTAACCCCGGTCTCAGCTGTCTGCAAAACTGCAAAGTTTGTGCTCCCCTTTTGTCCTGTTCTGTACTCCAAATTACTTAAGCTCTCAGCTACTAGTCCACTGTGCCTGTATGTAAGGTTATCAAAAATGTCCCCACAAGTTATACTATGTCTTCTTGTGATAACGCTACCCCTACTCCACTTGTCCATGCCTTTGACACCTCAAATTGAAATGGCCCAACCTTGCTTTCTGCCACATGACTACTACTACTCTAATCTCCTGTTGCTTCCTACCCCCAGCTGTGACTCATCCCTATTACTAATAAATAGGTTGTGGATCTACATGACTGCTCAAGTCCAAAAGAAATGCCACTGGCACCCTCATGCACGTTCTTCCTTCTTGCGCTGCAAACTATGGTATTTTTTTCTACTTGTTATCCTTCTATCAGGTGATGTTCAACCTAATCCAAGACCGGCCAATGTGCTACATGATACCATTAGTAACACTAAAGGTCTTATTGTAGCTCACCACAATATAAGGAGCCTTGCACATAATCTAGCAAAGCTTGATTCCTGGGCCACCCTCTACAATCCTGATATTATATGCCTAATAGAAACTTGGCTAAAACCGTCTATACCCGATTCTCTATGCCCCCTTCCTCACTACAATCTATTAAGACTTGAAATAGAGTTGCTCCCAAAAGAGGGGGTGGAACAGCTATATACTTCAGAGATCATCTCAATGTCTCTGTCCTAAAATCATCTCCCTTATGCCACTGTGAGGCACTTCATGTCCTGCTCACTCTTGGGACCAAAAAATTACATATTGTGTGTGCCTACAATCCACCAGCTAACAGTCTAACAGAACTGGATGATCTAATAGACCAAACATCATGCCTAGCAGGAAGAAATGAGGTCCTCATACTCAGGGACCTTAACATAAATTGGCTGGGCAGTAACCAAGCCACAATAAGGACCAAATTGCAGAGCTATAACCTATACCAACTGATAGATGAACCTACCAGACACGTCCTTCACTCAGACAAGAACATGCGACTAGACTGGATCATGACCAATCACCCTGAAAATGTAATTACTTCTGGAGTACTACTGGATGCCATCACTGATCACTCACCAACATACTGTATTTGGGGCAAAAATAGACCTCCTGAGATGGGACCTCACTTCATTACCTTCCGCAACTATGCAAATTTAGTCTCTCAGTCTTTCTTACACGACATCGCTGCTACTGATTGGTCCCCCATTCTTATGTTCAGTGATACTCAGACAGCCCTCAATCTGTTCTTGGAAAACTTCCTAGTGCTCCAAGATAAACATTGCAAACTTGTAACCCATCGAGTAAGAAACAGGCAAACCCGTTGGCTGAAATCTGACTTACTAGCTAAACTTAAACTGAGGGATAAAAGCTGGCTCCACTATAAAAACTCTGGGCTAACTTCTGACCTTATAACCTACAGGGTCCTGCAAAATGCCTGGAAAAGGGACATCAAAAAAGCCAAGAGTTCCTTCTGCAAGGACCTACTCACCACCTCCTATGGGGACCCAAAAAAATTCTGGTCCTGTATTATATCCTTCCTTGGGTCTAGTCCAGCATCTACCCCTAATGACATGTCTCTTGACGGGGTACACTGTAATAATCCCAGAGCCATTGCCAATGTCTTCAACAACAAATTCTCAGACTAAACTAATTACACCTCCTCTTTCCCTGTCCAGCCAGACATATCCAACCAGCAAAATACAATTGGTCCTCATTTCTTTTTCAGATCAGTCACAAAATGCGAAGTGCTTAGGCTGCTCAACAGTATACTGGATTGTACTGCAGCTGGCTCTGACAATCTAGAACCAAAGCTTCTTACAATTGCGGCACCCTTTATAGCTGCTTTCCTGGCCAAGATTTTCACACTCTCCCTGTGCCAAAGCTTCATCCCAGAAATTTGGAAAACAGCTAGGATTACCCCTGTTTTCAAAAAAGGAGATCAGAAAGATCCCTTTAAACTATAGGCCCATTGTCATACTGTCTGTCCTAAATAAAATTCTCAAGAAGCTTGTAGCTGCCCAGACAATTGATTTCCTTCAGAAATATGTCCTGCTTTCATCTGCCCAGCATGGTTTCTGCAAAGGTCATAGCACCACCACTGCCCTTCTCAAATTCACGTCAGATACTCTTGAGGCCATGGACTGTGGCCTACTCACTGGGGCAATTTTCATAGACATGACCAAAGCATTTGACCTAGTTGATCACTCCATTCTTCTTGCCACCCTTGGCTCACTAGGCTTCTCAGACAATGTTGTAAGGTGGTTTAGGAACTACCTATCAGACAGGACTCAAACTGTGAAATACAATTCTACTATCTCTGACAAGACTATGATAAACATTAGGGTACCTCAAGGCTCCATACTTGGGCCCCTACTCTTCTCTCTCTTCGTAAACAACGTCTATGTTGACCTCCACAGGGCAACCTCCTTGCTATATGCAGATGATATTGTTCTGTATGCTACCGCAAAAAGCATTGAGGATGTAAACAATCTACTCTCGCTTGATTTTTAGCTAGTACAGGAATGGCTGTCTACTACAAACTGGTATTAAATGAGTCCAAAACCCAGCCTATGCTCTTTGGATCTAATGCGAGACTCAAACATGCACATCCAAATTTTAAGGTCACCTCCTTAAATGGCTCACTAGTTGGGGTGGTAAATTCATTTAAATATTTGGGCATCACCCTTGATCCATCACTAACTTTTGACTTACACATCAGTCAGACCTGCAAATTGGTCAACTCCAAACTTGGAATAGCCTACCGAACCAGTTATGTGCTCACTTCCTCAGCAAGACTTGCCATAATCCATGGCATACTCCTTCCATCACTCACCTATGGTGCTGCAACTTATGCCTCTGCATGCAAATCAATCCTTCGGAAATGGGATGTCACATATAACAATATCTGTTGCTATGCATCCGGCACCCACTGTCTGAAACACCACTGTCTCCTCTACTCAGACCTAGGATGGCTTCTTCCAAATAAACTGATGCTTCATATATACGGCTCTATCACTGACAACCTGGTTCACCTACAAATACCAGCATCCCTTGCAAAACTCTTCCAAAATCAAACACCTTGTTATGGGCTGAGGTCTGTTGACCAGGCCCCTGTCTTCATCCCCATGCACAAAACCTCAAAAGGTGTGAGTGCTTTCTCATCTGCCATGCCCTCAAATACTGGCAATTCTTCCATTAGCTTTGTGCCAATCACCATCTCATGCATCTTTTAAAAAAGGGCTGCAAAACCATCTTGACTCTTCCCCCAAGTGCACCTGCTTCAAACCACCATAGCTATTCTTGTTCCTGCCCTCCTCTCTCTACATGGCATTATACTGGCCTGACCCTCTTTTCACTAGTGCACTTATTCTTACCAATCTGCTCCACCCCCTTTGTACTTTCTGTCTCATCCCTTCTTTTCTTGACTTATCCCTCCCTTCTTCCTCTCACCTCTACCACTTCCAGTATTCCTCCTACAATACTTTATTATTTCCCTTATCAGCACTAAAATGTTCAATCTGGCTCATGTTTTCTTCCCTATAGCAAACTTTATGTAGTCTTTGGTTTGTGCTGCTCCTCCCTTATTTTATTTTTTTCTCTACACTGGTATTGCATCTGCAAATTGCTCTGTATACTATTGTCAAGTAATTTGTACATGTATTGAAATATTTTCCTGTAATTGTATAACCATTGTCAACTATTTCTGTACTTGTATTGAAATGTCTACCTGTATTGTTGAAATGTACCCTCCCAGGTTGTGCCTGAAAATAGTCATTGCTATGGCTAGTGCACCTACTGGGTAAACAAAAATTAAATAAAATAAAAAAAAAATACATTTTGTGTCCCAAAATGTGATTCCATGCAGTGACTGCAAAATCACCTTGTGGGACTCAATAACAAGATGACAGTGATATTGTTCATGAGGTGGGGTCCCAAATTGCCTATGTTGAAAATTTGGTGAGAAAATACCAAAACATTGCTGAGATATCCACATTTAAATTCTTTGTTTGAATCAGAGTTATACAAAGTAGGATCCTAGTTCATATCTCGTATCTCATCATACAAATTAAGATCCTTTGTTGTATGATGCCAATACAAACAAAGAATTGAAATGTTAAATAACACACATTTTAAGAGCATTTTCTGAACAGTAAAGTGCAGAATTCATCTAGGGGGTCACAATAAGCAAGCAACATGAGTTGGTTCCTTCCCAGAATATAATTTTTGGAGATTTCCAAATTTGAATTTCGGGCAAACTGGAAACAAGATGGTGGCCATACAAAAGAGGAATTTTCTCATACAATGCAGGATTCCTCTTTCGTATCAACCAGCTATATTGAAGTTACAGTGACAAAAGTTTGGAAATTCAATGTCATACAGTATATACTGTATATGTGTATGTGTGTGTGTGTGTGTGTGTGTGTGTACATATATGTGCATGTGTGTATATATATATATATAGATATATATATATATTCACACATGTACATACATAAAGCAGTTCTTGTTGGGGGTAGGAAGAAATAGGCTGTTGGTTAACTAGGATCTGTGGTCTATCCTGTAGGTAGGGAAATAGGCAGACTAGGTGGGCCAAGCAGTCCTTATCTGCCATCAAAGTCTATGTTTCTAAGTTTCTATGTTTCATACACACACACACACACACACACACATACATATATATACTGTATAACATCGAATTTCCAAACTTTTGTCGCTGTGACATCAACCCTAACTGATGCATTAACAGAGTTTTTTACAATGTGTGTATATGTGTATATATATATATGTATACACACATATATACACACATATATGTGTGTGTATATATATATATATATATATATATATATATATATATATATGTAGTATATATTATGGTAGCACGGGTAGTGCTACCATAGTTAGGGTTGATAGCCCTTTTAAGGTTAAGGGGTCAAACTTTACACCTTTATAACTCTGTGACTGTTTAACAGATTCACCTGAAATTTTGAATGCATGATCGAGAATCCTACTCCTTGGGATCTGCCAAATTTTGTATCAGTCAGATATATGGCTGCAGAGTTATTAAGCATGATCTGTCTGCATGTTTACGCTATATGATGAATTCTTTCCTCGTGCCTACAGGTTGCACGGTTTGCACAGGCAGTCTGAAACCTTCAGGGAATGTGCAGCCAGGATGCCTGATGTGCCTTTTGAAGATTTCATGAAAAAATATTGAATGGTTCAAAAGTTATTCAAAAAACAAGTTCCCATTATAAGTAAATGGGAAAAGTTAACAAAACATTCGACACTTTCGCAAATGCACTTTTTACTGTCGCAAATGGCCCTAGTACTTTCGCAAATGCACCATTTTGTTTTCAATTGGTGATCAGAAAAATGCTTGGCATTTAAAATTGGGACCATCTAGGGACACAATTATTTTTGTGTTCACCTAGTCAGAGCCTGAGGATGCTAGCCATGTCTTTATTTTGGGTTAAACACTGATAATATGTTTTTCAAGTTCTGGAAAAGTACTTTTGCAAAGTACTTTCTTACTCATGACACTTTCGCAAATCTGCCAAAGCTTCAAATCACGAAAGTACTTTGCAACACTATGGCCAAAATGATAGGAGTTCTTTGCCGCCTTGCTGCAAAAGAATGGTTAGGTCTTTTGGCCGGAAATTTGGAGGAAACACAGCCAACATCAGACAGATGTGCCTTTTGGTAGTTTGGTGAAAAAATATTGTATGGCTGCAAAGTTACGGTACTCTGAAGTTGGTGTTTTTTCCCATAGACTAACATAATGGCGTATGCCGCTCCTTTTGGGGCTCGTATCTCGAAAACGATGCAAGATACAGATTTTGTGTTGCAAGTTACATAGCCCTGTGGGCTATGTAACAACAAAATCCTAGCCAGGAAAATAATGATTTTTGTGAACTTTAAATTGTTTTTCTATGTCATGTGGTTGCTGAGATATTAGCAATTAAGTACTTCCAATGCTCGTTTTCAGCTTCGATGTCCATTACAATGCATACATTCTTTGTACACGCTGTGTTTCTCTATGCACCTGTTCGGCAAAAACAGGGTATGCCCTTCCATTACTGTTGCAGTTACTGTTTCAACTTGCGTTTCTGTACCCGTTTGCGTTTATGTTCCCGTGTACGCCACTGTGTGCGTTACCCTTTGCATTGTCATTTGTGCTTGTGTTTTTGTTACTGTTACCATTTGCATTTACACTACTGTTTCTCTTTGCGTTTTTGTTTGCATCACTGAGCGCATTGCCATTTCTGTTTACGGCAGCCCTTTCATTTGTGTTTCCGTTTCTCTTTCATTTTGTGTCTTCCTTGCTAATACTGTTACCATTTGCATTTGCAATTTCTTTACTGCGCACGTGCACATTACGGTTTGCGTTTCGATATGCGCTTCCATTTCCTTTTGCTTTTCTGTTTGCTTTGCTGTTATTGTTGCTGTTACCATTACCATTTGCGTTTACAATTGCAATACTGTGCCCATGCGCATTTCGGTTTGCATTTCCATACGCGCTTCTGTTCCTGTTTCTGTTTCTGTTTCCTTTGGCATTGTTCTTCCTGTTATCTTTACCATTTGCATTTACAATTCCAGTACCATTCCTGTGCTCGTTACGGTTTGCGTTTATGTGTGCACTTGCGTTCGCATTTCTGTTTCTGTTCCCCTTCATGTTCTTTTTACTGTGACACTTAACATTTCCATTTTAAATACCACTGCCATCACTGTTCACGTTATCAGTTGCGTTTTTGTACATGCTTCAATGTCCATTTGTGTCACTGTTCATTTTGGCATCACTTTGCGCTTGCGTTTTTATTAACGTTTCCTTTACCATTTACATTTGCATTACCATGTGTGCCACAGTTGGCCCTTCTGTTTGCATTGCTGTTCCTGTTACTGTGTTACAAGACATCATGTGGTGGGATCATGGGGCCTGAAGGGCCCCGTGCTCCTGCCGCCGCATTAAATTCGCTATTTCTCGTCATCATTCTAAAAAATAAGGTAAATTAGAGGCAAAAAACTCCATTTAATGCATCAGTTAGGGTTGTTCCACAGCACAAAGCGAAAAATTTGGTGTTAGGTTGAAAACCCTTGGACACCCCAATCAGCATTATGGTGCACCATGAGGTCATCGGTCCTAACTCTCACCCATTTTTCTATACCTCAGATTCTTTACACATGTGATGGAGTGTGAGTTAGGGCAGATGACCCCATGGTGCACCATGATGCCAGTTGGGGGGTGGGCTGTGGGGGGTCAAAGGGGGGGTTTCAACCCTAACACTGAATTTCCTCACTTTTGTTGCTGTGGAACAACCCAAAGTGATGCATTAAATGGAGTTTTTTGCCTCTAATATATATATATATATATATATATACATATATATATATATATATATATATCTGCTTTGCAAAAAACTTCATTAATGCATCAGTAGGGTTGATACCACAGTAAAAGTATGGAAATGTGATGTTAGGGTTACCCCACCACCACCCTACCCCCACCATCCATATCAACTGATGTTGGGGTGTACCATGGGATCGTCAGGCCCAACTCTCACCCCATTCCATGTGTAAGCAAGCTGACATGCTACAGTATAGAAGAATGGGGTAAGAGTCAGGTCTGATGACCCCGTGGCACACCCCAATGTCAGTTGCTGTAAGAAGGGTGGGGGTGGGGTGGTAGGGGGTAACCCTAACATCACATTTTCATACTTTTGTCACTGTGCTATCAACCCTAACTGATGCATTGACAAAGTTTTTTGCAATGAATTTCCCTTCTTTTTGAGAAAGTGTAATGCAACTGATAACTGGCATGTATTTGTGGGAGCATGGGCACTCCGGGCCCTGCGCTCCAATCATATTGCCAATTTTTTGCATAGTAGTATGCATCTGTGGGAGCACAGGTCCTCTGGTCCCTGTGCTCCCACTTATACACAAGTACGGAGCCTTACAGCAGCCCCATGGTACTGAAAAGAACCCTCAAAACACTTATTTGGCAATATTTCAGTAACCATAGCAACTATGGAAAACATTCCACTGCAGTTGTAATATTAACTACGAAACCTTCATGTGTGCTAAAGATGGACTAAGCTGCAGGTAGCAAAAAATCCATATCTTGAATCTTTTTCAAGATATGGGAGCTAAAAGGCGCAGCGGGTGCCACAATGTTATCCTATGGGAAATTTCTCAACTTTGGAACACTGTAACTATGAGCCCATTAAATTTTTTGGGACCAAACTACCAAAAGGCACATCTTTGGGACCAGGGCTTGCCACCCTGAAAATGTCAGCCCAACAGCACAATTCACATTGGCACAATGACGTGACAAAGGAAAGAACACATGGGACAATGTTTTCAAGCATTGTTTTCATGAAAACAAAAATGTTTTCTTCACACTTCTATACTTTATAATGAAATCTTTTTGTGCACAAAAACATGTTGTCGAACCATCTTTTTTTTGTATGTTGTCATTATCATGCACACAAAAAATGTTTTTGTGAAAGCAAAACACCGAAATGGTGGAAACATTTTGAAAAACATATTTCCAGACTACCTGCATAAAAACTGATGCCAGGGGCAGGTTCCTCAAGGCCCACTAGGTAAACACAAGTGTTCGTCTTTAGCAAGAGACACTATTTTTGGAATTACTGATTTTTTTCTCTCGCTAACTGAAAACAAGATGGCGGAAGCATGAAAACAAAAATGTTTTCACAAAGGTTTTCACAGTGCACATATAAGTTTTGCCATAGGCTAAAATGAGACAAGAAAAACTTTAGTTAGGGTTACCCCGCTACCACTCCGCACCCCCCCAACCTCCACACACCAACAGATGTCAGGATGTGCCATTGGGCTATCAGGCCCAACTCTCACCCCATTCCATATGTAAGCAAGCTGACATGCTACAGTATAGGAGAATGGGGTGAGAGTTAGGTCTGATGACCCCATGGCACACCCCAGCATCTATTGGTGTGTGGAGGGTGGTGGGTGGGGTGGTGGGGGGGTAACTCTAACATCACATTTCTGTACTTGTGTTGCTGTGCTATCAACCCTAACTCGTGCATTAATGATTTTTTTGCAATAAATTCCCTTCTTTTTGAGAAAGTGTAATGTAACTGGTAATTGGCATGTGTTTGTGGGACTGCGGCCATCCAGGCCCTGTGCTCTGCCACATTGCCCATCTTTAGGACGAGATCAGGTTCAGGGAGCGCGGGCCCTCTGGGCCCTGACCTCCCACTTACACATAGGTATGGAGCCATACAGCAGCTCCATAGTACTGAAAAGGAATCCTTGTAACACTTATTTGGCAATATCTCAGTAACCATAGGAACTATGAAAATAATTCCACTACAGTTGTAATCATGACTTTGAAACTTCCATGTGTGCTTAGTCCAAAGCTGTGGGTAGTGAAAAATCCATATCTCAAATCATTTTCTTGATACTGGTGCTGCAATGTTATCCTATGGGAAATTTTTCAACTTCAGAATGCTGTAACTATTTGCCAGTTGAATGTTTTAGGACCAAACCACCAAAAGGCACATCAGTGGGACCAGGGCTTGCCACTCTGCACATTTCAGCCCCAAAGCATGATCCACCTTGGCACAATGAAGTGACAAAGAAAACAACACATAGGACAATGTTTTCGAGCATTGTTTTCATGAAAACAAAAATGTTTTGTTTTTGCAACACCACTATACCTTATAATAAAATCTTTTCATGCACAAAAAAAGGTTTTCGTGAACGTTTTCACAGTGCATATATACACATTCCTATAGGTTAAAATGGGACATAAAAAACGTCCATAACTTTTGAACGGATTAATATTTTTTTACCAAATCTTCAAAAGGTCCCACTTTGACCCAGGCCACATATACACATACACATTTGAATCCAAACAGATGCATTTTTTAGTCTATTAAGCCTGATGAAAAAAGTGCACAAAAGTTGAGGATTTTCACATTTTTGACACTCTGCAGTTCCGCAACTGTAAATCTGACCAAATCAAAGCTTTTTTGATCTGGAGATCTATCATTGGATGCCATGCAATCAAAATTTCAGGAACATTAGACAAACAGTTGCAAAGTTATTAAAATGCAATCTTTGTGGTTTAACATAGAAGTGACCCACCAACCCTAATGGTAATGTAGCTATAATATATATATATATATATATATATATATATATATATATATATATATATATATATATATATATATATATATATATATATATATATATATATATATATATATATATGCACACACATATACTCATATGCACATACATATACATTCACACAAACATACTGTATACATACATACACATACACACATATACATACACACACACATACATGTTGTTCTGTATAGAATTCCATCCCTTTCAAAATGCTGTTGTACCATAGTTCAAAGTTCATGGAATGTGATTCTTCCCTACTGTGGTAGAACAGCATTCTAGAACCTCTAGAGACTGCATGAGTCAGTTTCATTTTCAAAGTAAAAGAACTCACAAAACATATTTCACACAGTACTATACACTATAAAAAATACAGGATGAGCAACTCTATGTAGAACCAGTGTGTTTTGCCGCCTCAGGGTTCTGATTCCCATGGACCTCTTGAGCTTCGCTGTCAAGGTCAGAGGGAATCAGAACCCCTCTGTGGCTGAACACACTGGTTAAGCATAATTGCCTATCCAATTTTTTAACAACTGCCTCGTTTTTCGGTTTTTAACAACTGCCTCACTGAGATTCAGGATTGGATGAGTGCGAACTGGTTGAGGTTAAATCTGGATAAGACTGAGGTATTAGTTGTTGACCCGGGTCATTATGCAAAGAAGTTGACTCCTGGGGTCCCCTCTGGTCTTTTATTAGGGGATGCCAGTTTGAGACCTTCTGAACAGGATGCGAAATCTGGAACGTTTTGGACGAGTGCACTGACACTAAAGATGCAGGTGTCGGCCACTGTCAAATCTTCCTTTACCATCTGAGGAATATCGCCGGATAAAACACCTTGTTCCACATGATGACCTTCCTGTGCTGGTTCACGCTTTTGTTTCTTTCCGTCTTGATTACTGTAATGCTTTATATCTAGGGTTGCTGGGGATAGATCTCCGTCGTCTGCAGCTGGTGCAGAACGCGGCAGCTAGGTTGCTGACAGGGCTACCAAGAACTTGTCATGTCACACTTGTGCTACGTGAACTGCACTGGCTGCCAGTGCGATGGAGAATCACCTTCAAGGTTGCATTGCTGACCTATAAGACCCTACACAGCCAGGGACCAGGCTACCTGCAAGATCTCCTTTGTCCCTATCGTCCTCTCCGCCCACTCCGCTCCACTGGCGAGGGATTGCTAGAGATTCCCAGGGTCTGTTATAAATCATCTGGGGCAAGGGCTTTTTCCTTTATGTCCCCAACCCTGTGGAATTCTCTACCTCGTCAGATTAGAGAGTGCCTGTCCGTGGAAGCATTTAAGAGATCCCTGAAAAGTCATCTATTTTTGCTGGCATTTGGTTAGTTTATTTTATGGTTATTTTACTGTTCTTACATTTTTATTTGTTACTGTTGATGTTTTATCTCTGCTTTGTATTAGCGCTTTGATTTTTTGGAAAGCGCTTTATAAATAAATTTTGATTTGATTTGATTTGAATATTCTCTATATATTTATATTTATGCCATACCTGTGAGGATAAAAAAAGGCAAAGATTTTCAATATTCTCAGGGTGGTCAGACCTACAGTGAGAATATCACATTTATTCTCACTGTATAAATTTATCCGCACAATAGGTAGAGATTGGCTCATTCAGAACTCATTTGCGTATTTGGCTCCAGTAGCAGTAGTAACCATATTCAAATGTGAATAACTTTAAAATGAAAAATTATACCATGGTACTGTGAGCACAAAAGTTGTTCAGCACAGACATATCTACAAAATGAGTGGTGTTTCATTTATGGTTAACTTTTATTTTTTTATATAATGAACTGAAAAACAGCAAAAAATGCATTTTTTTTCACTTTTTTCGACAAACAAATGTGAATAACTTTAAAACGAAAAATGACAGCATGGTACTGCGAGCACGCAAGTTGTTCAGCACAAAAATATCTACAAAATGAGTGGTGTTTCATTTATAGATGCCTTTTAGTTTTTTTTATAATTAGCAAACAAACTGCAGAACATTTAATTGTTTTCACTTTTTGCAACAAACACATGCATATAACTTTAAAATAAAAAATAATAGTACAGTACTTCAAGAAAAAAGTCAATCAGGACAGAAATAAATACAAAATGAGTGGTTTTTAATTTATAGATTTCTTTTAGATTTTTTGTAATCGGTAAAAAATTGCAATAATTTACTTTTTTGTCTCACTTTTTTGGAGGTATGGCATAAATGGAATATGCAGCTCCCCTACTGGAAATATTGTTGATATTCTTTGTTCTTGTGCCAGTTGACCCAATGACATCACTTGTGGCTTCCCCACTCATGATGTTATCAGGTCAATTGGCACTCAAACAAAAAATATTGACAATATTTTCAGTAGGGGGTTTCATATCATATATATATATATATATATATATATATATATATTGTGTGTGTGTATTATAAGGGTGCAATAGTGCCCTTATAGTTAGTGTAGGTACAGCCTTTCAATGTTAAATCTTAATTTTTGCACCTTAATAACTTTGTCAGTTTTCAACCAAATAGCCTATAAATTGGTATGTGCTATCATGTTACCAGTGTCACAAGATGTGGAAAGTTTCATGATGGCAGCTTTTACTGTTTTGAAGATATAAAGTGTTCAAAAAAGCAAAAAGGAACATTTGTTTTCCATAGGATAACATGGGATTCTTTGCTCTCCTGTAGAGCGCACACAGAATTAAATTTGGCTCTGATTTTTACAGGGATGATGGGGAGTGTGCCAAAGATGTGTCTTTAGATGGTTTGGTATAACAATATATTGCCATTTTTAAATTATAATGATTTTTCAGATAGATGCAAGACAGGCAGTACATAGTGTAAATTGCATTTATCATGCAAACAGTAATTTGCAAAAGGTAAATGTCATTTACCATTCACAAATTACTGTTCGCACAGTAAATGTGGAAACAGTAAATACGATTTACCATTCACATAGTAAATGTGCAAAAGGTAAAAGCCATTTATCATTAGTACTTTACTGGTAGCAGTCACAGTTTTATTTCAGATTTCTGCCATCTTGTTTTCAGTTAGCAAGGCTGGAAATCTGAAATATTTGTAAAAATAATGCCCCTTGATAAACACTAGCAGTTGTGTTTACCTAATGGGGGCCCAAGGAACATGCTCATGACCTTTTTTGAAGAGACCCCCCGACGTGGCTCAGGAGCAGTACACCATCCTGCATCAAACTGCCATGCTTTGCCGAACAGCATGGCAGTTCGATTCAGGATGGTGCATGATGTATTTTGCCAACAGTGGGGTTTTCAATCCCTTTGTCAGCAGTAGCCCCCCTTCCCCAATAGTGTGGGACACTGGGTAGCCCATTCCCAGTGTCCCCAGTACATTCTTTGAATTTGCTGACAGTGCGGTGCCAAGTCCCCATGTTGGCAGTACCCCTTCCACCCCTGATTGTGTGGGACACTGGGTAGCCCACTCCCAGTGTCCCCAGTATATTCATCACATTTTCCAACAGTGGGGTGCCCAATCCCTGTGTCAGCAGTAGCCTTCCTCTCCAATTGTGTGAGACATTGGGTAGCCCACTACCAGTGTCCCCAGATATCCATGCACTGTTAATATATTTTGTACTCTTGGAAGCCTGCTCCCTGTGTCCACAAATATAAATAAAAATTCTGAAATAAAGAAAACAGTCCCCCAGTGTCTTTTTCCCTAAAAAGAAGAAAATGGTCCCTCGTCATCTCCCCAGCTTCCCCTCCCACTTATCCCCACCCTCCCTTTGAGCACCCCACCTTCCCGCACCCCCACCCCATACTTACCTCTGGTGGTTGGCAGCTGCAATCTTCCATGGACTGGACATGTCTGCACTCTTCAAAGTTGAACCGCAAAATGAAGAAATGCCGATAAGCTATATAATGGCAGTCAATGGGGAAGGGGTTCAACTTATGTTGATATCTAAGGCATTCTGGGGAATTTTGCCCCAAAATTTTCAACATGGGGTTCTTGGGACCCCACTTCATGAACAGTGGCACTGTCATCTCATTTCTCACTCCTGAAAGGTGATTTCATGGTCGCTGCATGGATTCACCTTTCGGGACCGACTAATGAAACAACAGTGCCAATGTTCATGAGATGCAGTCCCAAAATATGTATGTTGCAAATTTGGTGAAAAAATTCCAAGAAATGACTGCATTACAAGCGTGCACTGCCCGAGGGTGAAATTCCGCATTGCAGAGCCGGGGGTTGGGGGACAACTTGCAATAAACAAAAGTGGTTTCTCCACTCTTGAAAAGTCCTGAAAAGTGACCCCACATGGTGTCTTTTCCCCTCCACATCCCTGGTGTCCAGTGGTCACAACCCCCCTGTTCAATTTTAGGCCCAAATAGAAAGACCCCCCACTGAGATTAAGCCCTATCCACCACATCCACATAATTTCAAATTCAAATAATTTCCCTGGTGTCTAGTGGCCCCACCCCATGACCGATCATTGACCAAATAACGAATGACCCCCTCACCTCCACCACAAGATTCACACCCGTCCAGTGAACCCCACCCCTTTCATTGTCCGTAATGGGCTTGCCACCCAATTCATCTCATTAAAAACAAAACATTACCTTTACCTGGTGTCTAGTGGTCCCTCCACTCTGTCCAGTAGTAGTACCCCCACACCACACACCCCATCAATTACCCCCATGGGCCACTGGCACAGCCCTCCATTCACCTCCCAGCCAGCAGCCCGACTGAGCTCTTTTGTCAAAAGAGCTGGAGTGATCCCTTTTTAATGAATGAGTGCATACACATGCTCATTCATTGAAAAGGGCTTACTCTGGCTCTTTGGTAAAAGAGCTCAGTCGCTGCAGGCTAAGAGATAGTGAGGCTGTGCTAGTGAACTGTTGGGGTGGGTGGGTACTTGATGGGGGGTGCAGAGTGGGGGGTTCTACTACCAGACAGGATGTGGGGTGAGGGGTCCACTAGATGCCAGGGAAAGGTTATGTTTTTTTTTTTATATGAATCAGATGGCAAGCCTGTTATGGACAATAGAAGCAAAGGTTGGGGGGGACGGGTGTGAATCTTGGAGTGTGGGATTCATTATTTGTTTGTCCAGTGATCAGCTGCAGGGGCCACTAGACAACAGGGACATTATTTTAATTTCAAATTTCATGTGGGTGAGGGGATGGGGCTTAAACTCGGCAGGGAAATCTTTCTATTTGGGCCAGCAATTGGCCAGGTGGGGCTGGGGCCACTAGACGCCAAGGATGTGGAGGGGAAAATATATTTTTTTGCAGTACCCACATGATTTTCCTCATTTTGCATAGACAAAATGTAGTCAAAATGCACAAATTCCGTGAAATATTTCACCAGAATTTCACTGGCAAAATAAAATTTCTATGCATTTCTATTCACTATGCATCCCTAGTGCTCTGTAACAGATCTTTTATGGTTTTCTGCAGCATGTAATGATCACTTCAGTAGTTAGATGTACTACAAAAGCTGGTGCTGAACAATAACATCTTTTGATTTGATTTAAATAGTTAGATAAGTGTATTGCCACTTGTATATGCTATCATTAGGAAGAAAGGTTTGTTTTTTAAATGAAATGCAATTAATTATTATGTAGCATATCTTCTAAAATCTATAGACATCCGACTCATGCAGTGCTAACTGTATTTTATTTAATAATTCACAGTCAGTCAGTATTGAATAAATCCTGAAACAACACATTTTGCTAGTTTCTAGATTTTAAATAATAAAGCCTGTTTAATTGTTACTTACTTTGGTGCAAGAAAAAAAATAAAGAGATACCTGGTGTGCCTAATAATGTTCTAGTAAAAACAAACTATATTTTATTAAAAATAATTGCTGTTCTTAATCAGCACTTTAAGTACAAACATTTTAAAATCACATTATAAAAGTATTAAATCACACAAATAGCTTTTCACTATATCATACAATAGTTTTTAATACATGGCACTTTTGTTTTACTCAGGTTGCAGTACTTCACTTGTTTTATCAGCATGTTTTCAGAAAGAAATATTTGGGGGATTTGTAGGTTTTGTATGTGAGCATGTAGTTGTGGTAGATTATGAAGTATGGACATCAACCCCTTCAGAAGCACATTCAAATTTATAATCAGCAGGACCATCCAGACTCCTTACACATTTGAATCAAAATCTCTTCAGAATAAATGTATGTATACAAAGCAAACCTACCCTACCACTCAAAGGCAAGCATTGTAGTTAATGCTTCATTTAGCTGAATGGGGCAGTTTGTACCCTTTCTTACACCTATTGTTTCAGTCTGTGTAGAAGCAAAAAGTTTTTTGATAGTCTGCTTCAACACAGATTTTAAGTGCTTTAGTGTACATATGCATGACAAGAGGCTTTTGAACCCAAACCAGGGAAATGAATCATGTGAAAGCAGTCACATTGGACTCCTCTTCAGCTCACACTATACTGAGTTGGCCAAATCCAAGTACGGTATGTGCAACAACTTGTTAGCATATCTGAGTAAATTTCCTTGTGAATTTAAACATGTTTATATAATTTCGGTCAAAAATTCAATAAATTGCAAGGCGTTGTAAGAAATTGTGGATTCTGTGTGGAGAATGTTGAAAATTGCAGAAAAATTGTGAGTGCAATTTTCCAGTGCCCCTGCTTAAGGTGTAAGGCTGGGGTTGGAATGAAAATGGTAAGCACTTAGTAGAGACCTGGAATTTTTTTTTCTGCCTATAAAGGTTTAAGAAATGGCTATTTCTCTGCATTTGTGGAATTCTATGATGTTTATGTGAACATTTGCAAAACCTTCACCTTCCACAAAGACTGTTCATTGTGGGGAAAAATGTCAAGTTGCATTACTATTTTAAATAGCTCATGGAGGAAATGTAGCTTGCCCAGTAAACATCATGTTGTGGGTTAAACATTCCATCTTGCAGACCAATTTTTCTGAGGGACTAGTGATGCACTTTTGTTTCCCCAAAAATTGTTCTGAGAGATTTCAGAGAAAAAGAAACTAAGGGCCTGACCCACATAGGCAACATGGGATATGTTTGTTTTGAGCCTATCCTAGCCATGGTTATGTGCATCCCAGTGCTGGTCTGCACCTGATGGCATCCAGAGCCCCTGCCCATCATGCTCTGTTAGTGCAGAGCTGCTCACTGGGCAGGGGCTGGCAAGAGTGGATGGAGCTGGTCTGTACAGTAGGCATCCAAACAGTTGCTCTTGCCAGTCCTAGAGTAAATCTTCCTATACAGGGTGCAGTGAATAATGGAATACAGCAGTCTTAAAAAATACTGTTGTGTGCCCACTGGAATCTATCACTTTAATAAAAACACTCTGGGTAGTGTCTGTGATGCCCCCAGCCCACCTTCTTCAGGGCTGAATGCTGTAGAAGGGGGGCGGATCAGACCTAGATGACTTATGCAGCAGATGTGGCAGCGGCAGCCACCACTTCTGCTGTAGTTCCACACTGCTGAAATAGTGTTTAGAATGCAGCTTATGTCTGCACCCACCCCCTTTTCTGTGCCATCTGTGCCACACACATAGCAATGCACGTGTCTTGGAATCAGAGGCAGAGGGCTTAGCTACCAGAGCAGTGTATGTGTGGATGTCCCCACATGTGCAGAGTGTGACCTTTGTGCGCCCATAAACCCTTGTAACCGCCACCCCTCTATGTGCAAAAGGAGATGGGTTTTTGGAGATCAGACCCCTAACTCTAAGCCTAGAGTTGGAGACTTTGGAGAGAAGTGAGGCTGCAGGTAGCAGCAGAAGTTTTTCAGCAAACACACTGTGTGAATTTTGGAGTGAGGTTAAAACAGTTAAATGGTTTAAACAGGTAAGGAAATTCCCTCTGTGCTGCTGGGACAGGGCAGAAATCCTGTATGTGGAGTCACATAGTTTTATGAGTCTTAAATCAGAAATTTTAACAGGTCTGTAGATTCCTTCAATGCTGCTTGAAAAGGGCAAAACACACGTTGGCTGGGATATTCAAAGGGGATGCCTGGCGCTAGTGAGTTGCACTGGTGCACCCCAACATTGCGCTAATCAGGATATTTAAAGGCTGCCTGGTACAGCAAATCCCGATGTGCTGGGGTGCAATGTAATCCTATCTGGTGAAGATGCAGGGGTTGTGCCAATGCATATGTGGCACATCCCAGTATTCAGCCGGGAAGTGCAGGCGCATATGCTGGTGCAACCGCTACATGCTCCACACAGTCAGTTGTCCACTGGACCACCAGGGATATTGGACAGATTTTTTTTTTACAAATGCCCATGATCGGGCATGGGGGGGCACCACCAGATGCAGCCGGAGCTCGGGTGGCCACCCACAGGTGGCAGCTGCCGTGTTGCGTCCTGCGATGCAGCAGCTCACCTGTGGGTGGCCATCAGTTGTTCCTTTTTTTTTGGATCAGCTTTGTGCTGGCACAGGTAGGGGTTGCGCATGCATGGCTCTGCACATCCCGGGCTGAATATGGGGCTGTGCAGGGTATGCATGGACACGCCGCCCCCACCTGTGCCTGCATACATTACTGATGTGCTCTGGCGCATCAGGATTTGTGCCGCGCACTTTTCCCTTTTGAATATCACGCCAGGGCGCATCAGTGGGTTGCGCATGGTGCAACCCTTTTGAATATCTGGGCCATACATATGTTTGTGGAGTCAGAAAATTTTAGGAAACTTAAATCTGTTATTTAAACAGGTATTGTGAGTCAGTTTACATTGCAGTGCTGGCTGGCAATGGCTCATCTAACATCTTAAGTGCTAATATGGATATATGGATACACACACAAACTACTGTATGTGAGTGCTGCCATACTGCATAAGCTTACTGAGCATGTATGCCTGTAGAATGAGTGCCTACATGCATGAACAACTTGTAACAGAAGCACAGCATGGCACACACATCACACAAGTGCAATATAAAAAGAGCGTGAAGCAATCATTGTTATTTGTTCACATAAAATAATTAAAACAATATTTAAAATAATAGACAAAATATACTATGTGGGGCAACAGTGAGCAGTCTACAGCTTTTTAAAGCCAGCCCAGAAAACAGTCACACTGTAGCTGGCCATAGGGCCTGCACACTCCCTCCTTCAAATTTGTGACTCCCAAAAAACAGAGGTTCCAAAAAAAACACACGCTACAAAACTAATATCAAGTCTGTTAAAAAAAAAGGCACCCTAACAACACATTTCATCTTAGGGGTGTTTTGCATTATGTTCATGGAGTTACTATAAAGATTTTTTATATTGAATAAACTCAGACTGGGACACAACCTGTCTGTCCAAAAGTCAAGCTGTTAATGGACACTGAGGAACTGTGTTGCATGTTAAGTCCCGGAACACTGTAACATGTTACAGTTCAAATGTTATAGTTCAGTCAATTGGGATCAGTGTCAGTGACTCTGTAGGTAGCACACTTGCCTCTGAGGCTGGGAGATCAGAGGGCTGTGGGTTCAGATCTTACGTCTGGCACTTGGGTTAATATCCCAATACTGACACTGTAGTTCAGCATAAGGGGGTGCTGCACTTCTGAGGGTGCCATCTTTCTTATGAGATGTTAAACAGAGGTTCCATCCTTCTGGATTGGTGGTAGTTCAGGTGGATGCTAAAGATCCCCTGGCACTTATCGAAAAAGAGTAGGGGCATTTCTTTATTGGACAAAACTACAAGATAATCCAAAAAGAGGTGCAACATAAGATAAAATACAAACACCTTCAGAAGTATATACAAGACATCATGTAAAAAATTCAATAACCCAAAAACATACCCCATCCATCCAAATAAGACAAAGTCTTGCTAAAACACCTCAGACACCCACCACTAACTATATGAATGATACAGAGCCATAAAAAAGAAAGTCTCAGTTCTACCCAAATCAAACAACTGTGACCCACATAATACCCTGTCACAGTCACTGTTAGTAGAGAGATGCAGCTTAAAACAGAGAATATACCTCACCCCACAACCAACCCCTTCCTTAATTACCACTTATAAGAAAGATTCACCTTCCAACAGATCCTCAATGCAGCAAAAACAAAAGCCATGCTGTTTGGTCCTAGATTCCTTGGCCAGGATCAGACCAATTCCCTAAAACTTGCTACCCTTGGGGATAAACAAACAGACGTACTGTAGTTGACAACATAAAATACCTAGGGCTAACTATTGACCAGGTTCTCACCATTAAGCCCCACATTGGCCAAGTAACACGGTCTATCCACATCAAACTTGGCACCACGTACAGGCTAAAAAAACAACTTATCCCAGTGGCTAGACGAGCAATCACCTCCAGTGTCCTCCTACCCACATTAACCTATGCTGCTCTGGTAATCTAGGGCACGGCAAAGGGCGAGGTTAGCAGGCTTCAGGTCCTGTACAACAGGGTCGTGTGGTTTGCGACAATGTGTCAACCAAGAAGCCACCCCTGCATCTCACTAGCCCTGCTGCAATGGCCTTCTTTTGAGGCTCGTCTACAGTATCCCCTGCTCTGCCATGCATACAAATTGCAGAGCCTGGTGGCCCCACCAAGCCTAACAGGAATAATCATAGCTAAGCCTAACCCTCAAATGCTCAGGACCGCAGGTCGGTCCCTACTGGCAATCCCCAGCATCAAAACTCAGAAGGGAGGCAATTCCTTCACTCTCACAGCCCCTAAACTATGGCACACTCTCCCACCTCTAGCACAGGAAGCTCCCTAGCTACCAATCTTTCGCACTAGGCTTAAGTCCCATTTGCTCAGGACAAGCTCATGCTACTGTGAGGGTATAGGATAATCACCCCCGATCCTAATCACAACACCCATCCCCCCCTTCTCACGTTAACCCACATTAAATTATGCCTTAAATCCTTAAATCTTTCAAGTGTTGCACTTATTATCATTATCTTGTCTACTTCTCGTAACCCTGTATCACCGGATTGTATGTATTGTATTGCTTCTGTTCCCCGGGTCGCCCCTGAAAAAGGGACCTTCATGGGCCCAATGGGCCAACCCGGTCATCAAAATTCAATAAATAAATAAATATCAGTAATACCCAGCATCCACATAACAATTAGTCAGAAATCTGTAAAAAAGGAACTGACCCCCAATCCTTCCACCAGTTTTGCATCAGAGGTCTCGATAAAGCAATTATTTCTTTATTATACACCTTATACACCATAAGAATTTCTTGCTTTATTTATTTATTTTATTTTTTGTTGACTGGGTAAGTGCACTAGACAAATCCTGCCTATTTTCAGGCATGACCTGGGGGGGGGGATACAGATGAATACCAACTGACCTTGAACCAGATTAAGCTGTTGGTGATATTTTTAGTGAATGAGGGAAATTTGGCCAGGACACCGAGGAAATTCCCCTACTCTACCAGCATGGGGCATGACTTCCTGTGAAGTGAAGGAGCTCAGTTTGGAGCTGGACAGCAGTGGAGGAGGAAGTGTTGATGTGGCAGGGGAGATGGCCACTCAGAAGGAGCTAGTGGATGGTATGGATGTCAGTGAGACAGGAGAGAGGGTCTCCTCTCCTGGTCTCAGAATGCAAGCAATGGAGGAGACAGGGGTCTCTAGTATGGAAGGAGAATTAGAAGTTGAAGATATCATGGAAAATATACTTCATTCTGAGGATGGGGGAGATACCCCTGTGAAGTTTTTTTCAGTGGAGGATCTTACAAAATTTAACGATTCCGAGGAGAGGGATGGAGCAAACTAAGAAAGTGAGAATGCAGGGTGAGCATTGCGACTTCTGATTCAAGCAGAAGAATTGCGGCATGCACAACAAAAAAATTAAGTTGCAAACTCAATTGGTGGGCCTACGAGACTCTGGACTACCTGTCATTGGAGTGGAGAAAACTGTCAGGAAACCCGAAGATGTGGAAGAATCAAAGGCCCAGTTGAAAGTGGGTGAGTCATCTGTTGATTTAAAAGTACTGACAATAGCAACTGGGGAAAATAAGCGGGCTGGCAATTCAGACATGAGTGAAAGTGTGTGCCTAAAGCCAATCCCAGTAATCAAACAAATACGGTGAAAACTTCTTTGGAAAAACAAAGTGTTCGTGCAAATGTTCTTTTACCTTCAGTATCGGAAAGCACTCATAAAGTGCTCGGCCCAACTGCTACTCACAATACAGATTTGAAAATTGGAATACTTTCTAAAATATCTGGGGTTTGTGGCAACTCCTTTAAACATTTGCAGTAATACATATGAAGAAATAAAATTTCAATCCAATGCCCCAGAGTCTCAATCAATGGCCACTCAGTTTTCTTTTACTGCTTCAACCATATGAAAAACGGGTCATAAAGACTTTCAGAAAGATAAAAGGTTGGCAATGACTTTAGCAAATAGACATATTGTAAAACTTACTGCAGGAGATCAAGATAAACAAAATATAGATGTTGTTCCTTCCCCCGTGGAGAATTCTGTCTGGTCTCCTAGCAAAGCTTTGAAAGAGTCTGGTTGGAAACAAAACCCAGAAGGGACTTGGATAGCCGATCCAGCATGGGATGGTCAATCACCATTTACCCCAGCTTCCCCAACATGGGTCCCTGGGGAAACCATTGTAAAATCAGATTTATCCACCATTACCGGTAGAAATGCTGCTGCTACAGTCAAAACCAAATCACAAGACATCCAAATTATGACAGAAAATGGGCTGGCCCAAGCTTCAGTGGTGGGAATAGAACCTGGGACCACTGGTTTAGACCATTCTATTCTTGAAAACACTTGAATTAAGCAGGAAAAGTCACAGGATGCTTCTAAAGAACAAAGTGGACATACACAGCCCTTATTATCTGACTTATTCACTAATATTAGGAAAGAGGCAATGCCTAGAAGGAATGCAGTTAGACTCAGATATAAGGGTGGTATGGAGGAAAGACCAGATAGGCACTTTGTGGGGAAAATATTATTAAAAGATTCATTGAAGTTTTCTCCCCATGAGGTGTTTGCATTCATTAACATCTCGGGGGAGGATAACTTTGATGTTAGCTTCCGTTCAGCTCATTTCTTAGACTTATTTTGGGAAAGGTATACACAGGTCAAGTACTCTCCTATCTGGTCCCCCTTTGTGGTTATTGCTCTGTCTAAACCACTGGTCAAATTTGTCACTGTGATGTTCAGAAATGAGGGGGTACATGTTGCAGATATTTCATATTGGTTATCACAAAAATGTGAACTATTGGGTGATACTGAGGCAATTTTGGATACCGAATTATTTTGGACGTGGGTGGAAATATAAAGTCAAATTGTGGACCACAGACACTGGAATTTTACATATCCCTAACTCATTCATGTTAGGAAAAGATAGAGGCATGTGCTTCTATGCTGGCCAGCCCCGTGCTTGTTATAAGTGTGGTTCCAAGACTCATATTTCTAGTTCATGTGACAAGCCAAGACGTGGTAATTGTGGGAAGGTGGGCCACATATCTTTCCAATGCACATCCCACACAAGATGTGACCTATGTGAAGATTTTGGACATGCTTTTGGTGAATGTCCTTGATCTGCAAGAAATGCTGCTAGCAACATCAGCCCTGAGTTATATATACAACAGGCACAGGACATGGCTGATCTGCAGAAAAAAATCACTTCCCAAGACTCCTGATGTAGCATCTCACCCAGTCATGGAGATAGTGGACTTATGTAAAACAACAGAACAAAATAAGGATATAGAGGTATGTCTCCCCTGCAAAACCCCAGGATCCCTTGGTGGGTCCAGGTCCAGACATTATGACTCCTATCTGTTATGATGATTCTGGGCAAATGGTACCCCCTTCACCATTACCAATGTCTCTTCAGCAGAGGCACCAATCTTCTAGAAACCTAAGATCGGTCTTAGCTCCCCCCCATCTTCCTTATTTGAGGGTGAAAACCCCTATGCAGTTTTAACCCCAGAATGGGGCGATTCTGACATGGACCAAGAGGAAGGTGATAATCTTTCTAAAGAAACTGGAATGGAGGTTCAGATCTCTGATTCAGCAGGATATAAAGGGGAAAAGAAAAAAAAGATGGATTTACAGGATCTCTAACATTCTTTACTTCTGGATGCTTTAAGAATTGGTACAGTAAATGTACACAGTATACTTAATTCAAGAAAACGTCAGGTTGTTTTTGATTTTATTTATCAATCTAAATTAGAAATTTGTTTTTTACAAGAAACTTGGGCCTTCTCTTTGGATAATATTAGATGTTTTCAAGGGGATTGGGTTTGGGGTCCCTCATATTGGTCCTTCAGACAGGATAGTGCCAATGGACTAGGTATTTTATTGAATGCATTTTCTTTTCACCTGTTAAAACTTGTGGACATTATGCCTGGTAGAGCTTTACTGTTAGATGACAAATGGAATAATAAAACATATCGTTTGATAAATGTTTATGGACCTTAACTAAAAGCTGGGAGAGCAGCATTATTCAATGCTATCAAATCATATTTAGTTACCTCTAATCACGTGATTTTTTTTTGTGGAGATTTTAATTGTGAAATACCATCTCACACATGGAAAATTAAACCAAACTCAAAAATTTACTGTGATTCTAATGCCTTGTCAGAATTGGTAGCCTCAGCTGACTTAATAAATTGCAGGATATTCCAAGGAAAAGGGCCTGACTTTATATATAAAAGAGGGAAATATGTATCAAAAATCAATCATGTTTTTGTGTCCAAAAAATTTTACATCAGTGAAAATGACAACATATCCTGTGGAATTCTCAGATCATATAGCATTATTGGTTGACGTCTCCAAAATATCGACATCAAAACCATCCCTTTCTAGATGGAAGTTGAATGTAAATACTTTAGAGGACACTTGGGTCCAACAAGGTATATGGGATATTATTACAGCAAGACGTTCAGTGAGTTTTTTATACTCTGATACAGGTCAATGGTGGCTAGACACAAAAATGGATCTTCAAAATTGGCTTACATACCATGGGAAGCACAAAGAAAATACTAAATTTTTAAAATATCTTTCACTACGTCAACAGCGTTTTTAATTATGTTTTTGGTCTAATACCTCAAAATTTGACTATTCAACACAAATCAAAAAAATCAAAGACCAAATGTTGACTTATCAATATGACCGAGCCAAAACTTTAAAAGTCTTATTTCAAAATGGTATTAAGAAATCCTCAGAGGGAGACCCCTATCAGACTTGTAAATATTTTAAGAATAACACTGAGATGGATTCTTTATTTGATTCCCAAGGGAAATTATGTTATTCAGAGATGGATTTATGTAGTATCATTAAAACCCATTATGTCTCATTAGAGCCAGATATATTTTCCACAGATCAGGATATTACCTTATTTTTGACACAGCTCCATGTTCCTATAACCCCCTTGCAACCAGGCAGTGGAAATTTTAAAATTGGTTTACTAGAAGTAGAATCTGCTATTTTTAGTATTTCACCAGGTAAATCTCCAGGTTTGGATGGCCTACCTATAGAATTTTATAAACAGTTTACAAAGGAAATATCAGGCTGTTTAGAAGTAGTGTTCAACTATATTTTTCCAGTTAAATGTAATCCCCTCTCCTTTCTTAGATGGAATTTTAATCTATCTCTATAAATCCGGAGACAGACAGTTAATTTCAAATTGGAGGCCTATTACTTATCTAAATACTGATTATAAAATCTTGGCACATATTTTAAATAATAGTTTAAAGACTATGGCTATGGAGGTGACCATTCCTGTACAGTACAGTATTGTGGGCTACCATCCCGGAAAATACAACATGCTCTCATTGCCATTAGAGAAGTGATAGATTTTTTATCTTTATTAGGAAAACATGGTACCATTATCTTGATCGATCAAGAAAAAGCATTTGATCATGTCTCCCAGTCTTATCTATTCTTGATATTACAACATTATGGTATTCTGGAATCATTAATATCTTATGTCAAATTATTATATTCTCACACAACAGTGTTTCCTATAATAAGAAGGTCCATAATCTCAGAGTTTCAGACTCATATAGCAGTTTGCCTGGGATGCCCACTGAGTCCATTATTGTATAATTTTTTCATTGGACCCTCTTTTAAGAATATTTTCATATGTCCCAATATGGCAAGCTATTAAAGGTACAGGAATTGGAAAGGAGCTATGTTTACAAGCATATGCGGATGATGTATGCCTTTGCTTCACAAATATTATGCAATTTTCCATCTTTTTAGAAAAAATGACAGAATTTACAAAAGTCTCAAATTCTAAAATAAATATACATAAAAGTAGAGGATTGTATATTGGGGTAGGTTATCCGGATCCTATTGAAACAGGCAGGTCTTTCAATTTCTTCCAAACCTCTTAAAATCTTAGGAATTATATTTGGGCCACAAAACTTGATCTCCTTAAATTGGGAAAATTCTTTAACGAAATTAGAAAACAAAGTTCATAGATGGAAAAAATGGAATTTATCAAAACTAAAACAAATTAATATTATTAAACAATTTTTAATTCCAGGATTGTTATATATTGCAGCGTTGTTTGCTCCACCTCAGGCACTGGAAAATAAATTGAATAGTTTGTTTTTTCAAATGCTGTGGGGAAGTAGACTTAACCCCATCCATAGATGATTTACATGCCTCCCAGTTAGGAAAGGGGGATTAGGCATGATACATCCTATCATTTTTTTTCATACACTATTTCTTTCACAAACCGTTAGGGGTGGATTAAACCCAGGAAATGCTGCCCATATGGCTTGGTGTAGGTTGAATTTATGTCATTATTTCAAGGCATGGGAAATAGTACCTCCAAGATTAGGGACCCATTTGCATGTTCCAGATTACTTTAAATCAGCAGCCTCTAAAATTTATAGATGGAATTTGACAAAGCTCCAAATTATGTCCCTGTCTGGGCAAACTTTATATCAGTTAGTGGTGGGAAATTGTTACCCTCTTGATCCCAGTTTTAAACATTGTGCACTAGATAAGAATAAATATGTTATTATCCAACTAACTAACCCTAGGATTCCCCCTCAGATGTGGGAACATCTCTGTCTGTCTGTTTATGGCAGAGTACAGATTAGGGGCAATGCAAAACATAAAGCATTAGAGGAAAGGAATTCTCCTTACCCTGATTGTATAAACATAGAAGAATCTATGGATCATTATTTATTAACTTGTTCGTATTCTAGTGCATTATGGTTGTTTCTAGCAGCTAAATGGAATTTACCTTGTTTTAGAAGTATGACTTATGAATTATTTGTTTTAGGACAATATGCTTCATTAGGACCCAGTTTTCACCACGATACACTGATGGTTTTTTATGTTGTCTAAAGTTTTTTGTGGCAAGCTAGATGTAGATGGGTGCTGACTCAGAGTTGAATGTCATATAATGCTGTTCAGATTTTAGTAGGTCAAGCAATGAAGAATGCATATGATAAAGATATATTACTTTCAACACCTTAACAGGTTCAAAATTGGTGGAAAGGGTTCTTATTTTTTTATAAAATATAAGTGAATACTTTCAAAAGAGAATATATTCCAAGGTTTGGAACTGAAAAAAAAGTGGGGTAAGGGGGGAAAGAGGGTCTGTATGGTCTCCTTTTTGTTGTTTCTTATTTGTTACCTATGTACCACATGTATCCTCTGTATACTTTAACTGTATGTGACCATTTCTTATGTATGATTATGTGTTATGTATGATGATAAATTTAATAAAGCTACCCCTACTCTTTTTGATAAGTGCCATGGGATCTTTAACATCCACCTGAACTACCACCAATCCAGGCAGATGTGACCTCAATTTAACATCTCATCCAAAAGATGGCACCTCAGAAGTGCAGCACCTCTCTCATGCTACACTACAGTGTCAGTACTGGGATATTAACCCAAGTGTCAGATGAGGGAACTGAACCCACAGCCCTCTGATCTCCCAGCCTCAGAGACAAGTGTGCTACCTACTGAGCCACTGACACTTCAGTTCATTTTGAGCTTCATGCCTAATAGTGGTAACAGTTTCTGCTGCAACACGAAATGACATCTTGTCTGCCAGATTACCCATTTTATTATAGCCAGCACCACTCGGATTCATCCCTTTATAATAACCCCTCCATTCATCCTGACCGTACTGTCCATATATTAACATCTCATAATTCATATTTTGCAACTGTGGGATACTCCAAGAAGATGCCAATAACTTCCACAAATCTCTGATATACCCACACTGAACAAAAAGGTGTGCCATTGTTTCAGTATTTACCCCACAACCCTCCCTTAAACATGATCTCTCCAAATTACTTTTATGAAAATGATTCCCCCAAACATTTAATCTTGAATGAGAGCAGAGCCACACAGAGTTCCACACCTTAGGAGGGGCCCTTGGCTCTGTCAATTGTTCAAGAACTTCAGAAAGCAATACTGACGCTGGTGTAACAAGACAAGATTTTACAAAACACACCGAATGCAGGATTTTTTGGTACTCCATTTTTCTGGTGTTGTGTAAAGTTCTAGAGTCATAACATGCCAAGCTTTCAACTTTCTACATACTTCCATTAAATAAGGAGACATACCTTGTGGGATTCCTTGAAATTTCCCCCATTGCTGGGTTTTCCATCTCTGCCAAAAGTAGAGGTATCTGTCTTTTAACAGAGGGACCCAATCTAGTTGTTTCCTCAGCAAAATAGGCACAAAATTAGCATAGAGAAACATGGAAAAAAAGAATATTACCGGATTCAACATATTAAAACCACCTTTACCAACTGGCGAATAAGTACTCTTTTGTTTTATAGGGTTCAGCCAGCTCCCCCAAAGCAATTGGAAAGCCACACTATACATCTTCACCTCCAACTTAACTGGCAAAGGATAAAGTTGGCTAACATTTAAAAAAGAGGTACAATGAAAGTCTTATACATGTACACCTTTATTTTTTGTCATAGGGTAGCCCTTCCACCTACCCACTTTCTCATCAGCTTGGGATAAGGCTAACTCCCAGTTCAAACTTGCCAAATCTGGAGCTCCAAACCAAAGTCCCAAAATCTTAATCAGCAGTTCAGTTATGGGTAAGCCTTTGATACTGTGAACTGCCCACTCCTACTCAAGTAATTATCAAACATTAGGCTCTCCAATGAAGCGCTGCTCTGGTTTTCAAGCTACCTTGGGGAGAGGGTCCAGCGGGTTAGGATTGCCGGTGTCACCTAGGAAGAAAAGCCAGACCTTTCAGAGGTCCCACAGGGGTCCATCCTGGGGCCACTACTCTTCAGCCTCTTCCTCAATGACCTTCCCAGTGTCTGCCACCAGAAATTACTGCTCTACGCTGATGACGCAGTCATGTTCACCAACCACCAAAATGCAGAGCTCCTCGAGAAGCAATTACAGCTTGAATTCATGCACATCAAAGAATGGTTCAAGTCACACAAACTGGTCATGAACTACAGCAAAACAAAGGTTATGACCTTCTACAACATCAGGAGCAAGTACAAATCCCGTGACCTCACCATCCTAAACCAAACAGGGACCTTACTTGAACACGTTCCTGATTTTAAATACCTAGGTGTCACACATTGGACAGCTCACTCTCCTACCATCGGCACATAGATTCTGTCACCAAAGCCACCAACATCTGTATAGGCCTGATCTACAGGCACAAACACTGCATGACTCCTGACACTCACCAGTTGGCTATCAACAGCTCTGTCACCTCCATTATCGATTATGGGCTAGCAATTTATGGCTCTGCCTCTGCCTCTGCCCTTCGCAGAATTACAGTTGCACTCAACAAAGCATGCAGGCTGCTAACTGGGGCTGACCGACTTACACACACTTGTGACCTGTACACTCGGGCAGGATGGCTTCCTCTCATCAGCCGGATACAGTATCAAACCTGCCTTTTAGCCAAAAAAGTCTTCCTCGGGGTCATGCCCCCAGACATTGAAAAGCTCCTCACTGACCACCACAGCACCCAGTGAACTAGAAGTTCACAACAACTAACCTTCCTTGTCCCCAGATGCCGGACTACCATTGACCAGAGGGCCTTTGCCGACAGAGCACCACAGTGGTACAATACTCTCAACAAAGAAACTCTTAGTGTTGCTGCTCTTGGCCCTTTTAAGAGACAACTCCGACTTCATCTCATTTCAACTAGTCATTGTGACTGCCTCACCTAATCAGGGGCCCACCGCTCACTGCCCTCCACTTCAGTCTTCACAGCTACCTCTCCCCGCCTTGCCCCCTTCTACCTGCCTACCCCCTTGCCCCCTCTCCCTTTCCTACCCCCCGGGCATTTCCTGTGTTTTATCCCTCCCTCCCTCCCCTTTAGAGCTCTTACTGTCACCCTCTACCCTCCGACAATGGCCTTCCTGCCTGCATACCCCTTCCCTCTCACCTGCTGTGCTTATTTCTAAGATTGCCCTTGGCTGGTATGTCATGCTACCTAACATTTGGCACATTTTGAATTACTGGAATTTCCTAAACCTCAGTCTCTTACTTCTTTTTATTGTGTAACTATGTATTATTATGTTGACCTTTGTATGTATGTATACCCCCCATTCCTTCGACGTGGAACCTTTGTAAATGAGCAGTTCCTGCTCAAAGGTATTTGTAATCCTAGATTTCAATAAAATAAAAATAAAATAAAATCCTTATTTTATCAGAGACCTAGCTAACAAACAAATTCTCTGACACATCTTTAACAATTCCTGGGTACTCTAGTACCCAAAAAGATCATGCTGGTAGGGGAGGGGGCATAGATATTTACTCCTCCTCCTCCTGACTCCAAATCTCAACAGTTCTGTCCACTTCAGTCCCAGGTGCCTTGGAGGCACTGATCCTTCAACAATTCCGCCCCTTTTCTGTACCATTTTTATTGCCGGGATTTATTGCCAGCCAGGTTTACACCACTCCACAGCCACTGATCTAGTTACCACAATAAGTTCCTTCTCTGCTTCTGGCGAGCTTTATTTGTTAGGCAATCTCAACCTGAACTGGTTGTTGTCCTCCCTAGGTAAACCATGTGCTGACATTACTGGCCTCAGCTTGTCCCAATTAATTACTGAGCCCACCCATTGAAATCACAAAACACTAAACTACAATCTCTTAGACTGGGGCCTCTCCTCCCATCCCCACAGGATTGTCCAATGGGCTTATTACCAGACACACTCAGTGATCATCACATGATATACCTAGTTAGAAAGTCCATAGACATAAGGCCCCCCACAAACTCCTTATTACACAAGGGCAAGAAAGAATCCTAGACTCTGATTGGTCAGTGTATGCCTGAGACAGTGATGTTATTACACAATAACATCACTGTATGGTTGAGCATACACTTGAGCCATTTTTTTTAAGAAACAAAGATATACTGCCACACTAAAACTCTACTAAAAACATTTTTTTATTTTCTATAACAATGAGCCATTGTATAATAGCAATAAGGCACTCCAATGTGTGTGTTATTGTGTAATAATGCCACTCCTGGGGTGGTGGAAGCACTCGGCTTCACCTCGTGCTTCAACCCACCCCAGGAGTGATGTCATTACACAATAACACACCCTGTCATGCCTTATTGCTTAATTATTCACTCCAACAGCTCCCTGGACCTTGCTCCGCTCATCTATGATCTCACTCATGATAACTGGGCTCCAACAGCCTCTTCCCAGTCCTTTGATCATGCTTTAGTATATTTCAAAGACTCCCTCCTTGGAATTTGGAACAAACATGCTCCATTAAGGCAAGTGAGAGTACAGAGTTCTCACATCCCTTGGATTACCCCTGAGCTACTGGCCTGCCAATGTGCTCAAAATCAAGCCTGGAAGACACAAAAATCCACTAAACTTCCTCAAGATTTCTCTATCTACCACTCGCTCAGAAACTCCTGTACTAAGGTGATCCATCTTGCCAAAGCAGAATATTTCAAGTCTACTTTCAACTCAAATATAAATAATCCCTCTAAGTTCTGGAAGGTTATCCACTCCCTTTTCTACCCCAAAATACACCACCACCTCCTGTCATCAAAATGAACAACCAGCTCATAGTCAAACACCCTGCTGTAGCGTCAGAATTTAATTCCTATTTTACAACATGTGCCTCAGCTCTGCTAACCTCCCTATCTTCGCCACATACATCCCTGGCTACCCCTACCCTAACCCCCTCTCCCGCAACAGCCAGCCTTGTATTTCTCCTTTTCTCCCATCTCTCCTCATGACACACTACATGCACTTCTTGCTCTAAACCCTACAAAAGGCATCTCGCCTGATGGCCTGGACCCCAAGCTACTCTACTTATCTGCCCCTCCTATCTCCATCCCCCTAACTGATGTACTTAACTTACCTTTCCTCACTGCCACTATCCCTGAAGCCTGAAAGCAAACAATTGTTCTTCCTCTAACTAAAGGTGGTGACCCCGCTACACCAGGGAACTATCACCTACCCTCTCACTTCTACTTACCCTGGCTAAATTTCAGGTATACCTGGTTCTCTCTCATCTGTACTCTTTCCCGGATGACTTCTCCTTTTTCACTCCATTCCATTCTTGATTTCGGAAGAACCACTCCACCACCACCTCCCTACTTAGGCTTACTGACTCTGTCCTTTCTGCCATGGATAGTGGTCATATCACATCAGCTATCTTTGTTGACCTTGCCAAGGCATTTGACATGGTTTGAATGAAGTTCGTTGAATATCTGTTCTGAATACCTGTCTGTCCATTTCTCATTTGGGCCCTATGCATGAAGCCATGTGTGTAAGATGCGTGCATAGGCAGCAGGGAAACATACACATGTGCTGCACACAATGCCATATGCATGACAGGTGCACAAGGGTTTGTGAATGGCATGATCATGCAGGCACTTGTCCCATCAACATGCCGAATATGTGGGGGCATGACTGCGTAAATTATGCATAGCAGAATGCTGAGCGCATGCACGAATGCATGTAGGGTGCACATACGCAAGATTGCATGGCTCGTATAGAGACACATACCACAGGGCAGCCATAAACCTGTGCATACACCAGGAGCAGCAGCAGAGACACAGGGCCCCCTGGTCACAGGCAGGGGCATGCGTAGCACCAGCACGCCAACCTGCACAATCCCCACCCGCTCCCCACTCACACAACAAACCCCACGGTCTGGCAGGTGAAGCCACATGGCCCTGGTATGTGAGGGCTGCGGACACTCACAGATTACACAGATTTGTGACAGCAGAAAAGGACCACACTGGTCCATCTAGTCTGCCCCTTTACCCCTCTCCTACCCTTTCTTCCTTTACCTAGCCTGGACTTTGCCCCTTCCTTCCTCCTCATATGTCTGTCCCATGCTCTTTTGAACCCTCCCACCGATTAAGAACTCACCATCTCCAGTAGAAGCCTGTTCCAGGTCTCCACCACTCTCTCCATGAAGAACTGCTCCCTGACATTTCCTCTGTATTTCCCACCTTCCAATTTGAGACTGTGCCCCCTAGTGTTTGCTCCCTTCTTCTTTTTGAACAAGCCCCCCTTCTTCAATTTATTTATCTCTTTCAAGTACTTAAAAGTCTCAATCATGTCCCCCCTCTCCCTTCTAGTCTCCAGTGTGTACAGATTCAGCTCCCTCCATCTCTATTCATATGGCTTTCCCTGCATCCCACTCATCATTCTCGTTGCTCTCCTCTAGACCCTCTCCACCATTTCAATATCCTTACATAAGTGTGGTCTCCAGAACTGCACCTCGTACTCCAGGTGCGGCCTCACTATGGTTCTGTAGGGCGGCATGAGCACCTCCTTCCTCCTGCTAGTAAAACCCCTCTCTGTGTAGGCCAGCATACCATTCGCCTTACCCACTGCTTTACTGCACAGGTTCCCCACCTTAAGATTCCTCGATATTATAATCCCCAGGTCCCTCTCCTGTTTTGTTTTCTTGAGTCCCTCCCCCCAATGAAGTAAGTTGTTACCATGTTCTTCTGCCCCAGATGCATCACTGCACACTTTTTTGCATTAAATTGAAGTTGCCAGGTTTACAACCACTTCTCTAGCTTCTCCAGGTCTTGCTTCTTGGTCTCCACTCTGCCCTGTGAGTCCACCCTATTGCAGACCTTTGCATCATCTGCTAACAGGCACACCCTACCTTCCTGTCCCTCTGCTAGATCCCTAACATAGATGTTAAAGAGCAGGGATCCCAGCACAGACCCCTGAGGAATCCCTCTGAGCACTTCCCTTTCACTGGAATGTACCCTATTAACCACCACTGCCTGGCACCTTCCTGTCAGCCAGTTTACCACCCACCTAATGACTCTCTGGCCCACCCCCAAGCTCTCCAACTTGTTTGCCAGCCTTCTGTGTGGGATGGTGTTGAAGGCCTTGCTGAAGTCCAGATAGGCCATGTCCACCGTCCCGCTGTGGTCCACTACCTGTGTCACCAAATCGAAAAACTCTATCAGGTTAGTCTAGACATGAACTTCCATTTGTGAAGCCGTGTTGCCTTTCATCTTGTATACTATTGGCTACCAGGTATTCCAACACCTTCTTCTTAAGCAGTGTTTCCATTACTTTCCCCACTACTGAGGTGAGGGTGACAGGGTGATAGTTGTTGACCTCTTCCCTGCTTCCCCCCCCCTGTGTAGTTCAACCACCTCCACTCTCCTCCAGTCCGCGGGCACCACCTTTGTGTCCAAGGACACATTGAACAATCTTGCCTTATGTGGTGCCAGCTACACTCTCAGCTCCCTGAGTAACCTTGGGTGCAAGTCATCTGGCCCCATTGCCTTGTTCACCCTTAGTCTGCCCAGTTCTTCCCTTTCTCTACCTACTGTGAACTCCGTAGAATCCAATTGCCTGCAGCCTACCCCCTATTCCCCCTACACTGGCCCTCTCCCCTAGTCCTCTTCTGTGAAGATCGAAGAGAAGTAGGAGTTTAATGCCTCCGCTTTCTTGAAGTCCTCCCCCCATTTTAGTTCATCCCTCTCCCCTCAACCTCCCTATTCCCTGCTGTGCCTTTCTTCTCTCACCCACATACCTAAAAAAGGTTTTATCACCCCTTCTAGCCTAGTTATCTATTCTCTCCTCAGTGACCTCTTTGGCCTTCTTTATCTTTTGTCCTGCCTCCCTTCTCTTTTCCCTGTATGCCGTTCCATTCTCGTTTCTTTGCGTCTTCTTCTATCTCCTAAATACCCTGCTTTTTTCCCTGACCATCTCCGCCACCTCCCTTGTAAACCAGAGAGGTCTCCTTCTTCTTCTTCCTTTTCTGACCTGCCTGATGCATACTTTAGTGGCTTTTAGCACTACTCCCTTAGTAGCTTCCTACAATTCCTCCATGTCTTCCGTATTTCCCAGCCTTGACACGTCTTCCCCAAATATCGTCCTCATCCTGTTAAAGTCTGTCTGTCTGAAGTCCATTACCCTAGTTCTTGTCCTGTATCTTTCCCTGCCTGTTTTTACTCTGAACCTGATGGATCTGTGGTCACTTATGCCTATTTTTTCACCCACCTCCATCTCCTCCATGCAGTCTCCATTTGTGAGGACTTCATCCAACAGACCCCCCCCAGTAGGCTTCCTAACCCATCGTTGCAGAAATGCTCCTTGTAGTGCCTCCAAGATCCCCCTGCTCCTAAATGATGATGATGATGCTGGGATCTGCCAGTTGATATTCTGGACATTTAGGTCCCCGATTAGTAGAATTTTTCCTTTATTTGCCATTTGTGTTACAGATTGTAATAGCTGCTTATCCCCATCCTCCCTCTGCATAGGGAGTCTAAAAAACTACCCTGACTCTTAATTGCTTCCCATGTCCCTTGTCTAAAGTGACCCACATTAACTCTGTTTCCCCGTCCTCCTCCATATCCTCTGTGGCCCCAATTTCTTTGTTGATGTATAATGCAACCCCTCCACCCCTTCTCCTTGCCCTGTCATTCCTAAACAATTGGTACCCAGGTATGAATGTCTCCCAAGCTTGCTGCTCCTTCCACCAAGTCTCATTCACTGCTTCTATGTCAAGGCCCTTGTCTACCATGGTGGCCTCCAGTTCCCCTAGTTTATTCCTCAGACTCCTAGCATTGGTTACAAAGCCCTTCCACCATGCTGCTCCCTCATCCCTACCACCCCTTTTCAATTCCTCTCTGTTTAAGCCCTTTTCCCTCCTTTCTCCTGTGTCCTGGGGGTAGACTGACAGCCTCTTACTTGTTTTACCTGTCTGGGTGTCCCTGACATTAACCCCCCACTGAATTAGTTTAAATTTAGCTTCCTTACTATAAAGTCTTCCATTTTACTCGAGTACAGCAGCCACTTCTGTGCTCAGGTGAAGTCTATCAGGGGCATACAAACCCTCTTCTTTCCATGTTGAACCCCAGTCTCCTATCAGTCTGAATCCCATCTGCCCACACCATCCTCTCAGCCATGTGTTGAATTCTTCTATCTTTTCCTTCCTCTGTGTGCTTGCTCTAGGAAAAGGCAACACCTCTGAGAAGAAAAAACAGTATTACTACTACAGAATTTAATAAGCTCTTTGAACAGGGCATTAACCTCCATCAAGACTGTTCCCCTCCAGGTCATTGGTTCCTAGGTGAAACACCAGGTGCATTCTCTCATCTAAAGGCTTGCCCAAAGATGGTATATAGTGCCTCAGCTCAAGCACTGTCATCCCGGGCATACACTGAACCCACACTTCACTAGTTCTTGTTCACCTCCTCCTCCATTTGATTCCCTTGATGATAGAGTCCCCTATAAGTGCCACCGTGGTGCACACTTCATCATGGGTGCTCTTTTGGTGCTCCACTTTATGCCCTAGGTCTCTCCTCCCCTTGGCCACCTTGCTCTCTTTCTCCAACCCTTCCCTGTTCAGGTTTCTGCCCTCTTCCAATGTGTCCTCTTCTTCTCCTCCCCCTCCCCACTTCAGCTTATCCTCAAGCCCCCACCTACCCTCTAAGCTGTTTCTTCGATTGGCCTCCTCCATGTTCTCCATGGACATGCGTCCACTGCCTGCATCCTTTTTGGAGCATGCTCAGCCCCCTTTCTCCCTGCCATCCCCTACCCTGCTTGTTACTGACCTACATGCTATTTCTGAACTCCCTGAGTGCTGTGTCCCCTTGGAGGGCATTCTTCTCCTCACCAATTGCTCTGCTTGCATTGGTCCTTCTTTGTGCGCCCCCCCAGTGCATCTCCTGATTCATTCCCTACCCATTCCCCCCACCCATTGCCCTCCGTCCTCTTGACATCCCCCAAGGGTTCCATCCCCTAATGCTTTTTGTTCCCCTGCCTTAACATCTCCCACCCCGGTCTCCTAACTGCTAGCCCAGAGACCAGGTTCCTCTAGTACCATTTTCTGATGTGACTCCAAAAGGACTTTCCCCTTTCTAGTCAATATCCCTGCTCCCCAGGGCTCTTTCCCAGAGTCTCTCAACTCCCTTACCACTGCTCCCTCCTTGCAGTCACTCCCCACTCCCAAGAGCTTATTCCCAGAGTCTCTCAGCTCCCTTACCACTGTGCTCACCTCGCAGTCACTCTTCTCCATCTCTACCTCTACTAGTAGTTTTAGGGGTGTAAATCTGTTTACCTGTACTATTCCCCTGCTACCCCTTCTTTTGTCAGTAGAGGCCCTATTTAAAGTCTGTCCCTGAGGTGCCCACTGCTGCTTTCTTTTATTGGATCCTAATACTTTCCACTCCTCTTGATCCATAGCTGGTTCACTGCCTCCTGGCTCAAGCCTCCTTGTCTCGCCTCTGGATATTCTGTTATCCTCCCTCACCTCTCTGTTGCAGCCACCTAGTCTACTTCCTTCCTCCATCTTCTCAACTCCTGTCCTCACAAACTGTCTGCCTAAACCCTTGGTGCATCCCCTTAATCCCTCCCTCTCTGTCCCCAGCTGATATTGTCTCTGCTTCCCCTTCCCTTCTTCTGGTCAGTGCCCATCGAAGCCACCCTATTTCTTCTCTCAGCTGTATGAGTTGCTTAAATACCATGCATCTGCCCATTCTCCAAGCCCAATTCAGAACCATGCCAGCCCCACATCTGGTACAACCCACCATCCTGCCAAAGAATCCAACCTTATGGCTGACCCACCAGCTACACTTCCTCACCATAGCTGCCAGTTGTGTCAATAAGCTTTGTATACTTATGATACTTACCTGTAGGGAGCCATTTTAGTAGGCAGCTTCAATCCCCCACTGATTCACAAGATCCCAAATTAGTCAGAAAATATTGTGGCAACCAAGTTCAGCTCCCCTGCACTCATGCACACGACACCCCCACACCCCCAATTATCCACACCAGCTGTAGCCGTACTCTAATCCCTTAAAACAGTTCTAACCTGATTCCTAATTCCTTATACAGTTCTATCCTGATAGTCAAAACACTAGACCATAGCCATCATGAAATCTCATTGGTCCAAATCTTCCCTTGCAGAGTCCAGGTCAATCCAACAATTTCAGCTCCTTTTCATTTTTTTTTTGTCCAGCTTAGAGTGCCAAAGAATCCCAATGAAGAAGTGATCAGCAGCCTTAGATAGCCTCCAGCTTGCAGTTCCCTGTTCCTCCAGCTGGTTTGTATGTCCCCCTGCCACTCCCTGCTCCCTCAGTTGTTGTGGACTCCCCCTTCAATATCTCTGCTCCTCCCCCCTCCGGTATTTAATAGAGGCCAGGGTCAGGGAGGGTGGGATCAGCACTCGCAACCTGGCTCAGCTTTTTAAGGCCAGGCTGTGTTGGCTCCCTGGGCTTGATTGGCTGCCCCAAACTGCTCCAGCCAATCAGTAATGCCACCAGTCTCCTTCCTTGTGGAGCGGGGCTATTGCTCCATGCAGTCTCTTAGTCCCCTTGTCGCTGACCTTCTTCCGCAGCGCTGATTGGCCTGAAATTCCTTCTCCATAGGCCGCTGATAGCGGCACAAATTCCCTGCTGCGACTGCCGATGCAGCTGGTCCACCGCTCTTGTCGCTGACTGCGACAAATGAAACAGCAACCAGCAGTGATCAGCACTCATGACCTGGCTCAGCTTTTTAAGACCAGACTGGGTTGGCACCCAGGGCTTGATTGTCTGTCCCGAACTGCAGCTGATAGTGGCATGAATTCCCCACTGCAACCACCAATGTGGCTGGTCCTCTGCTCTTGCTGCCGACTGCGACAGATGAAACAGCAACCAGCAGTGATCCAACGTGACGCGTGGCCCACAGCAGGCTGGCAGCATGTCTCAGCAGTGGAACTGTGCCATGGACCCATGGCATGACAGCCTGGGATGGTGCACACAGCCACCACAACACATGCCGATGACTGCATAGGCCACCCCGCACATAGCGGCCCCACCCATTCACCAAGCAGCCTTGAAGGATGGGCCAGCCCATGGACTCCCCCCCCAAATGGCCAGTAATGGCATGACTACCCCATGCCACAATGATCACACCAGCCATGACTGTCCCTCCCCCAACCCCTTGCAGGTATACAACCGGCCTTGCCACGCCAGCTCCCATCCCAGTACACAAGCGACATGCAGGTCTGGTCTTTGCATGGCCTCCAATGGGCCTCCCCATGCTGTATGCAGGCAATGACTGGGGAGCGCCCCCCACTGGACCTACATATAGCAAGCCCTACCAGCACAACCCCCCCCCACACACATGCACACTCACGCGTGACAATGAACAGGCCATGTTGTACTGATAGGTGTTTATTGTGTAATGTACAATCAAGAGAACAGTAACACTTGCAAGTTTTAATTAATTGTTATTAATGTCAGCTAAGATTTATTGCTAGACAGAAACTGCACTGTTGTTTTTTAATTTGGCTAGCACTAACCGTAGGACTTAGTATTGCTGCCACCCTCATTACTAATTCTAGTCCTGTTCGTCTGAGCTCCCCTGAGTTCCTTCTAACTTGTTCTCTTTTTCCTTTTTCCACCGGTCTCCCACTGCCTAGCTTGTTTGACCTATGGCACTCACATCACCCCCTTCTCTGTTCTTAATTCTTCTCACACATCCCTCCGTAATCCTCCTTTTGTTCTCTACCTAATCTGTCCCTATTGTAATTCCCCTCCTAGATCTTTTGTGATTTAATTTCACCCCCACCTCCCTGCTGATAGTCTGCCGCCAGTCCCTCCCCTCCTCTAGCAGACTTTAAATTAACTTACTTCTCTCTGTTACTCTACTAGGGATCCAGCTCCCTCAGCCAGTGCACTGGCTTCATCAGCGGCATGGTACGGCCACAATCTTGGACACTGCCTGCCATGCTCAGCATCCCCTGCCCACCCTCCTGGAGCCACCACCAGGACACTCCAAAAAGGTATTACTGCTAGAGTTTTAATCTCAGGCACCTTTTTTTGCCTGAAATCTGATTGGAGCAGCACTTCTGGTTGCGGTTTCTGATTGGTCCGCACTGCTGCCTGGCCTTTTTCCATTGGAGAACCTTCTAAGCTGGCACCAGGGCTTCTAGGTCTGAACTTTTGCTGTGCAGAACTGACTTCTCTAGCTGGGGTTTTTATCCAGCCCCCCCCGCCCAGGCCTCCTTTAAATACCCTTCCGCCCATCCCTCCTCTGCTTTGCACATTCTATTGGCTCAACCTCTCATGTGTAATCCCTTGCCTTAAAGATATAGCTCTAATAGTAATCTTAGTGTTTTGTGTACACCCCTCCTCATCTACTCACTCAGTCCTGTTTATCGCCTCTGCCCACCCCCATCTTTTAAGCTCTGCACATTGTGCTGTCCCTATGCATCTGGACACTGGCACCCCTTTCAACATGTCCCTAAACACTGTCCTACCACTACTGCTATTTCTCTTTCTCATCCCCCTTAACTGCCTGTGCACTAGTACTTCCTTCCTTTATCATCTTCACCACTCTGTGTTGGGATATATCCCTTTGAGTACCCTATCCTGCACCAAAACATAACCCTGCGCTCCTATGCTATCCACCCTCAATAATAACTGGGATGACCTCCTCCCCCTTCCTGAGTACCCCCTTCTCCTACAGTTTCTCATGCCCTGCTGTAGTTCACCTGCTAAAAAAGCTCCTGAAGAAGACAATGAAAGGCTGTGAAGCTCCTTGCTCACTATCTTGCCAGGACTGCACTTCTCCTCCTTCTCCTTGTTGGTAACGTTCACCCCAACCCTGGTCCTCCAACAATGCCATACGTATGGCACAACAAACAAGGCTCCTTCAAGCTGGCATCTATTAACATCTGTAGCCTACCTGCTAAGCTCGATGCTCTCCAAGTCTGGGTGTTACAACATAGGCCTGATATTATAGCCCTCAATGAAACATGGCCCTCACCTAAAGTCTCTGACAATGCCGTATCCTATTTTGGCTCAACAGAATGGTCAAGTGCCGAGGTGGCTGCACCATTTATTTGACAGATACACTTAAAGGTCATGTCATCCCACTACCTCCCACTGCTAACAGCTCTCAAATGCTGGCAGTAAAAATTATTTTTGGCCAACAGGATAAATCTCTCACAGTTGTATCGGTATACATACCCCCATGTGAACATGTAAATGGCTTCCAAATGATCACCGACTTCCTTGACACCAACACCCACCATAGTGAGACAATTGTAATGGGTGATCTAAATATTAACTGGCTGGCACCAGAAACTGACCCTTATAAGAATGCCATTGCTGCTCTAGACATTACTCAAATGGTCACTGCCCCCACTAGGTTTAACTATAAGACTGGTAGTAACTCCCTGCTCAATATTTATTTATTTATTTAGTTATTTATTTCAGATTGCAGATTAATACCTTTGGGCCGGGAGGGCTCTTTTACAAAGGTTCCATGTCATCTAATCCTCACCTCTTATCCTAACAGAATCACTCACATGGAAATTCTGCCTGATGCTCTTAGTGATCACTCCCCTGTTATCTGCCACTGGTCAAACAGGGCACCTAAACCTAAGACCTCATTCTCCTACAAATGGGCCTTAAAAAAAGGAACACTCCCTCAATTCCTTGCTGCCCTATCAATGATTGACTAGGCATCCCTTGATTCCATGAACTGTGTTGACCAAGCCCTTGATGTCTTCATTTCCCAGTTTAATGATGTTTGCAACAATTTTGCCCCCCTTAAAAGAGGAAACTTAGATCCTCCACTAGTTACTGGATTACCTCCAAACTCGTCTCAGTGATGTGAAACTGAGATAATCTCTGGAGCCATGGACTCAGGGCAACAGCATGACATGCAGCTCTATAAAGCAGCTAAGAACCAGTACACAATGGCAATATGCAGAGCCAAACAAGTCAACTACTCAAACAGGAACTTACAAACTCTTGGGGAAACAATAAAACATTCTGTGAGAATATCAAGAGCCTTATGGGAAAACCCAATAAAGTCCCCCCCCCCCACTATGTTTGAGGTAAACTGCTCTACTATCCAGGACCAAAAAGAAATAGTGGACACATTTAATCTCGCATTCACTGATCTTAGCAGTGTCCTTCCCCCTAACTTCTTTGACAACTCAGCCCTGCCTTACACCAATAGTAGAACCAACCTCCCCAGCAATACCACTCCTTTAATCTTTAAGAGGGTGTACATGGCCAAAGCTAGAAAATACCTTAAAAAAGTCCTAAGCAAAGCTAGTTTCAGCAGCGACACCCTTGATCTCAAACTCCTCTCACTTTCACTTGACATTATCCTACACCCTCTCACTAAACTTCTAAATCTCTCGGTCTCCCTTAGACAACTCTCGCAGCTCTGGAAATCAGCTGTTGACACACCTGTTCATAAAAGTGGTGACAGGTCCCTTCACTCCAGTTACCGACCCATCTCTATCCTCCCACCACTTTCCAAGACACTTGAATAGATTGTTGCTGACCAGTTGTCTGAACTCCTCAACAAATATTACCTACACTTCCCACGACAACATGGTTTTAGAAAAGCCCATAATACTACCATCACCCTGCTAGATTTCACTAACTATATTCATAAGGCACTAGATACAGGCCACCTACTGTATGCGGTGTTCTTTGATCTGACCAAGGCCTTTGACACCGTGAACCACCAGCTCTTACTGCACTGTCTCACTACCTTTGGCCTATCAAATGCTGTAACCAAATGGTTTGAAAGCTGCCTTCTGGCTAGGAGTCAAAAAGTCAAAATCACTGACTCTCACGTGACCTCCATGTTCACTCTGGTGTCCCCCAGGGCTTCATCCTTAGCCCCCTGCTTTCCAGCCTCTTCACCAATAATCTTCCTGCTGCTTGCAATAATAATATGATACTCTATGTCGATGATGCAGTCCTCTTTTACACCCATACACACCCCGTCCCACTCTCCCAGGACCTCCAGACGAACTTCAGCCTAGCTGAATCTTGACTTGCTCAACATAAGCTTTTGATGAATCATGAAAAAATGAAGTCCATGTTGTTTCACAGCTCGCATAGCAAATTCAGAACTGTTAACCTCACTATCCATAATGAGTTACAGCAGCCATTTAAGCAAGTGCAGGAGTTTAAATACCTTAATATTACCCTTGGCAGCACAATGTCCTTCAACTCGCATGTTCATCATGTCTCAAAATCAACTAACTCAAGAATAGGGGTCCTCTACAGCCACTGATGCTGTCTAACCAATGAAGCCATGTGTGCAGCAATAACTACCTCTGTCCTATCCATTGTTGATAATGGGCTAGTTAATGGGAGGGGGGCAGCTGCAGTCTAATGGCTAGTCTTCTATGGGGCTGCCACAGATACCACCCTAAAATGGATCAGGACTGCCCTAAACAAGTGCTGTAGGCTTATCACTGGTACAGGGAAGCGTACACATACCTATGATCTCTACAAGCATTGAAATTGGCTCAATCTTAACAGTAGACTTGCCTACCAGTCCTGCCTTCTAGCAAAGAAAATCTGCCTTAACCTTACACCTCCTGCAACACGTGCCTTAATGGTACCCATTGCCAATACATGTTTTACGTGCAATTCCCTCAAATCCCCATATATCATTCCATTCTACCGTATCACCCAGGCTTAAGGTGCATTCTACACCACGGTCCCCTCGCTGACAAATAGCCTTCCTCTTGAAATTGCAGCTGAGAACAAGCTTGGACCATTCAAACATAAACTCTGCCAGCACCTGACTGAATGTAGCAGCTCTGACTGCTCCACCTAGACTCACGGCTCACCTTCATCCCTCCCCCGTACTGTCCATCTTACCTCCCTTGCCACCCTTTCCCATTACTCTCCTGCCCACTTACACCTCCATCTCCTCCCACCCTCTCCTACCTCCCACCTACTGGCCCTTCCCTCCTGTCCCCCACCTTCTCTCTCATACAACCCATTTTCCCCCTCCTACCTCTCTCACCCATTTTCTCTCCTTCTATCCCATCTCATCTCCTTCCCTTAACCCCTCCGTCCTTTCCTCCCCCACATCATAGTCCCTCTTTTTAACCCCTCTGTCCTCTCTCCCCCTCCCCATTGTACCTTCTCCTGTCCCTCCCGGTCCCTTGTTACTCCTGCCACTACTGCAACCTAGCACTTATTCTGTTTCTTTTCTCTGCACTTATGACAATGTTAAATCCTTGACTGCCTAATCCCTGTCTTCAATATTACCCACCCCTAGCTTCTCTCCCCTCGATCCTTTGATAATTCTCTTTTTTATCTATACATGCTGTGTGTATACCTGTTCTTTACTTATTGCACCTCATTATTTGTCTCTGGTATTGTACTGCTGTACTACTTCTCATACCTGTATTGTATTCGCTACTGTTTCTGTACTGTACTCTCTGCTGACGCAGAACCTTTGTAAAAGAACCTCTGATTCAAAAGTATTTGTAATTCTAGTAATAAATAAAGTAAATAAATAAATAAAAAACACAGGATGGCACAGCTTGTCCACTGAAGGCCCGCACCACCACCTGCACACAACCCCCCCGACACAGCCCAAACAGTACCAACAGTAGGAACAACACTCCACAATGCAGAACACACACCCACCCCCAACCCGAACAACACAGTGCAGCTCATCCCTATTGCCACAGTCCCTTCCTGAGGCAGCACCAGTGGTCGACGGCCCTGGCGGTTCTGCAGCCATCCCCTCTGCCATCGCAGGTTCCTCTGTGCGTTGGCACTTCTGCCATGGCCATGGCTCCTCATCAGTGCTCCGCTCCTCATCTGTAACCTGTGGCCACTCCTCCCTCTGCAGCAGCATCCACTGCACAGGTCCCCTGTAGCACTGTGGAGAGAAGGGTATGTTAAGTCATGGGCGATACCCCCCAACACATGAACAGCGCTCCCCGGAGCTGTGCAGGCATGCAACACTTAACCATGATGGGACAATGGCCCCTCCACAGGGATCAGGGCTCTGCATCCCCATGCTGTCCTTCATAGTATGGATGGCTGTTTCTGGAGGTATGCCAGAGGTACCTCGGCATCATGTGTCACCAGCAGCATTGATATAGTCTACGTGGGTGCATCAACAATGCCTCAGACCTGTCTGGCTGTTGCATCTGGCGAAGTTCCAGGAATCTTGGCATGCCCAATTCATTCTGTATAGGGCAGGAAGACACAAAGTGAATGCAGTGGTTAGTTAACAGGCAGAGATGGTAATGGCAGTAAAACAACCATGGACTACAGTGGTGTGGCATGGCCGTGATACTCACCAGGTCAATCTGATGTGTTGCCCACAGGGTGCCATACCCACCACTGTCACTGAATTCTCCCTTGGTGACCTACCAGAGCATCCTCGGGAAGCAGTCCATCCTGCCCCTCCTCGACCAATACACTGGCTGCATGCATTTATACCCATCCATGTGCGTAGTACACGTGGCACGTGAGCACACATGTGCCACCCGCCAAGGCAAGTCATGACACATGCAGCAAGCCCCACCCACAGAGTGGCACAGGACCAGTGGGACACATCGCCCTGATGCTCCAGCATGAAAGCTGGCATGCATGCACATGCATGCCTCGCATGTGCCACCGGCACTTGTGGCCAGGGCTGGCAGTGTGCAGCACCACCCTCACAGTGTGTGCATGTGTATGTGTGTGTGTGTGTGTGTGTGTATATACCAGGCAGGGGAAGGTCCTGAGGACATGCAGTGTGCAGTCACATAGCAGTCACTGGGTATGCCATCATGGTGGATACCCATGCCTGCAATCGTAATCCGACTGAGCCTACACACCCCCGGCTAGGACAATGCTAGGACCATGATACTGCATCTCTGTGTGCTGCAATGTCCATGGATGCATGTGTGGTGACAGTGCAACAGTGGCATCCTTGCATTGAAACTGCTGCATGGCATTGGAGGACAGACATGCAGGTTCACAAAGGACACTAGTACAGCTGCTGACAGCGGTCATGCCTGCATGCATACCCATGCCCCGTACACCACCACATAGCATGGCTGGGCTGTGTGGCATGCACATTCATGGCATGCCTCACAAGGCTGCGAGTGGCAGCCATGTCAGCTCATGGCCATGTGCCATGCACTGTGCATGCACTAACTGGAGGGCGGTATTCACAGGTGCACACCAGGTACATGGTGTGCCCTACATTAGCGGTGATGCCATAATTGGGCACTGTACCATGTACACACCTTTGACTTCTCAATGACAAAATGTGTCCAGGTCTGCTAATGAACATCTATCTGCAGCATGCATGGAATGTGAGGGGTGGACGCCACAGGAGCATGTTCAGACCACGCATGTATGGTAGTGTGCTCCATGACACACACTGCCTAGAATGCTTCTGACTGCCATGGCACATGGTGCTGCAATTGTGCGACCTCGTACATGACAGTGTCACTCTGAGGACATGCTGATCCAGGCCATGTCCATGGAGACTAAAGTAATGTGTGCCTTGTCGTAATATGCCACTGGGTCCTTCCAACGCATGGCAGACAACGGCATCAGTGTCAGCCAGTCGTCAGTGTCCAGGGCCCTTGCACAGTTTACCTATGCACTGCTGGTGCAGACGCATGACCACTTATGCCTCCCAACGTCTGATGCAAAGGTCCATGCCACCAAGCAGGTATTCTAACATGCATGGGATGCCCAACATCCTTGGTGCAGTCAATGGCATGCACATTGCCATCTTGACACCATCCACATCTGAGGAGGTGTACCACAACCACAAGGGCTTCCACAGCATAAACTGTCAGGTGGCATGTGATGTGGATGGACTGTTCACAGATGCTTGTGCAAGGTTCCCTGGGTCATGTCACAACACTTACATATTCAATGCCTCTGAGGTTGTAACAGTGCTCCAAACATGCCATGTGGATGGCTGGCTCTTGGGTAGGTGTGCTGTGCACATGTCTGAGTGTCTGTATTCATGTGTGTGTCGCCCTACAATGCCATCCTGACATGTCTCTCTTTCCATAGGTGACAAAGGATTTCCACTGCAGCCATACCTGATGACACCCATCCTGGCACCTGTGACTGCAGCTAAGGAGGTGTACAACACTGCACACCAATGGACATGGTCCATCGGTAGAGCAGAGCATTGGTATGCTGAAGATGTGGTTCCACTGCCTTGACCACACAGGGGGGACCATCATGCTGGTGCCAGAGAGTGCCTGCCGTGTATTCACCATCTGCGTCATGCTACACAACATAGTCATGCACCACGGGCTGCCAATGCCTGACTATCAGCCTCCGGACATGTCACTTGGCCAGCAGCATGATGACCAGGTGCGTGGACAGAAGCCAGCGGCAAGACGTGCTGCATGGACAGTGGTGGTAAATGGGATCTTTCCGTCAGTAGTTGCTATGTCACTAACACCCCTTTTGACATCTGTATCATCCGATGGGATCATGCATGCACTACCTGGTGGCATCTGCACTGGCATCCCTCACAGTGCTGCTTCACTTCTGGCCTCATACATCCTATGATGACAACACCTGAGGGCATACGTCACCTCCAGTGCAGCTGTGCTGTTGGGGGCAGTCGGGGAAGGCCATGGCTGGTGTTTGGTGACAGGGCACATTTGCCTCTGTTGTAAGCCCTTGTACCATGGCACAGTAGCCAGCCGCACAGAGGTCCCCCCGCCCCACCACTCACACCATTTTCCACATGAGGCCCTTACATTCACTGCAGCCACCACATTGCATCACCCAGTGCATGTCTATTCCTGCCACTGTGTCCGTGCATATGTGTGTGTGTGTGTCTGTGCATGTGTGTGTGAATCTTCAAGTGCATGTATGTGTGTTCATGCATGAAAATACCTGTGTGTCACACCTGCCACATCGTGATGCCATATTGCCCATGCCAGTCCATGCTGGCAGCTGTTCCTCATGGTTGTTGCGGCGAGTATGAACAAATAAACATACAAAATTGCCAGCAGATACAGGCCATATGGTCTATCTAGTCTGCTCGAGAGTGCAGCACTTCAGCCCATTAGACTGCAGCTGCCCCCCTCCCATTAACTCTTTCCTCCCCAAATGCCCCCCAGGTATGTACCTTCCCCTTGAATTTGTCTTACCCCTTATTGAAGCACCCCACAGTCTGCACTGATACGAGCTGTTCAGGCAGTGCATTCCACCCTGTTACCACTCTTTCAGTGAAGAAGTGCCTCCTCCTTTTTCTCCTGAATCTGCTCTCCTTTAATTTCAGGGAGTACCCTCTGTTATCTCTTCCGTTGTGGAGAGTGAACCCACCCTGGACGCCTACTCTGTTTATCCCCTTCGGGTACTTGAAGGTCTAGATCAAGACTGGCAGTATAGCCTAGAGGTTAGAGGAATGAGGTGTGAATGAGCTTGATACATCCAGCAGACCAGACCTGAGTTTGATTCTCACAACCTCCACTTGCATACTGTGTGACTCTGAGCAAATCCCTTAACTGCTCAGTGCTCCCAGGTCACCTCTGAAAACAGGTACTTGTGCTTAGTGGACCTTACCCGGTTACCAAAGTCTAAAATAAAATAAAAAAAAATAGATCATGTCCCCTCTCTCTCTTCTATCCTCCAGGGTATGCATGTTGAGCTCTTTTAGTCTTTCCTCATAAGTTCTATCCCCCAACCCCTGGATCATCTTTGTTGCTCTTCACTGCACTGCCTCCAGTAGTTTGATATCCCTTTTCAAGTACGGGTGCCAGAACTGCATGCAGTACTCCAACTGCTGACTCACCAGGGACCTGTACTGGGGCAATATGACTTTGCTACATCTGGATGTAATCCCACTTGCTATTCACCCTAGCATCCCGTTAGCCTTAGCCACTGCCTTCCTACACTGGGCAGAGAGGTTTAATTCCCCCAGTCACAAGCACCACCAGATCCGTCTCCTCATTGGATGTGGACAGTTTGATACCATCTATCCAATATCTGTATCCTGGGATTTTGGCTCTGAAATGCATCACTTACACTTCTTGACGTTGAATCCAGGCTGCCAGGTGTGTGACCACTCCTCGAGTCTTGCTAAGTCCTCCTGCAGTAATTTTCCACCATCCTCCCCATCCACCTCAGCACAAATCTTGGTGTAATCAGCGAAGAGGCTGATCTCATTCTTGATCCCAACTGTTATGTCTGTGATGAAAATGTTAAACAGGACTGGTTCCAGTACTGATCCCTGTGGGACACCACTCGTCACTGCCCTGGGCTCCAATGCTTCTCCCCCAACAACTACACTCTGTTGCCTGTCTCTCAGCCAGTTTTCTACCCATTGGGCTAGCTTCCACCCTATACCAAGACTCCTCAACTTGCAGCTCAACCTTCTGTGTGGCACTGAATCAAAAGCCTTGCTGAAATCCAGGTAGACTACATCTACCGCATGGCCCTCGTCCAGTGCCCTCGTGACCCAGTCAAAAAGATCAATCAAGTTTGTCTGACAGGCTCTGCCAGCGATGAGCCCATGCTGTCTGTCATCTTGCAGATCATTATCTAGAAGAATCTGCACTAGCCTTTCTTTGAGGATAGATTCCATCAGTTTACCCACAGTTTTGGCGAGGCTCACCAGCTGTAGTTCCCTGGTTCATCCTTGGGCCCACTTTTGGGGAGAGGTACCACTTGTGCCTCCCTCCAATCTCTGAGCACACATCCTGTATTTAGTAAAGTGTTGAACAAATCCACCAGTGGCTCTGCCAGGACCTCTGCCAGCTCCCTCAGCACCCTGGGATGTACCCCGCCTAGTCCAGGTGCCTTGTCTACCCTCAGAGACCTAAGGCCCTCCAGCACCCTTTCCACCATGATGATCTCGTCTGTGGTTTTTCACCCCTCAATGCCTGCGACCCCTTTCCCTGCAGGAACAGGTCTATCCCTCTTCCTTGTGAGCACAGAACAGAAGTACTCATTGAGTACTTCTGCTTTCTCGGCCCCCTTGTCTACCCACCCACTCACTGCCTTTTCCTGATCCTAACTATTTGATCCTTGCACTTCCACTTTTCACTGATATACCTGAAGAAGTCATTTTCTCCTTCCTTAATCCCCTGTGCTAATTTCCTTTCCCTGGCTGCCTTTGCAGTCCTGACCACTCTGCTCACTTCTCTGGACCTCACACAGTTCTCCCTATCCTCTGCCCTGCTGGTTCTCTTGTAGGTTTGGAAGGCCCTTTTCTTATCCCTCACCTTCTACGTTACCTCTCTGGTCATTCAGCTTGGATGTTTGGTCCTTGATTTATTTTGCTGGCTCTTGATACAAGCCTTAGTGGATTCAATCAGCCCTAGTTTTATGATGGCCCATTTCTGCTCTGCGTCCATGTCAGGGTGGATGCCATCTATGTGTGATCTAATTAATTGCCCTATCCTGCCAAAGTCTGCCTTTCTGAAGTCCAGAACTTTTGTTTTTGTATTGTGGATCCCTCTACCCAAACTGATAGAGAACCACACTGTGTGGTGATCGCTACCAGCCAGTGATTCCTCCACCCTTACATCTGTGACTTGTTCTCCATCCTCCAGCACCAGCTCTAGAATATTTTCTTCCCTTGTTGGCACTGTCACCCTTTGGGTCAAGAAGCCATCCTGGATTGCTTCCAGGAGGATCTGCTCCCTGGCGCATGTGGTGGCTCCGATGCTCCAATCCACCCCTGGTAAACTGAAGTCTCCCACAACCACAGTGCTCCCTTTGCCACAGTGTCTCCTTAGCTGCTCCCCTAGCTCCCTATCCACATCCTATTTCTGGGTTGGGGGCCTATAAACAACCCCCAATCAGACCCTAGTCCCCTTTGGGGCATGGAGTTGCATCTAAATGACTTCTGACCTACCTTCTTCCCCCTCCTCCCTGACGCATCCAATCCTTTCCCTTATGTGAATGGCTACTCCTTCTCCCCTTACCTTTTTCTCTGTCCCTCCTGAATAATTTATATCCTGGGATGGCCAAGTCCTAGTCATGGTTTTGGGTTGCCCACGTCTCAATGATGGCCTCTATGTCCACCTCTCCTTCTGCCAGTAGTGCCTGCAGCTCTGCCATTTTATTCCCCAGGCTCCTAGCATTTAGTGATACCATCCTCCACCTGACTTTTCCCAGCTGCCCCTTACTCTCCCTCCCCTATGCTAGACAAAGTAGGCCCTATCATTGCTATGGGAGGGTCCTCTGAACCTCTCTCCTGATTCTCTCCACCTCCCCAGCCCCCCCCCACAGTTTAAATTATACTTTGTGGTGATATATTCCCTTAGTCTTTGCTTTAACACCCCAGAACCCTTCTTACTTAGATGTAGCCTGTCCCCTGTGTATAGATCTGGGTTCTCCCATGTGTTGCCCCACTCTCCCACACCGCCATACCTAATGGACTCACACCATTCTCTCAGCCACTTGTTGAAGTCCATGATTCTGCTTTTTCTGTTTGTACTGGCCCTTGGCACTGGCAGAACTTCTGAGAATGCCACTGTGCTTCCCTTCTCTCTGCATAGCTTTCCCACTTCTCTGAAGCTGTCCTGAACCTCCTCTATCTGCCTTTCTTCCAGATCATTTGTTCCCAGGTGAACAATGATGTGTGGTTCCCCCCCACCTTCTGTACACACCTACCAATGTGCTGCTGCACACTACCTGCTGTCATGCCAGGCATGCACTCTACCTAGATGCTGCGTTTTCTGGCCCTCCTTCCCATCATCAGACCCCCTTAACTATAGAGTCCTCCAGAATTATGACTGACTCCTTTATGTGCTCGCTCTCTTTTTGCGGGCTCTTTTCCTTCCCCCCAAAATGTTCCCTTCTCCTATACCCCCTTCTGCCTCCTCCATTCTGTGTCCTGACTTCTTTCCCTTGCCAACTATGGCTGGTGCATCAGCTTCGCTTACTAGACCATTCCCCTTGTGCCACCCCTTACCTTCCTCCATGCTGTTTCCTCTACCCCACCATCCTGCTGCCCTCCCCACTATGGTTTTTCTGTGTTTTCTTTAAGTAGCATGTGCTCCCTCCCCAAGATTCCTTCCTCAGCCTTGTTCCATCCTTATCCTTACTGCCTCCTGTTTCTAGCTTCGCTGCACCTCCCTGCTCCATTGTCCCTGGTTGTGCTTCCTTACCTCCTTTATGCTGCCCCTTGTCTGTAGGGCTATAGGTAGCGTCTGACACTTCTGTGATGAATCCTTTCTCCCTGGTAGTGCCCCCCCCTTTAACCTTCTCAGTGATTACACTACCTTCTCCCTCCTACTTCTCCCAGTTAGCCATACCATTGACCTGACTTGCTCTGGTGATCCCCTTTCCCTGTTTTTTCCCAGCCCCCCTTTCCTGAGGCTTATGCGCTGGCCCTCCTGTAGTCTTGTCTCCTCAACTACTCCAACCCCTGTCTTCACATCTTGCATGTGACTGCACTGGAGTTTGCAGCCCACCTCCTGATTCCGCTGGAATTTCCTTGTGGTGGCCTGCTGGTGGCTGTATTGTGTGTCCCATTAGGTTCCCCTTATGACCCCAATCTTCCCTACCTTGGCCTCCACTTGCCTGCAGCTCCCTCCTCAGCCACCCAATTTGCCCCATCTGCCAGCACACTAAGCATCCCCCAGCCTTCCATGCCACTGCCAGGAACATGGCTGCTCCACATCCTTGGCAACAAACTACCCTCACTAGCCCTTGCTGGCTGCCAATCCCCTTCCTCTCTTCCCATTGATTGGACCATCTCCTGTCCTGACCCTTCCCCCACACTGGCCTCCTCTCATCTACTTTGGTCATGTTCACTCTTGTCACTCCCTGTAATTCCTATGTCATCTATTCCCCTTCAGCCTTCCACACACTATGTCCTGCCTGATCCCCTTCCCAGTTGAACACTACTAGTACCTGATATTGCTTTAGTTGAAGACCCCACACAACCACCTATATCAATCAGCAATCCATTGTGGATGCTGTACTCCTATTTGAGACTGACCTATGCTTTTTCCTGCCCATGACTGCATTATTGATGGGAACTACATGGCTGACCTGAAGTCCCTACCTCCAATCGCAGGGCAGGTGTTTCGCTTATAAATGTGCTGTATGGGGGAGGGGATGGGGATGGTGGGATTAGGGCCCACACCCAACTCTCACGAGAGAGTATCAGCCCTATGTCTGCCCCCTCACTACACCTCCAAGCACTGCAACTTCTTCTGGAGGCTTTCCTAGGCATTTACCTTGCCAGACAAAGAAACCCCCCCAAGCTACAGGGCTAGACAAAACACAGTTCCTACCCTAGAAAGTTAATGGCTTAAAACACACACACACACAACACAAGCAGAAATGTTTCCCAAGTAAAATAAGTATAAAAGAACTAAAACCAGCAATAAGCAGTTTCAGCACTGAACTGAAACTGAGTATTTCCTCCTGACCACCAGAGACAATCAGCCACAGCAGCAAACCCCCACGAAAACATTCAGCTGCACCTACAAAGTCCCCCAAACAGATACTTTTCAAATTAATCCAGAAGGCTACTTGGAGCAAACTGAAAGCAACAATAAAACTGCAAAAGAAACAATAACAACTGCAAACATTCTGCCAAAAATCAACACTAACCTCCCTGAAATGAACTGCTGCCTTCTACTTTCAACCCCAGTACAGTGCCGCCTGGTCATGCACCATTGGCTGTGTCTCCTGGTGGCGGGTCAGTCTGAGGGACCTTCCTCCTGTGCCTCTGTGGGGTGGTACCTGCCATGTGCCCGACAGCTCTGATGACACACTATCAGTGGCACCCTCTGATTCCATGTCAGCAGTGCATGTGCCCCCGGACTGGCACTCCACTTTGGCCATGCCATCACCTTCGCCACTTGTTGCTGCCTCCATGCTGTGCCCTATGTGGTGCATGCTGTAAACCTCCTGCACCTCGGGTGGCCACATGTCACTGTCTGCCATGGTGTCCCATCAGCATTGTGTTCCAGTGGTGCCCCTACTAACAGCCACTGTGCCCTGCCCTATGGTCACCATATCACCAAATTGCCATGGCTGTCTGTCCCACCCACATAGGATGTTGACCATGTATTCCAGTGCCCATGCCATTTATGCAACATCACAGTCCATGTCACATAGGCACCTGTCTGCTCTGTTATGGCTTCAGTATTGTGGTGCTGTGCCTCAAGGTGGTCCAGCTCCAGCTGCCACAGCTCCCGATATTATGGGTCCAGTAGGATCAAGCCCCATCAGGGCCCTGCATGTCCCATCGATCTGCTCGTAAGACCCTCATCCATGCTATCATGCCCACTTCGCACAACTGGCTGCATGCCTACTAAGGGTCAAGGGTCACAGTGCACTACTGCCACAGACTGCCATGCTGGTGCATGTTGATGGCCATTGGGAGGCATGGGTACATGCCCACTGTGCCTGGTGCCGCAGGTGTCCTGTGATACATCATCTTCAGCCAGCTCCATTGCAGAGTCCACATCATCACTCTCTGCACCTAATGTGGTGTCCTTGGCTGGGTCTTGCTGGATGTCTGCTGCCTGTCCAGGAAGTGCAGGTGATGGGCCAGTAGAGGGTGATTACTGACCAGCACCTTCTGTTATGCCACTGTCTTTGTCATGTCATGAATGGTACTCACCTGTGGAGCCATCTTCTGTCATCTGTTCTTGATGGGTGCCTGCAGCTGCTTGGGTGGACACACTTGTGGTGGGCCAGCACCATATCTGCCACCCCTTGCGTGCTCTGTTGGCACAATGTAGCACCATTAGCAATTTTGTGTGCAGCCTTGGTGCTGCTGGTTATGCTGTTTCTGTGTACATTACTTGCTGGCTAGTGTGTCCACTTCCTCCGGCTCAGCATGGATACTCACAATGGTGAGGGTGTCTGACACCATCCTATCTATGATCATCAGGTGGGTGTCAGGCCTGGGTGACCCTCCACCTGTGCCCCACCATGCCCATGCTCCCTCCTCAACTTTCCATTTCATGTTGATGCTTAGGTCATGCCATTTATGTTTTATTGCTGACAAGGTCTGGGCATCTGGTCCTGCAGCATTCACAGTGGCCTGTACCTCCAGCCAGATCCATGCCTTCATCTCCACAGCAGTGGACTGTGCCAGGGCACTGAACAGCCTTGAATGGTTGGCACTGATCTCACTGACCATTGCAGCCACTTGTGGTCCAATGAAATTCGAGGACCTGGAATGTCAGGTTCTGCCATGGCCTCCAATGGCTTCTGGTCCTGCTGCCTCATGCTGTGCCTCACATGGTGAGTTGCTGTGTGCACCAGTGACTGTGGGTGCATTGATTTCCCCCATCCTGCATGTCTCTCCCCAGTGTCCCGCATTCAGTTCCATATCCATGTGGTGGGTGGTGCTCTTGCCCTTATAAGGTGGGATCAGGGGAGGAGTAGCAGTGCTGGGACTGTCCTCTTCCTCCTACACCTCCTGCTCTGCACTGTTTGTGGCTACACCCCTGCCTCTGTGTGTAGCACATATCACTTTATGCATGCCGTGCCTTCCTCTGAACATCTGCGTCATGCAGCTGCTCACTGTGCGCATGTGTGTTTTCTGCACGTTTCATGCCCATTCATGCTTAGGGTCCATTAACTTTAATAGTCTTAACACACAAACCTGGCTCTACTATTAGGGGGAAAGGTAAGTGTATAACCAGGAGAGGCACACTAAGCCGAAGCTTGATTCCAGGTGCGACCTGAGAGCACAAGGAAGTTAAGTGACTTGCTCAGGGTCACACAGTATGCAAGTGGGGGTTCTGGGATTCAAACCCAGGTCTTCAGGTTTGCAACTCAGAGCCTTAGACCATTATTACTCTAAGGCCTCACTGTATTCTTTTGTTTTTTTTATGTATTCTTAAAGGGAGATGCCATGCCATTCTAATCTTTCATCCTTCTGTTCTAAATGATACATTTTGTTCAGTAGTGATTTCTCATTGGTTGTCTCCATCCAGGTTTTGTCCTGGTTTAGAAAACTTAGTACTTTCTCCTATTCTTCAGGAGTAAAATGATATGTCAGATATGTGCCCTCTGGCCCTTACAGAAATTCCTAAAAGGGTTCTTGCCTACTGCTAGATGCCCCTGATCCTTGGCCTGTACTCATGGTTTTATACAGTGAATAATGAATGATATCTATAATGTGTGTATGGTGAAAATAGGGGGTTGGGGGTATGTGGGGATCCAGTGTTAGAAGATAGCTGTCTATGTGGGGATGCAAACTCACAATATACTGTGTTCATATAAGCCACTTGGCTAAAAGAGGTGGGCTACTGAACCTACTGTATGGGTTGTGTCCCCAAAAGTATCCAATTTCCTTCTGTGGTGGTTCAGGTTGCCTATATTTCAATAGTCTCTAAGAGTTTGGGTCATCCAAAAGAGGCAGTCCAAACTATAAATCAAGTAGGTTGGATGAACTCCATTCAAAACTCAAGTTTGTTCAAGCTAAAATGCTTTCATTTGTTTCTCAAGTTCACATCAGGTAACTAGGGTGACAGTTTTGTAACTGACATCACTTCCTCAGGCCCATACAGTGTTGTAGCTATATAAAATAAACAATCAAAAATCATTTTTTTACTACATCTTCAATTCATTATTTCCACATTTCTAACTTGTGATTTGCTCCCCAACCCTAGAGCAAGATGTGGGTGCTTTTACACCAAAACAGTCTATTTTCAATAAGGTACAGTCTTTCACAATCCACACAAATGTATTAAACAAGCCCTTAAAAGCCATAACACAGCACCAGCTGACTTTCTAATAGCAAATCTGTTCAATACAGCTATCCATTTACTCAAACAGCGTACCTGTTTAATCTCAGTTATCTATTTTCTGTATATTCAACATTCCCCTTTAAACATCTGAACCTGTCTGTGGATTTAAGACAATGAATTCATGGATTAAACTTTAAATTCTCCCATTCAATTTTCTCTGAAGTTAATTGCAATATCAGAATACTACTTCTTATCCTATATTATCTTTAAATTTCCATCCTGCTTTTTTTCTTTATGATCTCCTATGTTTTTGTCTCTTTATTTAATGTCTGCAGACAGAAAGGGCTTAAGTGTTTCTGTGTGTTAATGTTTACATATTGTTCTCACACACTTTAAAACTGCTCCATTTTACTTGCTCTTACATTAATACTTGTGTCTCCTTTCTTAAATGCCTCACTCTGTCTGGTGGTTCTGGATGTTCCTGTTTCATACTACTGTAACTTCATTGACCTATTAATTCCTCTGCCTCTGCCAGCCCTCATCAGCAGTTTTTGACTCTGTCTCTCTACCTCATGCCAAGTGGCTGAAAGTAGGCAGATTCCAACTAAGTCCACCAGAGATGGGAGTCCTAAGGCTTTCTGCCTAGTCTAGTATTATGTTATTGTGTTGTCCATCTCTGCAGCATACTTTAATCTGTGCATGCAAAGTTCTCTCTTTACAACCTGCACCAGCCTCCCACATAAAAGATACTCTAATCAAACTGCTTGCAAACAGCCAACCAAATGTAAATATTCCTTAAAAGACTGGATGATCCTGCACCTCATTACTGAACTCCAAAACCTTGGCATTTTTTATTTAGCATCAGCCTGGAAAAAGGAATTGTTCAACCTTATTGTGGCAGTAAAATCCTGACAAGAAGAAACAATAGCTCCCAATGACCTTACACCTTTGCCTTCTTATGATGCAACTGCAGAAATTAAGGACCTCATATTGCAACTCACATCTTGAATGTCAGATATCCAATCTCACCTTACAGCTCTCAAATCACATCTTCCAGCTCAATCTAACTCCGCATCCATAGCCGGTGCTGTTCCATTTTGCTCAACTGACTCCCAAGAAGATGATGCTCAGCCTTGTAATTCACCTCCTTCCAGCATTCCTCCCATCTACACAATACCACCTCTCCAAGCTCCAGGTACTTCTATTTACTCTTCTCCTCTACCAACATTAACCCCTGTGCACCTAATTCCTAGTCACCTCCACAAGGATATCATAGAAGGAAAGGATGTTAATTTAGTTTCTTTCTTCACTTTTTCCCATGACACTATTGAGAATCAGGTAGTTACTTGTGGTGGCATTTCAATTGTGCTCAAATCTAAGGCCACCAGGTTCATGAAGAAATGAACTAGTCCTATGTTTGTAACCACCTTTTGTCTTTATAGAGACATAGGTTGCTCCACCTTCCACCCCAAGCATGAAGCGTAGGACTCTTATCTTTACTTAGTAGTGGACCTCGGAGTTCATTATGAAGGCACCCAATTATATGTTTATCATTGTTCCTTTTCAGCAAAAGCAGCAGCCACTTTAGCTCACTTGAATATTAGGTACAATTGGGCTGTCCTCAATGGTTCCACAAAGCCATATTGACATGAAATTTGTCAATTGGCATTACAGTGATGGCACAATGCTGACAGCCGTCATTGTGCCATCAGTAGAAAATTTTTGAGGGGGGGCTCTGCCCCCCTCACCTCCTGTATTTTTAGATAATTAAGTCCAAAGTAAAACTGTTTCAGGAAGGGGGCAAAATCACTGGAGAAAGCAGTGTTGGAAATATCGCAGAACATTACAGAAAACTGCCAATTTGATCATTGTAATGGTCTTCAAGGTATTTCCGTCACTGTTTCAACGGTATACGGTCCTCGATAACTAACTATTTTGTCTCCATTTGGCTGTTCTACAAGTTCTTTCCTGCCAAATATGCAGTTTCTTCTCATGTTTTGCTTCTCTCTGTCCTGTGACTACTTCCAAATGCCTACTTCATCTTGCAGGACTTCTACATCAGCACCTGTATCCCCCTTTAAATATAATTTGCACTATTTCAAATCCTGGAGCTTTTCCATACCCTAACTTTGATAGACTTGGCTGTCCAACAAAATTTTTTTTCATAGTCAGCATATTTGTAATAATTTAAACTCTAAAGACTGCCCAGGCTGTCAATTCCATCATGTCAGGAGTTTCTGTGGGGATGTTCATTCTCATACTATATGTCTGAAAATGCCCCAGCCTAAGCAATGACAATTACAGCATCTGTCAACCAGTGTGAACATTCCAGCCCAGTCTCATGCATTGTCTTCCCGTCTGCATCAAGCCCTAGTGAACTTTCTCATATCTAGTTTGGATGAAGGTTTTCATACTGGTATTTGAGTCATTCCTCCATAATCCTTAATCTGCTAAAAATTATAATCTGCTATGCAAGAACCAGAAGACATCCAGCAACTATTGCAAAAGGAATTGCACAAAGGATTTCTTATAAGTCCTTTTGATTACCTGCCTTTTGCTTCATATAGAATCAGTCCTATCAGTATCACAACTAGAATGTATTCAGGAAAGAAAAGATTAATCATTGATCTATCAGCCCCTCCTTCCAAGTCTACACCCAGCATCAATTCCTTGATTCCCATGGAGGTCTATTCCATATCTTATGCATGGGTAGATGATGCCATTACCATCATCAAAGGATTTGGTCCAGGATCCTGGCTTGCCAAGTCCGATATAACTGATACCTTTAAGTTATTTATAATCCATCATTCCTTATGGCATCTTTGTGGGATTCAATGGGAGAACAGTTACTACTTTATTGTATGTTTTACATTCGACTGCAAAAGCAGTCCTAAAATGTTTGATTTATTTTCACAGACTCTATGCTGGCTTCTCCTAAACAATTGCCATTGTCCTGCAGTAATTCATCTATTGAATGACTTCCTCCTAATTGAACCACCCAACTATTCCCTGGCTACGAACATTTCTGCTGTTACAAATCTGTTTCAGCACGTAGGAGTCCCTTTATCCACTGAGAAAACTCTTGGGTCTGCTACATCTCTCAGATTTTTTGGTATTGACATAGACTTGATGCACATGAAAGTTCATCTGCCTTTGGATAAATTGTACAGAATCCAAGCCCTCATCAATTCATTCTTGAACTGCTTCTTCTGTACTAAAGAAGCAACGCAACGAATACAGTGGTGATAAAACAAAAATAAAGGCAGATCCTCATCCCACTCTATTATGCTGTTCATGCGGATACTGACTTGAATATCACTATGTCATAAATTTTCTATGCAATGCTTTCATGTACCTGGCTTTGTGTATCAAGCAGCTGATTTTCTGTCTCTCGTATCCAGTTTCAGGAGTTTCACTGAATCTGTCCATCAGCAGACCTCATCATGACTCCACCTCCTGGCTTGTCAGACCTCATCATGACTTGAGCCTCTATCACCGTGAAGCTGAAGCCCTTATGTGGTCTGTTTTATCACCTAATACCCGAACCACCTATTCCACTGCATGAAAGATATACACAACTTTCTGTTCTGACCAGCCAAGCCAATTAGCATTATTCTCAATCATCTTCATCCTTACATTCAAAACTTATTGCCATCAGGCTTTAAATCTTTTGTCCGGAACAATATGTCAAATATTTATCTGGAATTCAATAGTTTCTTGGACAAGTGAATCCATCCATGACCTCCAGCTTGTCAAATTCATCCATTAAACTACTATTACTTGGTATCAGCAGGACATCCATCAAGGAAGAACTGAAATGTCAACCTACAGTATAAAGGGACTAATATTCCACAAATTATTGGACATGTTGTGTTCAAAACCTTTTGAATTTTCAGCCAGTATAATGATATCATCTGCTATCTGTCTGTTTTTTTAGGTTTTCTTCGACCTGAAGAATTTTCAGTTTGATTATCTTCTTCTTCTTCCAAGTTCATTTCAGTTTCTAACCTTAAGAGACAAGCAGGCCACTACATTCTTCATTTACCAAAATCAAAGACCGATAGACCACACAAAGGAGTCCAAGTTTTATTTATTTATTTATTTATTTCAGTTTGGGATTAATACTTTTGAGTCAAGGACTCATTTTCAAAGGTTCCACATTAGTGTAGAACAAACATTACAAAAATACAAGGTTTACCAAAAAAAAAGAAAAACATTGAAGCATTCACACAGGCAGTAATAGTAAAATTTGAACTTATACATAGTTACCTACTATCTTTCCTTGCAATACCTGGTGTCCCATTCAGATCCTAGATAGACTCATCCAATATCATTCCAAATCCAAACCATCAAACCTTATTTAATCTACAACCAAACAAACTCATCTGACTACAAAGCTTTTCATAGATCATGTGAGGACTCTATTCCAAAGACTGGGACTAAATCCATTTTCATATTCAGGACACTCTTTCTGGATTGGCACTGCCTCCTCAGCATCTCGAAGCAATATCCCAGCTTGCATCATTAAAAAACTTGAAAGATGGACCTCATCATTTTTTTAAATTTACATTCCCAATCCAGAGCAAGAAATTAGACAAGCCTATAAGATGATCTCTTCCAAGTATGCCCAGAGAAAGGATGGTCAGCAGCCATGGCTTCTCAGAAGTTTCCCCCACAAGGATTTTTTCCTGTTCTGCATGTCGCTAACATACTCTCCATGAGTTGTTGGAGGTTATCATGTTTCTTCCACTTTTTGGGCCTTTTCATTCCCATAATCTGCTCAGCCCCTCTAATGAGTGTGGGGATGAGAAGGGCCAAAAATCATTCACAGTAAGTCACACAATCACTACATTTATTCCTCATGCATTGAAGCCTGAAAAATTTGTTCTGCTCAGCCTAATTAAAGATGTTTTTTTTTTTATTTGTAACTTAGTTTTCGATAAGTTTTTTTTTCTGGAAATTTGTATCTCAGACAACAATGGATATAGGCTGCCTCACATATCCCCATGTACAGTACTGCACATGGATGACTATACTCTTTACTTCTAGAGACTCATCCTTGAGCTGGAATTGTTACTACATTATGACTTTGATAATGATCTACACTGGTGCCATTCAAACCATCTCTCTCTCTCTCTCTCTCTCTCTCTCTCTGTCTGCCTATTGCTACAAAGACTGTTTCCAAGTCTTTTGGCACTAAGCAGAGGCTATCTTGGTTTCAAGCAAAGCCTGTCTTCATGATGCATGATAGTGCCCCACATGAAGAAGCATACTTCTTGAGGTACCTTGGTATGTGTCTGGATAAAAATATGGTGCCTAATTCTCAAACTGGCCCTATGATCAGTGCAAGCTGTGCCAAACAGCAGCTTGTGCTAATGGCTGGTGCACCAGGAACCCTGCATCTGATTCCCATATGGTAGGGGTCTCAATGCCAACCACCCACAGGTTGGGGAAGCCACTCTCATGCACCACACAAATGGCACATGGAAGGAGTTTGGCAGAGGCTGTGGCATGCAGGCACTGAATGCCCATCCCACAGCAGACCCACTGCACACCACAGGGATGGGCTGGAGTCATGGGAATCAGACATGGGCAGTATTGCCAGAGTGGGGACAGGTGGCAGATGGGGAAGGGGTACAGTGCTGTGCCCAGGATACATGCAGAGATGCTGACAGGTATGCCTGGTGCAGATCATGTAGACAGGTAACTCACATGTCAGGGACTGGGTGCCAATGGTATACCAGCCAAACAGTGAAATGTAAATGGCAAAATCCCTCACAGCAACATTCTCGACAGGTTTTGAGATTGTTCCTGTGAGGGACCCAAGGGTGAAATTTCACCCTTTCACTGTCTTTCACCCCCTCCAATCAAAACAACTCTGGGTGAGCAATTTTTAGAAGAGGATGTGTGGGGAGTGCAGCCTCCCCCACAGGTGGGCTTTGGGGAGCACAGCCCTCCTGATAGAAAACACACAACGTCTGACAGGCAATATTTTGCTTATTGACATTGGGGATCTCGCCATCCCAAACTTTGACAACACTGTTGTCAATTTAGCATGGTAAAACTGGTGCCAACATCCATCTGGTTCAGTTGGTAGCTAGCTGCACATCTCCAGTCCACTGCCATGTACATTTCACAGATGCCCACTAGTCTGAGCACTAGGAAGCCAATGCTCCCACCCAGCACTGTCTGCCAGAGTGGTGCAAGGGCCATTAGACCACCTGTTGGTTGGTCTAAGTCCTGGTGGGTCTGGCTGACTTTCAGAATTCTGATTTTGTGGATGGTGCAGCTTGTGTCTGCTGCAAGTCTCGCACTGCCCTGGTGCACCCCTGTCCTTGGTACAGGCCTTGCACACTGTTGACTGGTGCACTGGGTCCCTAGTTTACCACAGCTGGTGTTTCAGAATCTGGAACTCTGCAAGGTTTGATACAAGGTGTCCTTGAGTCAATTCTGTTTGATGCAGGCACCTTGCATCAAATTTGGGGTTTTGAGAATCAGGACAATGATTTATTTATGTTTCTAATCTATGTAAATGTTCTTCCAAATCATAGTTGGTACTTGGACATAAATCTATACATAGATGATACTGTACTGTGCTGCTGGCAAAAGAAGACAATTTAGTCTACATGGAATCAAACTATAAAAAAAAAACACTGGGGGCCTGATTCTCAAACCAGCCCTAAGCTCAATGCAAGCTGTGCCAAACAGCAGCTTGAGCAAACTGCCAGTGTGCCAGGGACCCTGCATATGATTCCCATATGTGAGAGGTGCTGGCACCAAACACCCACCGTTTATGCAGCTGCTGCTGTGCACCCCACAAATGGCACACAAGAGGTGTTTGGCAGAGTGTACTGCATGCAGGCATTTGTCTGTAGTGAAACAGAGTGAACATGGAGCATGGGTACTGCTTGGAACCTGTCACAGCTAAGTGATCAGAAAAAAACAGTAATCAAAAGGAGTGATGACACTGAAACAGATTGTAGGCAGCAGCATTAGTCAATAAACATACCTAGGGCAATAGAATGGTGATATCACATGTGCTGGGAAAAGAATGCATCCTTTAAAGTGATGTTAATTTACCTGTTTGTGAACTGTTCCCATGGCCATTACATTTTCTATTATTCCAGTATACTTATGCAGCCTTTTCCCACTTGTCCAGGCACCAGCCATACCCATGCTCCCGCCAGTACCAACTGCAGGAGTGGTGCAAGGACTGTTAGACCAGCTGTGTATCTGAAGTTCTTTGGGTGCCCCAAGAGAAAGGCAACCAGAACTTTCTGTTTAAATTTTAGAGTCAGGGCCTAACTACCATAAAATAGATACAGTAATAGCTATGGAGAAGTGGACACAAGTTTTATATACCAAAGATTTGGTGTGCACTTACCCCAAAGATTGGAAAAATCCCAATCATAGCTGGATTTACAAATGCTTGGAATTTACAAGTTACTGAAAACTGTCAGTGTTTTTATGGTTGTTTATATTGTACAGTTGCACCTGTTTTATATCAACTGAATGTGTACTTGTATTACAGTTTATGTCATAAGTCATGTGTTTTCTTCTTGTGTGAATGAACCCTTTAAACTTTTAACATGGGACAATTTTGTAAATAGGGCTATCATGGCCTGAACAGTTATTTCCTATGTAAATATAAACGTATAAGGTGTTTGCTACTTATCCATATCAATATTATCAGCACCAAACTCTGCCCCAAGCTAGACACACTGTAACGCAGTAATACCTGATTCCTTCTCCAGTCAGCAGCAAGCTCATCCTTAAGATTATCTTGCCACTGTTCAACTATAGTACATTGTTTACAGTTCTGCCTCCAAAACTACCCAAGCCAGACTTGAACCCCTTTTTAACTCCTTTTGTGCACTGCTCTAGATGCCCCATTGCTTGCCCATCACTGCTCCGTTTACCTCAACCTAACTGTCTCATAAAGTCATGGCATCATCGCCATTTCTTCTACTTTCAAGAAAAATACTAGTTCTCTACCTTCCCTCCTACATATTTGCTCTCCTCACCCTTTATTTCCATCCTCCCATCCCTCCACTTCTCCAATGCCTGCACTTTCTTGATCTCTTGCTGCAAAACCTCTGTCAGTTAGTCTGACTTCTCTTTCTATATCCCCAAACCTGTAAAGCAGCAAACCCCACCCAATACATCTCTCCTTATCTGTCCTCTCCCTCAAATCTCTTTTAAATGCTCTTTGTGTCCCCTACTGTTCTTGCAGCACACTTTATCTTGAATCTGCTCCCTCTGGATCCCCTTCCCTTACATCTTCTGATGTCCCATCCTTACCACTCCGCTTTTTGTTTTCTCTTCTTTCTTTTGCCCTCTCTCATCAGAGTTCCCCCAGGTCTATGTCTTTTTGCCACCAGATTTTCCCTGCCTCCCTTGACTTCCACTGTCATTGTCACTTAGGATCATGGATGTCTTTTAGACTTATTTGTTTTACATTTTGCCAAGCATTTCATGTCTGCTCTTACTACGGTTCATACTACAGTGTGGAGAAGAGTAAGGAGGCTGAAACCCATTATTGCTCTTATACTAAGCCAGAGAATAATAGGATAAGTTATACCCAGAACTGATTATGCTATCAAGCCGATATTTGAAGTGCTCTTAGTTTCACTGATCACAACATCCAGAGGGAGATTGTTCCAGGGGCTGATTGTACTAAGAGAGAAGAAATATTTTCTGCAGGTATGTTTAAATGGTTTCGCACATGTTGCAAAGAGTGTCCTCTAATATCATGCACATAAGTTTTAAAATCAAGTCCTAATTCTGACATAAGGTTGAAATCTTGAATAACATCAAAAAGAAACATGAGGTTGCCTCTAAGGAGACGAGTAGATAATGACATAAGGTTTAAAGATGTCAATCTGTTTTTGTAGGATATTGAGTATGGGCCAGAAATGTGTTTAGTAAACCTCCTTTGTATTTTTTTCAAGGAGTGGCAGTCCGATTTCTTATATGGGCACCAAAGCTGGGATGCGTACTCCAGGTGTGGCCTGGCAATTGCCCTAAAGCAAGGGTCAGTACCTTACAGTCCCAAGACTTAATACTGTGAAGAATGGACCACACACCTCTATTTGCTTTACTAATTACACCTTGTAGGTGTTTGTTTTGAGAAAGATTGTGGGAGATGATAATTCCAAGGTCCCTCTCATCTGAGATTGTACACAGTTTTGAACCTGAAAACGTATGGGGTGATATAAATTCATAGGATCCAAATGCATCACTTTACATTTGGATGTATTTAGTTTCATCCACTAAGTATTAACCCACTCTGAAATTATATTGAGGTCTTGTTGGGTAATAGCAGTTTGAGCTGCATTGATACACAAGCCCCCAATTTTCAGATTTTCAGCATATTTAGTAGTTAAAGAAGTGCAGTTTTTTTGTTAGATCAGCTGTAAATGCTTGAAAGAGGCAGGGTCCCAGGACAGAGCCCTGGGGAACCCCACTCAGTACTTTGCCCACATCAAATCAGGTCCCATTAATGATTACTCTTTGGGTTCTATTCTGTAACCAATTACAAATCCAGTTTATTATATAAATATTGGTGTTAAATTTCTGAAGTTAGTTAATGAGGGCCCAATGTGGCATGACATCAAATGCCTTACTGAAATGGATAAATATGATGTCACAGGGTGTCCGAATGTCCAGAAGTGTGCTTATGTGTTCGTAGAAGCATAGCAGGTTAATTAAGCAGCTTCTACCATTCTTAAAGCTGTGTTGTTCTGTGTCATAGTTATCAACTACTGGGGATATGATGTATTTAAGGAGTCTCTCTAGAAGTTTACAAACAGAAGAGGTCAAACTAATGGGTCTGTAATTCTCCCAGTTATGTTTTGGACCTTTTTTATGAATAGGGACAACCATTGCCTCTTTCCAGCCTTCAGGGATGAAATTATCAGCCAAAAAACATTTGAAGAGATGTTTTAAGGGGAAGGCAAGAATATCAGCAAGCAGGAATAATAAGTGTCTGACCAAATTTTCTGGACATGGGCAATATTTTCCCTGTAGTGTCAGCAACTTTTTTCTGACTGTCTCTTCTGTGAATGTAATAAGAGGGTTCTTAACCTGATTGGTGGGGGGGAGTTATATTTTGATTAGAAGATGAAAAGATATTACATAATTCCTTATTAAATAGGTCTGCCATAGTTTTGGGTTTGTGTACCAACCCCGTTGTTCATACTTAAGGGTCCAACCTGACATGATGTTTTTATTAAAGAATTAAAATAGGAGTAAAACTTTTTACTGTTTGTTTTATTAGCAGTACAAGCTAGGTTATATTCCCATCTTGACCTGGCCTTATTAATTCTTAATTTGCATTTTGTTTTTGCTCTTGATCCTAAAGAAGGCCTAGTTTTAGTACTTTCTTTGAACTGCCAACATTTTTTTATACAGCCAACATGAAAAAAGGCTATTCTGAGTATGATGGTGCTCTCAGCAAAGGAGGCTCAACTGCAGATAAAGTCAAGGCAGCCAAAAAGAGCTCATCAAACAATAACCACAAGTTGATACAAAGTTTTAAAATATACAGTACTTTTTTTAGTAATAAAGCATATACAAAACACATCATAGTGATGCCCTCCTGGAGACAACTAATAAATTGTACTCTATGTTATGGATTATTGCCCTAGCTGGACAACACTTACAGTACATAATATTCAGCTAAAGTAATAGGCTTCAGTACTGTAAAACATGCATGTACAATAACCTAATGTCCAGTGGCTGTAAGGACAGCTTAAGTGAAAACATTGTCTTCACTGTTGTTGCACTTTTATTACTAACACAGTATATTTTTAAGCTTCAGACCAACATGCTGTTAACTTTTTTTTGTTGGGATCCTGAACATCTTAATTACTATGTACAGTATGGTGCATTATTGTTTTAGTCATGTAATTATGCATATGATATGTTTTCTGTTACTACAAATTATTATAATATTTAGGTATTTTGTATTTGACTCCCATCTTGTTCTTCTCCCCATGGGTTGTATCTGGAAAGGAGCCTTGGCTTAGTGTACATAACCAAGTCACCAAGTTTTAAATCAGTAATTAAAGGTCTGGGGCCCTATACAAGTCATAAATGGGTACCTCAAAGTGGTTGCAAGGATTACAGTCAATCTGGTTTGCATCACAATGATGCCAATTCAGTTCTGGAGGCACTGGTCCTGCAGGATTCTCTGTGGTTCACTTCACACACAGAAGTTGCAGGGGTTGGGGATTGCCTATCTATTTTAAATCCAACCTGAACTTCTCTGTGCACCTAGTGGGTTCATCTTCATCATTTGAATGCATGGCCACACATGGGCATCTAGGTACAGGTTGCAGACTCCTTCTTATGTTCTAGCCTCTGGGACATGAGCAGGAATTTTTGCAGGAAGTTACAGACATCACTGCCAACAGGGTATTGTCCAGGTGATTGATTCTGGGTGATCTCAATGCCTGGATCTATGATGAACTCTTGCATTTTGGTCAAGCTTGCCTCCAGTTGATGGAACTGCTGGGCCTTTTATAAGTGGTTACATCTGTGACCTATTAACATGGTCACATCTTGAACCTAGTATTCTCACTGGGGCTCAAGGTTGCGAACCTCAAGATTGATCTGGTCATTTGGTCAGATCATTGCATGGTAAAGTTCTCATTCAGGGCCTCCCAATAGTCCAACCCCTGTGGAGATGGTCCACTACTGACCTTAAAAGAGGTTGACTCCAGTTGAACTCCAGGCAGTAATGGACCTCTCTGGTGTGATGGTTGCTTGTGAGTTAGGATTGGAAAAGATGATGGTGGCTTATAACAACTAGTGGTGGGTGAAGTGGCCAAAATTTGCTCCGTAAAGTGATTCGTGGAGTAACGCAGAATCCATGAAGTACTCCGCAACGTGAAGTGGAGTACTTTGCGTCATAATGGGGAACGTGAAGTCCATTGGAAACAATGGTTTTGCATTATTCTGCCTTCCCCAAACCACTTCTCCACCATTTTTAAGGTGAAGTACATTGAAATCAATGTAATTCTCCTCACTTCGCCTTGTTTTTGAGCTCCAAAGGTGAATTTTGCAGTGCTTTATGGGATCGCAGGTCACATGGGCTCAAGGCTGTTCTGCACAGCCTGGGTCCTGTGTAGTGTGTGTGTGTGTAGTGGAAGATGGAGACAGTTTCCTCTCAGAGCTCTGCAATTCAAATCCTCTAAAAGCTGTTAAAAAAGTATTTTTGAGATATTTTTTTTGCTCACAATTTAGTACATCGATTATAGGAAACCCTCCTTTGCTCATATCATTAAATGTTTATTGTCTGTGTGTGGATTTTTAATGTTAATCTAGAACAGTCAGTCTGCGTACTGTGAAACGTGTTTTTGGGGATGGGTGTAACTGTGGTGTAGGTAGATTAACTGGGAGAAAAAGACAGTCTTTCTGTTTTGGTTATATTTTTCTTTTATAACTGTGTTAATGTACACACACTAATATTTTCAGTAATTCTTGACTTTTTTTGCTGATTGTTGTGGTGCAGCAGTGTATAATTTCAGTTTGTTTAGAACATTTGGTTATATTACTAAAGGTTTTCAATTTGCTATGCATTACTTGTAGTGTGTGTGAGTGTTGTGTGCGATGCACGCCATTAAATCAGACACCTTTTATTGTGCCACAGAGTAATTGCAGCAGTGTGAACCTGCTATCTACCACACCTGCATGAATGTTTTATATTACTTTGTGGTATCTTTACTGATAGTGGACTATTACTGCCATGCACTACACCCCAACCGGCAAAAGGTATTCTTTTCTAGATTTGGATTTGTGACTTGTGAGCACTGGTTAAGTGTTGTTGTTGTGCCTTTGCATCTGCATCTCTTGAGTGTGCAGCACAATCTTAATCTGTCTGTGTGTTTGTAGTACACCATTAATTCTGGGAAACTTTGCATTTCTTGTTATGCTCTCATTTCACTTTGTCAGCACTGGGAAATTTTCTGGACACAAGACAGTAGCATTTTGGGGATGCAAATTAATGCTGGTGACTCTGTGTAACCACTGCGCACATGACAGAGTGTGCCATTAATTCTGGGAGACTTTGCATTTCTTGTTATACTCTCATTTCACTTCACCAGCCCTGGGGAATTTTATGGACACAGGACAGTAGCATTTTGGGAATGCACATTATTTCTGATGACTTTGTGTGTGATTATGGCAAGCATGATGTCTGAGCACACCATAAATGTTTGAAGACTTTGCATTTCTTCTGCTCTCATTACACTTTGTCAGCACTGGGGAGTTTTGTGGACACAAGACATGAGCATTTTGGGGATGCACATTCATTCTGGTGACTGTGTGTGTGAAGGGCTGCCAATATTGTTGCCACTTTGTCTTACTCCGCGTTAAGGTGGAACGACAACGCAAAGTAATAATTACAAGGTGAAGTGAGCCTTTTGCATTGACCACTTCACATAGCAGAGTGACAAGTGAAGTGCCTACTTTGCCGGCACTTCACCAGCGGAATTTAAATTCGCTGCATCTCTAATAACAAGGGTATCACCATAGCTCTTGATTCTGTTGCACCAGTACATATACAACTCAGGACTTCATTCTAACCTGAGATGGTTTGATGGGGAGCTTAGGGAGATAAAGACCATGTGTTGGAGGTTGGAGCATTGTTGGTGGAAGTCCAGGACAGATATGGACAGGCAGGCTTTGAGCACTCATTATGGTGTGTATCAGATGGCAGTCTCCTGTAAGAAAACAGTATTTCTGTCTAGGGAGATTGCTACAGGGAGAAGCAGAACATCTCAGCTCTTTTCGACTATGGACAAGTTACTTATCCTACCTGTCTACGACCAACAGGGACAGTTTCATCTGCCAGGTGCAAGAGTTCACGCAGTTCTTCTCTGAGAGAGTGCCTTTAGTAAGGTCTCAGATTATCCCAACTGGTCTGTTGTGACTCAGCAGAGGGGAGCTTGTTGTCAATAAGAAAATGTCTCCTGGTTGGGGTGAGATCAGGCTGTGGGGGTTGGAAGAGGTTTGTGACTAGGGACGGGCGGGTTGGCTGTGACTTGGTTCTGACTCCTACTCTGATTTATTTCCAGAAGGTTCTGATTTACTCTGATTTACTTTGATTTACTCTGATGAATTGTGCACCTATTTTTGGTTTATTTGAGTATGAAAAATGCTTCAGTACTATTCTTTTAGATCCCTCTGTTAAAAAAATAACTTTAAAAAAAATGAGTTTGTATTTTCATGCTGTTTCAAGGTCAGCAAGCAGCCAACAGCAATACAAAATGAAATTACTGTTGTTATTGCCAATCCTGTTTGTCAGCCACCACATGACATTCGTAGAAAACAGAGGTTGGATTCATAAAACTCTTGAAAATCCTGCAGCTAAGGGAAAAACTCAGCACGAGTTAGCTTCCACTTGTGGAACCTCAGCTGTGTTATTCTGAAAAGTGGAGCAGATTTACATCCCCTTCCACAATTTACAACAGATTGCAGGTGGTGTTGCCTGGAAATCCATGCAGCTGTGGAAAAAGATTATGGCCTTTGGGACCAGCCTTAACATATTCCATAGCTACTGTGGATGTGAATAGCAATCTCTGCAACTGAGGAGATTTTGGTCCACAGCTGAAGTTGCCGTGTGGGACATACTCCCAAAAATATTTTTGAATCCAACCCAGTGTATGCAGCTCATTTGGCACTTTGCAGTGAAAGGAGACAGTGTGACAAACATTAGAAAGAGAGAGAGACCAATGACTTCAACAGCAGAAAGACAACAGTGAACTGCAGGCCTTAACTGAGTATGGTATGCTTTTTAGTGGGAGACAGGCAGCATAAGCAGGATAGATGATTGTGCCCCAGCCATCCCTGCTGCCCTTTTGAACTGAGATATAATTTTTTTTTATTTGTAATTATTTTGCTTTTCTACTTAGTGTCATAACAAGCATCATGGGCCACAAACTATTCCACACAATCCTGAATGATTGGCCAATTATTTTTTTATCATTTGTGTTTTCTAACTTACTTTTTATCTGGTTGTTCTTGCACCCCCCCCCCCAGCATTGTAATTTTTGGATATATCATACAAGCTTTCACAAGTGATAACTACAGTCAATCATGGTATTATTTTTGTTTTAACAGAGCTGTTTGGCCCAAACCATCACCTACTCCGAGTCCTGCTGAGAGACCCACCTGCCAGTCCCCAGCCTTGTCACTGCTCCCCCTATCAAGCTGGCAGGGCTCAACACAATGCGGGACCCAAAGACTGTGGAGGCCCACGCTCATTGCAGCCATGCACAGTCAACCATGGTACAAAAATTATTTTTTTTGTTTTGTTTTTTATAGATTTGTTTGGCCCTAACTAACACCTACTCCTGCCATAAGGCCCACCTACCAGTCCCCAGCTCCATCATTATCCCCTTCAAGCCAGCTTGGATCCAAAATAGTGCAGGACCCAAAGACTGTAGGGGCCCTCACTCATGGTGGTCATGCACAGTCACAGTCAAGTATGGTATAAAAATACCATTTTTTTTATAGAACTGTTTGGCCCTGACCACCACCTGCTCCTGCCATGAAGCCCACCTGCCAGTCCCCAGCCCCACTGCTGCCCCCGCCTTTGTCATCAACCCAGCAGGGATCCCATGGTGTGGGACCTGATAATGGCAGGGGCCGGCAAGCATGGTAGCCATGCTTGCATATAGATTTTTCCTTTGTGTTGCCCTCTTAGTCCCACCCTCCACCCCAGAAGTCCAGCAGTTCACTGCTTGGAATACACAAATTACACTCCACCTGGGTTCTCAAATTTAATGTAAAATAACACATACAACAATACATATGATGTAATATACACTGTAACCTCACAAAAATGATTTTTTTTTATTTGATCTTTCTGTTATGGTTGCTGAACTTTGTATTCTGAATTCAAAGAAATATATCATTACATTAAATAATATCATCACCATCATCTTCAAAAACCACCAAGGAAGCACCCTTATTAGGAAAAAGCTGTTGCAGCCATTCGTCATCATCACTTTTATGTTCCTGCCACTGTTCACTGAACTAGTAAGAGAATTAGTTGACACTTACTTTTAGGAAGGTAAAGTGCTGTACATTTTCAGGAGTAAGCTTTGTGCAGCTATCAGAGACAACGTTTCCAGTTGTGCTAAATATACAATCACAGTAAACCCTAATGTGAGGGCAACTAAGAAGCTTAATAGCAAAGGCACATAGTGAAGGCCAGATATTTTATTTTCCAGCCAGTACTCAAAAGGGTCATCAGTAATAATTATGAGTGGTTCTTGTAAATAGGCATCCTCAATATTAGACAAAGACAAAGAAGGTGGCTCCATGACAGACACATCTGAATTATCAGTTTCCATGAGTTTTGGCCAAAAGGTTTGTGAGTCATCTGTGTGCTTTTCAGAATTACATGCCTTTCTCAATGGTCATGAAAGAGGGCTTTGTGCAGGACTACCCAATGTTGATGGAGCACATGGTGGCAATAAGTGGAAATTATTGCTGTCACCATCAATAGATGTTGCATCATCAGGTGCAGAACTGACATCATGTGATTCACTTGTATTGTCAAATATAGTTCCTTCCTTTTCCTGTGCAATTGCGTAAATCTGCATGTTTTTATATTTGAGATAAGAATCACCAAGATCTGAAGGAGGCAGCTGTTGCAACCTAAACCAAGGATCAAGAAGAGTAGAAAGAAGACATTTTTTCCGTCATGACATTGTAAAATCTTCTGCAAATTTGGAATTGCTCTATCAGTCAGTCCATAAGGGATACACCAGATTTGTCTCCTTTTTGGTCAAAACCTCTATGCAGCCTCCTTAGTTCCTTGTTCAATAAATTTATGATGAGAATAACCTGGCTTACATTACCATTTTCTTTGCTAATCTGTCGAGTTGCTTCCTCAAATGGAGTGAAGAGAAATGTAAGATACTCCATAAAGCCCTACTGAAATGAATTCAGCACAACACCATCTGCTATGTTGTGCTCCATGGTATATTCATAGACTGCCTTCTTTTGTGTGAAAGTCTCTCATACATGTAAAACATTGAATTCCATCTTGTCAGAACATCTTGTTTTAGTTGGTGTACCAGCAAGCCGTTATTGTTCTAGAGATCAGCCAAGATACCACATGAATTTACAGAGTGGCTAAAATGGCCACAGATTTTCTTTGCAGCTCGCACTAGTGTTACTATACTGTTGCCACTAAAAAGAAAAGCTCATACTAATAGATTTAATGAGTGTGAAATGCACAGAATGTGAGTAATGCCAACAATGCACTATCAATATTGGCACCAATGTCTGAAACCACAAATTTAACCACTTAGAAATTTTGTTGCACAATTCTTCAAAAAAATATTGTCAATAGTGTGATGCTTACCAAACATGCGAATGCAAAGACCTGCCATTCTTTGTCTTCCTTCCTGTACACTGCTGTTTGTGGTGGTGTGTGGAGACAATCATGATACCCAATGTGCTATGATGCCCATATAATCAGGATCTGAGGACCCATCCATTTGTTTGTGGTCAGGTGCAGAGAATCACATTCACTCTCTTGAAGTGCCAGTTTTGTTTTTTATCATTGAATACTTTCTCACTTGCAGCCACAGTTCTGCCAATCTCCAGCCACCGCTCATCCACCGTCGACCCAGAAGCTGTCGTGCCCAGCTGGCATAGGTAGCTACACTGTTGAGAGGGGCACTCCCTAAGCCCCCATGCCTGGTGAGGATCCACTACTGGTGCATGGCCTCCAGGCATCTTTGGACCGGTGAACTGTGGCCATCAAGCTGCCATGGACTTGTGCTGCATTTTCCTTGTTCTTCCCCATTGGGGGCACAGACATGTGATGATGTCAATGCACTAGCATGCAGACATCTGCCATGCTCCCCCCCTATTTTGGCACCTGCACCTCTGCAGTACCTCTGGGCATCCCCAGGGACCACCAGAGTGTGGTGTGCAACCACCCCATTTCCCCCAGACTAGGAGAGCTGTCTTCAGACACTCAATCCTAGTCTGCCCATGCTTAACCCTGACAGCTTGGGCTAGTTCCCAAACCTGGGTCACCAGCGTGGAGCACCTCAGCCCTCAGTGCCACCAGGCTGGCTTATTGAAGTGCCAATTTTATTTTACTTTGCATACCTTCGTACATTTTTGGAGCAGCAATAGTGGCAAAATATTTATGGATTGATATGTTGCAATGTGGAGCAAAATGTTTTAAAAGGGTTCTAAAACTGTTATTCTCCACCACAGAAAATGGTTGCAGGTCCTTGGCAATAAATTCAGCTATTAACTGATTAGTTTTTAATGTGACTTCATGTGATCTACAGTAGGCAGTTTTCTGTTCAAGCATTGCAGTAATGGTCTGTTGTTTAGTTCATGCAGGGGGCGAAAACCATGGGATTGCAGTGGTGAAGCTGTAGGTTGTCCAAATACTTTTTTTCAGTCAAGTTGAATTTGTTTTTTTTCTGCCCTGTCTCTCAGTATCTTCACCATCACTATTGTCTGCAGGATATTTTTATCACAGATATTTTTTGCTTGCTCGGGACTGCTGCCCAGCTGAATGGTTGGATGTGCTCTTTGCAAATGCCTTTTTAGTGATGTTGTCCTGAACTGGCCCCTCAATTTCCCTTTGCTTACTTCCCAATGACAAAAGGTGCAGACAGAAAAACATTCATATTTGGGACTTAAGGTATATAAAAATAGTTCCACACAACTAAGGTGGAATGTTTTGTCATCATGCCAGGAACTGCTGCAATTCTGGTAGCAGTTGTTTCTGACCCTGATTCATGCACACGGTGGCTGTCCCCAGAAGGGCTACCATGATTATTGATTTTTTCCAACTACTGACTGTGGCTAGTGGTAGTACTTGCAGTATGTGTTTTTTTCTTTTTGGGTGCGGGAACCCAGGTGGCATCCTCTACCTCATTGATATCACATTCTGATTCATCACCCTTGGAAGAGCATAACTGTGATATATTGTGATCGTGTTCTTGTACATTTACTAGCTCTCCTTCATCAGAGACACTGCTTTCTGATGAATGAGCCCAATATGCATGAGTGGTATATCATGGACTGCCATGTCTAGTGGTATTAAATAGAGCCTTTTCCTTAATTATTGACTCCCTTGGTCTAAATGTTCTGGCTGCCTGTTTTTGTGGTTTACTTTTATCTGATTTTTCTGGCAATGCCCACAGTACTGCATTACTTTGATCAGAGGACTCACCAACACTCTTTTCTTTTTCTGGTTGTTCTGGTTGTGTTGCTTCATTGTTACCAATTGTAATAATTATATATTCAGCAGTGAATTTCCATTTTTTTCTGAATTTGTTTTCAGGAAACATTTTTATTGTTACATGTATCAATTTCAATTATACTGCTGCTGTTGGTCATATGTTCCATTTCCATAACAGACCCTGATTCTGAATCCATTTTTGGGGGTCCAATTTAATTACTTAATTAGTAGTATTAGTTCAGATGCTGAGATGGGTGACAGAGTCTGAGACAAGACAACCCCCTTGCAAAATTCCTGCAGGAATGGTTCTATCTGCACACCTAAATAAAGGCCGGTACACCATCTTCATTATTCTGGCCTTTATTCTTAAACATTTGTTCTCAGTTCAAAAAAGTGTATACCACTTTGTTTTCAACAAATAAACATTCATGTCCTTCTTTGTGGTAAAGAATACTTTCAGGCAAAGTCAATTCATACAGTACCAAATTCTATGTTTCCAGTCTCCTCGCTGGTTTTTCATGGCTCAATTGCCTAATCCATTGTTCCAGCAAATGATTCAAGGACAGGACACCTTCCCTTCCCTCGTGTCTCCATCTTCCATGGAATCTGACTATTTTTAAGTTCTATTCTATACTCATGTTTCTGTTGGTGAAAGCTATAAGCAATCCTTGCTTTTTGCAAAAAGCCAGTAGCCAGATTCACTCATCCACACCCATGCCACTTTCTTTTGCCTTGCTATGCAGTTTTTTTTTTATTCAAAAGGGCCGCCGATCTCCACTAATGTGCTTATGCTTCTGGGCTGCAATGCCTCATCATCAGAGCTGTTTATGGGTCACATTGCCTTTATAAATGCATCATGTCTCTGTGGCAACAATAAACATTAGCTGTCCTTAACAGCACTTTAAACATTTTTTTTAAATATTTTTTCCCCATTTTTACTCACTTTTTCTCACTATGCTTGAGTGGGTTTAGAGGTGTCTGCATATCTTCGCGAGTGTTTCCAAGTGTCTGCTATCATCTCTATATTTAAAGTGCAAGTGCTCCTTTATAGATACATGCTTATGCTGCCATTAATGGCTCCCGCTCCTAATTCTCACTATTGTGAAGGTGCTTCATTGTGCTGTTAAACATGCAGGGTACATTAAAGGCACCCGCTTGTAATGCTCACCATCAGATAAGTGCTTTGCTGCATAAGGCACTATATGACCTAGTAGTTGTTCTGTCACAGAGATGGGTAATGCAGAGGCTGACATGTGACAACCCCCTCTCAACATGCATGCGGCACTATGACCTAGTAGTAGCTCAGTCACAGAGATGGGCAATGCAGAGTCTGAGACATGACACCCCACCTTCAAAATCTGTATGGAACTATGACCTAGTAATAGTTTAGGCACAGAGATGTGCAACACATAGTCTATGGCAGTATGACATAGTAGTAGTTCAGGTACAGAGATAAGAAACACAGAGTCTACAGCACTATGGCCTAGTAGTAGTTCAGGCAAAAAGAAGGGCAACACAGAGTCTATGGCATTATGACCTAGTAGTAGTTCAGGCATAGAGATGGGCAACACTGAGTCTGAGATGTGGGTGATACCCCACCTTAAAAATGTGTATGGCACAATAAGACTCCCCTCAAAATTAGTGAGTCACTATGACCTTCAGACAGAGTCCTCCTGTCCTGTCTGCTCCCCTTCTTAATATTTTTTTTTGTTTTACAAAAATATATATTTCAAAAAGGAAAAGAATTACTATGTCCTAATAATAGTTCAGGCACAGAGATGGGCAACACAGAGTCTGACACGTGGGTGACACCCCCTTCAAAATCTGTATGGCAACCCCCCTCTTAAAATTAGTGCAGCACTATGAGCTTCAGACAGAGTCCTCCTGTCCTATCTGACTCTGCTCCACTTCTTAATATTTTTTTTATAATTTTTTTTACAAAAAACACATTTTTCAAGAAGAAAAAAATATTAAGCTGTTGGGTGCTGTACACTACCTTTTTTTTTACTTTTTGTTTTCTTTATAAGAAAACAGACTGAAACTCTGCTATATTATTTGTTGTTGCTGGACAATTTCATGAGAACTCTACCTGCATCATGGCACCGTAGACTGCAAGGCATGCTTTTTGTAGTGCCCTAAAATCCCTTTTGTTTCCTTTACTTTTTCTAAAACTAAAAAAAGAAAATGTGTACACTCTGTTGTTGTCTGCTGTTGAATTAATTGGTCTCTCTCTATTTTCTCTCTTTTCTAACAAAATTTTTTTTTAGTACTCTGCTGCAACGTCTGCACCATGCTGTTGTCTGCTGTTGGATTCATCAACCTCTCCACTCTCCCTCTCTCTCCTCCTGCCTCTCTCTCTCTCTTTCTCACTAAGCAAAGACAATGAAAAACATTTTTTTCATTTTCGTTTTTTTTATTCTTTCTACACACACACTCACACACCTGTCTGCTTTCAATGCAAAGCCCCATTTGAGCTCGATACACAGTTTTCTACAGGATGTTCTGTGTTAGCTAACACCCATGATTGGCTAGAACAGAAGTTAATCATAGAACAAAGACCCTCATTGGTTGGCTCCCTTCAGTGTCCCACTATCATGAGTGTTTGCCTTTGTTGGTCATGTGACAGTCCAGGGACTTGGGAGTATTCATTAGAGATCAGGAAGAAAAAAAAAAACACATTTCTTTTTTTATTTCTGCACCTTGCACTGACCTTGATTCATGATTTGCATGAAGTACTGGTGGTAAAAGTGTTATTTCCAGACAGGTCCTCACTTCTGAACCGGGCCAACTCGGCAACTTGGTTTCGGCCACTAAAGGCTTGGTATTCCTGAACAGAGCCAAGTTGGCCCAGTCCAGGGAGGTTCATAAGTGTGGCAGAGTTGTTTCACCCATCCCTATTTGTGAGGTAATCTTGAAGTTGTGGCCAACTTCTTTTGAACTGGGCCCTGGTCCAACACATCTCCTAGTAGGCTGTGTGGGATCTTTAGGTCCAGTGTTCTCTGAGGTAGTCTGTTGCTCCTCTTGAATGGGTCATTCCCAAGCTTTTTGAAAGGGGTGCTGGTGATGCCACAACTGAAGAAACCATCTTTGGACCCAAATGGCTTATCACATTTTTGACCTGTCCATAAGCTTCCCTTTCTGTTAAAGGTTATTGAGAAGACAGTGGCACTACAGCTTGATGCACATTGTACAGCCTATACCATATGTGCACCTCTCTAGTCAGCATTTAGGTATAGGCACAGCATGGAGATCATGTTGATCAGGGTACAAAATGACCTCCTCAGGAGGAGGGACAGAAGGGAATGATCAGTTTGCATTTTACTTGCTCTCTCCTCACCATTTGACATTGTAGACCCCAGAATGTTGTTGGATCTCCTAAGAGGGTTCAGTGGACTTGCTGACATGGTCATCTGCTGGCTTGAGTCCTTCCTTGCAGGCAGGATGCAGAGGGTGGTGATGGGGAATTTCTCCTCACTTCTGAAGCCCCTGTTCTGTGTAGTTCCTCAGAGCTCATTCTGCTTAACCATGCTGTTCACAGTGTACATGCTGGTCATAGGCAAGATCATCAAATGCTACAGTCTGGGATTTCACTGTTATGTAGATGACAACCAGCTATAGTTATCACTTGCACCCATGTTGCCTGTAGTGGCTGAGGTATTAAATTTGTGCCTGGCTGAGATCCAGGACTGTATGTCCACTAGCTGGCTAATTCTCAACTTGTACAAGACAGAGGTACTGGAAACTGAGCTTGGTAATCAGCAGGGTACCAAGATTGAGGAGAGATGACTGGCCTGATAATTGGTTTCTCTCAGCTTGCAGCCTGTGCCAAGGTGAAGAATATAGGGGTCATTCTTGATGATAGATTGATACTTGAGGCTCCAGTGTTGTCAGTAATCTTGAGTTGCTTTTACAATCTCAGGACTTTTGTGTGGATTAACCCTTGCTGTTCCACAGACTGTTAAATCAGTCCAGAATTCCTATACATTCCAGTTCTGCTGGCAGCCTAAGGATTAACGCCTTGATCCTGCTGGAGTTGCTGCCATCACTAATACACATGTTTGTGACTTCCAGGCTTGACTACAGTAATGTTCTTTATCTCAGGATTAGTAGGGAGATCTTGCATTGCCTACACCTAGTGCAGATTGCAGTGGCCAGGTTATTGACAGGCCTTTCGAGGTCCTGTCATGTGACCCCAATTCTATGTGACCTGCATTGACTGCCAGTGAAGTGTAGAATCGTCTTCATGGTCGGTTTACTGACCTATAAAGCCCTCTATGAACTGGGCACTGGTTATCTGAGTAACCTTCTGACTCCCTACCGTACTTATTGCCATCTCCATTCCTCCATGGTGGGTCTCTTAACAGTTCTCAGGTGATCAAACCACTGATGTTTCCAGCCTGTCCCTGGGGAAGTTGCTCCCAAGATTCTTGAGTGAGGACCTCATTGTGGAGGCCTTCAAGAGGGGTCTGAAGTTTTATCTCTTTAGGGAGGCCTTTGGGATATAGTTAAGGGCAAGGCCCCTAGAATTCTGTGGCTGCAGAATTTTGTGCAGAACTTGCAATCTACCACAGAACTTCTGCTGTGCCGCAGAGTTCACTCTTCTTTGTGATTTTTTATTAATATTTCTGTTTATCCATAGAATCTAGCTCCTTCCCTCTTTTATATCCAAACCCCCTTATATCAGAATGTGATGTTATCATTGCTATAACATCACACATTAGCTAATGAAATGGCTGCATTCTGCAACAGAAATGATCAGTCACTTATCTACCACAGCTCACACTGCCAGAGACGGTGGCACAGCACATCAGACATGGTGATATTTGCTCAACCTGCACTACAGCCTAATACAATTTTCAGTCTTACATTATTGCACTAGGGCCAACTTAAACAAAACCTTGTCAATAGCACAGATCTGTTAAGTCCATGCCTCACTTTGTGCAAACTTATTTGTGCCATCTGAAATGAATAACTGGTAAAATGAATTTGACTGTCATTTTTAAGAAAAATAAAGCAAGTATGCCCAGAAAAGTGGAATATAATAATGTGTAGACCTGTTGAAAGAATAGACCTGTTAAATAATTGCACTGTATGCATTTTTGCCAGGCTTATTCATTACATATTGTCATTGGTTGATAGAATCACCTAAAAGATATGGAGAAATGTTGTGTGCAGGGACAGCTGTTGGGCAAGAGGGTAGCATGCTGTGTTTCCGTGCTGGTAACTCAGGTTCAGAGATTAGCTCTGGGAGCTAGCTGGGTAGCACACGGATTGGTGGAACACATCACTGCTCAGAGTCTGGGAAGGTATGGTGCAGAATTTTGTCACACAGTGGACACACTGTGAGCTGTATCTCACAATTGGTTCACTTGCGTGTCATGGCCTGATGGTGTTGTGTAGTGTGTCAGGGGAAGCAGGTTGACATGAAAAGTGAGTTTTGCAATAACTCCTCTATTCCGTTTATTCCATTTCCAATGGGACCTGTATGAATGAGGATGCAATTTCATGGAAATTAAAAAAAAAAATGCACACGCACACACACACATATATACAGTATCTCTGTCTCACTACATACACACACACACACACACACACACACACACACACACACACACTTGTATGTATATTACAGATTGCATATAAATATATAAGTGATACACAGTGGGAACCTCATGAGTGGTGTAGAAAGCACATACAAAGATATAAGCGATAGACAGTGGAGACCTCATTAGTGGGGTAGATAGCATGCACATAGAAATACTTTATTTATCACATAAGGTCCCCTCTGCATATATCATTTATGCAACAGTCTAGGACCTGAAGGGAGAGATATTTGTTTAGCCTTTTTAGGCATACAATTATTTCTATAAGTCTGTTATTTTTTGAACTAGTGTTACTGTGCTTTCCCCCATCCTGATTGCTATAATCACTGCCATGAAAGTGAAGTCAGGATGACAAGCTGACACTGTGTTGTGGTAGTTCATTGGTGCCACAGAACACACGAGTACAAACTGCCGTCGCAGAAGTTCTGCGGCAAATGGTAGTCTTGCCGCAGAACTTGGTCCCACTGTGCCGCAGAAAAGTAGGGGCCTTGGTTAAGGGCCTCCCCTACACTGGCTGCTATTCTGTACTATTTTATTTTATTTCTGTTATTTTTGCACTGTATTTATTAGTGATTTAATTTATTCTATTGTCATATGTAAACTGGATCCTGGCAAGCACATCAAGGACGGAAGTACAATATAAGCTTAAGTCAGTGTCAGTGGCTCAGTAGGTAGCACACTCACCTCTGAGGCCAGGAGATCAGAGGGCTTCAGTTCCCACATCTGGTACTTGGGTTAATATCCCAGTACTGACACTGTTGTGCAGCATGAGAGGGGCGCTGCACTTCTGAGATGCCGTCTTTCAGATGAGACATTAAACCGAGGTCCCATCTGCCTGGACTGGTGGTAGTTAAGGTGGATGTTAAAGATCCCATGGCACTTATCGAAAAGAGCAGGGAAATTTCCCCGGAGTCCTGGCCAAATTTCCCTCATTCACTAAAAATACCACCAACAGCTTAATCTGGTTCAAGGTCAGTTGCCATTCATCTGTATCCCCCTTCCCCAGGTCGTACCTGAAAATAGGCAGGATTTATCTAGTGCACTTACCCGGTCAACAAAAACTAAATAATAAATAATAAATAAAGCTTGTGTAATCTATGAAATATATGTGTTAATGCATATGGTTTTATTTTGCTTTATACCTTATTCTGCTCTTTGACCTATGTATAGTTCCCTGAGCCCCTGGGAATGGTCACTAAACAAATACAATTTTACTTACTTATTTGCTTGCTTACTAGTACTGTGTAGAACATTTCTATCCTGCAAACCTATGTGCTAGACACAAAAGGTGTCAGTAGTCTTTCACTGTGCTACCACACAAGTCATTACAGTAGCTTAAAGAAAGGGGCAAGGGGTAGTCAATTAATAAGGGCACCAGTGTGCATGGAGCCGCAGTGCCATTTGCAGTGGTTTGCCAGCACCATCATCCCTGGTTGCAAGGATCAGTGTCCCCTGTCATAGAAGAATTATTGCATGCAGTTATTCAATTGGTCACTGCCTTATGAGCCATTCCAGAGTGATAGGTTAGGTGATGCATAAGCTTGACCTGGGCTAGGAATAAGGATACACTGAACAACAGAAGACAAAACAAAATTATGGAACAACAGTACTTCAGTGCCACAAGACCACCAGTGAATACCTGCATGGAATGTGTGAAACATTTCACTTTAAACTGTCATTTCAATGAGTTAGTCTAGCAATTTTTTTAACATTTGCAAAGCACTGGTGACTCACATTCCATTGATTTTCAACTCTTAACTATCTCTAGAGCAACTGTTATGAAATGTTTTTTTTTCTAAACTGCAATGCATCTGCAGTGCTGACACTAAATGACCAAAACTGAATTGCAAATCTAAGGCAGTAGTATTTGTTAAGCTTTGTGCTGGATGCAGCAACACATATGCAACTCATTGAGAAATGAGAAAAACTACTGTGTAGAACAATTTAGTATCAAGTGTACTGAATTAGGAGACCTGCAGTCTACCAGATGGAACACATATACTCGTTAAAGGTGTGGGGAATTAACAATTGTTGAAAAGGTTGTTCAGTGCACAGGCCATTGTAAGGTATGGTGTGTCTTGTTCTATACTATGGTCCAACCATTGTGGCAATCACAAGCCACCCTTTGTGCAACTATTAACATCTGGATTGCAAATTTGAATAGTAAGGCTGCACAGTACTGTTGCAGATTGGAATCCATTCCTTACAGACCATGCCAGACTATTGTGCAGAGCAGTTTTGATTGGTAAAATGAGGGACCTCTGTGCTCCCTAAAAGCCTACCCGTGAGAGGGTCCCTTTAGGGAAACTTCTGCTGTCTCTTGATTGTTTTTATGAACAGTGATGGGAAGTGTTGGCAAGAAGCTGGGCTACCATAACAAGGTCCTGCACATCAGTGTAGGTCAAAACAAGAAAAGAAAAGCTACTTACCTTTTGGCATGGTACCAGGTAGCTGTCCTTGCTGTCATATATAGTACGGGGTTCTGAGGTACCTTAGGGGATCCAAGTTCCAAAGCTGGATTAGGATGGCTGCCTTGGTGGCCCTCCTGGAGGAGTTAGTAGTGAGGGGTTATGAGGTCATGGGCCTGGAAGGCCCAGTTTAGAAAAGAGTGGGAGTTAAAAGCCATGAGAGGCCCAGAATATCCCTACTGGATAAGGCTGATGGAGGGGGGGGGGGGTGATCTTTTTTTTGTCATTTTGTTTTTGTTTTATTATTCCTCCCACATGGTTTGCTGATGTGAAGTGCCACACTCTTCTTACTGCAGTGGAGAGAACAGGGCTAGGAAGGGCACAGTATCACCATGGAATAGATCCCCATCAGACACTCTCTGGATCCTGGGTAAAGTGGCGGAAGGAGAGACAGCCGCAGCATGTGCTCCATTTCTGATGGTGCTGCCCAAGCTCAGGAGATGAAGTGGAGCTGAAGAGAGCAGCAAATCAGCTACCTACATTGGCGGGTGCTTCCACACGTTGGCAGAAGTGCTGTGGTGTGTGACTGCTAACAGGTAAGACAGCACTTGCTGTCTCTAGGAAAGCAGGTGTCTTTTTGAGCAAGCCAATGTGGAAGGCTGCATTGATTCATACAGGCTGCCTGAGGACATTGTTCCCCATCCCAGCAAGGCTGCATAGTCTTATGTTTTTCTGAGGACTTATCTAGATGGTGGACCCTAGTAAGATGAATTTTTTGTGCAGCAATGTGGGTATCCCTGATGCTTGAGATTTTCTATGCACAGTAAATAAACTGTTTACTTAAGCTTGCAATATCCTTGCTTGTTTATCCTGGCAAAAGTGTGCTAATAAATTTGTGTTTCAAAAAAGCCTCATTCACTGCCTAGTTGCTTTCCACAGGTGACCGACCACAGCCACCTGTGTCTGTGACTTTTAGGGCTCCAGCTTTATATCTGCAGAGTTAGACTTTGTCAGCAGAAAAGGACTGCTTGGCCCACTTAGTTTGACCAGATGGTCCCTGCCTTGTCTGTTTCCACAGATCCTAACTGGTTTCTAGCAATCATTCCTCCACCCCCCCGTCAGTTTACTAATATCCCCCAGTCTATCCCACACATACTTGGAGACCCCTACTGTTCTCACCTCCACCACTTCACTGATAGTCTGTTCCAAGTGTGCACAACTCTTTCAGCAAAGAAGTACTTCCTCACATCCCTCCTAAACTGCCCCCAGCTCCATTGCATGCTTCCTGGTCCTTGTGTCCTTTTTTAATTTGAAAGCGACTCTACTCCTGCACCCTGTTCACCTCCATGAGGTACATATAGGTCTCCATCATGTCCCCTCGCCTTCTCCTCTCTTCCAGGGTGTACATATTGAGATCCCTCAGTCCTGCCTCATAGGGCTTTTGATACAACCCCTGCACCATTGTAGTTGACTTCCTCAGGACTACCTCCATTCTGTCTATGTCCTTTCTGAGGTGTGACCACGAGAAGTGGACAATACTCCAGGTGGGGTCTCACAAGTAAGCTATACAGTTGCAACACCACCTTCCTCCTAATACTGGAGCTAACACTTGCTATGCATTTCAGCATCCCACTGGCCTTACACACTGCTTTGTCACAGTGCCCTGCAACTTTGAGGTCATCAGATATAATACCACAAGATCTTTGTCCTACCTAGTGACTGTCAGTACCTCCCCCATCCTATACTCAGCCCCTGGATTCCTATGCCCTAGGTGCATTATTTCCCACTTGTTGGCATTGAACCCTAACTGCCATACTTTGAGAACTCCTCAAGTTTCCCAAGTTCTCTGTATGTTCTCTCCCCCCCCCCCCGAGTGTCCACCCTGTTACAGATTTTGGTGTTGTCTGCAAAACAGGTGTGTAGTACCTTCCCTTTCACTGTTGCAGTGTCACTTATGAAAACATTTAAGAGGACTTGTCCAGCTGCTAAGCCCTGTGGCATCCCATTGGTCACTCTTCCCTCATTAGATTGAGTGCCGTTAACCACCACCCTCTGTTGCCTATCCATTAACCATTTCCTTATCCAGTTCACCACTTTGGATCCCACCACCAGGCTGCTCAATTTCTTTATCAGTCTCCTATGCAACACAGCATCAACGGCCTTTCTAAAGTACAGATAGGCCATGCCCACTGCCCTCTCCTGATCTAGTTCCCATGTTACCCAGTTGAAGAAATCAATCATATTCTTCTGGAATCCCCTCCAGCCCACTACACCCCCCAATAAATCCATGCTGCCTCTGGTCTTGAAGCCCATTTTATTCAAGATAATCTACAAACCTTTCCTTTAACATGGTTTCTATAAATTTTCCCACCACTGATGTGACACTGACTAGCCTATAGTTGCTAGTGTCCTTCCAGCTGCTGCTCTTTTGTAGCGGCACCATGTCTGCTCTCCTCCAGTCCTCTATAACCATGTCTGTTTCCAGTGAACTGTTGAAAAAGGTCATCAGTGGGGCAGCTAGCTCCTCCCTGAATTCCCTTGGTACCCATTGGTGTCTTCCTTCCAGTCCTATAGCCTTGTCCACTTTCAGTGCTGCAAGTCCCTTCATGACTCTTTCCTCTGAAACTGGACTTGTGTCTGCCTCCCCACCTTTGTTACTGTTGCTCTCTGGTGGTCCTCACCCCCTTTCTCCACTGTGAAAACTGAGCAGAAGTACATGTTCAGGATTTCTGCTTTCTCTTAATTTTTTTCTGTGCAGTCTCTCCTTGATGCCCTTCTTATCCTCTTCATCACTCCCTGTACTTTCCTCTTCTCAGTTATGTACCTGAAGAAAGTCTTATCCCCTTTAGATACCACTTTGATATAATTTCCTCTGTCTGCACCTTTGCTCACTTCTCTGCCTTTCCTACTTCCCACTGTTTTACTTGGTATACCTCCCTGTCTTCCTCCCTTTACATTTCCGTATACCTCCTTAATGCAACTGTTTATTCCTCTCAACACCTTGGCCATTTCCCTAGAGAATCATCATAGCCTATTTTCCTTCTGTTTCTTTTTTCACTTTCTTCACACAGAGGTTGGTTGCCTTAATTATGCCATGCCTTATGTTTCCCTATTGTGTCTCTATCCCTCCCTGGCAACCCTTTCCCCTCACAAGGCAGATTGTAGGGCAATCTCCCATTTCTTTAAAATCTGCCTTCCTAAAGTCCAGAACCCTAGTCTTCATGTGGTTTGCCTCTGTTCCGATCAATATTAAACCGCTCTGAATGGTGATCATGGTAATTAGAGGACTGCCTACTGTGATGCCTGCAATGCCATCCCTGTTTGTAAGAACTAGGTCCAGCACTGTCCCACCCCTAGTGGGTTTCGTGACTAGCTGCATAAGAAAAGTCCCTCTGTAGGGAGTCAAGGATGGTCCTGTAACTTGCCAAAGATGCATTTTGAAGGCTTCAATCGTTATCTGGCAGACTGAAGTCTCCAGCACCTCACCATTACTTCCCATCCTTATGATGGCTCTCCCAAGTGCCTTATCCAGCTGCCCCTGTGCTGGAGGTCTGCATGCCACTCTTGTGAGGATAGCTTAGAAACAGAGATGTTGATGGCAGAAAAGGACCGCAGGGCCCATCCAGTTTGCCCATTTTACCAATTTGCTCCCACTGCCACTACTAGGTCAGCAGCCTCAGCTATGCTCCCCTCATATGTATGATTCCCTTGTGCCTATCCCATGCCCGCTTGAATCCCTCCACTGTACATGCTCCCACCACCTCCTGAGGCATGGCGTTCCACACATCCACCACCCTCTCTATAAAAATAACTTTCTCACATTACCCCTTATGCGGCCCCCCCCCTTCAATTTCATGTCATGCCCTCTAGTTCTATTTTACTTTTTATCCTGGAAGATGCTTTCCACTTCCACCATATTTATGCCCTTAAGATATTTTAAAGTCTCAATAATGTCCCCTCTCTCCCATTTCTGATCCAATGTGCACATATTGAGGTCCCTAAGTCTATCCCCATATGCTTTGTCATGCAGACCCTGCACCATCTTAGTTGCCTTCCTCTGCACTGTTTCCACTCTGTCAATATCTTTACACAGGTGTGGCCCACAGAACTGCACACAGTACTCTAGGTGAGGCCTAACCAGCATCTTGTACAGTGGCTTCACCACCTTCCTCTTATGGCTTGTAATACCCCTCCCTATAAACCCTGACATCCCACTAGCCCTCCCAACTGCCTTTGTGGTCTGTTTGGTGGATTTCAGGTAATCTGATATAATGACCCCAAAATCCTTCTCCTCAATGGTGACCTTCAACTGCTCACCCCCAACTTGTAGCTCCCCCCAGGGATTCTGTTCTCCATGTGCGTGATCTTGCATTTCTTTGCATTAAACCTTAACTGTCATACCTCAGACCATTTCTACAGCTTTTCCAGGTCCCTTTTCATTCTCTCTAAGCCCCCTGCAGTATCTACTCTGTTGTAGATTTTGGTGTCATCTACAAACAGTCATACTATCTCCTCTAACCCTTCTGCTATGTCTACTATGAAGACATTGAAGAGGACTGGTCCTAAGACTGACCCCTGTGGCATCCCACTAGTGACTTCCATTTCTTCTAACTTTGTGCCATTTACCACCACCCCCCTCTGCTTTCTGTCCACTAACCAATTTCTGACCCAGTTCACCACCCTGTGTCCCACCCCAGACCACTCAGCTTGTTTACCAGCCTCCCATGCAGTATAGCAGCCCCTGTACCTGTTGCCATTTTGACCCACATCACTTCCAGCCCTTCTTTTTTCTTTGAGTGCCCATGTACTTCTGTGGTCTTGATTCCCTACTTCAGATATAGTACAACCACTCTTCCCTTCCCTGTCTCTTCTGAAAAAGAGCTTTTAAGATTATTTAATTATACATAAACTAATACACTTCAGCCTGTTCCTTCCATAGCTGTCTGAGTTACAAGTGAGCAGGATCACAAATGTAATTGGAAGTTTCCAGTGAACCCTAACAATGGGAGAAAAGCTAGTCTTCTATTTGGTCAGTTTTAATCAGGAAAGACTGCAGAATAAAGTAGTATGGAGACTGACCGTTCCTCTATCCTTAGCAAGCAGCTTTTCCAAGGCAGTACTATGGTATATCAACAGAGCAGTGTTTATGGAGGACTGTTCAGTACCATTCTACACTTTATCTAACTGTGGATGAATACTGTGATTTTCAGCATTCACACACATTAATCGCTCCATCCCCTTTTAAAAAAGATATAGTCATATTCTGTATAAAAGTATCTAGGTGTGTATGAAGTAATTTCATAGAAATTCATTTCATTGTATCTTCAGTGACCTTCAGATTTGAAATTGAAATGAAAACTATGCCTATGAGGCAGTGCTGCAGTGCTACACACCAGAGACAGAAAAGTACTGTATGCTGTAACTTGTTTTATATCACTGATGAATTCCAATGCTAATAAAATGTCATGCTCAGAAATTCTTTACGATTCATATCCCTAGGTAACATTTTAAATCAATGCCTTTGGATAAACTGTGGATATTACATTAATAGTGGAAATGTGTTTATCAATGACAATTATATAATTCATGAATACTATTTATATTTCATTTCTTTTTTTAAGTCAACATAATCTATTACACATGAACCCTTTATTTGTGTGATTTCATGGAATCTCAAGAAAATGTTGAATGCCTAAGCTACCATGAAGTTTTAAGTTGTACATCATTACACAGACCAAATCCTATTGAGACATTTCACTCTTTTGTTGAATTCCACCTACAGTATGCAACTCTTCTTATTAGGCTCCTCAGCCACGTACTTAGCACACTTCACAGGGTTCAGGGTCACAATATTTTAAAAGGATTTTAAGGACCTTATGCCATAAATTATAAAACATATGAACATGCCCAGGGTGTCATAGGGCTGGCTAGGGGAGGATGCTGGAGCATCACAATGGGGAGGGAAGGTGCCTTGCCTCCACTGCACTACCAACACCAGGATGACCACCAATGGTGGTGCAAGCAAAGTCAGCAGATCAAGAGAGGGTGACATCACCGTCCTGTAGCACACAGCATGCATACGTGCATCTGGGGCACAGTCCTGGGAACATCTGATGTCTGAGGGTGTAAAGAAAAAGGAATCACCACAACAGTGCATAATGCCACCCACCGCACACTTCAGGTTCCACACTGCTAAACAGGCTCTCATTTCAGAACCGAAGCTTCAGTTCCATTGGATGAGTTGGGCCAGCTCCAGTGGCCCTTCCCTTAGGGGGTCATCCAGGAGGGGAACATGGAGCTGGGGAAATCCTGGTGATGATGAGTGACTGGGCTATGTTGAAAAGTAGGTGCAATGGGGGGCTGGATGGTGCAAGGGAGCATAAATCCTAGTAAATAAAACTGGTTAAATAAAGTGATTGATTGATTGATTGAAATAAAAAAAAGAATACTAATGTTACAGTGGGCAGATTATAGGCAAAAGATATTATCTGTAATGGTGCATGATGGTCACATTTTCACACTCATGCCACTAGGTCTGTGCTCCACATAGCCCTAGTCCTCTAATTACCTGGCTACCCCCTTTGCCAAAACACTCCAGTAAGTTCTGGAGATGGCAGGTGACAAGGCTGGGAGGAGTGGTAGGGTAAATGGAGGGCTGGTTGGTGCAAGGGGGTACCCTTTATCTTTGTGAGAAGGGCCCCTTTTGAGTTAGATACTGAGCTAGGGGGAACATGTTGGCCTCTTGGTGATCTGGAAAGGAGGTAGTGGAGAAAACAATCTCCATGCAATAAGCAGGTTGTTGACATGCCCAAAGAAGTGACATCAGCATGGTACGCATTATTGCAATATGAAATCAGTAAGGGATGGGGGAAGCAGATGCTGAGCATGACTGGGCCTACTATTTGCAGGTAGGAGGTATGGCATTTATTTTGGTTACAGCACCATTTAGAAAGCCACAACACTTTATGATTATAATAGCAATAATATAGCCAAATAAATTACAATATAGAGTGGTACCTGCCAGGATGCAATTCAATTCTGCAGCATTCAGCAGCATACTTGCTGCAGAAAACAAGTCAATTTCAATGGCATTTGATCCCTTTTGTCTTGCAGAAATCTATGTCACTTCCTTGCATCCTGTTAGGCTCCACTGTATATGTACAGATTCATAATCATGTGCAAAGAAACACTTATGCATCTCTGTCATAAAGTGGATCTCAGATATCTCTAAAAAAAAGACAGAGGTGCTTTTGCAACCACATTGACTTTAAGCAGTGTTACCAGTTCACCTTCAAACCTGACATTCACCAACACAAAGTGTTCATATTTGTCCGTGTCAATGTTCAGCCACTCAAATGGTACCGAGAGGCTCAGTAAAATACAGACCCCTTGCCTCTAGCCTGAGGGATGGGTTGAGAAGTAATGTTTAGTAAGGTCAAACTTTACAGTTTCTTACTTTCTGGGGTGTCCAGATGAGTCTCTCAGAGAAAAACAATTTCTTCTCCCTCCTTTCTCAAAACCAACATAAATTTGTGCCTTTTGATGGGGTTATGTGGACCATTAACATTAAAAGATAGAACTGTGTAAGAATGAGGAGCAATTAAAGAGAGTTTGCATGTATTTCAGCTGTTATCCATTGTCAGCTTGGTGGAGTCTACTCTAACAAGTCATAGCCCTTTTGCATGTATACATAACAGAAAATTGAGCTGCCATTTTAGAGTAGAATTGATTAAAAAATGAATAAAAACCAAAAATATATATTATACCTTTTATTTCACTAACAAGATCTTATTTTAAATCTTTCAAGGTCACGCAGACCCCTTTATCTGGAAGTATGATAATACACCCACTCTACATGGAGACGATTATATTCTGAGAACTCATTGTTAATTAGAATAATAAATTAAAGCACTGCAGATATAAGTAAGCTTTTTGCACACAAGTGTGATAGTTCTGTTTATAAGGAAGTACCCTAACAAGACAACAAGGGCAGTGTTTGATGTATTAAGTTATAAACCAGCTTGGAGATGTAAACCCCTTTTCCCAGGATGAAACGTGACAGCTAGATGCCTACAAATTGTTAGCTATTTAGACTGCAAAGGCCACCTTGATAGCAGGCTTTTATAACAGCAGTATTTGTTAGTCACTGTTTATTTATTTATCTGAAATTACTCCAGCTGGGATAACCCCCTTAAAGGCAGTGTCTCATTTTCATGAGGCCCACAGGAAGGATAGTAGCAGTCAGTAGGCTAACACAGTCCAACAGAAACACTTACACAGGCCAAAGTTTACATAGGAAGAACAAATAAACTCAATATGAAGTCTTTTCAGCAAGAATATTTATCTGGCAAAACCTTCAATATACTCATCTTACGCCTCTTCATCTTTCAAATTAGCCATCATATCTATTTTAAAAAATGTCAAGGAAATCAAAAATACACTGAAAATGTGAGAAACATATTATTTCCAAAATTCCACACAATTATTTTTTTATTTGTTTGCCAAGACAGTACTGCTTTAAATAATCAAGAAATGTTTAATGTTTTAAATATGGAAAAAGTTACAAGTGCAGATTGTGTCTGATACCAATCCCAACACATCTCTGTTCAGTCCACATTCATAAGTTTTGAACATATGATATGAATTTTATTTCCCATAGTCTCCTTTCTTGAATGTCTTTAAATTGTCCTTTAGCACTGGACTATCAAATTCTGCAATATGCGTGGTCTATGAGAGAAATGTTCTTCAAGTGGGGCCTGCAACTCTGCATGTAGTACTGTGAATCTATTCAAGTTCATTCGGGCACTTAGGTCCTGTCTGGTTTCACCTACTGTACATACCAGACATTTATACTCTTGTTATATCTGATCAAATATATCAGATTCTTGGAGTCACAGCTATGCCAATCCTTGATGTCCTATCTTTTCCCAGTATGTGGGGAATATACACTGCTGCATTCCTCAATATGTGTGCAGGTTTTGCATCTTAGACTGAGGCACCTTCTTGCACCTGGTTTCTCAGTATTAGTTTTATATAACTTGCTGCTGACAAGTTTCCGTTTTCCATTCTAGATTTTGAGGCTGCCTGAATGCCAACACTGGTGATTCAAGGAAGACTTCAGATAGGTAGGGGCCATCATTCAGGAGGGTCTATAATTCTCTCAAGAGAGTCTAGACAATGCTAAGGAAGTTGCTGTATGTGGTGAACAGTGGTACCCGATTATGGGTTTTGTTTTTCTTTATATGCTAAGAGGTTCTGTTGCAGTACTCGAGTGGTCAGTGCAATCTGTTTCTCAGTGATGAAGGGGCGATATTTTTGTTTACAAAAGCACAGCGCAGTGTATACAGGTTATTTTCATAGTATCTCTCTTCTGAGCAGATCCTTTGGTACTATTGGCCTTCTTTTGTGTGTTGAGGGTGGCAGCTAGAGTAATGGAAGTAGCTGAAGTGGTCTATGGGTTTTCTGTAAACTGAGGTGCCCATCTTACCTTGTTTCAGTGTGATGGTGCTGTCTATGAAGTTATTTGTTTCTTTTGGATATTCCATTTTTAGATCAATGGTGGGGTGAAAGTTATGAAATCTTCATTGTAATTGTACCTGTAGTATAGCAAGCATGTGATAGGGTATTGCGAAAGGAAGTTAGTTTCCAGGTGTGTCATAAATAGGTTGGACTACTGAGGTGACATCCTAGTTTGCATTGCAGTGCCCATATTTGCAAGCACTCACTGTCACTGAATGTGAAATAGTTACGGGTTAGGATGAATTCAGTAAGTTCTAGTACTATTTCTGTAACAGGTTGATGGCTCTGTTCAAGGAATGGTTTGCAAGGTGACAATCTGCATTAGGTTTATTTGCACAGAGTGCTTCTACATCCACATTGTCTACAATGGCATTGCTGGGTAGCGCAATTATCTGCTATTGTTTATTCAAGAAATCAGTTGTGTCTTTGAGAAAACTGAAGGTTTTGTGTACCTCTGACTTCAGAATCTCCTCCACCAAGCCAGAAATACCCTCTGTAAGGGTACCTATGTCTGATGTTCAGTGGCACCCTGTGTTCCTTGTGGTGTATATTTGTGGAAATGTATAGAATGTTCCTGGTTTGGACCAAGGATGTATAAAGTACATAATATGCACAGGGTGTCTCATGCATGCATATTATATGTATTGTATGAATATATACAAAATAAATTGCCTCTGGGTGCCTAATTTTCAGTACCTGTAAAAGAAAAAAAACATCATGAACAAGTAACATGAACAGGTATTCTCTGTAGAAGACTAGGTTTGCTGGCAAAGGCACTACGCTTCACCTGAGCTTTTTCTTCAAGGTTTGGTTGTAAGAACAGAGCCAGGAACAACATTATCAGAGCAAAGAAAAAGATTAAAGCTTCTTTTGGCTAGGTAGATTTACTGTGTGTTACTATTTTCTTTTGTGCTCACAGGGTTTGTTCATGTTTTTTGCTACATATTACTGCTGTAATCTTCTTTGATTCAAACAACTGTTGCAGGGTATACTTTCTGCTGCATTACTACAGAGTGTGCCTACAGGTTTGTTACTGTTTTGTGCTTACAGATTACTGCTGTAATCTTCTCTGATTCAAACTGTTTTTTGCAAGGTATATCTTCTGTTACTGCTTTACGCTTCTCTGTAGCAAAGTGTTTTTTGCAGGGTATATCTTCTGTGAAATTGTTACAGGTGGTGCTTACAGGGTTTATAGTTTTATCTATTATTAGGCTAAGCTTTCAGGGTTACTGCAGTTGTTGGTTGATTGTTTCTGCTATTACCTCCTTGTTTCTTTCATCCATAGTTCTTCTTTTTCCGGAGGGGAAGGGCCCAACCACCCACCCCATCCCCAACCACCCCATGCTACACTCTTTTTATAGAGTATCACAGTCATGACATTTCCTGTAGCAAAGCAGGAAGGGGAGCATCAGAGGGGTATCCACACAGTGACCTCACTTTCAGGTGCACAAGTAATTTAACTTGTTATAACAAGTTATACAAAAATAAAAAACAAAAAAAAATCAAACTGTTGCTTTCATTTTCCTCCTTCTAATTACTTGGACCAGGTTATAAACTTGGCAACTCAGCTGGAATGGATATTATTAACTGCAGGCACTGTGGGATACTTTTCAAAAGGGCAGTTATACAGGATTTAGGATGCTATCCTACTTGCTGGACCACTGGAGATCTAAGGGCTCAACTCCAGGCAGCATGGGCAGAGACTGCGTGCCTCAAATCACATATTCAGGAGGAAATATCTTATAAGAACCATTTGCCATTTCCCCAACATCCACCTGAAGCACCTCGACCACAGAGTGTAGTTGGTCCTGAGGTTGGCAGGTGGTTAGGAGGGGAAAATCAGGTGCCCCATCACTCAATGCTTTAAAATGTATCACCTCCACAAACCATATAAAAATGGCAAACAAGTATCTGCCTCTATCTGAAATCAAACAAAGGGGTAGAGGACACTGCAGAGCAGGACAATGCCACACAGGAGCTAGTGGTATAAAACTCACCAAAAACAGGGACCAAAACAAAAAAAAAAACAAGCATTTGTCAATGCCGAATGTTGTCTCGCTGGCATTGGCATTGGTAGTGCAGGAGTTAGAGACACATAATAGGAATGGCAGTGAAGTATTGAAGTGATGCCAACCCCACCCCCACCCTGCAGAGACTGACAGGTGTTGGGGTATACCTTTGGTCATCAGCTATAATGCTCATGCCATTTGACCTCACCCTACACTGTAGACACTACAAGTGTTGTGGTGTGCTTTGGAGTTTTTGGGCATTATACTTACCCCATTTCATAAGGAAATATGCTGAGGTGGGTGCAGTATAGGAGAATGGGGTGAACTTTGTGGCTGAACACTCTAAAGCACACCACGATGCCTGTCACTGGCTGCAGGGAGGGTGTGGAGGTGGAATGGCGTGAGCATTACAGCCAATGATCCCAAGTCACACCCCTGACACCTGTCAGTCTGTACAGGGTGGGGTGTTACAGTTGGAAACCCTAATGCCATAGGCGTGTGTTGGTATTTTCACTCCCAATTTTCAACATGGGTTTTTTGTGACCTCCACCTCATGAAGAGTGGCACTGTCAGTTTATTAGCTGAAAGATGGTTTTGCACAGCAGCTATTCCATTTGGCGACACAGAGACAAAAACACATTTTGGGCAGTATGTGAAAAATGACAACTGTATTATTAATGAGGAGGTGTAAAAAAATGGCAAAGTTGAAAATCTGGAGTGAAAATATTAAAAATTGGTGAAGTCATGAGCATGCAGAGAAAGTGTGCAACACACATCCGGAACCCAATTATTTTTGGGATTATTTTTAACCACATTTTCAGCACAGGCATTTTGGGGCCTCCCCTCATGAACAGTGGCATTGTGATGTTAATTTGTCCCAAAAGTTGATTTCCTACAGCAACCACACCATTGTGCACCACAGGTGTGAAAACACATTTTGGACAGGATGTGAAAAATGACAGCTGTAATGTTCATAAGGAGGTGTGAAAAAATGCCAGTGTTGGAAATGTGGCATGAAAATATTGCAAATTTGCAAAGTTACAAGGGTGTGTGGAAACTGCACAACGCATGCTTGTAACACAGCAATTTTATGGACTTTCATCACCAGATTTTCAACATAGGCATTTTAGGACCTCTACTCATGAACAGTGTCACTGTCATTTCCTCAAACTGTCCTGTGAACTGATTTCACACAGCGACCATGCTATTTTGTGCTGGATGTGTGAAAACACATTTCAGCCAGGATAAGTAAATGACAGCTGTACTGTTCATGAGGAGGTGTGGAGAAATGCCAATTTTGAAAATCTGGAGTGAAAATATTGCAAATTCACGAAGTTACAAGCGTGCATGGAAACTGCTCAATGCACGCTTGTAAAACAGTCATTTCTGGGATTTTTTCCACCACATAGGCTTTTTGAGATCCCCTCTCATGAACAGTGGCACTGTCATTTCATTAATTTGTCCAAAAAAGTTGATTCCGTGCAGCGACCGTGAAATCACCTTTTGGGACCGAATAAAGCCATGACAGTGACTGAATTCATGAGGAGGGGTCCCAATAACCCCATGTTGAAAAGTTGGTGTAAAAATTCCCAAAAATGCCTGAGATATGCACCAAAGTTGAAAAAACCCTATTTATGCCATTATGAAGCTTACCGGCATTTCTTCAGTTCGCGGTCAGCTTTGAAGTGTGCAGACGTGTTCCTGGGCCACCAAAGATCATCGCGCTGGACTCTGGAGGTAAGTATGGGTTGAGGGGTGAGGGGAGGCAGGGTGTGCAGTGGGTGGGTGCAGGTTGTGGGAAGGGGCAGGGAGACCGTGAGGGACTGTTTTCCTTTTTACAGGGTAAAACAAAAAAAGGGGAACATCACAGGATGGTTTTTGCTTTTTCAGGCACATTTAGCATGCTGAGGTGGGCTCCCAACATGTCACCTGATTCTTTGGGGGGTCTATAGCTGATGAGGGATTGGGTACCCCCATCAGCACATGGGGGGGCCAGAGCCGAGGGACATTAGGCACCCCCCAGCACACAACAGATGGGGAGGATACAGTATGCCAATGAAGAGTGGGCTCCCCCATTGGCTAAATAAACAGGGATGGGGGACTGTAGCCAGTGGGGATTGGGCCCACCATCGGCAAAGGAAGATAGTTGGGGGGAATGTATGATGCCAAGGGGGATTAGGCACCCCCTAGGCACACACTTGGGGGGATCAGTATGCCAACAGGAGGGTGGGCTCCCCTGTCAACAAATGAAGTGGGTCGGGGAATGCAACAGGGGGATGGGGCACCCCTGTCGCCATGTTTACATGGCAGCAGACATTTTCTTAGATGTGGTCACCACATTACATCTTGCTGGTGTGATGCCTGCATGCTGTCTTACTGGGGAATGAGGGACGCACCTACTTATGAGTGCGCTGCATTCACCCGCAGTGACCGCACCTCCAAATCTGCTCCTAATGCAATATGTTGATTGCCGCGCAAGCACGAGCCAACATGAAAAGCAAAAAGGAAATCCAAAACAATTCTGATCATAGGAGACTACATGATTTGGGGAGTTGATACCTACCTCCAGCCAGGGGTAATGGTCAGATGTCTCCCAGGTACATCAGCATGGAGAAACATGGACCACATTGCTAAACTTGTGCAGGAAGCAGGAGAAAACATTGATGTCCTGGTACACATACGGACTAATGATCTTGCCAGCTGGTCAGTTGTGGAGACCAGGGAATGCCTGACCAGGCTGAGAGACAAACTGTCATCCATTTCATCTGACATCTCCTTCTCTGAGATCCTGCCAGACTGGGAGGGGGGACAGACAGACGGAAGGTCAGAAAAGGGGAGATAGGGGAGCTAAACATGTGGCTCAAGGGCTGGTGCCAGGAAAAAGGACACACATTTATAAGTAACTGGCAACAGTTTTGGGAGCAAAACTTCTTTAAATTTGATGGACTGCATCTGACTAAGGAAGGAGTCAGTACATTGGGGCAGAAGTTTGTCATCTTTGTAGAATATTTAAACTAGCAAATGGGGAGAAGGGTGTAGCACCCAATACATCGAACTGGAAGAACACCCCTCCCCCTCAGCTAGTGATCAAACAGGAGTTCAGCATGTTTGTAGTTCATTTGCATCACCAGGTAAGGAAAAAGGTCCAGCTCCCCATATGACGCGCAGGGGAAACACCTCTCCTAACAACCATCACACTGAAATCTGGCCAATGTAAAATTATGTACACAAATGCCCGCAGTCTGGGAAACAAGATCCCAAACTTGCAGGCAACAATGGCAGAGGCTAAACTGGACATAGTAGCTATTAGCGAGACATGGTTCACCAGTAACCACACTTAGGAAACTTCAGTACCTGGTTATGTACTGTTCAGAAGAGACCAAGGTGCAAAAAGTGTGTGTGTGTGGGGGGGGGAGTGGCCCTTTATGTCAATGAAAATATCAAAGCTACAGAAATTCAGAATACACATAAGGAACCAGAAGAACTGTGGGTCACCCAGGAGACAGGAAATGGTACAGTCATATGAACTGGAGTTGTCTACAGGCCTCCAGACCAGGGGGAAGACAAAGACACATTACTGTTAGAAGATGTACAAAATACAACAGCTAAAGGGGAGGTTCTGATAATGGGAGACTTCAACATGCCAGATACAGACTGGTCAATACCAGCAGGAACATCCGCCAGAGCTAGACACATAGTGGATTTCCTCCAGGGGGAGGGCCTCAAACAACTGGTACAACAACCCACAAGAGACAGGGCTATCCTAGATCTAGTACTGACTAACAGGGAAAGGATCACAGATCTCCAGGTAGAAGGTCACCTGGGGGCCAGTGACCATCACAATGTATGGTTCAGTTTGACCACTAGAACTAAATCATTCCATTCCAAGGCAAAAATATGGGACTTCAGAGGAGCTGACTTTGATAAGATGGCCAACAGAGTTAAGTTAGCCCTGGCAAGAAGAAATACAGGTGAGGTGGTACAGGCAAAGTGGGCAAGCATTAAGGATGCAATACTTGAAACAACATCCCATTGTGTTAGGGAGAAAAGCAAGAACAAAAGAAGGAGGAAACCTCATTGGGTCTCAAAAACAGTAACAGAAAAGGTCAGAACCAAAAGGCTGGTTTTCAGGAATTATAAGGGAACACAGTGGGACGAAGATATGGAGGCTTACCAAACTTCCCTAAGGGAAGCAAAAAAGGCAGTAAGGCAGGCAAAGGCCCAAACTGAGGAAACACTGGCATGAACAGTAAAAGAAAGGGACAAGACTTTCTATAGCTACACTAGTGAAAGGAGAAAGTCCAGAGGGGGCATTGCTAAGATCAAAGGGGATAAGGGGGAGTGTGTGGAGGAGGACCAAGGAAAAGCATCTATCCTAAATAGATACTTCTGCTCAGTATTTACTGAGGAGAAGGTAGGGCAGGGCCCACTGCTCACCACCATGGACAAATGGGGGAGAAAGGTGTGCACAAGTCCCTTCACAAAAGAAAGGGTCCTACAAGTGCTCTCTAAGCTCAGGGTTGGCAAGGCAATGGAACCTGATGGCATACATCCCAGGGTACTAAAGGAGCTAAGGGTGGAACTAGCAGAGCCATTAGCATAACTATTTAGTGAGTCTCTGAGCACCGGAGAGGTCCTAGAAGACTGGAGAAGGGCTCCTGTGATCCTGCACCACAAGAGTGGTAGTAGGGAGGAGGCAGGGAACTACAGACCAGTCAGTCTTACCTCAGTAGTGGGCAAGATTATGTAGGCACTCCTTAAGGAAAGGATAGTACAATACCTGGAATACATAGGAGCACAGGATCCAAGACAGCATGGGTTTACAACAGGAAGGTCCTGTCAAACTAATCTCATAGATTTCTTTGACTGGTTAGCCAGAGTGGTGGACCAGAGGGTGAAATTGATGTCACCCTCCTTGACTTCAGCAAAACTTTCTATACTGTTCCACACAGAAGATTGATTAATAAGCTGAGTAGGCTCGGAGTGGGTCATAAGTTGGTCTACTGGGTGGCAAACTGGTAGGCGGACAGAAAACAGAGAGTGGTGGTTAATGGTATACAGTCAGAAGAGATGCAAGTCACAAGTGGGGTACCTCAGGGATCAGTTCTTTGGCTAGTCCTCTTCAGTATCTTCATCAGTGATGTTGCAGATGGCCTGGAGGGTAAGATTTGTCTGTTTGCCGATGACATCAATATCTGCAAAAGAGTAGATGATCCAGATGGGGTGGGCAGAATGAGAAGAGATCTGGATAAATCTGAAAAATGGTAGGAAGAGTGTCAACTGGGGTTTAATGCAAAGAAGTGCAAGATCATGCACATAGTAAAGAGCACATCTCTCAACTGCTATGAATTTCGCATAGTGCTATGATTTTCACACTCAAATTTACCCTGGCTCCGCATAGGTGTACTGATGTTCCTCATAATGTTAGATCTATTTCTGGACACATAGACTATTAAATCATTGAACTAAGTTGACAGAAACATTCCTTATTACTGATTATATGAGGCCCACTATTTGTAGACATATTATTGTTTAAAATAAGAAAGTACTACACATTCTGGCCCATTGCTATGATTTTTGAAGGCCAGTGCTATGATTTTTAATACTGAGAGGTTGAGAGGTGTGGGGAAGAGAAACCTTTAAGTCACCTATAGGTAGGGAGGGGAGTTGCTGGCAATCACAAGGGAAGAAAGAGACTTGGGCGTCATCATCACAGATGACTTGAAATCATCCAAGCAGACCACTAAAGCAGTAGGTAAGGCTAGGGGGATGTTGGGGTGTATTAGTAGGGGTATCACAAGTCGTAAGAGGGAGGTAATAATCCCTCTTTACAAGACACCGGTTAGGCCCCATCTGGAGTACTGCATGCAGTACTGGAGGCTGCACCTGCACAAGGACATTAACAAAATGGAGGCAGTCCAGAGAAGGGCAACCAAAATGGTGCAAGGACTGCATCATAAAACATATGAGTACTGATTAATGGAGCTCAATATGTATAGTCTAGAGCAAAGGAGAGAGAGCGGTGATATAATGAAAACATTCAAACATCTTAAGGGCATTAACAAGGTGAAAGAGTCTAACATGTTTCCATATAAGAAAAATAGCAGGCCAAGAGGCCACAGCATGAGATTAGATGGATGCCGATTAAGCAGTAATGTGAGGAAGTTCTTTTTAACAGAAAGGGTGGTGGATGCATAGAATGGTCTACCTCAGGAAGTGGTGGATATGAATACAGTGCAGGGCTTCAAACAGGCATGGGATAGGCATAAGGGAGCAATACAGATGAGTATGAATAGATAGGCCATTAACAGAGTAAAGGCCTATGGCACATTAATAAGGTAGAAAAAATGGGCAGACTGGATGGGCTTTGCAGTCCTTTTCTGTCGTCAACTTCTATGTTTCTATGTTTCTATGTTTCTATGTATTAAGATATAAACATAAACCATGACAGAATAAGAAACAGTAAACATAACCCAAAAGTGTCACTTCCGAGGACCCATTGTAACTGGAACCCTTGATACCTGGAACAGCCTATCTTAAGTGAGGTGGGGGGCACTGCACAGTAGAAGGACACTAGCATACCATCATGGCTGGTGTCCCCTTCATGCTCATCACAGAAAGAGCATCCTTCTCATAATGTAGAGAGATATATAGGAAAAAGTCACCACCACAGCCTAAATTAGATGGACCAGGGTCTTCAATGCCATTTGTATACTAAAGATAGTTCTGCACTGGTGAAGGTAGGATGAGGAGAACACAAAGTGACCTACATATGTGTGCCTAGGTTTAGGTTGACTGACCCCAGAATAGGTTCTGTGGTTCATTCCCCTCACCTTCCTCTGGGTGACAAACTTTCAAATTACTGCTTGGATACCACCCCTGGAAAATACAACATTAAATTGTGTGCCTCTGCCCATATTCTTATAGAGGGAGTTAGCAGTATATAGTAGAATAATGTATTCAAACCCTAGCTCCATGTATGATACCAAAGCAATATCCAACTCTTGCAAGTGATTGGCAGCATGTCAGTAGTCTAAAATGACCCAAGTATCGAATGGCAGTGCATCTCTAGATCATAAATTGAACAGTCCATAGAAGGATCATCTGTAAAGTGTCCCAAAGAAATAGGGGGGGGGGGATAAAGGACACAATTTGGGGAGCTCACCATTAAAAGTCACAGAAACTCCCTCCTAAGTCTCCCTACATCCAGCCTCATTGAGTGTCCCCTGTTGGCCCCTACCTCCCTTAGCTGAAGCACCCCCTCAAGGCTAACCCTGATCATTCCCTTGAGATATTTGAAAACCTCTCTCATATCCCCTCTGTTCCTTCTCTCCTCCAGTGAGTACAGGTTGAGCTCCTCCAGTCTCTCCCCATAGGGTCTTTCCCCTAGTCCTAGTATCATCCTGGTCACCCTCCTCTGGACCCTCTCCAAAAGAGCAATGTCCCTCTTTAAGTAAGGACACCAAAACTGCATGCAGTATTCAAGGTGTGGTCTAACCAGGCAATTACACAGTGGAAGGAGCACCTCCCGACTCTTTGAGGTTATCCCCCTGGCTATGCACCCTAGCATTTTATTTGCTTGAGCTGCAGCTCTACTATACTACTCTGAGTTATTCATTTTGGCATCCACCACCACCCCAAGGTCTTTCTCCCTCTAAAATCCTGCAGTGCCCCCCCAAGGTGCATACATGAGCTTGGTTTTGGACCCCCAGGTGAAGAACCCTGCATTTCCCTGCATTAAACTTTAGTTTCCAGGTGCATGACCACCTCCCCAGAGTCTCCAGGTCCTCCTGGAGAGCCATCTTCCCCTCCCCCCTTCTAACACTGCCCACAGCTTCAAGTCATCGGCAATATCTGTGATATATTTTTTTTGTAAAATTCTGATTAAGTCCAACTGCACTTGGAGACGTGTTTTTTTTTAAGATTTAATTGCTGTACCAATTTCTTCCATAGATATAGGTGTTATTAATTGTTGAGCTGCTTTTTTTTGGTAATTGTGGAACACTAAATGAATTAAAAAAATTCTTCCATTCCTCCGTATCTGTTAACAGGGTCCCTGTAGACCCAAACATATTTTCCAAACACTGATTTATTATGTTTGAAATGCTTTCATTTGTTGTTTTCACTGTCCCATGTTGAGCGTATAGTTTTTTCTATTGTTTTAGTAATTAACCTAGTTTTACTACTTTCACATATGTTATCACAGTTATTCTTACTTTGTGTTCCGCTTCAATGTTCCATCAGTAATGATGTTACTCTAGAATACTGATGTTTTTCCATTTCTTTCTTAATATTGGCAATTTGAAAAGAGTAATGCCCCATCCCCATGTTATCTAAAGATAACCTTAGGATCTAAGGTCTTAATGCTAAGTATCTTTTATATCCTTCGCTTTTTATTTTACTCACTTTTTGTTACCCTATTTTAGCTCTTTTTTAGTGTCTATCCTCCAATCACTTAGATTATCATAAAGGCCCATAACAGATTTCATTGCATATAAAAGTTCCTTAATTGTGTATTGAATTACCATATTTTCTTGTAAAGTTGAGTTCAATTTCTAATATCCAAAGGTCTGCATGAAATCAACATGTGGTCTGAATTTTCTATTGGATGTAAACTTGCTTTGTGTTTATACATATAAATAACTAGACAGAAATACAAAGTCTATTCTAGTTGCTCTGGTGCCTTTATAGTATTTAAATACCTCATTTTTATGAAGTATGCAGTATGCATTAATCAAACCAGTCTCTGCTATGATTTTATTCAAACAATTAGTATCACAAAATTGTTTTTCAGTTTTAGCTCCTCTATCCTGCATGTTTAATATACATTAGAAATTGAGCTGTAAAATATAAGAAATCTCATTGTCTTCTAGGTGTACATTAACTTATGGATAGAGCCGCCTGCATAACAACTACCACACTATACTGATCTTTCACTGACTAAAGAATCCTAGTGCTCACCCTGCTTTGTAATTGGCCAAAATTATCTTACTTGAATTTGAAAGTACTGCCATTTTTTTCTCCCTTAATGAGAGACACAGCTCCCCATTCATCACAACACTAATTTTCTTTTTTCCTTTTTTAGATGCTCATTTTTTTCTTTATAGTGACACCAGCTTGCCACCTTTCCCTCACCCTGCCAGACTCTACAGTTAAAATATTACAAATAAATCAGCTGCTCTCTACCTACACAGTAGCTTGCAGCTCCTACAGTAATTTCCAGTGTCTGAGCTGATCGATGGTGCTGCTTCTCATTTCTCGCTCGCTCTCCAACCCTGCCACCACACACATTCACCTCTGACTGCTCCCAACTAATGAACAGGTACAGTAGCACAAAAACAAATGCCAAGCCACAACTCCATATAAAAATAAATAAAAAATAAACAAATGAATTAATCATTCTGATGTCTGTTCTGCCATACTTCCTGGGGTGACGTCATTGGGCACCCATGAAATAACCGCTGCATCTTCTTTAGAAAACATTGATTGCAGGAAAAGCAAATTTTTCCTTTTTAAACATAAATATGATGCCAAGACAGTGCTGAGGACACATTTACTACAGACTCAATGTCTTCATCTGGAGGTGGTGGTATGTCTGTGGGTGGGGGAGATAAGTACAAGACAATCACTGGGGAAGGGGACAAGAGAAGGCACAGCACAGAAATAGGGACTACTTTACCATGCAAACCTTTACACTTCATTGTTAATGTATTTCTCCAAATCTTTTTCTTACATTTTTTTAAATCTCACATAAAAATGTCACAGTGACCATTTTCTAAGAGCAATATTATCTTCCAGGTTGGGCAGTATGGGCAATACTGGACCTTCCTGAGGCTATAAGACCCATGGCTGCAGTAGGCCCCTGGGTGGTCTGGTATTGCCCAATCCCACGCACCCTGTCAGGTATTATTGCTTGCATTAAAGTCACTTACTCATATTATATTTCTAGACGTATATAAGTATGGTCTTATCAGATTAAAAAGGTCTACTCTTCCTTTTTTTGTTTGAGAGGCATAAATATTCAGTAAGCACCATGCTGTATGTTTGTGAGAAAAATCAATGAGAAATGCTCTCTCAGGTAAAATATCTACTAAGCAAGTAACAGAAAATTAAGTACCCTGAATAAAACACCCAAACCATCACATTTATCATCCCCAAATCAAAAAAAAGGAGTGACTCTAACACCACAGATTTTGTGCCTGAGCAATATCAGATATAGTGTTCAACTTGTTTCCTGAAGTAGGCATATATCAAAATTCAAGTCTTTTAAGATGAAAAATATTATAACTCTTGTCTTTGCATTTTTGATACTGTTTACATTCACAGAAGCAAATTTGTAAGCAAAAAGGGAAACCATTTAAGAATTTAGGAGGGTTTCACTATAGATCTCCCACATTGCATTCTAGTTCCTGAGGTCTTTTTCCATTTTTTTTTTAAATCAGAAGTATTTTGGGTTCTTTCTTCAGATTCAGAGGATGCTAACCATTGAGAGGACCTTGTTGAGGAAGTTTTAGAATCACCTCATGGGTCTGAGTCACCATTTTCAGTTGCTAATACTTCATATTTATTTGACAAAGTGATAATTTTACTAGGAAAATCAGTTTTTTGTATAATTGACATCTCTTTTGCCTGTTTTTTTTTACCCCAGTTTCTCCCAGCCCATTGCCCAGCCATGCACGTGCATGTGGAGGCATGCACACGTAACAGTACTGGGACACCTTCCCACTATTTTTGACACCCGTTCACCTGAACTGTCTGTGGACCTCCACCTGGAGGCAGTGGAACTACAACAGGTGACAGAGTCCTACCCAGGAGAGAAGAACTAGTTGCTCAATCCTGCTCCCTCCTTCCCTCCCCCCACTGACGGCTTTCTGACAACCTGAACCCAGTTCACCAGCATAATGTGAGTTAAGGCATCCAGTGCTTCAGCACTCAGCACTACCAGGCTGGCTGAAAATCTGTTTTTAATATCTGTGGCTTTGGTTATTGCCTTTTCAGGGTTCTTTTCTTTTTAATAATGGTCATTTCAGGAGGGGGGGGCATATCATTCATATCTTGCGGTTTTTACTCACTTTCTGACTGCATTTCCAAAATTTGTTGCGGTACAGAATTAGCTGTTTCCTCAGTTTCCTCTGAATCTGAGGACCTTACTGTTTATACCTCTACTGTCAAAGCTGGAACAACATTCTCAGATGTTAAACTTTTCTGAGGTGGTTGTGGCTTAGCAGTCCACTGTAACCTAGTCCAGTCTTGATCTTCTCTTAGGAGTGCAGATTCAACAGTCTCTTGATGTTTTTTTTTCTGTTGAATACCTGATGCCTTCTAGATATACTGTTTTTTTAGGCTGTATTCATCAAGATCTCTTGGTTAGGGTGATTGTTTATATTATGGGTCACCTATTAACAGGTTCTGTAAGCATGACCAATTTCTTCACACAAATTACATTTTGCTTTGTTACTGCAATATGTAATAACATGTCTATACTCTAAGCACAATTTGCACCATACTCTATTTCATGTGTTGCTTAAATGTTTTGAAGAACCACATTTAAAGCAGGTTTTTGATTGTCCTTTATAAAAACATTACCCTCTGTCCTTGCCAAGATAAAAAAACACTTAGGAAGATGCTGGATACCAATAATTGTTAGCTTCAATTTAACTTCCAGTCACCAGTCTAGATTTGTTCATCATCCATAATTGGTTGTGGGGGCTCAGGATGTCACATCATTGAGGCTTGCTGTGGCTAACTGGTTATAGCATTATAATTATTGTATGTAACTGTATGTATTTGGTGTGTTATATATTGTATGTTTGTATTTATTGTAATTGTTGTAACTTTATTTTGTCTAACCAAGGGTCACCATTTTAAATAAGTTTTACTCAATGGTCTAACTCATTTAATAAAAATGAAATGAATGGCATCATTGAGATAGTCAATATTTTATGTCATAGACATTGACCCCTTCATTATTGAACAGTATGGTTACTCTTCTAATTGCAGGATTTGTAAGAGGAATTGCCTGAAACAGTAACTACAGTTTTGAGTATTTTAGTTTCTCATATTGAGACCAAAACCAATCCAAACTTGCAGTGGCTTTGAAACTAACATTAAATAAAATGTTTCCAGGTGTGTGAATTAGGGCATACATCTCAAAAAACAAACAAACATAAAACCCATGTGCTGTGGCAGATTTGTGTTTGTGCCAGCTTCCATACTCTAAAGCTCAGCAGTAAAGAAATTAATTGAATCTTTTAATAATTTTCTTCCCACATACAAATGGTCCAGTGTTGTATCTAGACCTCCCTTGTAATGTAATCATACAACATTTTTTGTTTGTGTAGGTACAGTGCTGGTAGAAAAATGATCCTTTATTATAAAATGCTGCCAGGCTTGCTGGGCACATTCTGAATCAGGATTTGGAGGACTAGTGATAGGTTCTTCAGTTGTGTCCTCCATTCAGTCCCCCCAGTTCAAAAAACAGATATTTGTACTAAGGCCTTCCCCTGCAGAGTCATCCTCTGCAGACTGAAACATTACAGTTGGCGGGGGGGTGGGCTTCATTTTCTGGATTTCTTTATCAGTAGTGGCTGTCTCAGTAGTTCCTCTATGTAGGTCTAAATCTTCTTATGTAAAGAAAAATATCTGGCACTCCTACTGTATGTTTAAATTATTAGCAAGTTGAGTAGGAAGACCAATATTCCCCTTTGCAGCCACTTCTAAAGATTTTAAATTTGGTACCTGAATGCTTCCTGGAACTGTTGTTGACACAGCCTCGGTATTACTGGGTCCTGCAGTGTGTAAATCTGTTTGGGTATAGAGCTGTGGTATGGATCAGGAACCCACCCTCCAAAGTCATCTTTTTTCCAATCTAAATTAAACAGAGTCAGTTCCACCAACCAAGGAATCATCTGAGCTCCAGTTTGCTTTGACGGATGTGAGTGGGATTGTCTGCCTCGTCATAATTCTAAATGCAAGTTAGCATCTTTTAGGTGGTGTAATGCATTACTAGTAGAGGATTGCTCTACTGTTTGCAGATTAAGTTGCTGGATTTGTTGAGTTTTCCCTTGGGAATCCTTTTCTGTAAGACTGCCATTCATCTCCTCTTCAATGACTGTCAACTCCATTGATAAGTCTACAGCATACAAATTAGCTAAGTATGGTTTGTCAGTGTCAGCCAAGCCGGCAGCTGAATGCTCAGAGCTTACCATTTTCTTTGCTACTGCAGCAAGTTTCTCCTCTTTCTTTAGATAATTTGCTTCTTCTTCAGCAATCAGGGATATGAGGAATTTCTTCCTTTCCACTAGAGCATTACACAGCTTTTCCTCTTCCAAATTTGAAATGCTATTGGAAAGTTCTGTGGTTTCTGACCATTCCAAGTTATTTCTGTTGTTTTGCTGACTCTGAGAATTATTTAAATCAGTATATTCAACCTCCTGTGCTGTACCTACAGGAAGAGAGGTTGACTCATCTGCAGGTACACCAGCTCCTTCATCATCATTTCTGCAGTCTACCATCATGGACAGACAGACAGCAGCTCCCCCCCCTCAGGATGAATAGGGGAATTTTTATTGGGAAATAATCATACATTTTTCATCCACATAAAAGTATTACAAGGCAATCAAACCAGACATATTAATGCCTTTGCTCAATAAGATACAATGTAAAGTTCAAGGAGGTGCTTCTACACCTGTTTCTTTTTTTACAAACAGTAGGCTATCTCTGTACGTTCTCTTTAAACTATTCATTTTTTCTAGAAGTTCATTTCAGTCAAAAAAAATCTCTTCCTTAAAGAAAATAATTGTTACTATTCTTGAACAATTCTTGTATCCGTGAATTAGATAGGTAACTACATTCAGTTTCATACAGCATTTTAAGTGCTTGGATAACATTCTGAAGAATTTCTTTATAGAAAACATGCTTCTTTTGTAGCACACATGCACATCTGATATGCCATATGTAATACATCACATAGATACCTATTATCTGCAATGTATTCTTGTCATAACATAGCCACTTCCTAGAGTATAATCCTAGCACCAGTTCTTGGTATGATATGGTATTGTACAAAGGCTCTTGCCACTGTACAGCTGTATATGTCCAAAAATCTTTTATGTATGGACAATCTATGACTAAATGTTCTTGTGTTCTTGTGTTTGTGTCTTTGTCAGCTGATTGTGCTTGTGAGCATTTTGCACTCCCAGCCTTCCATGGGCGCTGAGCCATAATATGTCCCACATGTAGTCTGGAACTCTTTTATTGTTCATGTTTCTTAGTAACTCTTTCTGTTCCCTTGGAGAACATAGAGGCAATACTACCTCTGAGTCAAAACTGTGACACATAGTTTCTTGATACAGTTGTTTCCTGCTGCATGTTGCCATACCTCTATACTCTATTTTCCACATTTGTATTTTCCTAAAGGCATGTTGAATATATTCTGGCACAAAAAAAGGTTTTTTTATATTTCTAAATTTTTAATATCCCCAGTCAGTGTTATAATCATTTGTCCATTCTAGTATTGCCATCTTCCAAATGTATTCCTTGTCCTTAAATAATGTTAAGATGTTCAAAGAGAAAAACATGCAATAGAAAAAAATGCAAGGACTGACCATGCCTAAACCCCCTTCCTTTTTTGTGCTTATAAATTGTATTTTGCTTTGGAGGATTCAGCCAGCTTTCCCACAATTCCTGGAAAATACATTATTTAATTTTGCCTCCATCATTGGGGGAGGAGGAAACATATACCTTAAATACATGAATATTAATATTAATAATGTTTTAGTCAGTAAGATTATTTTCATTTTTGATATTTTCTTCCCCTTCCAGGACTGTACTTTTATCTCAGCCATTTGTATGCATGCCTCCCAGTTATTTTCTGCCATGTTGGGTGAACCAAATGTTGTTTCCAGCAATTTCATCTAATTTGTCTCTATTTTTATTGATGCCACTGTGTCTGGCAGTGTTGCAGCTATAGGTCCTAATGGGATTCCTCTACTTTATTCATAATTTATTTTAGCTAATGATACCATTTCATAGTTTTTTATTAGGCTAATTACTGCCTCTCCTGCTTCTTTATTATTAATGCCAATCCCACATCATCAGCATATGCTAATATTTTTGCCGGTGGGTGGCTTGGGATTATAGTAATTCCTGCTATTGTAGCATCTCCTTGAATATGTCTCAACAGAGGCTCTTGTCCAAAAATGTATAACAAGGGGCTGAGGGACATCCCTTCCTAACTCCTCTCCTTAGTTGTACCGTGTTTCCAGCCATAGCTCTCAACCTTTCATCCCTGAAATGTGGAATACTGCATCTCAAAATATGGGACAAAAAAATAAAATGTGGAACACCTTGTCAAATCATGGAGACAGAAGCCTAGAACACTGTAGGAATCTATGTTTTCATGTTCACAAAGTTTGCTGTTCATTGAACAATTCACATTTATTGTTTGGATTTATTCTGTCAAATTTTAGCATGCAAGAAGAAGCCAGAAGGGGAAGGAAGGAAACATATTCAATTCAGTGCTTTAGAGTAACTGGTAATTGCTATTTTTCTTTTAAACTTAGATTGTGGGCTTTTAGTGACACTATATTTCTTTCTTGTCTTTACTTATAATTGTTTTTGGGCTGTTGAATATTTAAAACATAGTGGTGGTGTAATTCTGTGCTGTCTTTAATTGCTGCAAATTTTATCTTGGCTTGTCTGACTGCCCTGTAGTTGGGTGAAGAGTGTTAATTGTCTGGCCTCTGACCTCAGCTATGTGATAACTGGAGGTGGGGCTTAGTCAGAGTTAAAGTAGCAAGGAGAGTTTTAATTTCTCAGAAGAAGCCAGAAGGGGAAGGAAGGAAACATATTCAATTCAGTGCTTTAGAGTAATTGGTAATTGCTATTTTTCTTTTAAACTTAGATTGTGGGCTTTTAGTGACACTATACTTTCTTTGTTGTCTTTATTTATAATTGTTTTTGGGCTGTTGAAAATTTAAAACATAGTGGTGGTGTAATTCTGTGCTGTCTTTAATTGCTGCAAATTTTCTCTCCACCCCTCCCCTTCCCCCATCTCTTAATTATATGCCCTGTTAAATCTGATTGACAGGAGCTAAACACAGGGTATAGTAAAGGGTGTGAAGTAGGAGGGGCGTAAGGGGGAAGAACTCCACCCTCAGCACGACAAGTGTTTTGACTCATTTGTTTATTTATTGGTTTCTTTTTCTTTAAAAAAAAAATAAATTATCTGAGGATCCAGTGGCTGGATTTTTAGTACAGTAAATTAATAAAAAGGGAACTAGGAGAGCTTCAGTAGCAGACAAGTAGTGGAATTGCAGTATAATGTGTGTCATCCAAGTGCTCCTCGTTCTAGGTGTCCTTTGAGGCAGTTGCATTGGACTGGGTGGTCCCTGTATAGGGGTGATGGTACTCCTGACCCAGTTTTCTTCCGCTCTGAGTCTGGCTACCTCATCCCGCAGTCCAGAGAGATGCATGCAGATAGGGCAGCACCTCAGTGTCCAGAAGGTCTGCCTGAATATGGCTGCCCCACAGCCACTGCATTGCACCACTCCCCACATTATACTGAAATTCCACTACTTGTCTGCTACTGAAGCTAACTTAGTTCTCTTTTATTAATTTACTGTCCTAAAAATCCTGCCACTGATCCTCAGATAATTTTCTTTTAAAAAAAAAAAGAAAAACCAATAAATAAATAAGTCAAAACACTTGTCGTGCGGAGGGTGGGCTTCTTCCCCCTTATGCCCCTCCTACCTCACACCCCTTACTATACCCTGTGTTTAGCTCCTGTCAATCAGATTTAACAGGGTATATAATTAAGAGTTGGGGGAAGGGGAGGAGGGGGGTGAAAATTTGCAGCAATTATAGACAGCACAGAATTACACCACCACTATGTTTTAAATTTTCAACAGCCCAAAAACAATTATAAGTAAAGACAACAAAGAAAGTATAGTGTCACTAAAAGCCCACAATCTAAGTTTAAAAGAAAAATAGCAATTACCAGTTACTCTAAAGCACTGAATTGAATATGTTTCCTTCCTTCCCCTTCTGGCATCATGACTTTGCCTCCTAGACAACATATATAAAAATTTAACTCATTCCATTAAAGAGAGCCAAAGATATTATTGTGCAACATCTGAGGTTTAACATTAAACAGGCTACTCAACCCCCCTAACTATAGGGGTGCTATCCTGCCTATATATATATATATACAGTATTTATATGTGTGTGTATATATATATATATATACAGTATTTATATGTGTGATATATATATATATATATATATATAGTTATGTCATATAATAATGGCAGCTACTAAGGGGAAAAAAATAATGTTTTGTGGGTTTTTATATATTGACAAAAAAACATGCAGGGTACTGCATGTCTCCATGCTGGAGGGAGGGGAGATGCCTACAGAAAGGTACCAAACTGAGCCATGGGGCTGAATTAATCACCCAACTTCACTTTCACAGGCCATTTCTTTTTTCTTTTCAAACCCTTTTTTGGGGAGATTAAAAAACAGCATTCTGCCAGCATTCCAGTTCCTATCTGTCTGTGTAGGAATACAGGTTGATATATACAGTGGGGTGGCAGGTGCTAGTGAGCAAGGGGGGGTGTAGCCAGGAGTTTAAAACTCATACACAATAGCTGACAGACCTGCTGCCCCCCCAAACACAAACTAAAAAATGTGCCACCCTGCTACACAAACATTGCCCCACCCAATTTCAGTCAACAATATGTAATAAGCCAATGATCCTAACAGAGTCATAGCATTTTATTTTATCTAACACATACTACCAATCAGACAGAAGTTGGCTGGCTTTTAGTTACAGTGCTTAGGACACATTGTGCATGCCTCTGAGCTGCTATGAATTTCACACAGCGTTATGATTTTTACACTCAAATTTACCCTTGCTCCGCAAAGGTTTGTTGATGTTCGTAATGATGTTAGAACTATTTCTGGACACACAAACTATTAAATCACTGAACTAACTTGATAGAAACATTCCTTAACACTAACTGTATGGTGCTTACTATTTGTAGATTTATTATTTTTTTAAAATAAAGAACGTGCAGCCTTTTCTGGCCATTTCAGCTTTGAAGGCTAGTGCTATAATTGTTAACACTGAGAGACTGGGAGGTATGACATTGTAATAAGCCTCTGTACAACATAAAGGTAGCCTTATGATCCATTCAGACCAGCACTCATGCATACACAATCCATTGGATCATTCATACAATCATGGCCTCTAAGTTTAGCATCAACACAGCTTCCAAAGATCATTCACAAACTCACACAAAAGCATCCAAAAAGGGACAAAACAGTTCTTCAGATACATCAGTCTCTTTGTGTATGCTGCCCTGGCCTGAGGCTCATGTTACCCCTGGACTGTCCAGATTTTATTGTATTCAGCAAAGTATACTGAGTACACCTGCCAACACCCATGCAAGTGAGTGCTAAACAGACCACTCCATCTAAGAAAACATTACAATTAAAAAAAAGTATGCTGTTTTTTCTCACAGTCTTTTTTTCTTTAAAACTCATTTTTTTGGAGGAGAGGAGAAAATTATCTCCTGCTAGCATCCTGGTTCCTGCATGTCCAGGATGGAATGTGGGTCTGGACATACAGCAGGGAGGTGCAAGCTAGTGTTAAACACAGTGCTACTTATAAAAAAAATCTTAACAAAAAGAGCAGCTGTGTAGCATAATAATGGCAGTTACTAATGAAAAAAAAGTATTGTTTTGTGGGTTTGTATTCAATGCAAAAAAAACAACAACAAAAAAACATAAAAGGTCCTGCATATCTGGATGTAAGGTAAAGGAGGTGCTTGCACAAAGGCACCAAACAGAGCTACCAAACTGGTGACAGAATTAATTTCTGCACTTCACTGTCACAGTCCTTTTCTTTTTTCTTTTAAAACAACTTTCTAAAGGAGATTAAGAAAAAAATCTCCAGTCTGTATCCTGGTCCCTGCATGCCTGGGAAGGAACACGGGTCAGTGGGGGTGGGGGTGCCAGTGAGAAAGTGCCAAAGTGCTCCTTATGATAGGGCCCTGCAAAAAAAGAAAAAAAGATGTGCCAATTTCCTCAAAAACCTTTTCCAGAGTAGAAAATTACTAACTGAAATTTGCTTACTGGAGGGCAAAAGAACCTGATGTAGGCCTCTTGAAATGGCAGGTATAAATAAAATATGAACATATAAATAAACTGAGGTTTAGTGTCTAGTTTGCTTTTGTAAATCAAAGCGCATGGAGTGCTTTTTTTTAGTTTAATTCATGGAAACAAAATTGCTTGGGGTGTCTTGCTATGCATGTCTTGTTTTTGGAAAAATATACAAGAGGGCAAGTAGAGCAGTGCAGTGGACATTTGGCTTGTTATAAAAGGGCCAATAAGCAATTTGGTGTGGGCAACCATTGGTAAAGGACTTGTGAGAACAAATCAGAGTTGAGTCTACAGCCAGTACATAGCACTTAAGGTTATTAACATAGAAACATAGACTTTGACAGCAGATAAGGACCGCTTGGCCCATCTAGTCTGCCCATTTCCCTACCTACAGGATAGGCCGCAGATCCTAGTTAACCAAAAGCCTATTTCTTCCTACCCCCCACAAGAATTGCCTTATGTCTGTCCCATGCATTCTTGAATTCTCCCACAGTTTTAGACCCCACAACCTCCCCAGGAAGGCTGTTCCATGCATCCACTACCTCTCTGTGAAATAATACTTCCTCACATTGCCCCTGAACTGCCCCCCCATCTTTAAATTGTGTCCCCTTGTTCTTGCACATCTCTTTTTCTGAAAGAAACTACCCTCTTGGACTTTGTTGATTCCACTGAGGTACTTAAAAGTTTCTATCATGTCCCCCCCTCTCCCTTCTTTCCTCAATGGTATACATAGTAAGCTCCTTTAGTCTCTCCTCATACGGCTTCTCTTGTAGACCCTGTACCATTTTAGTTGCCCTCCTCTGCACTGCCTCTATCCTGTCTATGTCCTTGCGGAGATGGGATCTCCAGAAGTGGACGCAGTACTCCAGATCGGATCTCACCAACTGTCTGTGCAGAGGGATAAAAACTTCCTGTTTTCTGCTGCTGATGCCTCTCCCTATGCAACCCAGTATACCCCCAGCCCTCCCTACTGCCTTCTCACATTGCTTGCTAACCTTAAGGTCATCTGATATGATTACCAGGTCCTTTCCTTTTTGTTGTTGTTACTACCCCCCATTGTGTATTCTTCCCTGGGTTCTTGTTTCCAGGTGCCTTATTTTGCACTTCTTTTCATTGAATCCTAGCTGTCATACTCTGACCATTCCTCCAATCTTGCCAAGTCCTTTCTCATCCTTTCCACCTCCTTGTGTATCAACCCTGTTGCAGATATTTGTGTCATCTGCAAAGGGGCATACTTTTCCTTCCAGTCCCTGCAATGTCACTTTGGAAGACATTAAAAGGACTGGACCCAATACTGAACCCTACGGTACCCCTACTAGTAACCCCTCTTTCTTCAGAGTGGAATCCATTTACAATTACCTTCTGTGTCCTGTTGTCCAGCCAATGTTTATTAGGCTACCACCCTGGGACCCACTCCCAGGCTGGTTAGTTTGACTATTAATCTTTGTGTGGGACTGTGTCAAATGCCTTGCTAAAGTCTAGGTAGGCCATGTCCACAGCCCCTCCCTGGTCTACTACTCTGGTCATCCAGTCAAAAAAATCTATTAGATTCATCTGACATGACCTTCCCCCTGTTAACCCATGCTGCTTTGGGTCCTGTGCCCCACTGGCCTCTAGGTACTCAACTATTCTTCCTTCAGAAGTGACTCCATCACTTTCTCTACCACAGAGGTCAAACTGACAGGTCTGTAGTTTCCTGCCTCTGTCTTGGTCCCACTTTTGTGAAGGGGAATCACATCAACCTTCCTCCAGTCCTCGGGTACCACACCATCCTCCCATGATTTATTAAAAAGAGTAGCCAGTGGTTTCACTAGTTCCTCCCTTAATTCTTTTAGAATTCTGGGGTGAATTCCATCAGGGCCCATTGCTTTGTCCACCTTCATTTTTAGGAGTTCTTGCAGAACCCTTTCTTCTGTGAAAGGACTGGGATCGACCCCCCCTATCAAGAGTGCTTCTGTTAATTGGATTAGGTAGGTCCCCCTCCTCTTTTGTGAATACTGAGCAGAAATATTCATTCAGTATCCTGCTTTTTCACTGTCCCCCTCTGCCCACCCACCGTTCATTCTATTCAGCCTCACTATCCCTCCCTTTGTCTTTCTCGCTTCGCTGATGTACCTATAAAGGTTATATCCCCTTCTTAACCAAGTTGGCTATCTTTTCCTCAGTTTGGGCCTTTGCTATTCTGACTTCCTCCCTGCTTCCTTCTGCTTTAACTGGTACAACTCTCCAGTCCTGTTCCTTCTGTGTTTCCTTATACTTCGAATGCTATCTTTTCTTCCTGACTTTCACAGCCACCTCTTTTGAGAATCATAGTGGCTTTTCTTTCATTTTGATTTGTTTATTTGCTTCACACAAGGCTTGTTGCCTCTGTGATGGCAGTTTTGATGATTCCCATTGTTGCTCCACACCTCCTTCTAGCCTGTTTGCTAGTGCTTTTCTGAGGCACTCTCCCATTTTGCCAAAGTCAGCCCTCCTGAAGTCCAGTACCCTGACTTTTGTATGGCTTGACTCTGTAGCTGAGTTTAACGTGAATCACACTGTTTGATGGTCACTTGTTCCCAGATGGCAACCCACTTCTAGATCTGAGATCCTCTCACTGCCCCCATTTGAGAGTACGAGGTCTAGGATTGCTCTCTCATGAGTGGGTTCTGAAACTAGCTGTCTGAGTCATGCCACCTGTAGGGCATCAAGAATGGCCCTGCTCTTGGATGTGGCTTCAGCAAATGTGCTTCAGTTAACATCTGGCATATTCAGGTCTCCCATGAATGGTATCTCCCCTTTCTCTGCCATTCTAAGAATGCTTTCTATCATATCCTTGTCCATTCCCTCCCCCTGACATGGGGGTCTGTACACAACCCCTGTGCAGATTGTGGTGCCCTTTCCAGTCTCCAAGGTGACCCACAGTGCCTCCTCTCCTCCTGTTTACTCTTTTGTTCAGTTGCTTTTATCCTTCCTTTACATAGAGAGCTACTTCTCCCCTCTTCTCCTGCCTGTCTCTCCTGTGGGTTATATACCCTGGTATGTTAACATCCAGTCATGGTTTTCTGTGTACCATGTTTCTGTGACTGCTACTCTATCCAGGCATCCCTCTTCCATCAAGGCCACCAGCTCAGGGAGCTTGTTGCCCAGACTACGGGCATTGGTACTCATTACCCTCCATTTCCTGATGGCCTTACTTCTTTTTGCCCCATCCCTGTCCTTCTTGCCTTTGTCACTTTCTCCATTTACCCCTGCCCTTCTCCCTATAGACACCTCTATGTTGGTGTTTACCACACTTACTACAGTGATTCTTTTGGGGCTAGGATTTCCCTGCTCCTTTCCAGTGCCTCCCCCCCTTTGCTAGTTTAAATGCTTGCCAATGAAGCATTTAAACCTATCACCTAGGATCCTGGTTCCCCTCCTGATCAGATGCAGCCCATCATGCCAGTATAGACTTGCATCACTCCAGGTGTACCCCCAGTCCCCAATGAAGACAAATCCCTGAGCTCCACACCAGTTTTTTAACCACTGATTGAATCCCATGGTGTGGAACACCCTAGCCACTCCTACGCCATAGATGGGCAGCGCCTCCTAGAAGGTTACAAGGTTACCATGCATGCTATTTATCTAAGGCCCCTCCCCAATTCCATGAACTCTTCCTGCACTTCTCTAATCCCTGTCTTAGCCAGGTAATTTGTCCCTAGGTGGACAATGACATCCAGCTCCCTTCCCTGTGCAGCTGCTCCAGCAATCCTGAGGATTCGCTCCCTGTGCCTACAAGCCATGGTGCCAGGCAGGCACCTTACCTCCCTCTCCCCTTCCTCCCCCAGTTCTACCTTCCTAACAATGGAGTCCCCCACCAGGAGTTGTTTACTTCCCCTGTGGGGTCCCCTGCCACCCTCCTGTGGGTCTCCTTTGTGGAGGTTCCCAGCATCCTCCTTGGTCTCCACTGCAGGTGCCTCCATAGAGGAACCACATTTTGCCAGAATGGCATAGGAATTGTGAAGAGGTATAACTGGAGGGATACACCTCTGTTCCACCACCCTCACCCTCCCTAAGCCCACTGTGGTCCAACCGCTCCTCTTTCTTGGCAGCCTCTGAGGTAACAGCAGTGGCACTGGTGGTCCCTGGATGGAAGAGGAGGTCCCACAAATCCTGGCCAACTCAGCCTGGAGATGAGCAACCTCCTCCCTCAGCCCAGAGAGATGCCTGCAGATGGGACAACACCGCATCTTCCAGAACATCTCCCGGAAGACTGCTGCTCCACAGCCACTGCACTGCACCACTCCCATCATGTCTTATTTCTGGCCCCTTAACTGTTTGCAATCCTTACTCTTTCCTCTGTTTTTTTCTCTCTCTCCTTACTTTCTTCCTGTGTGCCCTTTAAGCTCCTGATTGTCCTGTTCTGATACAAGAATATCCTATATTTCTCAGTAGACCCCTTACTTGCTCAGAGGCAGACCTCCAGCAGCTAGAGGGGGGCCAGAGAGCTACTCTTGCCCTTCTAGGATGGTGGGTCTTTGGTGGCTCTGTGATCTCTCACTTTCTGCTCCCAAACAGGAAGTTCCTGTTGTCAGTCAAATCCTGTGTTTATAAAAGTAGAACTAGCTTTGGGTGGGAGGGTGGAGGGGAGGGAAGGAGGGCAATATAGTCCCAGCAGAGAAGTCTAGTCACACAGCAGTCCTTTCTCCTGGTGTCTTCTGCCAAGCTACTAACAGAATCTTTCTAAGGCAGTCTTTAAATGTAGCTTCCTTCTAGCTAAGCCACTCCCCCTACTTACTAGATCTTTCTACAAGTAATTTAAGCCTCACAGCTTTCAAGTCCTTTCAATCACCTGAGATTTACACCTAGATAACTGTTCAGATAACCATTCTGTTCAGTTAACTCAGACAAACACACTTTTTTTTGTTTTGTTTGTTAGTTTTTTTTACCCTAAATTAAAGGTCCAAGTACAAGAGTTCTACTTCTTTAGTCCCAGCAGAGAAGTCCAGTCACACAGCAGTCCTTTCTCCTGGTGTCTTCTGCCAAGCTACTAACAGAATCTTTCTAAGGCAGTCTTTAAATGTAGCTTCCTTCTAGCTAAGGCACACCCCCTACTTACTAGATCTTTCTACAAGTAATTTAAGCCTCACAGCTTTCAAGTCCTTTCAATCACCTGAGATTTACACCTAGATAACTGTTCAGATAACCATTCTGTTCAGTTAACTCAGACAAACACACACTTTTTTTTTGTTTTGTTTGTTAGTTTTTTTTACCCTAAATTAAAGGTCCAAGTACAAGAGTTCTACTTCTTTAGTCCCAGCAGAGAAGTCCAGTCACACAGCAGTCCTTTCTCCTGGTGTCTTCTGCCAAGCTACTAACAGAATCTTTCTAAGGCAGTCTTTAAATGTAGCTTCCTTCTAGCTTAGCCACTCCTCCTACTTACTAGATCTTTCTACAAGTAATTTAAGCCTCACAGCTTTCAAGTCCTTTCAATCACCTGAGATTTACACCTAGATAACTGTTCAGATAACCATTCAGTTCAGTTAACTCAAACACACAGTTTTTTTTGTTTTGTTTGTTAGTTTTTTTTACCCTAAATTAAATGTCCAAGTATTAGAGTTCTACTTCTTTAGTCCCAGCAGAGAAGTCCAGTCACACAGCAGTCCTTTCTCCTGGTGTCTTCTGCCAAGCTACTACTATTAGAAGACAAAAAGGTGAGGCCAGTGAAGTGCAGGCTGCTAAGGAAAGAGGTCGAGTTAGGCAGTCTGCCTGGAAGGGAGAGCCTACCTCAGAGGTGATTTTCATTTAAGAAAGGTGCCTCTTGCTCTTGGTGAGGTCTATGATGTTATAAGCAAAGGCAGTGTGACGTTACCCAGGGAGAGGCTAATGTTTTTTATACAGACTTTTTAGACAGATTATCAGGATACACTGTAAATCTTTGGAAGGAACAGGGAAAAAAAGAATTCTTTAGTATCAACTATTGTTTACTGATTGGTCGTAGACCTTTACAAAATTTTTACAAAAATAAACATTCATACATTATCATAGTAAAGACTTTTTTAAAAATACCACTTATACGCCCTTTTGGGTTAATTCACACACAATATGATTGTTAGTTACTAAAAGGAGCAATAATAAAATAACATGTTATAGAATCAACATTATATTAGCAGAAAAGCTCCACAAGCTTTTCTTTAATCCTGTCAGATAATTCCCAATAAATTGCTTTGCATTTTATCCGAATTCTCTGAATAGCAATCAGATAAGCAGATACATTCTTAATGATTAGTTCATCATTTGCCTTGAACAAAATAGTCAAAAGTAACTCTTTATTGGTAGATTGAACTGTTCTAATTATAGGGATTATCCATTTGCATCTGGGGGATTTATACCATTTACTATCAAAAATAACATGTACTAAATCTTCCAGTTGCAATTTATTACAATTACAACATCTGGCCACTAAATTTTTTTCCCTGTTATATCTTGCCAATAGCACATTACTCTGAAATAGTTCCATCCTATATTTTGTATATAGTATTCTTCGCTTACTATCTTTTAAAACATTCAGATAGAATCTATAATGGTGGGATACATCATTATGCACTAGCCAATCGGCAATGTTCAAGTTCTTCATATAACATAAATCTTTTTCTTTTGATTTTCCAAAATCTTTTGAGTAACATATTTTTGGTACTTAATACTAATGATTATCTCTTGCTCATTAAGGTATCTTTCTAGGTATCCCAACCCGTTTTCTTTTAAAATATTATATACTTTTCTCAGTCAACCAGTTGGATTTAATCCTTTATGTATCCACATTTGTTTTTCTTTTAAACATAGATATGACAGATGATGTTTTGCTAGTTGTAAAAGTTTGATCCAGTAGTTGATTTTCCTAGAAGAGACTAGAGCAGCAGTACTCATAAGGCCGAGTTCAGCTCAGATTATTTGAGCTAGAACAGATTGACCAAGACCCAGACTTGATCTAAATAATTTTATTAAGGGAATTTCCAGAGATTCAGTTATTTTGGATTCCCAAATCTCAGAACCATGTAAAAATTGTGCATTATATTTTCCTTTAGTGGCCACAATAAGTGGTTTTATTGAACACCCCACATTTTTTTTTTATTAAAAAGATTTAAAGAATTAGCAGTCTGCTTCAATTTTATTTTTAGGGAATCTAAATACTTTGACCAACCTCCTGACTGAGAGAAAGTAAGACCCAAATAATTATAAAAGTTAACTGTTTTTAACCTTAGTGTTCCTACTGGCCATGGTTTTGTTGATTGTTTGTGTAATCCCATCACCTTTATCTGGCTTTTACTTTCATTCATTTTTAAATTGAACTCATTAGCATATTTTTGTAGAATTTTCATCTTTTTATGAAGTCTGAACTGAGTCAGGGATATCAGGACCAAGTCATCAGCATACGCAAGGACTGGACAACATTCCTTTAATATTTTTGGAGAGTCTGTTTCAGATTCCCTAAGTTGAATTACCTGTAATAGCCTATTAATATAAATGCAAAATAGTGTAGGGGCTAGTACACAACCTTGGCACACCCCACAATTAGTAGAAAATCTATTAGTGAATTCAGCTTCAGAAGATATTCTTAGTTGTGCTCAGGTATTAGTATACAATTCTCTAATAATATTTATTAAATGCAGAGTAAAACCCCAGTTCCTCATTACTTCCCACAGTTTCTGTTGTGAGAGCCCTTCAAAGGCAGCACTAAGATCAATAAAGGCTAAATAAACCTTTTGCCTCCTACAGTTTACATATTTTTCATACATATGGTAAAGAAAATGACAATTATCAATAGTACTATAACCACTCCTGAAACCCGCTTAATATTCTGAGAGCCCTCCAAAAGTCTTTAGTTGATCTCTTAGTCTTACAAGAATAATTTTAGCAAATATTTTTCCCATAACACCCAAGAGGGATATAGGTTTATACATTGCCAGATTTTCTCTGTCTCCCTTTTGGAAGATTGATATAATCGTTGCCCCTTTCCAAGGTTCTGGAAATTTCAGATTTTTACAACATGCATCAAAAAATTTAGTAAGTATGCATGACCATACAGAGGGTGCTGCCAAATATACCTCAGCAGGAATGGAATCAGGCCCAGGAGCTTTTCTTGGTATTCTCTAATAAGTAATAATAGCTGAAACATCTTATTTATGAAAGTACATGCTGAAATTGCTCTTTAAATGTGATTTTTTTCCTTTAAAGGCTACTGTACTTTAAGTCCCACAGAACATTATATGGGATAGCTGTTAAGCTTATTTTGGCTCTGGTTATCTGATATACAGTACAGCAGTTGTATTTAACACTGTTATGTCTTTCTAAGATACTGTAGGTTAAGTTTATTTATTAAAACCAAGTTAAAGTGTAACAGGTTGAAGTTTATACATCCATACATATGAACATACGAATGTACAAATATACAATTGTGCCAGCAGAAAAAAGCCTTGCAATCTATCTTGTCTGCTCAGGTTTGCTGACCCACCAATATCTACTCAGGGATCTGCCCCTTTCCTGTTAACCATTCCCCCTTCTCTTCGATGTCCCCCATATCCCCACCATGCAACTTTCCCTTTTACTCTGTCTTAACTTCTCTTGAAGCTGTCCGCAGTCTTCATGGAGAAAATTTACTCTGGCAACTCATTCCATTTCACTACCACCCTCTCAGTGAAAAAGTGTCTCCTCATTTCCCTCCTGTATCATCCCTCCACTAACTTAAAGCAGTATCCCCTAGTGGTCTTGTTCTCACTAAGGTTAAAGAGGCTAAATATTATACAATATATTAAAAGGAAGAAATGATTCCACATGACAATGTGTGTAGCAAAGAATAAATATCCATGGGGCACGGTCTGCATCTTAAGCATGGTGACAGCACATTAGCTGGACTCCCTAAAGCATCATCTGTACAATGGCTTAGTTTCATTTAAAAATTGTCATACATGGCATTTATTTCTTACTACTTCTAGCATCTGATGGCAGCAGCAGAACCCATGAAGAAGCAGACAAAAGTAAAAGCACGGAGTGGGTGAGGACCGAACATGATCCCAGACAATGGTTGAAGAGGTTGGAGCAGGAATGGAGCTGCAGGACAAAACAGTAGCAGTGCTGCTGACCATGACCTCCAACCTCCAGCAGGTTAAAGGTTAAAGCCAGATTTATAAACTTAAATACACATCTTACTCATCTGCAGTTGGCTGTTGCAGGGCTGGCTGAGATCTTGGCAAGCAACACCAATCATCTTAGTGACGCTGAAAAATGTTTTAGCAAGCTAGCAGATGCCCTGCAAGACCCAACCGAGACCACACTGAGCTGAGGGAAAAAGTGTGTCCCTGTTTACCAGTGCAGAAGACCAAGAAAAGGACTAGGAGATCAATATTCATTTCATCAGACTGCCTGAAGTGCTTAAAGGGCACGAGGGAAGCAGGGCAGTACAGAAGTAGCTAACAGACAAACTCTTGCTAAAACCATCAGCCACAAACTGGCCCTAAGCTGAAGGATGGGGACAGACTGAGGCACTAATAAAATATATCCGCTTCTCTGAAAAGATGAAGGTCCTAAGGGAAGCTTAGGCACATGATCCCATGGTGGAAGGAGGTCAAATTATGATCTAGCAAAAGTTTAGTAAGGCTTTGTAGATTCAACACCAGAAATTCTCTGATGTGAAAGCCAAGATGCATAGAAGAGGCTGGAACTTTGCATTATTTTATCCAGCTAAACTCTGAGTTGTAGACCTGGCAGACCACCCTGTATTTTACCAAGCCACAGGATGCTGAGGACTTCATCAGCACCAAATTGGCTGTGAATTAGGGGCATCTACAGCATTGTAGAGTTGCTCCAGCACAATGAGGTATACCCTTTGTAATTTTCTACAGAAGTCTCTATCCCTCAGAGACTAAGCCATGATTTGGGTGGGATGAGATGTAACTAGATTTGCCAACTGGTTTCTGCAAAATAGTCAGTGTTGTGTCTTCATTTACTAGTGCCCCCCCCCTGAACTTTCCCTGTCTATTCTGGCAGTAGGGATCCCAGTCTTTATATAATTCAGACATCAGCTTTTATTGCTGTTGGAGCTGTCTTCAGGGGGAGGTGAAACAGTGAGCATGGGAATACTGATGGGGTATTTTATTAATGTTGGACTGTTGGGCTGAAACAGCTAAAGAGAAAGTAATACAGTGGCTTTAGGTGGTAATAATATATCCTGCTCAAAACAGGATCGACCGTTACTCTCAATATTGTCTGGTCAGCTGACTGAACATTCGCAGTGGTGCCTGTACCCATCCACAATGGTAATGACGATGCGTTGTGAGGAGTGCATATCTGCTACATGACAAACAAGCAAGCTGGCAGACTGATCACTTTTTACCAGCTAATCAGTTGTATGACCCTGCAAGCTTGATTTTGTTTCTGCCTTCTTAACTCTTAGAACTGTCAACATTGTGCTGAATGCCCAGTAAAACTCACAGCACAAAATGATGGGCTCATGGATAGTGAACCATAGGTACTGAGGCATGAGATTTGTCTTGTGCCAGGTTCAACTGGCTAAGTAAGCATCATTCTAAACTTTCATTAAGGATGTGATGCTAAGGAAGATGAGCTTTTCTGTGGTCTGCAGTTTTGATATATTTCACAATTTACATGTAATAATACACCTATTGGATCTATAATTGATAGTTACCTCTTCTCCCTGACTGCAGTACTGGGCTGTGGGTACTGGCAGGAGGGCAGCTTAGGGCTCTGCTAGAGAAATGCTTATTCTTGTCGACTATATCCCTTAAAGCAGCAGTGCAGCTGTTGGGCAAAAAAATGTGATCTTCCCTTTTTTCATTATAAAAGATTCTAGGAATCTTCCTATTTTATTTGGTGGTAAAATTGTTTATTTCCACCAGAAATTAAGTACTTTATAAATGTCTTAACGTAATGTTTTCTCAAGAAATAAAGATGACCACCAAATTTGGTTTAGAAACACCATTGAGGATCTAATAATAGTTAGAATCGAGAAAAATAAAAACTCAAGGTGCACAGCATTGGTAGTACCTAGAAAAGTACATTTGACAGGCATGCTAATTTTTTATTAATTGCAGAAATGGTATAACAAGCTTTTTGGAAAAACATTTTTGTTGTATTGCTGCTTTAAATTACATACCCTTGTGACATGTCAGTGTCAGTCAGTGTCAGTGGCTCAGTAGGTAGCACACTCTTCTCTGAGGCCGGGAGATCAGAGGGCTGTGGGTTCAGTTCCCACATCTGGCACTTGGGTTAATATCCCAATACTGACACTGTAGTGCAGCATGAGAGGGGTGCTGCACTTCTGAGGTGCCATCTTTCGGATGAGACATTAAACCGAGGTCCCATCTGCTTGGATTGGTGGTAGTTCAGGTGGATGTTAAAGATCCTATGGCACTTATTGAAAAGAGTAGGGGAATTGTTTATTTCAAAAACCAAAAACCTTCAATACAGGTACTCATTAGAAACAAAAACAAATAGAAACTGGAAATAGAAACATCACTGTGTAAATATCAAAAAAATAACAGAAAAATACAAGAGAAAAAAAAAACAGACCATATTAAATCCAGTAGACATGCTTCCAGTATTCATGAAATAAAGAAATCGGAACATGACGTATTCAAAGTCCTTTTGTATCCGTAAAGCCGATTCAATTTGACTGATCACCACCATGGGTAAAATACACGTATGCTATATGGAAAAAGAACATCTTGCCTGCCAAAGATAGAACTTGATACAAGCAAATATTACATTAAGGGTACTAGGATGAAAACGGGAAAAATACCTCGAATATTCCCCTAAAACCAAGCATTCATATGTAATCTGACATGCCATCCCCCACCCCCATTTTACAGACAAAGCAGACCAAAACTATACTGTATATGAACAATTATGGAAAAAATTAGTCTGGGTCTCTTCTATACTCATGCATTCAAAATGAATGCAGTTCCTTTCTGCCAGAGCCTTATGGTTTAAATTCCCTTGAACCCCTAGCCTCCCATGGCAACTTAACCAAGTGACATCCCACATTCGACCAGGAATCCTCCCGTCCATCAGCACTTTAAGAGCTAGGTGTGTTTTCATAGGGTAACACCTGGGAAAATCAACCCAAACTAAAAAATTCTGGGACATTATACTCTGATATATACCTTTCTAGGGAAGCCTAAAAACCTCATCTTTTGCCACCCTCCACATACGAAGCTTAGTTACCACTACTGGCAAAAAGGAAAGTACTTTATAATTAGTTTTCATGACAGGTGCTACAGTAGACCACCTTGATAAAAAATATTGAAGGAAAACCAGAGTCCAGGCATCCCATGGATGAGAGTGAGTGGACAACACTTCTTTAAATGTAGTTTTAATAAAAAAAGGAAAAATAAAAAGCAACCAGATTAATCATATCGAGACCACCCGCCTTAATCGGAAGATATGCAAAATCCCGCTTGACCGGGTTCAATCGGCTGCCCCACAACATTTGAAAAAAAAATACTATATAAACAAGTTTCCTGGTGCCTAGGTAAGGGAACAACTGAACTCAAATAAAGAAACAAAGGAAGTAAAAACCTTTTGATTATTAATACACATTTCTGTTTAGAAAATGACCAGTTCTTCCATAAATGTACCTTCTTTTCACCCAACACAAGGTGAGATTGCCAATCAAGATCATTTAAATCTCCTGACCCAAAGAAACAACCTAAAATCTTAATGGGCCCCGTAGAAATAGCTATCTGCCCAATCGTGCAATCAAAAACCCCTTCACCTAAAAAAACACCAACACTTTTTTCGTAATTCACTGATGTTCCTGAATGCCAACCAAACTGGTCTACTACTTGTAATGCAACTAGTCCTTCAGCTGCGTCACGAAGCAGAAAACACATGTCATCCGCATAGACCGCCAAACACTGTGGTAGAACATCTGGAGATGGAGTTAAACCTTGAATGTGGGGATGATGAAGGAGTTCCCAAACCAAAGGGTCCAAAACAAAGGTATATAACAAGGGATTGAGTGGGCAGCCCTAGTGCACCCCTCTACAGAAATCAATCCCTTCCCCTACTAATCTATTAACAAGTGGAACATTTTGGGCATTGCTATATAAAAGTGCCACCCAGGTTCTTATTTTAGTAGAAAATCCTTATCGCCGTAGGACATCAAATAAAAACCCGTGTGCCACCTTGTCGAAGGCTTGAGCCTGGTCCAAGGAAAGTAAATAACCAGACAGTTTCCCCAACCATCCAAACTCACACACATTCCATAGTAGGGCCAAATTCTGATGGATGTGTCTACCCGGAATGGAACATGTTTGCACTGGATGTACTAAGGAAGAAGCAACCTGTTGGAGCCGATGACACAAGATTGCTGAAAAAATGTTGTAATCTGTATTCAATAAACAGATTGGTCTCCAATTCTCAATGCGGTGCTCAACCCCTTTTTTTAAATAAGAAAACAGTCAAGGCATCCGAGAATCCAATTGGCATCCGTGAAGAATCCAGAATCTCATTAAAAACAGAAGTCAGGATGGTGCTGATATCATCCGTCGTGAGTTTGTATAATTCATTAATTAAACCATCTGGGCCAGGTGAGATCCCTGACTTTAAATGTGCTACTTCTGATCTAACCTCATCCAGGGTAATGGGTCTATCTAAAATAAGAGAGTCAGAGGGAGTAATAGTAGGTGGGAGAAAAGTAAACAAGTCCTCCCATTTAATAGTGGGCTGGAATGCTTTACTATGTTGGGATTGCAAAAAAACTCTGGCTATGTGCAGCATGTCAGTGTCTGCTGTGCATAGGATCCCCCTAAAATCATAGAGACCCTCCATAAGTTTACTGTCTAATGCTTGCTTGCAAGCCGAAAAAGAGTCCAAACTTGGTTAAGACTTAAGCCCATAAGATAATTCATCATGAATCTTACAAGCCTTCCCATAATGATATTTCCTCATGCTTTGTCTGAGGATGGCTATTTGTTCCTGTATTTGAACATCAGAAACCAAGGGAAGTGACATTAATTTATAAAACTGTGCTCTGTGTTTTAAATAGGCAAGATAATCTGTAGACTGGGTATTAAAATGATAAGCCTTAGAGGCCAGACGGAACTCCATTTTAGTATCCATCCACCAATCACCCCAGGAATCATACATCCCAGCCACCGAACGCCTTCTGTCCAACACCTGAAATAAACATAACTGGAATCGTTCAGTAGCGAGAACTGCCGAGTTCAGTTTCCACCGAGCCGGCAAGGCAGGAAAGGCCAGTGGAATCTTAGTGAAAATCTTGCCTGTAATAATAAATGGTCTGAAAATTCACACAGGGCCAAGAAAAAAATGTAAGGTAGTAAATATCTGGAAGAAAAAATAAAATCAATCCGTGTTGCCAGGCTGCCACGTTTATAAGTGGACCCCGAGTCAGAATAAAGTGTTCTATAAGCATCTGTGAAGGAGCCCATCAACAATAATTTAAACAAAGCATGAGAATCACAATACATCTTATGTTGCATTTGATCCTTAAATCTAATATCCAACCCACAATTGAAATCACCCCCTAGGATAATGTGCCTAGTGGTAGACACTTATTGCTGTATTTCAGTAAACAAGGCAATCCTGGCTGATTTAACCTGGGGTGCATAAATGTTGATGATACAGAGAAAAAACCCTCAGCGGACTGAGTCCAGGAGCAATGCCCACCCGGGAACTATGTCTACCAAGCCAGTAACTTGAACAAAAGGATGGTAGAATAACCCCCCAGTCTGCAACATCAGGACCAAAGGGCCAAAAAGAGTGTCCAGAATGCCACAATTTCCTGGTGTAATTGATGTCTGTAAGGGTAGAGAGACACGTCTCCTGCAGTAAAATAATATCTGCAGATAAGGTTTTACAAAAATGTAAAAGCCCGAGAGTTTTTTTGAATTCTTGAGACTACAAGAATTCAAGGAAGCTACTGTCAAAAAAGCCAGTGAGCAGGACTAAGACTTGTCCTTTTTACACTTCCGCCCCGACTTCTTCTTGGAGACCAGCAATTCAGAACCTCCTTCTTCATCACACTCTATCCCAGACAGAACCCCTGAAGCCATCGATAAATCAGATTCAGAGTCCCCATCCGCATCCTGCAGAACCTGAAAAGTGTTATGCATAGTGGTAAGGGGTGGTAGAACAAGTTTTTTTGCATGAGACCGAGTCACACGTCTTGGGTGAGGTGCCTGAAACTCTGAGGTGGGGGGGCTAGAATGGGCATGATAGGAACAATGTGCCCCTGACCCTCTAGTGGCTGCATAACCTCGGCAAGTATGCCAGAGGAGCCGGATACCTCTCCCTCAGGAGAAGTTGAAACTGGAGGATCTGGACCAGGAGGATTAGGGTCATGGGAGGCTGCTTCCTCCGTATATGGCCTAAATCGGTCCTGGGCACCTGAAATCAGGGTTTCCTTATCTAGGCCTCCTGAATTGTTCTGGCCTGCGTATGGACATTGATGGTAAGCATGTCCCTGGGCATCACACAGATTTCAGCAGAAGACATTACGACAGGTACTACTGTCATGATCAAGTTCCCCACATAAGGCACATTTGATTTTATCACACGCACTGCTGAGATGGCGTGGGCTCCCACATTTATAACATGCCTTGGGTTGGCCTGGGTGAAAGCAGACACCTCAATCCCTCCCCAAGAAAAAGCTATTTGGAACATGTTTAACCAAATCCCCCACAATATGCAGTTTTATCTTGAACTTCCAACTGCCTGTCCAAATGCCCTCCCCATCAATGACTGGTTCAGGAGGACCCAATACAGTGCATTTACTCTCCAGCCAATACAGAATGTCCCCCACATTTACCCCTTCATTTCTGAACATAACGTGCACAGTTTTAAACAGTGGTTTCATGATAGGAATAGCCCAAAATGGAGTCCATAAAGGGGTAGTTTTAAGGGAATCATACTTCTGCCAGAATTTATCAAGACCCACAAATGATTTAAAACTTATATCAAAAGTTTCCTCCCCCTGAATGTTAATAAGGGTGTAAATGTCTGATGCCTGAAAATTCATGGATCCTTTGAGGAGCCTTCGTGCCACAAAGAATCGATCAGGCTGTTCTTGAAGCCCCCCATACCTAAGGTGGACAGCGTTCTGTCTGGCGGCTTGCTCCAAGTGATTATTGCAAAATAGGTCCAAAAAGCATGGACCTTTGTTAGAGTGTTCTCTCCTAGGAGAGGAAGGAGAGAGGGGAACATTTGATGTTCCAGTAGGGGCCCCTGAGTCTACCCCCGCAGTGAAAGATGGAAAAGTCTCACCGACTGAGGCAACACCTGCCTCCACCTGCAGTTCCTTTGGTTGCACTGTCCCTGAAGGCTCCTGACCAGCCATATCCTCCGAGGAAAAAGTAATCCACTCAGCATCCAGTATCCACCTGCTGTCCTTCTTCATCCATCCTGCATCTAGCAGGGCTGTCTCCTTGCTCCAGTCCCTGGCTGGGAAGCCCCCCCATCGCTGCCTGCAACTTCCACGTTATGTCTCGCTCCTCCCCTGATGCAAAAGGCAACCTAGCTGCATCAGAAGAAATTGAACCCTCCTCCACCACAGGCGGGTGCTCTGTGCGCCTCTCACTGGCCTGCTCAGCTTCCGGGTCGCCAGCCACCTTGGCTATGCTGTAAAAGCATCCGTCATCTTGGTCCATTGATTTCCCGCATCTCCCGACTCTCCCATAGCGTGGTTCACTCCTCACTCATCTCCGGGAAGCTCCCCTGGATTGCACAAAGCAGTGCTCACCATAGTACTCCCATCCTCCTCCATCACGTTATTTGCAGCTCCCCTGCCTTCAGCAGGTAAGACGTCCAGCTCCATGCCTAGCCGAGCTCCAAATGAAAAATGCTGCGTCAGTCAGCAGGTCCCGCTACCGCTAGCATGCAGTAGGGGAATTTCCCCGGTGTCCTGGACAAATTTCCCTCATTCACTAAAAATACCACCAACAGCTTAATCTGGTTCAAGGTCAGTTGGCATTCATCTGTATCCCCTTCCCCCGGGTTGTGCCTGAAAATAGGCAGGATTTGTCTAGTGCACTTACCCGGTCAATAAAAACTAAATAAAATAAATAAATAAACATATGCTATGGTATCTGGCTACTTGCATAATTAGCTGTACTAAACTCAACTTACTCTGTGAACCTAATGATAGCTAAGGTTTGAACTGACACACATGTCAACTAGTCTGACACTCAATATAGTAACTCCTCAATTGGAAGCAATGTCAGATGAGGGTGACCTCATCTTGACAGACTACCTTACATTCAAATTGGTATATTAAAACCAGAAGTTTAAATGTTGTTCTCTTACTGCTGTTCCTTAAAGCTCACTTAGTTAAGACATGTTATGAAATTACAGTTTATAATTCTGTGCAGGCCATGGCAGGGCCCCTCTAGCTACTGGTAGCCCCCCCCCCTCCGGCTCAGGGGAGGGGGGACTCAACAGTGAGGAGTCATAAAATGTGCATGTTTCAAAAATCCATATCTTGTGTTACAGTGTTGCTCTAGCATTGTTGCTGGTCCCCACACTAGTTGGTGGGAAACAGCATAGTTCATGTGGTAAAATGGGAAAGGGTGGAGGGTGGAGGGAGAACTGAGATGCATGGTTGCAGGTTTTGTTCCTGAAATTCCATTCCACAATGTTTGTTAGAGAGAGGGTAAGGAACAGGAGAGGAGCTTGGAAGGGAAAGTGTGACAGTGGGGTTATATGGTTTAGATCTAGAAAGGAAACAGTGACTGAGAGGGGCATGGAGGAATTGAGAAAAGGTGTACACTGTTTCTTAAAGGTGGTTTTGTTGTTCTGTTTAACCATTAAAAAAACCAAAAAACAGCTTCTGCTTCTGAAAATCACAGTACTGGTGTTTATTGTTTGTCTCATTGTGCTCAAGAATCCCTGAGACCCACAGATCAATGGCTAGTACATTTAAGGTATATGTTTATTTATTAATTTGTTTATCAGGTAGGTGCACTGATTCCCATGGACTGTTTTCAGGTGCGTCCCTGGCCATGCAGATGGCACATACAAAAGGATATACATTGCAATTCAAAAATATTACAATTCCAGTAACATATGACAGGCACAAAGGGGTACAGATTTAGTACAGTTACATTTAAGAACATAAGAATAAGTACATAAGAAAAGTGTCAGCAGATAGGGACTGTATGGTCCATCTAGTCTGCCCAAGGTGGCTACCCCCCCCAAACATATTTTTTCCTAAATTGCACATATTGCCTGTCTGAAGTGAGTTTGAATTCCCTTACTGTCTTTGACTCCACCATTTCTATCACTATCTCAGTAAAAAAGGACTTTCTAGAGTTGCTTTTAAACCATCGTTGGACACAGATTTCCTGGCAAATTACAAGCCTATCTCGAATCTTCCCTTTTGAGTGAAGGTTCTTGAGAATGTGATAGCAGAACAGCTACAGGATCATCTCATAGACTTCCAAATTTATGAGCCTTTCCAGTCTGGATTTAGGGCCTTGCATAGCACAAAGACAGCGCTGGTCAGGGTGTTGAATGACCTGTTAGGGCAAGGGATTGGGGATGGCATACAATCCTTGTCCTCCTTGATCTCTCCTCAGCATTTGACACTGAAGACCATGGGATGTTGCTGGACATGCTGAGGGAGTATGTGGGACTCACTGGCAAGGTCATCAGTTGGTTTGAGTCCTTTCTCTGGGGCAGGTCCCAGAGGTAGTGTTGGGGAATTGTTCCTTGAACCCAAGAGATCTGCCCTGTCGAGGTCCCCAAGGCTCTGTCCTCTTCCCCATGTTGTTCACAGTGTACATGCTGCCCCTGGGTGAGGTCATAAGAAGGTTTGAGCTGAGTTTTCATTTTTATGCTGATAATTCTTAGCTGTACCTGCCTTTCACACCTGGGAGACCTGATGCTGTTGATGTGCTGAATAAATGCTTGGCCGAGATCCAGGCTTGCACAGTGTTGAACTGGCTAGGACTAAACCCTGGGAAGACTGAGCTGCTGGTTGTAGAGCTGGGTCAGAGGGTTGGGCTTGGAGCCTCTGGTGATAGGTGGACCTTTTTATAGGTCTGACAGAATTGGAGGTTTCATCCAGGGTGAATAATCTGGGTGTTGTATTTGACAGTGAACTGACATTTGATGTTCACATGTCAGCAGTTCTCCGGACTGGATTTTACCATCTCTAGAACATCACCCAGATCAAGCCCTTTGTCCCTCCTGAAGACCTGGTCACATAGGTCCACACTTTCATGACCTCGAGACTCAACTACTGTAATGGCCTCTACCTTCGGGTCAGAGGTAGTGCACTGCGGTCCCTTCAGCTGCTGCATAAATGCAGCGGCACGCATGTTGACTGGTCATTGTAGATTCAGTCACATCACCCCAGTGCTGAGTGAGCTGCACTGGCTGCCGGTACACTGGTGCATCACCTTCAAGGTATGTCTTTTGACCTACAAAACCCTACATGGATTGGGTCCAGGCTACCTGCAGGATCTCTGTCACCCCTACATCCCATCTCACCCCCTCAGATCAGCTATGGGTGCTCTCCTGGGGAACCCCAGAGTGAGACTGAAAAGCTCTGGGGACCGAGCATTTGAGGTAGCTGCCTCAGCTTTAAGGAACTCATTGCTGGGGTATCTCTAGGAGGAACCGTCCAATGAGATATTTAAACATCAATTACCATCTTTCTTGTTTATACAAGGTTTTGGGGTATGAGGGAGCCATTAAAGATCTAGAATGGGTTCAGTTATTTTAATTATGATGTACACATACATATATATATGTTTTCATCTCCTGTTCCTGTTCTATTATTTATGTACTTGCAATGTTACTGTAAGGGCTCCCCAAACAAATAAATTCTACTACTACTAAACTTGCTTCCCCACCAAACGCAAGTGGTACATCTATTTCTTCCAAAAGCTCTTTTAGTATTTTGGGGTGGATACAATCTGGCCCTATGGCTTTATCCACATTAAGTTTGCTTAACTCTTCTAAGGCCCTCTCTTTCATGAAGGGGCTTCTGTCTGCTCCTCCACTATTCTGCTCTGTCTTACTTAGTGTAAGTCCTTCACCATTATCTTTTATTGTGAAGAGTTAGCAGAAGAATTTAACAACTCTGCTTTGTCTTCATCTTTTTCTAACAACTGGCCCTCCCTTGTTGCTAGTCAGACTATTCCCCCTTTACTCTTACTTTTTTCTCTTATGTATCTATAGAAAGTTGTGTCTCCCTTCCTCAACCCCTGTACTATTATTTCCTCTGTTTGGGCTTTGGCTATCCAAATTGCTTTTCCTGCCTTCTTGAGTTGTTTATTATATTCCTCCCTGTCCATTTCTCCTTTTGTTTCCTTGTACTGCTTAAAAGCCCTCTTTTTTCCCTTGATTTTTGTTGCTACCTCTTTGGAGAACCGGAGAGGGTTCTTCCTTCTTTTGGCTTTGCTGATTTGTCTTGTGCATTGCTCAGTGACTGTATTTAAGGCATTCTTTAAGTTCTCCCAGCAGTGTTCTGCACCCCCCTTGTTACTGGTGTCAAGCATGGTCTTGATCCTGGATTTCATTTCAGGAAAGTTTGCTTTCCTAAAATCAAGTATCTTGATGTTTGTGTGACTTTTATCTTCCTCTTTATTTACTGATAACCAGACTGACCTGTGGTCACTGGTTCCCAGATTGATACCCACATGAACATCTGAAATCCTGTTGCTGTTTGTGAGCACCAGGTTCAGGGTTGCTTTGCCTCTGGTGGGTGAGTCTACCAGCTAATTTAGACCTACCTCCACAGTGTGAACAGGAATTCTCTGCTACACTCTGTGGCTGCTGTGTATGAGGTCCAATCCACATCTGGCAGACTGAAGTCCCCGACAAGCAACAACTCACCCGTCTGCCATAACTGAGATGGCTTCCAGGAGCTCTTTGTCAATTTCACTTTCCTGGGTTGGGGGTCTGTAGATAACTCCCACCAGGAGGGGAACCTTTTCTCCTGCTCCCAGGGTTACCCACAGGGCCTCTGCTTTACTGTGCTTCCCCTGGATCTCTGTTGCACATATCCCCCCCCCACATGCAAAACTACTTCCCCTCCTTTCTTTTGCTCACCATTCTTTTTGGAAGAGTGTGTAACCTGGAATAGTAGCATCCCAGGTGTAGTTGGTGGTGAACCAAGTTTCTGTAATCGTGACCCATTCCAGTTGTGCCTCTGCCGCCTAGGTTGTGAGTTCAGGTATTTTGTTTGGTAGACTACAATCATTGATGCACACAGCCTGCCACCCCTTGTAGTCCTTTTGCTGTGTATCATTTCCTTGCTATGATCCAATGTTTTTGTGTCTTAATTAATTTATGCCTCTCCCTAGTGGATCAGCTTGTGCAGTACCTTTACTATCACTGCTGTTGGTATCTTTATGGTATCTAGGTTGCTGCAGTATGCTGATGCTGGGGGAGGTGTAGCTGGTGGCAAGACTGCGTTTTGTTTCTTCCATGGGTTGACTGGCTAGGTCATTTGTACCTACAGTATGTGGAGGGATGTTCCACAGTGCATACAATTTGCTTGATGTGGTCCATGTCCATCCATGCTGATGTGCCTGGGAGGCACCAGACCACAACTTTGGCCTGGTCATGTTGCTGAAGTTGTGAGTCTACTCCCATTATCATGGAGTCTCCTACTATCAGTACTGGATTTTTAATGTCTTTTGTAGTAATCTTTTTGGTGGAGTGCACATCCTTGTGCTGCATTGGGCTCCTACTGCCCCTTCATGCCTGCTGCTTTAGTAGTCCTGGAGGGTAGTAGCATGTATTCATTTGACATGTATAACGGTGATCTTCCCTTCTTCATTATAGGTTTAAAATTTGTCCTACGAGTTCCCACTACTTCTGCTGTAGAAAATCAGTTGAGGAACCTGTAGAAGAAAACAATGAACTTTTGGCAGTGTCTCCAACAAACACCACCAACCACAGCACCATCGAACAAAAGTAAAGGTAATCTGACCTTTTAAATCTTCCTTCTGTTGGAAGGTACTAATCCTTTGTCAGATCCACCCCAGTTACACTCCTAATCCACTGGAAGAGCTGTGGAAGAAAAACAATTAGCTCCTTCAATGTGAGAAAGAGACTGCAAAACATGTAAGCCCAAAACAAAACCTATAAGCACAACTGTTAAGCACAAAACAAAATTGTAACAGGACAGTAACTCTGCTTAAGAAGCCTTAATGTTTTTCCTTGCTCTGTTAATGTTGATCCTTACTCTGGCCTTTCAAGCAAACTTAGAAGACAAAAAACTCAGGTAATGCTAGATGCTTTTTGTCAGCAAACCCTTAGTCTTCCACCTCAACACACCAAGTAGCCTAACCTTTTAAATCTTCCTTCAACTGGAAGGTACTAATCCTTTGTCAGCCCCCCAGTTACACTTCTAATCCCCTGGAAAAGATGTGGAAGAAAAACAATTAGCTCCTTCAATATGAGAAAGAGACTGCAAAGCCTGTAAGCCCAAAACAAAACCTGTAAGAACAACCTGTAAGAACAAAACAATATAGTAATACAACAGTAACTCTGCTTAGCCTAAAGAGAGGTCAAACTGTAAAACCTGTAAGCACAAAACAGTAACAAAACAGGTAAGCACAAAACAAAATAGTAACAAGACAGTAACTCTGCTTAGCCAGAAGAAGTCTTAATGTTTCACCTTGCTCTGTTAATGTTGCTCCTTGCTCTTTCCTTTCAAGAAAACTCAGAAGACAAAAAACTCAGGTAAAGCTGGGTGCTTTTTGTCAGCAACCCTTAGTCTTCCACCTCAACACACCAACTAACCTGACCTTTTAAATCTTCCTTCTGTTGGAAATACTAAGCCTTTGACAGCTCCACCACCCAATTACACTCCTAATCCCCTGGAAGAGCTGTGGAAGAAACACAATTAGCTGGTGCAATGTGAGAAAGAGATTTCAAAACCTGTAAGCCCAAAACAAAACCTGTAAGCACAAAATAAAATAGTAACAAAACTAACTCTGCTTAGCCCTAAAGAGAGATCAAACTGTAAAATCTGTAATCACAAGACACAACAGTAACAGAACCTGTAAGCACAACCTGTAAGCACAAAACAAAATAGTAACAAGACAGTAACTCTGCTTAGCCAAAATAAACCTTAGTGTTTCTCCTTGCCCTGTTAATGTTGTTCCTTGCTCTCTCCTTTCAAGCAAATTTAGAAGACAAAAAGCTCAGGTAAAGCTAGGTGCTTTTTGTCCGCAACCCTTAGTCTTCCACTTCAACACACAAACTAACCTGACCTTTTAAATCCTCCTTCTGTTGGAAGGTACTCCTAATCCCCTGGAAGACCTATGGAAGAAAAAACATTAGCTCCTTCAATGTGAGAAAGAAACTGCAAAACCTGTAAGCCTAAAACAAAACCCTGTAAGCACAACCTGTAAGCACAAACCAGTAACAAAATCTATAAGCACACCCTGTAAAAACAAAACAAAATAGTAACAAGACATTAACCCTGCTTAGCGAAAAGAAGCCTTAATGTTTCTCCTTGCTCTGTTAATGTTGCTCCTCGCTCTGTCCTTTCAAGCAAACTTAGAAGGCAAATAGCTCAGGTAAAGCTAGGTGCTTTTTGTCAGCAAACCTTAGTGTTCCACCCCAACACACCAATACAATAGCATTATGCATATATTTGTTCATGGAATATTAATGGATTAAAAACTCATGTTAAGAAAAAAAAGGTACTGAGGAAAGTAAAAAGCATGCAATGAATGTGTTTTGTCTGCAAGAAACACACATAACAGACAAGGAAGGCAGCGACTACATGGCCCGAGTCATGCCTGTAAATGATCCATAGGACCAGTGTACCTACCCGGTTATCAAATAAATAAATAAATATGGTCTAACATTGTGGGAAGAGTGTCATGGAGCTTATTTTATTTCCAAAACTACAGATTAAGCCATGTGGCTTAAACCCCACTTCCTAGGTACTGTTACCTGTGTTTGTAGACATGGTAGGGGGGAAGTATGTCCTGCTGCAAGTACAGTTGAATACTGGACAACAATTAGCAATCAGTTCTGTATATGGTCGAAATATGGACACTCCCATTCTTTTCACTGCTCGTCCATGGAAGTTGCAGGTTTGAGGGCCTGTGGATATGAAACAGTGATTTTAACTGTGTAATGGACAATGTCGTGGACCACTCTTCACTGGCAGGGTGACTATCTCCTGCAGTGCGAAAGCATTGCTAGCCCTGATGCAGCACCACAGACTATTAGGCTCCTGGAGGCATCTCATGCCTACCAATACGGAATATACACACTACTTGCACTCTGCAAAGACTTATGCTTGGCTAGACCTGGCATTGATCTTGCAGGCATTAATTCCTGATTTGCATCAGGTCCAACATTGTTCCATGACTATCATGCACAACACCCTTGTTTTGGTTAATTTTTGAGATGGGCACTCAAGCTTCAAATAGAGCTTGGAAGCTTGACCCCATGCTGTTGAAAACAAAAATGGATTTTCAATAATACGTGAAAAAACAAATAGCTGATTATCTAGCTAACAACCTTATGGAAGTAATAACTGTAGCAGTGAGATGAGAGGCTTTAAAAGTTGTACTAAGAAAAGCCATCATCTTTGCATAAAAGAAAATCGAAGATCAGCACCTTGCTGACCTTGAGAAAAAGATAAGTAAAACTGAAAAACTGCACACGAAGTAACCCCAGCTGACCCATTTCAAACCCACCACAGCTTAAAGTAGGAATATAATATGGCACATAGTGCTAACATTGAAAGGGCCATGCTCCTTATACTGGCAGGTAACTATTTTGATGATGACACAGGGGGAAAGTTGTTGTCCTCACAACTGCATAGCAGGAAGGGAGCAAAAAATATTTCCCCAATCATGTCCAGTGATGTGTCTCAAAAGTTTTGGGATATAGAAATTGGTGATCATTTTAAAACCTTATATAAGACTTTCTGCACATAAGAGGTGTCCCCTACAGCAGACCAAATGGATGCTTTTTTGCCAGAGCACCAGTTCAAATCATTTTTATACATATCTGAGGTGTCCTCTGCAGCAGCCCAAATGGAAGCTTTTTTATCAAAGCCCCGATTCAAACCACAGATGCTGAGACCAAAAAAACAGCTGGAGTAAACCTTACAATGGGAAGACATAGAAAATTCCATCCCCCACCCTAAGGAAGAAAAAAAAACCTGGACTGGATGACTTCCACATAGAATTTTTTTTATTATTCCAGAATGAATTACAGGTCTCATTGCAAGAAATGATCGAAGAATGACTTGAGCATGGTTGTATGCCCCTCTCCATGTGGTTGGCCACTATCAGCATTTTGCCTAAAAGGGACAAGAACCCAAAACAGTACTCATCTTACAGATTGATCTTGCTACTAGCAGCTGACTACAAAATTGTAGCATGAGTAATAATTACTTGACTTGAGAAGATTCTTCCTAATATAATTCATGAGGAACAAGCAGGCTTTATAAAGGGGAGGCAAGGGAAATTAAATATTAAACACACCCTTAATACACTGTGGAGGTAGACTGGGAGATCAGTCAGAGAAAGTGCTGTGGTCTTTGCCCTTGATGCTGAAAAGGCAGTTGACCGAATTAAGTGGGGGGGGGTATATGTTTGAAACCCTCTGGAGGTTTGGATTGGGGAATAACATGCTCAGATGGATATGCACACTTTATAATCAGCCAACTGCCCAAATTCTTGTCAATGGTGCACTATCAAAACCTTCCAGAAGCCTAGGGGTACTAGGAAGTTCTACATTCCATCCCCCGTCTGCTATGTAATATTCAATGGAACCATTGCTGTGGCAATACAGCTGGATGACTGCATTGTGGGGTTACAGGCAGGAGGAGTACACCATAAGGCAGCCTTAGCTGACAATAACTTGCTAGTTTACCTCCAGGGGCTCAAGCAAAACATCCCTGCCCTGCACAAAATTCTTAAGGAGCATGGGGACATTGTTAGTCACAAAATTAATTAGGCAAAAAGCAAGGTGATGGTGTTGAGGAAGGGGTCTTCAGTTTCTTGGCTGATAACCTGCTAAATATGGAAGTAGTCACTTCCCTCAAATACCTCGGTATCAACATATTCAAAAAACCCTCCCATTTATATAAAGAAAGCTACAACACTCTGCTTGCAAGCATCAACAAGAATTGTGAAAGATAGGAGTGCTTGCCCATTAATCTCATTGGTAGGATAAAAACAATTAAAATGAACATCCTACTTAAGTGTTGGTACTTATTCCAGATCCTTCCGATCTAGGTACCTGAATTATTTTTTTAAGCATCTTAATTGAATATTGTACAGATTCTTGTGGTGTGGGAAAGCTACACATATAAAAAGAAACAAACTGGAAGTCTAGCATGCCCAAATTTTAGATATCATTACTGGCCAACACAATTGGCATTCTTGTAACACAGAACCACAAAAATTCCTTTCTGGAGACAAATGAAGGAAGAATACATATGTATACCAGGTAGACTCCTTCAAGGTTTCCTACTCACTGTCTGAATCACCAACCATCCCCAAAATCAAAGATCTATTTACTCACCAGTTGGCAAAGATGTGGATGGGAGCACATAAATGCATTGGCACCTTAGGGGGCTATTCCCCAGCACTACATGCGAGCTTTAAAGACCTACAAGGCTACAATGTTGTTTACACTAAGCCCAGTTAAGATAGGAAAGAGCTGGTGTAACAAGTGTGGAAGATCTGTTTTATGGTGACTTTAATAAATCCTTTACAGAAATTAGTCAGACATGTCGCATACAACCAGGGGAATTTTTTGCCAACTTTAGAATAAGGCAATATCTAGCTACCTCTATCCCAGTTATGTTCCCTGTTGAAGAAGTCATTTATAGGCCTCAACTGTGCATGGCACCCCTCATTGCCTTTTATATGCTCTTGCTGGGAGCATCTCCCACATCAGAAATCAAGTCTAAGTCGGACTGAGCCAAGAACCAAACCATTTGACAAACAGCAATATGACACATCCACAGTTACTCCAGAACAAATACATTGCACAAAGTTCAGTTAAATTTTTTTGTACAGATCATTTTCAACCCCATCAAAACTGCACAGATTCAATGCAGCCAAGCCCCAGATCTGCCCAAAATGTCACACAGATGAAGGCGACATCCTACATCTAGCCTTAATGCGCAGTAAAGTAGCCTGCTTTTGATTTGGTATACATGCCTAATAGAACAAATTATGAGACAAAGCCTTCCCAGTGCCTCACTGGAATTCATGCTGGGAGCAGAACTGAGAGAGAGGGGTGATAGAAATTCTCTTAGACTTTGGGAGTCGGTCAGAGTGAATATCAGGAAAACAGTTGCTTAGCACTGTGTCAGTGACACTCCACTCAGTATAACTCATTGACTAAACAACCTGGCCATGTGTAGGAAGTTTGAACATTACCAACTGACAGCAAACACCCAAGAAAAGGTGTTCCAACTAACTAGCATAGCAACATTTATTAGATGCACTAGAAAATGGTATCATCACTGTTTAGCTGCAGGAATTTATGAACATAGTTATCGTTAGTTGGTTTTGAGGGTATTAGCCAATAAATAAAACTCTTAAAGAGGGACTGAGATTAACATTTTTGTCATCAATAAATTCACAATTTGGATCAGCATATCCTCATTCAGCCTCATGCCAAAAATCAGATCTGTAATTTACTTTGTTTAAAAGTTACAAGTTATTTTGTAACCCTTCATTCACTGCCTGTTCATAAAAGCCAGTTTCAATGAAGAGCTGCTGCTGATGTCATCTCCTGAGCTCACAACCTAGTGCTCCCTGCAAGCTACCTTATATGACTTATGACTCCTATGTTACTTAAAACTGCAGGTGTAGTAAACATCAGAAAATGGAAAACTGACAAACAACACATGCACTTCCATAATGTTTTGATACATGGTGCAGTACTTCAGAATGTGATGGGGGGATGGAAAGCAGTGGCAAACATGGCTTTAGAATGATAAAGTTGTATGCAGTTTTTAAAATACTGCAGGTATGAGATTTTGAAATGTCACCAAGTTGCAATCGTGGAATGCAGCAATGACACAGTCTCAGAAAGTAGCTGGAACACTTAATTTCAGAATGTGGCAGAGATGCACGATTTCGGAATGTGGCAGTGCCGCACAATTTCGGAATGTGATGGTGATGCACAATTTCAGAACGTAGCAGTGATGCACAGTTTCAGAATGCAGTGGTTCCGAGCAACTTTGGAATGCAGTGGTGATGCACAATTTCAGAATATGGCAGTGATGCACAGGTTCAGAATGTAACAGTGACATACAGGATTGGAATGCAGCATTGACGCACAATTTCAGAATGCAGCACTGATGCACAATTTCTGAATGCATTGGTGATGCACAATTTTGGAATGTGGCGGTGACACGCAATTTTGGAATGTGGCGGCGACACATAATTTCAGAATGTGGCAGTGATGCACAATTTCGGAATTTGGTAGTAACGTACAATTTTTTAATGTGGAAGTGATGCACAGTTTTGGAATGCTGTGGTGACACACAGTTTCAGAATGTGGTGGTGACATATAATTTCAGAATGCAGCAGTGACGCACAATTTTGGAATGTGGCGGTGATGCAAAATTTCAGAATATGGCAGTGACGTACAATTTTGGAATGTGGTGGTGACATACAGTTACATAATGTGTCAGTGACTCACTGTTTTGGAATGTGGTGGTGATGCACACTTTTGGAATGTGGCTGTGACACAGTGTTTTGGAATGCAGCAGTGATGCATAATTTCAGAATGCGGTGGTGATGCATAGTTTCAGAATGCAGCACTGACGCACAATTTTGGAATGTGGCAGTGACACACAAGTTTAGAATGTGGCAGTGATGTACAATTTTGGAATGCAGCAGAGACACACAGTTTCGGAATGTGGCATTGATGCACAAGTTTGGAATGCGGCATTGAGACACAGTTTCGGAATGTGGCTGTGATGCATAATTTCAGAATGCAGCAGTGATGCACAAGTTCTGAATGCAGGAGTGACACACAATTTCAGAATGTGGCAGTGATGCACAATTTCAGAATGTGGTGGTGATGCACAATTTTGGAATGCAGTGGTGATGTACACTTTTGGAATGTGGCAGTGATGCATATATTCAGAACGTGGTGGTGATGCTCAATTTTGGAATGTGGTGGTGATGCTCAATTTCAGAATGTGGCAGTGATGCTCATTTTCAGAATGTGGTGGTGATGCTCAGTTTCAGAATGTGGTGATGATGCATAATTTTGGAATGTGGCATCAAGCACAATTTGAAAATGTGGCAGTGACAATTTTGGAATATGGCATTGAAACACAACCTTGCGGGATGTGCAATTATGGAATTTGGCAGGAAGTGCCATTTTTAGAATGTGGCAGGGATGAACAATTTGGGAATGGGGAAGGAATGTGCAATTCTGGAATGTAGCAGGGATGCATAATTTTAGAATGTGGCTGGGATGCATAATGTTGAAATGCTGTGGGGATGTGATGCACAATTTTGAAATATGGTGGATGTGTACAATTCTGGAATGTGGCAGGGACAAGTAATTTCAGAATAAATAGTGAGCCCTGTCACATTCTGACAGTGTGCATCTCCACTATATTCTGAAATTGCCAGTCCCCAACAAATTCTTCAATGTGTGTCCCTGTCACATTCTGAGACTGACTGTCCCACCACATTTTGAGATGTCACATCCCTGTCACATTCTGAGATTGCGTATGTCCCCCAACATTTTAAAATTGTGCACCACCTTGACATTATATGCCTTGGTTCAGTGCTGCATTCCAAAACCATCTTCTGAAATGTTCTAAAGTACAGTGCCATGCATCTGAACATTCTGGAAAGCAAGCACTATAGCCAACACTATGTCATTGTTATTAAAAGGATTACTATAGAGACAGTTTATTAAACTTTGGAGAAACAGGTCCTATAAGGTTGCTGACAGGGAGGACTAGAGTGTGAGTTCAGGAGATGATATCATCATTGGCTCTTCACTGAAACTGCCTTTTTTGAATATGTAGTGAAATCAGGGTTACAAAAAGCTTATAATTTAAAAATGAAGCAACACAGAAATCTAATTTTTGGTATGAGATTTATTGGAGGTATACTTATTCTATTTCTGCAATATAAAACTTTTGGCAGGCGTCCCTCCTAAACCTTATAGTAGGATTTTCTGAAATCCAATGCACCTAGATGTATTTGTATTTCTAGTGCTACACCATAGAATGCATCTAAATGTCTTAATCTGGATTATTTGATGTTCCACATTAATGTCTTAATGTTTTCATTTCTGTAACAGTATATTTGTGTTGTATATGTACAATATGAAGTGTTATGATGATGATCTGAATTGTATTGTCAGAAGCTTTTCAATAAAATATGTTTAAAAAAATACCCATGCAAAAATGTATAGATTGAAGAATCTCAGACCAAAGCTCATTTGCCTTGCAACTGTGCCTGTATTCAGTGAATTATGCCAATGATCAGGATGCTTACAATAGCAATTTAATAAGAAGTCAGGTATGACAATGTTTGTTTGTTTCTGGTTACTGGGTAAGTACATTGGATAACAGTGTCCATTTACATGAATGGCCTGGGTAGTAACAAAAGAACAAAGCAAAATAAAAACATACATCTGGGGCACAATATTCAAAACTTTGGGCACAAAACCAAGTTTATCCAAGCAAAGCAGGTTTAGCATGGATGGGCAATATTGAAAAGCCTGGGTAGCGCAGGCAAACACAGATTGCACCCGGGCAATAGTCAGAGGGGGACACAATGTAAACAAAGGGGCAGGGACCTGATTATTGGTACAGTCCAGTATTCAGAGTATGTGTGCCATACAAGGCCATTTTGTTCAGTCCCCTTGCATGTCACACATACTGTCGATCAAAACCTTGTCTTACTCCCACGCAACCCTAGCAGTTGGCAAGAGACATGTCATGGCCACATTGACCTCCAACATAGTAGTCCCTGGCATATAATGGTGCAACCTCCCCCTTCCCACTGATTGCTATCCTGAAGATAAAACTTAAAGTTTTCCATGGTTTCCAGAGGTCCCCCTCAACCAATCGCTGTCTCAGAAGTTTACCAGAAATGTTTCCCTGATGATAGTGGCCTTACTCCCACCGGCCACCATCCCGAAGGTAAAACTGAAAGTTCCCCTAGTGTCCAGTGGTCCCACCCTGCTGATCATCATTCCAGAGTTAAAAATGAATATTTCCCTGGTGCCTAGTTGCCCCCCCCAAGTCGATCATCAGCTTGATGTAGAAACCAGACTTTCCCCTGGTGTCTTGTTTTTCCCCCCTCCCTATCCTGATCTCCCTTGCAATATGATGAATGCTTCCTGGTGATCAAATGGACCCCCCTCCCTATCCTCTGCTTGAAGAATAACATTGAGATCATTCTTTAGTATCTAGCTGACCTCCCACCCCAGCAGATAGTACCCCACCACCATGTCCCCCATCCCATCCCCAAGCCAATGACTGGCACAGCCCTCTGCTCTCCACCACAGCTGGTTGCTGACTGATCTGTCAATGAGCACATACTGTATACAGTATGAGCTCATTGACTGACAGCTCAGTGAGTGATCTGTCAATCAATGAGTGCATACAGTATATAGTACATGTTCATTGACAACTCAGTTGACAGCTGGCCATGGTGGAGAGTGGAGGGCTGTGCTGGTTGCCATCTCAGGAATTGGATGGGGGAGTAGGGTGGTGAGGCACTTCCTGCCAGGGTGGGGTCCACTAGCCACCAGGGAAATATCTAGATTTTATTCTATGGGCAGATTGGGAATAGGGAGAGGGGGCCATTAGACACCAGATAAGCATTCATTGTATTTCAAGAGGAGATTGGGGACTGGGAGGGGGGACTGCTAGACACCAGGGAAATTCTAGTTTCTACATCCGGCCTGCGATTGTCTGGGGGGGGCGGCACCACTTGCTGCCATGAAAATATTCATTTTTAACTTTGGGACAGTAATTGGTGACAGGGGGACCACTGGACACTTAGGAAGCATTACTGGTAAACTTCAGTGTTGGCAATCCATGGGAAGGGAGCACCAGGAAAACATTACTGGTAAACTTCATACTGGCGAATGGTGGGGGGGGGGGTGTAGCACCAGAGAATCTTTAATTTCTAACTTCAAGATGGTGATTGGCAGGGAGGAACCACTAGCACCAGGGAATCTTTAATTTCTAACTTTGGTCTGGTGGTCACTGGGGGGAGGACACTAGCACCCGCTATTCTTAAATTTCTCACTTCAAGCTGGCAATTGGTGGGGGGAGTGGTAGAACACTAGCACCAGGGATAGCTCTGTGGGATCAGTCTAGTGGTGGGTGGTGCCCTGCTAACTTGTATGGACTATCCATAAAAATGAGCCTTTAATGGGTATGCATGCAGATGGCCACTTAGCACCTTGCATGCCCAATGGGCTCATTTGCATGGATCCATTTGAATATAGGAATTTTAGCACAGGCGCAAGCCATTATGATGCTTTGTTTTGGGACCCATATCTACCGAGCACTAAATGGCTTAGCACTGAGCCACAATGGCCCTATTTTCAGTGGAATAACACCAGTGTGCTATTCCACTGAGGACAGCATTTTTTGGCACCCAGCAAGGGCAAGGAGCAATGCAAATATTTGCATTCCACATTGCGAAGTTTTGAATATCGGGCCCCTCATCAGGTACAGAATACTGCCACAGGCAGAAAACAGCAGTCCACATAGAGAACCTCTTGCCAGAGGTAACAACACACAGTTGCCTAGGAACAGTGCTTCACAGTAATCCGATAGATAAGTTACTGTATGGTGCACAGTGCTGTATAAAAGTACTGTATGTTGACAGTTGTACAGGTGTAATTAATTTAGTGGTTACAGGTTGTTTGTTCAAGTAGATGCAGTTTCACTTTCAGATACCTGAACTGTGATAACCAGATTAAAGGTTCTTTAATTATTAGAAAGGACTGCAGACATTTTTGAATGCAACCTTTTGTATTTTGGGAATGACTGTGATGGTCAGAAAGTGAATGTATCAGTATCTACAGGACTATTGTATGTTAGGTAAATTGAAGGCTGCTATCATTTTCCCACGTGTGCACCATATCTAAATGCATAAGGACTGGTTCTACTGCTGGGTGAGATATTCATCCTATATCCATTTGAGTGAAAGGTGACCTTTGAGAGATACAAGTCTTATTTCACTTTTTTCATCAGACGAGATGGGAAGAATAAGTGGTACAGTGCTTGTAGCATAGACTTCTGAATATAACAATTTCATATAGGAATACTACTACAGACTTCAGCTAAACATATGACCATGAGCAAGTCTTTTTCTCCATCAGTATTTTGTGCTCCTAGACCTCTAGCCAGCCCCATTGAGAACAGACCCCCTTCCTCAGCACCGCACCACCCATTCCGGGACTTACCCTTTCATCTTCACGGCAGAGTGTTCTCAGCCTTTGGTGCAGGGCTGGGAGTCCCATCATCATTCTGTAGCCAGAGGGTTTTTACCCTCCATTTTCTTCCACTGTTGCCATCATGGCTGTCTAATACAATGGCATAATGGGCAAGCTCCACCTCCGTGGAGACATCCTCAAACACCTGTGTTAGCTGGCTATTTGTGTGCCTGAAGCTATGTTACAACCTGGACACCTCCAGGTGGCAGGCAAGGACTGGGTCACACAACCCTCCTCCCCAAAGGAGGAGAACTGTCTGATGGAACACTCAATCCTTCCTCCCCAACTAGCCCCCGAATGATGCGACTCTGTTCCTGAACTCAGGTTGCCGGTGTGGCAGGAGGAAAGGCACCAGCACCTCATCCCTGCATGTCAATAGGCCAGCAACAACCCTGAGCAAGTTTAACTAATCTGGCTTTACTTCTTCCAGTTATATAAGTAAAAAGAAACATAAACTTACTGAAAAAAGAGTTTGAGTCTCACTGTGAAAAAAAAAGATTTACTGGCACAAAGCTAGCATCAATCCAATATGCAATCTAGGTTTCTATGCTAGTTCTTTAAGGAATCTTGTGCTACAGCATGTCAGTACCATTGTAGAGTATTGAAGGTAATATTAAATAGACTGCTACATTTTACTCTGTTCACAGTATGTCAGCTATATCACATATATCTTAAATATGAGTTTTGAGTGATGTACTTTTGCAGGCACATGTAGAAACGGAGTACAGTGGGAAAAGAGTAATATGAAAAAGAATAGCAGCACATTAAACTTGCTGAAAATGAACAGCACTGCAATGTTTTCTCTTGCTGCTCAGACTAGCAGTATGGAGAGAGCTTCTGACTATAAATATTTTCGACAGTTCCAAAGGAAATGCCACCAAGTCATTTGTTTTTACAGTCATCTGAGCTGTCACATTCATGGTTATTTGTCATTTGTAGTCACAAGCACAAGAGCTGTTCCCGAAGGAAAGCTAATGGCTCCAGATATGTGAAAAACTTGTTGGGTTAGAGAGAAATTTTTGAGGTTAAAGCAGTAGCAATTAATATACTATATTTGATTAGTAATCTTATTAAATATTCTGAAATGAGATTACTTTAACACTCCTGAATTTCAGAGGATTTCCCATAAGAAACATTCATATACATTTTAATACAGCAAGTAGCTGTTGGCCCTGTTTAACAAAAGTCTTTCTATGTATTACCTGGCACATGTTTACTGTACTGTATTACTCACTATTAATAAAATACTAAAGGGATAAGCTAATTCCAACTCTATCTACATAATAAGGGTATAACACTGTTGAGGGGTTGTGATGAGAGTTATAAACCCAGAGGCCAAAGGTAGAGTGTTTTATAATTTTCACTAGACCCCCCAAGTTACTTAGACACACTTACTTTTATACTGCCTGGTGTAGTTTGTTCAATATAATACATTTAAATGAAAAATACATTGAAAGTTGCACTAAAGGTGCACAAATGTAAAGAGCAACTTCAGAACGGCTTCAGTTTGGATCCCTTGTCTTTGGTTTGGCTTTGAGGCTTCAGCCAAAGGCACCTTGGGTCCTTGGAATGGGGGTGTAGCTGGCAAACAATGGGGGCAAGAGACCTCCATTCCCCACCCCTGCCAATTCAGTCGGTGCCAGCATATGCCAAACTCTGAATTTCCTCCAGTCAGTATATTGTTAAATAAATGAGTTAGTACTAAGCATAGTACCAGTTGCTGAAAAATGTATTTTACAAAAATAAATCTGGTGAGTGGGGGAGGTGCATGGAAAGTGACTGGAGTGGGGATAGTGGTGGCCGTAGTACTAGTCCTGCCATCTGGGAAGGGCTAGAATGTTATTTAATTATTTGGCTGAATGTAAAAGTGATCTGAAGAAGCCAGAAGTTGGTTGTGCTAAATCAAAGATAAAAACTGTGAATTTCGACACATTCATATAATACAAATGCTGCATCAGCGATCCATAATTTATAGAATTAACTGCTAATTTTATTAAAAAAAACACAGCTTTGATCAGTTTAAAGTATAGGAGAACATACATTTGACTGTCAGATAGTCTTGAATATGTGACAAAAAAGAAAGGTGCATTGTTTGGTTTAACTTCTTTGTATAAAGCAACTAATTGTTTCAAGTGATGCTACCTGTGTGTGCTGTGTACATTTCAAGAAAACACTATATCATGTTATGGCTTCAGAATTTTGTATTACTTAATATATTACATAAGTGGAGGCATGGCTTAGTGTTAGCTATAGAGCAAAGTGGATGCATAAAGGCTTAGCTCCCGGTAAAATCCATTCTTTTCATATGCCAGTTCACATTTTTTAATTTTGTCGTGATATTGTATTACTACTGCTTTACTGTGTTTACAGCACCTAAATAGGTAGACAGCATGCTAAACTGACATTCAAAATGACCAAAAACATGAATGAAGGAAATGTGCCTGTGGAGCCTGTGGGGAAAAGTAAGCCAGCTGCCACACAGAAAAGCCTACAGCATGACGCTGTGAAGGGATCATAGCTAACTCTATGAGAACGCTTTTAGAAAATGACTGCTGCCAGCCTGGTGACACTGAGGGCTGAGGTGCTGGATGCCACACCTCACGTCATACTGGTGACCCAGGTTCAGGAACGGACTTGGGTTGTCAGTGGGTTGGGAGGGGATGATCAGGATCGAGCATCCATAGACAGCTTTCCTGATCCTGGGGAGGGTTTGAGGAAAGTCACTGCACTGTAGCAGCCCCTGGGGATGCCTGGGAGCACTACATGCCAGTGAGTGTCTGGAGGAGGAGCAGGGCAAACGTCGGCATGCTGTGCCTGGACGTCAATGCACATCCATGCTCCAGTGGGCTCAATCAGGTGGAAAATGGCTGGGCGCAACTGTGCAGCTTGATGGCTGCACCCTGCCTCACTGGGAAGACTCTCATGGAGTTGCACTGGGGGGGTCTGGGGCTGATCCAGCTGGGCAGGGTATGGGGAGGCCCTCCAGCTGACTGATGATGGCCATACTGGATCCACTATCATGTGAGTGAGCCTGGTTTTCTCCCGGCAGGCAGGGCTGGCAGCTGGATGCCCCCACTGGTAATCGCTGCAGTAAGGCAGAAAAAGAAAGATGTGATAAAAAAGAAAATGACAGTGCTGACTAACTATATGAACTCAGGCTTTGAGAATTTGCTAGCCCAGTAAACCCACATTCAGAGCTCACTGACTACCATGGGTTAGACTGTGGAAAACCATAGTAAGTGCATGGAGGAACTGGAGTCCAGAATTGCAGCACAGGAGAAACAGCTCACAGAGGCTTGAGTAGAGCTGCAGGGTGCTCTTGATCAATTGATGGAAACCCTGGATAACCACAAGAATAGAGAGTGATGGAGACTACTTGCCATCTTGTAGGTCTTCCTGAGGGTATTGATGGCAAAGACTTCTTATCTCCCTGGCTGAATGCGTCCTGGGCCTGGACTCAGTTGCCTTTCCTGAGATTCAGTGAGCACAAAGATCCCGAAGTAAAAGGCTGGCCCCTACCGGTCACCCAAGACACTTTCTCATTAAGTTTGTTTGTTACCAGGATCATCCAGGCTTTTCCAGCTGCCTGACAAAAAGGTACAGTGCTGGTGAAGGAGGTCATGATGCATTTCGTTATGAACATTAGTTTGCACTTTCAGACCAGGCATCAAGAGTTAGCAGACGTCATGCAGGTGCTGCATGAGAAACAGTGGCAGTTCACTCATATATATCCCTCACACTTGATTGTCCAGCACCAGGGACACTTGCCTAAGTTGTTTAAGTCTGCAATTGGCACAAAGGATTTCCTGAAGACAGCAGGTGGCAGTGGAGAGACGTTTAGCTCCTCGATGCACTGAGGTCTGAAGCTGCTTTAGATCTGTGAGTTGTCACTGAGTGTAAGGGTAGAGGACGGTAACTGTGAGAACCAGGTGCTAGATATTATCAGGGGCTTGGGAGGCCTTGGCTCAGCCCTCCGGACCTGAAAAGCTTCTACATGGCCCCTGGGCTGCTTAAATTTTGCTTAGAAACTTTACTTTTAAATAGTGGTTGACTCTGGCGTGAATCTTCCTAGGCTGTCTCTGTGCCTATAGACTCCATTGAGGTGGAATGGAGGAGGAGGGTTGTGGCACTCATAGTGATTACTGGAGGGGGTCAATCCTGTTCTGCACTGGAAAGACTTCCTTCCCAGCTTCTGAAAATTTGTTTCACTGAACTTCCTTCCCCCTTTTCCTTTCTGGGTTCTTTTTCTTCAATTCTTCCAATGCTGGCATCGGCTGGGCCAGTTCTTGTGGACTGATTGTGCAGCAGGTTTCATATCAGGCTGCTCATATTATTTCATTATTATTATGGATCGAGGTAAATTTTGAGTAGTATAATGAATGCAGGAGCTGTTTTCATTCAACATCTTTTTCTACACAGGAGGACTGTGCAATGGAAGAGCCTCGCCACTGGTCTCTCAATACATAGCTGGGGCAATTTTCTCTTTTTTGCCATATAATCTGGGCATAATATGCTGTGTGGCCATCTGCTATAGCAAACTGTATGATGTAGTTTGTTTTTTACAGGCATCAGCCCTCTTTAGGCTGCTAGGAATGTTACAAAAGCCCCAGAAATGGACTATTTTAATTTTTCTGGACATGAATATTGTGGCTCTGCATCTCTATTTTTGCATCTGTTATAGCCTTTATAGGATGGCTGATATTTAACAATGCCTTTTATTATGTCCCTTTATGGTGGATAGGAAAGGTTTTTTCTGCCAAGATTATGGGAGATGTGAGCTTTCAGGCTCTGGGAGGGGTGGGTTTTCAGGTGGGAGGGGGTAATGGTTGAGTTTATAGTTGTCATGTAGTTTTGGGGTTTTCTTCTGTGTTGGGGATTGAGGGGATAAGGGTGCGGACAGGCACAATTTGATGGAAAGAGGAGAGTTTATCTGTTTACTATTTGTATTGGGGTGCTGGAAATTTTAAAATTTGGACTGCTTTTGCTTGTTGCTGTATCACTTTTATGCTGTTAATGTTCAGGGATCCTCAGCTATCTAACTCTTGTTATGACACTCCATTCATTGTCTGAGTCCTTGATGATGATAGCAGGTGATTGAAAATGCATGACATAGTGGGCCCGATTCCAAGAGAGAAAGTAGAGCATGGCTCAAGCTGTGCCACTGCATAAAGTTATGACCAAACCCTTGCGACATGCGAGTTGCACCCCTATTCCAAGACAAATGGCAGTTGTAGTGTAGAACAGCCGAATTATGCATGTCACAAGTTCCACTCGCAATGCAAGATGGAACCCGCAATAGCGGGCATAGCAGTTGTGTATGTCACAACCCAATGACCATATAATAGTGCGCAAGTTGCAGACTTGATGTAGGGAGCTATGCATGCGAAAATGGCAGGTAGCAATGCAGAAGCGGCAAGTGCGGCTAAAAGGCGCAAAATAAATTTCACTAACTAAGAGACAGATGTCCTTCTCACTGTAACCTGCACAGGAAGTGCAAGAAGGCATGGGAGGATCTGGCCATAAAGGCCAACCGCGGTGGCCAATGCAAGACAGACCATGCGGGGCTTGCAGAAGTGGGTGAATGACCTCAAGTGCCATGCTAAGCCAAAGGAGGCCTTCAACAGGTGGCAGGCATCCACCACAGGTGGTGGGTCACAGGAGGAGACACCCCTCAGTGCCCACAAGGAAAGGATCTCAATGTTCCTGAGCCAGCATAGCATCCATGGTGACACAGACCTGGACACAATGTGGATGGCCTTAGGGACAGGTAAGTGGATGACCAGCTGTGCCCCTGGTGCAGGGGTGGGAATGGAGGCATGTATTGAGGGCTTGACATGGCGAGGTAGCACTGATGCACTGTTGTCCCCCTACAGGCACCACAACAACGGACACAGGGGGTAGAGCACAGTGGTGGCACAGGCACTGAGCTGGAGCAGAATAGCATGCAGCCGACCACCCAACAGGCCACCGTGACAGACACCCCTGGTGATGTGGACGCAGTGCGGCTGGACCCAGACCTGACACAGATGGTGGGGGAGTGGCAGACAGTGGAGGAACAACAGCAGAAGGATGATGGACTGGACCTGTGTGATCTGTTTATTGTTGGAAGCATAGCAGACAATATATCACAGGACTTCATCCCTGTGTCATACGACAGGCCACAGGGAACCCTGGACAGGGTCAGCATCCCAATCCCCGCAGGACAACCACACAGCAACACCCACAGATTATGCTGGGTTCTGCAAGACCCTCATGATCACCCACTAGGAGCAGTCTGAGATGCTTGGCTGTATCCGGCTCAGTATGGACACCCACCACTCATCAATGAAGGAGCACATGGGCACTCCCATAGGTGTGCTGGAGACAGGGACATGCGCCACAGATTCAACCATAGGGTGGCTGGTGGACACCATGGTCACTTCCCAGGCCTGTGTCCAGGCACAGACATGGGTACTCACCTGACTGGCCATGGCCATTTAGGCGTCGATGGCCTAGCAGACCAGGCAGTCAGACATACTGTCCGTGGTGCTACAGGGTGCACTTACAGGCCAGCCACTGGGAGACACACCAAGGGGGGGACAATGCCACACAGGTGACACAGGTGGTGCAACAGCACCAGCAGAGAGCTAGGACACACACCACCATGATGGCAGGGGGAACACCACCACCCCCTGAAGAGCAGCCCTTGCCACCGACAGCCACAGGCTGATCAGGACAGGTCAGGTGGTGCACATAGCCCAGGGACATGTCAAACAGGAGCCTAGCAAGCCTGAGTGGTCGTTCACCAAACTTTACACCAGCCAAAACAGCACAACTAGTGAACCAGGTGCAGCACTGGCGCACTACACTGCTGCCACCAGGCTGCAGAAACCACTCCCACACAGACAGGAAGAGGGCATGGCAGGCCAAAGGGACACACCTCAGTAGGATCAGTGGCATGTCCCGCGCCACACGGCAAATGCAGCACAGGCGGCAGGACCTGGCCAGAAGGGACCCACATATCCTGGAGTGCATGCTGGACATGGCTGAGAGGCGAGACCAGGAGATGAGGACTGGCACTGGTGGCAGAGCAGGTGAGTATGAAATCATGTAGCATGACACCTCCACATACATGCAACACGTGCCATGGCCAGAAGTGGTATACAGGTGTAACAGTGTCCCCCTCTCACACAGGTGCAGGTCCCAGCCACTCCAGAAAGCAGGTGCAGCTGACGGAGGAGATAGGGTGTGACCACTGACATCAGGGGATGCAGGGCCAATGGAGGTCAGGTAGGTGCTTGCTCAGTCCTCCACATGTACCAGCCACAATATGTGGCAGCATTGGGGGAGTTATGTGCTGCCTGGACATGCACATGTATGCAGCAGCATACCACTGTGCTCGGCCATGTGGCCAAGGAGTAACCATGTGCACCTGCAGTGCTTGTGGCCATAGCGCAATGCTGGTGTGCCTGCCAATGTGCACCATGTGGCAGGTGACATGTGTGTGTATGGCACCACTTGTGTAGTGTGGTGTGGCACACATGCATGTGTGCCTGTGCATACCAGGAGTCCCAGTCCTGCAGTGACCTCCACCCTTCTTCCTTGCAGGTGGGAGGAGCAGCCTTGCCCCGAGGCAATGGGCACTACTCAGGCTGATGGCAGACCTGAAGGCAAGGGATGCCGTGGATTGGCAGCAGTGCACCCACCACCAGTGACACAGGGTAAGTCCCATCTCGCCATCACCGGAGGAGGAGGTGGAGCCTATAGAAGACACTGGTGACAGTGGGCCACAGTGGTTGGTGGACCAGCAATTGGAGGTGATGGTGGTGGCCGACAGGCTGGCAGAGATGCTGGCAGATGGGGACCAGCCAGCGGAGGAGATGATGGCAGCCGAGCAGCCAGCAGAGGAACAGGAGGCAGAGGAGCTGCCTGCAGTAGAGCTGGAGGTTGGGCAACAGCCAGCAGAGGAGCAGGAGCAGGAGGAGGGGCATACTGCAGGGAAACAGGAGGTAGATGGCATGCTGCCTGATGACAGTGCAGACCGCCGGTCCAGACAGATGGACATGGACCCAACCACAACCTGGAAGACATGATGTTGGTGCTGAGTCATCTGGGGGACAGCCAGGTCCACAGGCATTGTTGTACCCGGGGCAGCAGGTGGCGGGTGACCAGCAGCTGATACTGCTGGTGTCCACCATAATGGAGGACATGGCACACCTGCACTGCTCCCTTGGGGCTCTCTTCACAGTGCTGCAGATGCACTAGCACAGCATGTGCGTGGACTGGGGCCATGGACACTGGAACTGTGATGTGCCTTGGGGGCATGGGCCATGCCAGGTGTACGCTGGGGTGGCAGGGGGGCCTCTGGATGTGTGTTTGTGGGGCTGGGTGTCTGTGGGCTGTAGGTACTGTTCAGTGGGGGTGGTTGTATATCATGTTTGTAGGGGGCTGTGGTAGGAGACGTGCCTGGGTGGGGTTTCATATGTGCTGTGGGGGATGTCTGCTATGTGGTTCTACGGTGGGGTTGTACATATGGGCTTGGTCTGGGAGGTTGTGTACATAGCAGGGGCCTGGTTTGGGTACTGGGGGTGTTCAGTTTTCCATTGTTGTTGTTATTAGTTTGTTTCCTGTATTCTGTTGTGTTTTATACTGTTGCATTAAATGATATTTCAGCACCTCTGGCTCTGTGCCTCTGTCTCTGGTCTGCATGGGTGTGTGCCTGTGCATGTGTGTGTGTGTGTGTGTGTGTGTGTGTGTGTGTATATTTGTCACTGTGCTCATGTGGGCATGCATATGATGAAGCTGCACCATTTCATGTGTCTCCCCATCGTGCACATGGTATCTGCATGCCGGCTGTCCTCCTCAAAGGCTTGGGTGCACACTGGTGACCATGGCCACATAGTGTTCTTTGTGTGTAGCAGCGCACTGTGCCAGGACCAGTTCACATGCTGCCACACCATGCACATCATGGCTGTGTGGAGGCCATGGGCCAGTACAGCTCCCTTCCACCCAGGGGCATGGTGGGTGTGTGTGTCCATCACCCACCTGTGTCTGCATGTCTGTGGTACATGTGTGCTGTGGTCCTCTGTGTGTTACCTGGGATGCCTTCACTCATTTGCAGTCATGCCTACCAGATGCTGAACAACATGCATGGGCATTATTACAGCTCTGGTTCTGCCACGTGTGTCACATGGCAACTGGCAGACAGTATCCCATCTCCCTGTGGCTTGGTGATGGTGGCATGGGAGCCTTGCCATTGTTGGGGCGGCATTGCATCACACTGTGTCCCCCATACTGCTGCAGGTGCCACCATGGTGGTGGTCTGGGGGGATGGTGGTGGTGGTGGTGGTGTGGTTGCTGGTGGTGGCCATGTGCCACCCTCAGTAGAACTGCTGGATCAGCTCCTGTCTTGCACAGTGTTCCACTGTTGCACCACCATGCGCAATGTGTCCACCAGGCCATCTGGCTTTCTGCTGCCATCCTGTGGTGCTTCATCCTCCTGGTCACTGTCGGGTATTGGTACATGGTGTGGAGGATGAAGCAGGTGAGCATTTTCCTGCAGGCCCCACAAGGCTATACTGGAGTGCACCCCCCCGAGGTGTCAAGTCATCAGAAGTGGGACTTCAGTAGGCTGACGGTGCTATCGATGACCCCTCTTATGTTGGTGTGGGCCTCATTGTAACTCACCTCGGCTGCTGTCTGGGGTGTCCTCACAGGGGTCATCAGCCATGGCATCTGGGTATATCCACTGTCACCTGTTGGAGGGGAGAGGTTAGATGCTTGTTGCTGTGTTCAGATCTGTCATCAGCTTCTCAGTATCCTCTGCATGGCATGCACTGCTGCATGCACATACACACACACATGCAGGCACGCACTCTCGGTCACATGCACAGCCTTGGCTGTGACCATGCACTGCATGGGCTTCCCTTGGCATTGTGTGGCCATCCCAAGCCCCAGTGTGTTGCACAGTGTGTGGGTCCTTGCACTGCCTGCATCACATATGTGGCATGCCACGTGTCTGTGTGGCCATCACATCTGACCATTGCAGTGCCTGTCTACCCTGTGCCCCTGTTGTGCCACTGTATCCATAGACATCTACATGCACTGTCTGCCACTCACATACACATTGCCACTTCCACACATTTACAATTGTCATTCCCCCAGTACATACCTACAAGCCATCCTCCAGTGATGTCCCCTCTCTCAAAAGCCTCCTACAGCCCACAGTTTCTGCAGATGTGGGAGTCATGGCAGGATCTGGGGTACTTGGCCACTACATCTAGGATGCGACATCCACTGTCACAGACCACCTGGATATTCATTGAGTGGTACCCCTTCCTATTTATGTATGCATCCCCATCTTCACTTTGGGCCCTGATGGCCACATGTGTGCAGTTGATGACACCTAGCACATGGGGGAACTGCACCACATTATAGAATGCCTGCTTCACCTGGAGCTGCTGTTGGGCATCCCACGGGAAGCTGATGTGTTGCGTAATGTGCCATATGAGGGCCACAAGGAACTTCCTCAGGTGTTTGGACACCGCCGGCTGGGAAATTCCCACTGTGTCCCCTGTGGGCATTTGGAATGTGCCAGTGGTGAGGCAGCACAGTGCTAAACTTGTGCACACCTCCAGTGGCAGTGGGTGTAGCCCCTGTTGCTTGTCCTGCATAGGTCCACACTCAGGTCCTGGCATAGCTCCCTGATGCAGCTGTTGCTGATCCTATAGCATGCTAGGCACTGCTGCTCAGTCAGGTCCTCAAAGATTTTGTGAGGGCATCTCACTCTCTGCACTGGTGGCCTTGGTACCATTGCTGGATGCTGTGGCTCGGTCCCCTGGGTCCTGCCTCAGTACCTGGCAATCCTGCACTCCCGGTGCTCCACTATCATAATGTCCAGTAGGGCTCCTATTGCTGACATTGCTGTGTGTCTCACTACACTGATGTCTGCTGTCTGACTATGTGGTGGGGGGATTATATAGCCTGTGCTCTGGTTAGACCAGCTATTACTTGGTCTACCTTACGTCAGCTTCTTCTGGTGTATTTACTTACACCTCCTGTTCTGGAATAGAATTTCAGTCGTACTGGTGCACTACACATGTTGCAAGCTGCATTACACAGTGGCGCAGGCCTTCTTTGGTGTAATTGTGTCTTAACTTGAGTTTGGCTTAGCAGTTGCCGGCTGCGGCGTAAGTGTTCTTTTGGAATCATGCATGTTGCAAGGCGTGGGCTTAACTTGTGATTTGTGCCACTCGGGATTAGTGCACTGCATTTCCATCTGGTGCAGCTGTCTTGGAATCGGGCCTGTATGTCAACCATTGAAAAAATGTTGTGATGTGGAAAAATATATGATCCTACTTTCAAAATGACTGCGTAGATAGTGGCTGTGTTTTCTATCTGCTGGTGTCTGTAGTTTAGTTTATTGTCTTTTTGTGCCACAGAATTGGAGTGACCCTATTAAGTATTTACCTTATCTTTAGTGAACATCACCTGAATCATCCTCTTGAACAATACAGCTCTGGAAGGAGAACTTTCCACAGAAAACACTTTTAACTTTGAATGATTCTGTGATTCTGCTCCAACAAAGAGATTTTGGCTAACCCCACAGCTTCAAGAAACCTGATACCTGCTGGTTTATGACCAGCACATTCTTTAAAGGATTACTTGCTCCCATTCTATCTTTTCTCCAACATTGTTGTGAAGCATTCCACAAACCTGATACCTGCTTGTTGACATCTAGCATCCTGTTTCCTCCTTGCTGCTTTCAGTCAACTATGCTTTTTCATCTGGCACTAATTTGTTAGGGCAGTGTTGTGTAACCATGGGACTGTTCAGGCTGCTTCAAGATCGCAAGATTTATAGCTGAGAGTTTATATCTGCTGGGAAGAATTTGGTGTGTGTTTTCAGTCTGATTGTGGGGCCCTCAACCTGAATCTAGGAGACTGGTCTGTGGATTCCTTATTTGTCATTTGGTTAGTGTCAACTCATCTGCAAGCCTTTTAGTCTTAAATCTGTGTTCCACCTGGACCAATGTTCTGCCTCCAGAACTTGAACCCATGTGATTCACCAGTTACTGTATGCGTGGACCTACAGGACACATGTAGAACTATTATTTGCAAACTACCACTGACTGCATCCAAAACATACAGGTTGACATTTTCTACTGTCTTGACTTGCCAGGTGGGGAAGGGTACTGTTACTTCTGTTTTAAAGTATTTTACTAGCCAAGCCTAGTCAGGCACTTAATTTCTGTCTTGCAACTTGGGTTAACAAGGTTTCTGCCAGAAACAGCTTTTCTTTGCATTCCTCTATCCCCTGTACCTCTACTGTAGTATTTTGAAACACCTCAATTGAGTGACCTGAGTATTTGGGTGCCAAAGATAAGTACAGTTTTGTCTGCTAATTGTGTTTATTTTGCATATAAGTGGTTGCTGCCACCCTTCTGTCTATGGTAGCATTGCTAACACCCTACATGGGTGGATACTTTCCTAAGGTTAGCTGGTCAAGAACTGACTGCTGCTAGTACCTGCTGTTGAATGGCAATAGCATTTAAATTGTTTATTATTGGTGCTATCACTTACAATATTAATGCAATTTTGCTAACACCCCTTATGATTGATTGGGCTACAGGTCAGTGACCTACCTGTTTTATTGCAAAGTATTGTCATCCTTCCTTGCTGCAAACATGTTCCTTGCAACTTTAATGCTGCTGCCTGCTTATTACAGCAATCCTGCCTGAACCTATAGAGTTCTCAGAGATAAAGGAGGCTATTGCCCTTGGCCCCATGCTGGTACCAAGGCCTACTGGTCCCCCAAAACAACCCTACAGTACCTGAGCCCCACAGCCATATGTCCAACACATTGGGTATCTAACCCTGGTGGCATATGGGGGTGCTATGTGTTTGCCAGGCATGCCTATGTCTCCAAGATCACATGCCTTCTCCCCTTCCTAGGAGTAAATTCTGGAGAGTGAAGCACTTCCTCAGAGCCATCAGTGGCCTTCCACTAAAGTTACTAATACTTTCCGGTAATGTCCACACAAACCCAGGCCCTGCTGGTAGCTCTAGGTCTGGCAGTCACAGCCAAGGACTACTAAACATAGTCCCCCTAAACATTGACAGTATCCTACCTAAATTTGCCCAATCTGAAGCCTAGGTCATGTTAGTATAGCCAGACATTATTTCCCTAACTGAAACATTGCAGAGTCTTAACTTAACTGATGCCACTATCTCATCACTAGGCTTCAACACCCCTTGAAGACTCTGTTTAGGTCGATGTGACAGATATATGCATTGCACCACATCTTGGATTCTGATTTGTATTAGAAGCATGGAAATACATTTATTTTACTTTTTTGATTAATATTGCCTCCTTTCTGCTTTCGGTGTGCACTTTACTTCTCTGGTTTTGGTCATTGAATAGAGTTTTGCTGCCTCTGTAGAGCAGCGCCAGGTAACTTTCTCAGCTCACAGCTTACTTCCTGGAACTGATGCAGAGTCTTAGCATACCTGATGTCACTATCTCATCACTAGGCTTTGATATCTTAAGGGAGGATAGAATAGACAAGTGAGGTGGGGGCTGCATTATCTACATCAGAGTAGAGCTGCAAACTTCTAAAATCATGACCAAAGTCATAACTAGGCACTGTGAAGATCTAGCAGTTAAGCTTTTGATAGGACAAGGGGAAAAATCTCTTGTCATCCTGTCTGTATATATCTCACAGGTAAACAGAATCTGGGCATACAGTCACTATCTCACTACTTCGTTCAACTCAGTCAGAACTGGGACTACACTGTTACTGGTAATATTAACATCAATTGGAATGCTAAGTCAAGCATAGGTCATAGGGATAAGATGTCCAACCTATTTCTTACACAAATGGTCACTGAGCACACCAGAACAAATTATAAAACAGGCACCATGATGCTACTTGACTGGGTATTAGTTATACATTTTCATGGGGTTCAAACTGTCAAAGCTCTGCCAGGTACATTACATAGAAACATAAAATGTGATGGCAGATAAGGACTGCTTGGCCCACCCAGTCTGCCCATTTCCGTAACTGATGGATACAATGCATATTCTTTTTAATTAACAGCTTACTTCCTCCTACCCCCCACTAGAATTGCCTTATGTCTGTCCCATGCATTCTTGAATTCTCCCACAGTTCCTGACTCCACAACCTCCTCAAGAAGGCTGTTCCATGCATCCACAACTCTATTTGTGAAAAAGTACTTTCTAACATTACCTCTGAGCCATCCCCCCTCTATCTTCAAATTGTGCCCCCTTGTTCTTGCACATCTCTTTTTCTGAAAGATACTACCCTCTTGTACTTTGTTAATTCCCTTGAGATACTTGAAATTTTCTATCATGTCCCCCCTCATCCTCCTTTCCTCAAGGGTATACATATTAAGTTGCTTTAGTATCTCCTCGTATGTCTTGTGGTGCAGACCCTGCACCATTTTGGTTGCCCTCCTTTGAAAAGCCTCTACTCTGTCAATGTCTTTGCGGAGATGGGGTCTTCAGAATTGCACACAGTACTCTAGATGGGGTCTCACCAACTGTCTGTACAAAGGGATAACAACTTCTTCCTTTCTACTGTTGATGCCTCTCTCTATGCATCCCAGTATCCCCCCAGCCCTCCTTACTACCTTCTCACATTGCTTGTCCACCTTTAGATCATCTGATATAATTACTCCTAGGTCTTTTTTGATTTTTGTTGTTGTTATTATCTCACCCCCCCCCCATTGTGTACTCTTCCTCTGGGTTTTTGGTTCCCAGATGCAGTATCTTGCACTTCTTTTCATTGAATCTGAGCTGCCATATATTTGACCATTCCTCCAAGTCCCTTTTCATCCTTTCCACCCCACCTTGTGTATCAACCCTGTGACCATTAAGTAACCACTTCCCAATGCAATGTCCATTGACAGTTAGACAAGGCCACCTATTAACTGTATTACAGTCAGCTGAGTTCTAAACAAAATGAAGGTTCCTGAATTCAAGTCCTTCTTGGCCCAAATTGATTGTAACTTCTTAGATGACATTCTCAATGTTGACATAGCCCTAGAATTCTTTGTCTCTGAGTTTACACATGTATGTGATAAATGTGCACCTTTTAAAAAAAAATGCAAGGCAATAGGAACACCATCTGGATGGATCACTTCCAAACTCCTTGCTTGCTTGAAGGAGTTGGACAATATGTGTGTACTGGCCATAGAAATAGGGTCCCCTGTCCACCTGCAGAGGTACAAGGAAGACCACAATAAATGCACCAGTATGATTAGAAAGGTCAAATCTGACTTCTATAAGGCCCAGTAGACCCAGAATTGCAGCAACGGTAATAGATTCTGGGACAGCAGCTTTTTAGTAAGGGAGATAGAACTCCTCAAATGCTCATGGTGGAGTGTCAAGAAGTCCTTGATCCCACCAAAATTATCAATTACTTCAACACAGATTTTATTGACCTCAGTTCCATCATCCTCACTGAGCCAGCCCAGACCCCAAACAAGGAACCAGGTCCTTGTTTTTATTATAACATCTTTATTGAGAAGTTTTCCAGAAAGGGAAACCAATCAACCAAGGGGTTTACATGAGTAGTACAAAACACATTTCAACTTATAAATATATACATACAAATAATTTACAGTACAACATGAATACTTGTCTAAAATTCAGAAATGAATAGACATGTCCATATATATGAATAATTAGGGATATGAACATTTTATGGGTGACACAGCTCAAAATAGAAAGAAAAAAAAAAGTATAGTAACCAGGATGGGAAATCTGTAATTATTGAAGGTAGGAGGACATTTAATTATGGCACAAATGTCGGATCTGAATCCACCCTAAAGAGTACCCATTTTTGCCAAATCAATTGAAACACTTCCATATGATCTAAATAGTGAAACGAGCATCTCTCATAGTTATATATGGAATCTACAAGCAGGATCCACTGTGACATTGAAGGGACTTGAGCAGGAAGCCACAATCTGGTAATTATCGTCTTCACACAGACTGTAAGTATTAGCAAAAATTATAGTTGTCACTTACTTATTTGTATATCTGGAAAAGGAATATGTGGGCAAGCAATGTGAGAAGGCAGTAAGGAGGGCTGGGGGGATACTGGGATGCATAGGGAGAGGCAGCAACAGTAGAAAACAGGAAGTTGTTATCCCTCTGTACAAATAGTTAGTGAGACCCCATCTGGAGTACTGCATGCAATTCTGGAGACCCCATCTCTGCAAAGATATAGACAGAGTGGAGGCTGTTCAGAGGAGGGCAAGCAAAATGGTGCAGGGTCTGCACCAGAAGACATACGAGGAGAGACTAAAGCAGCTTAATATGTATATCCTTGAGGAAAGGAGGGAGAGGGGGGACATGATAGAAACTTTCAAGTATCTCAAGGGAATTAACAAAGTACAAGAGGGTAGTATCTTTCAGAAGAAGGGATGTGCAAGAACAAGGGGGCACAATTTGAAGATGGAGGGGGGATGGCTCAAAGGTAATGTTACAGAGTATTTTTTCACAGAGAGGGTTGTGGATGCATGGAACAGCCTTCCTGAGAAGGATGTGGAGTCAGAAACAGTGGGAGAATTCAAGAATGCATGGGACAGGCATAAGGCAATTCTAGTGAGGGGTAGGATGAAGTAGGCTGTTGATTAACTAGAATCTGCAGCTTATCCATCAGTTAGGGAAATGGGCAGACTAGGTGGGCCAAGCGGTCCTTATCTGCCATCAATTTCTATGTTTCTCTGTACAGTAGGAGAATTAAGCTTGGAGGTAATGGGGAAGGAATATTGAAAAAAGAAGAAAGAACCGACATAATTTCATCCCAAAAAGGCCTTAAGAGATGGCAGGGCCAAATTATATGAACCTGATCAGCTGCCTGATCCCCACACCCCCGCCAACATGTAGCCAATGAATCCCCCTGGTATTTTGCCACAATTGCCAGGGTCAGACAAAAGCACATCTGACATTTCCATGAGAACTCTTTCAGATACAAAGAAATAATGAGTTTAATAGAAGCAAGAAAACACCTTTCCAAAACCAAGAAATCATAAAGGTGCTGTAAGTCATTGTTCCATTTAGTCAAAATTGTTAAAGTAGACTCAGGTAAATGAGAGCAGAGCGTAGAATAGATATAACCAATTAGATGGGGACAGGTCCCCGCCCTCTCCCGTTGATGTTCATTGGACTTAAACGAAAAATAGGGAGGGGTTTTCGGAGATTTGTCAATGTGATATCGGTAATGCATTAAGATAGGCCCGAAACTGTAAGTACCTATAATAATTTGTAGTGGGGATGACATATTATACGTGTAACTCTGAGAATAAGTAAATACCCTGTGGCCTAAGGGACTGATGGTAATATACCAAGCCCCTTTTTGCCCAATGACATAGAAACAGATTAGATTTTGTTAAGTGATTTCTTGAATCCCAGGCTAACGCAGCTAAGAGAGTATATTCCTCAGGAGACAGATATGTTCATATCTTATGCCAAATCTGAAATGGAACCTGTGTAAACTGAGTCAATTTAGAAACAGGCAAATATTCTGGGGGAGTCAAAAACAAAATCCGACTTCAGTCATAAAGCTCATTAATCGTGAACTCAATATCATTCCAATAGCTGTGGTATGCATTCAGCAACCTTAAACAGAGTATCAACAACTGACAGGCTACTGCATACCATCATATATTAGAGAGGTTGAGACCACTTCAAGAAGTGGGTAGATGCAGAATTGCTAAGCAAATCCTGGGTTTTTGACCAGCCCAGATAAAATGAGATATTAAACTCTACCAGTCCCGAAAATAAAATAGACTTGGAAAAATAGGTAAAACTTGTGAAAAGAATAAAATCTGGGGCAAGAAATTAGTACGAATAATTTTTATCCTCTGAAAAAGGAAATGTTATACTCCAATCACCAGCCTTGGTCTTCTGTAATTGCGGCTGTTAAAGGCTCAAAAGTAAGCAATTCTAAATTATCTAAATTGTAGGGAATAATCATTCATAAATATTTCAGGCAATTTAAATTTCATCAAACTGGAAGTATAGCCGAGAAAGAAGGAGGAGGAGAATAATTAAAGTTTAAAATTTCAGTTTTATCTTTATTTAAGTGGAAACCAGCAAACTGTTCAAAATTTGTTAATAACTCAAAGACCGACGGAAGAGAGGAGTCTGGTTCTGACATAGTGACCAAGATGTCATCTGTAAAAAGAGAGATCCGATAATTGTGGCCACCCAGAGGGATAGAAACACAGAAACATAGAAACATAGACATTGACGGCAGATAAGGACCACATGGCCCATCAGGTCTGCCCATTTTTTCTACTTTATGAATGTGCCATACGCCTTTACTCTGTCAATGGCCTATCTATTCATACTCATCTGTGTTGCTCCTTTATGCCTATCCCATACCTGTTTGAAGCCCTGCATTGTATTCATATCCACCACTCCCTGAAGTAGGCCGTTCCATGCATCCACCACCCTTTCTGTGAAAAAGAACTTCCTCACTTTACCCCTTAATTGGCCTCCCTCTAATCTCATGCTGTGTCCTCTTGTCCTGCTATTTTTCTTATATTGAAACATCTTAGACTCGTTCACTTTGTTAATATCCTTAAGATGTTTGAATGTTTCAATCATATCACCTCTCTCCCTCCTTTGCTCTAGGGTATATATTGAGCTCTGTTAATCTGTCCTCATATTTTTTCTGATGCAGTCCCTGCACCATTTTGGTTGTCCTTCTCTAGAATGGCTCCATTTTGTTAATGTCCTTGTGCAGATGCAGCCTCCAGTACTGCATGTAGTCCTACAGATGGGGCCTAACCAGTGTCTTGTAAAGAGGGATTATTACCTCCCTCTTATGACTTGTGATAGCCCTGCTAATACACCCTACCATCCCCCTAGCATTACCTCCTGCTTTAGAGGTCTGCTTGGATGATTTCAGGTCATCGGTGATGATGATGTCTAAGTCTCTTTCTTCCTTTGTGACTGCCAACAACTCCCCTTCCAGCCTATAGGTGGCTTCAGGGTTTCTCTTCCCTATGTGCATGATGTTGCACTGCTTTGCATTAAATCCCAGTTGCCACTTTTCTGACCATTTTGCTAGTTTATCCAGATCTCTTCTCATTCTGCCCACCCCATCTGGATCATCTACTCTGTTGCAGATCTTGGTGTCATCTGCAAACAGACAAGCCTCACCCTCTAGTCCATCTTCAATGTTATTAATGAAGATATTGAAGAGGACTATTCCCAGGACTGATCCTGAGGTACCCACTTGTGACTTGCATCTCTTCTGACTGTATACCATTTACCACCACTCTCTGTTTTTTGCCCGTCAACCAGTTTGCCACCCAGTTGACCAACTTCTGACCCACCCCGAGCCTATCCAGCTTATTTATCAATCTTCGATGTGGAACAGTGTTGAAAGCTTTGCTGAAGTCAAGGTAGGTGACATCAACTGCTCCCCCTTGGTCCACTACTCTGGTTACCCAGTCAAAGAATTCTATGAGATGAGTCTGACAGGACCTTTCTTTTGTAAACCCATGCTATCTTGGATCCTGTGCCCCTATGGATTCCAGGTGTTGCACTAACCTTTCCTTAAGGAGTGCCTCCATAATCTTGCCCACTACTGAGGTAAGACTGACTGGTCTGTAGTTCCCTGCCTACTCCCTGCTATCACTCTTGTGGAGTGGGATCACATGAGCCCTTCTCCAGTCTTCTGGGACCTCTCCTGTGCTCAGAGACTCAGTAAACAGTTCTGCTAATGGCTCTGCTAGTTCCACCCTTAGCTCCTTAAGTACCCTGCAATATATGCCATCAGGTCCCATTGCCTTGTCCAGCCTGAGCTTAGCAAGCTCTTGTAGGACCTTTCTTTTGTGAAGGGAGTAGTGCTCACCTCCCTCCCACCTGTGTCCATGGTGCTGAGCTGTGGGCCCTGCCCTACCTTCTCTTCAGTAAATACTGAGCAAAAGTATCTATTTAGGATAGATGCTTTTACAGGGTCCTCCTCCTCACATGCCCCCTTTTCTCCTTTGAGCTTAGCAATACCCCGTCTGGACTTTCTCCTTTCACTAATATATCTATAGAAAGTCTTGTCACCTTTTTTCACTGTCTGTGCTAGTGTTTCCTCAGTTTGGGATGTTGCCTGCCTTACTGCCTTCCCTGCTTCCCTTAGGGCAGTTGGTATGCCTCCCTATCTTCATCCCGCTGTGTTCCCCTATATTTCCTGAAGGCCAGCCTTTTGGCTCTTACGTTTTCTACTACTGTATTTGAGAACCAGAGTGGTTTCCTTCTTCTTTTGCACTTCCTTTTCTGCCTAACACAATGGGATGCTGCTTCAAGTATTGCATTCTTAATGCTTGCCCACTTTGCCTGTACCCCGTCACCTGTGTTTCTTTTTGCCAGGGCTAGCTTAGCCCTGTTGGCCATCTTATCAAAGTCAGTTCCTCTGAAGTCTCATATTTTTGCCTTGAAATGCATGATTTAGATGTAGTGGCCAAACTGAACCATACCATGTGATGGTCACCGGCCCCCAGGTGACCCTCTACCTGGAGATCTGTGATCCCTTCCCTGTTAGTCAGTCCTAGATCTAGGATAGCCCTGTCTCTTGTGGGTTGTTGTACTAGTTGTTTGAGGCCCTCCCTCTGCAGGGAATCCACCATGTGTTTAGTTCTGGCAGATGTTCCTGCTGGTATTGACCAATCTGTATCTGGCATGTTGAAGTCTCCCATTATCAGAAACTCCCCTTTAGCTGTCATGTTTTGTATATCTTCTAACAGTAAAGTATCTATGTCCTTCCCCTGGTCTGGGGGCCCATAGACAGCCCCAGTTCTTATGGCTGTCCCATCTCCTATTTCCAAGGTAACCCACAGTTTTTCTGGCCCCTTATGTGTATTCTGAATTTCTGTAGCTTTTATATTTTCATTGACATACAGGGCCACTCCACCCACCCCTCTTTTTGCACCTCGGTCTCTTCTGAACAGTACATAGCCAGGTACTGAAGTCTCTCAAGTGTGGTTACTGGTAAACCATGTCTCACTAATTGCTACTATTGTCCAGTTTAGCCTCTGACATTATTGCCTGCAGGTCTGGGATCTTGTTTCCCTGGCTGTGAGCATTTGTGTACATGATTTTCCATTGGCCAGATTTCAGTGTGTTAGATGTTGGGTGAGGATTGGCATTTCTCCTGTGCATCGTATGGGGAGATGGACCTTTTGTCTTATCTGGTGATGCAAATGAACTGCAAACATGCTGAATCCCTGTTTGACCACCAGCTGAGGGGGGAAGGGTGTTCTTCCCATTCAATGTATGGAGTGCTGCACCCCTCTCCCCATTTGCTAGTTTAAATATTCTGCAAAGACATCAAACTTCTGCCACAATGCACTGACTCCCTCCTTAATCAGATGCAGTTGATCAAATTTAAAGAACTTTCGCTCCCAGAACTGTTGCCAGTTCCCTACAAATCTTGTGTCCTTCTTCCTGGCACCAGCCCTTGAGTCACATGTTTAGCTCCCCTATCTCCTCTTCTCTGACCTTCTGTCCATCTGCCCCCCTCTCCCAGACTGGCAGGATCTCAGAGAAGGAGATGTCAGATGAAATGGATGATAGTTTGTCACCCAGCCTGGTCAGGTGTTCCTTGGATCTCCACAACTGACCGGCTGGTGAGATCATTAGTCCCTATGTATGCCAGGATGTCAATGTTTTCTCCTGCTTTGTGAACAATTTTAGCTAATGTGGTCAGTGTCTCCATGCTGATGTACCTGGGAGACATCTGACCATTACCCCTGGCTGGAGATGAGTATCAACTCCCCGAATCATGGAGTCTCATATGATCAGAAGTTTTTTAGATTTCCTTTTTGCTTTTTTTGTTTTGGTTCCTGATTTGGGTGAGTTTTGTTGTGCTAGCTCCTGTGCTGCAGTGTCCTACACTGCAGTGTCCACTGCCATTTAGTTTGATTTCGGAGATAGAGGCAGATGCCTGTTTGTAGTGTTTATATAGTTTTTGGAGGTAATATGTTGGAGAGCACAGAGTGATGGGGCACCCAATTTGTCCCTTCTAACCACCTGCCAACCTCCTGGAACAACTACCCTCTGCGGTCGAGGTTCTTCTGTTGGAGGTTGGGGAAATGGCGGGTGGTTCTTATAATGTATTTCCTCTTGAATATGAAATTTGAGGTGCGTAATCTCTGCCCATGCTGCCCGGAGCTGAGCCCTAAGATCTCCAATGGCCCAGCATGTAGGACAGTGTCCTATATCCTGTAAGACTGTCCTTCTGAAAAGTGTTCCACAGTACCTACAGTTAATCAATCAATCAATCAATCAATCAAAATCTTTATTTATTCAGGCGAACATCATTGAGCATAGCTCATTTACAAGATGGACCTGAGTGGTCATAACAAAAAAGGTTACAGAGTGTATACAAAAACATGATATTGAAATAGCACAAATACAAACATTTATGAGTGAGATAGATGTACAATTATTTACATATATACAAGGCAAAGGACAGTAAACCAAAACCTATTAAGGTGAGAAACAAACAGTCTGGTAGGGATAAGGCTTGGATAATGGTACATGGGTGGGCATATATGTTTGAGGTTTGATGTGGAAAGGACCAGAGGAATGATAGAAGAATAGGGAGGAGCTTTAGAAGGGGGGTGGGGAGAGAGAGGTGTGGGGGTGGGGGGTGGAGGACTAGGCCTTGTGGAAGCAATTGCATGAATATTAATGATATCCATTCCAGATAAGTTGCTGGGTTTATATCCTGGTCAGAGTAATTAGAACAAAAAAAATGCAAGTAATGGTTTGATTTTGTGTTTTGTTTTCTTATAACTTGTTATAACAAGTTAAATTACTAGTGCCTCTGTACATGAGTTCACCTTGTGGATGCCCCACTGATCCGCCCCTTCCTGATTTGCACACAGGAAATGTCACAACTGTGGTACCCTATAAAAGGAGTGTAGTGTGGGGTGGTTGGGGATGGGGGTGGATGGCTGGGCCCTTCCCCTGCTGAAATAGAAGAGCCATGGATGAAAGAACAAGGAGGTAAGAGCAGAAACAATCAGTCAACAACAAATGCAGTAACCCTGAAAGCTTATCCTAATGTTAGATAAAACTGTAAAACCTGTAAAGCACCACCTGTAATAATTTCAGAGAAGATATACCCTATAAGAAACACTTTGCTACAGAGAAAAATAAAGCAGTAACAGAAGATAAACCTTGCAAAAGACAATTTGAATCTGAAGATTACAGCTGTAATCTGTTAGCACACACCTGTAGGCATGCCTTGTAATAATGCAGAAGAAGGTATACCAGCAACAACAATTTGAATCAGAGAAAAATAAAGCAATGAAATGTTAGCAACAAACAGTAGCAATTCCTGTGAGTACAAAATAAAAGTAACAACATACAGTAAATCTGCTTAGCTAAAAGAAGTCTTAATCCTTTTCCCTTGCTCTGGTAAGGTTCTTTGCTCTGTCCTTTCAAGCAATCTTAGAAGGAAAGAGCTCAGGTGAAGCTAGGTGCCTTGGCCAGCAAACCAAGTCTTCTACCTCCAAGATATCAACTAACCTGACCTTTTAACCCTTTTTTCTGCTGGAAATTACTGACAGTTTGCCAACTCCACCCTCCAGATACACATCTAATCCTCTGGAAGAGCTGTGGGAGGAAAGCAATTAGCTCCTTTAATGTGAGAAGGAGACTGAAACACTTCTGAGATAACAAACCTTTTCAACAAAAAAAAAGAATAAAATAAAACAGTGACAAGCAGTAATTTTGCTTAGCCCAATGATAAAAAAGTCACAAAAATGTAAGCACTACCTGTAATAATTTCAGAGACTATATACCCTGTAAGAAACACTTTGCTACAGAGAAATATAAAGCAGTAACACAAGATATACCTTGCAAAAGATGATGAATCTGAAGATTACAGCAGTAATCTGTTAGCACACACCTGTAGGTACACCTTGTAATAATGCAGAAGAAGGTATACCAGCAACAACAATTTGAATCAGAGAAAAATAAAGCAATGAAATGTTAGCAACAAACAGTAGCAATCCCTGTGAGTACAAAATATAAATAACAACATACAGTAAATCTGCTTAGCCAAAATAAGTCTTAACCCTTTTCTCCTTGCTCTGGTAAGGTTCTCTGCTCTGTCCTTCTAAGCAGTCTTAGAAGGAAAGAGCTCAGGTGAAGCTAGGTGCCTTGTCTATAGTTCTGGTGGCTGTTCTTGCAGGTATTGACCAATCTGTATCTGGCATGTTGAAGTCTCCCATTAGCAGAACCTCCCCTTTAGCTGTCATGCACTGCATATCTTCTAACAGTAATGTGTCTATGTCCTCCCATTGGTCTGGAGGCCTGTAGACAACCCCCGGGCATATGGCTGTCCCATTTCCTGTTTCCAGGTTGACCCACAGTTCTTCTGACTCGTTATGTGTATTCTGAATTTCTGTAGCTTTGATATTTTCATTGGCATAATGGGCCACTCCCTCCCTCCCCCCTTTTTTGCACCCCTATCTCTTCTGAACAGTACATAGCTGGGTACTGAAGTATCCCAAGTCTGGTTACTGGTGAACCATGTCTCGCTAATGGCAACTATGTCCAGTTTAGCCTCTGCCATTGTTGCTTCCAGGTCTGGGATCTTGTTTCCCGGAGTGTTGGCATTTGTTTACATGATTTTCTATTGGCCAGATTTCAGTGCATTAGTAGTTGAGTGAGGTCCGGCATTTTCCCTGCACATTGTATGGGGAGCCAGATCTTTTTCCTTCCCTGGTGCTGCAAATGAACTACAATCATGCTGAACTTCTGTTTGATCACTAGCTGAGGGAGAAGGGGTGTTCTTCCTGTTTGATGTATCAGGTGCCGCACCCCTCTCCCCATTCGCTAATTAAAACATTTGGCAAAGACATCAAACTTCTGCCCCAATGCACTGCCTCCCTCTTTAGTTAGATGCAGTCCATTGAATTTAAAGAACTTTTGCTCCCCAAACTGTTGCCAGTTACCTACAAATTTGTGTCCTTTTTCCTGGCACCAGCCCTTGAGCCACATGTTTAGCTACCCTATCTCCTGAAATAGAGGTAGAAAGACATGCATGAGAAGCAAGGTGCACAATATAAAGGGCAAACAATAATGGAGATAAGGGGCATCACTGCCTGATGCTTCTTTCTAAAAAGAAAGAAGAAGAATAAAGGCCATTCACGTTAACCTTTGCAGTAGGTGAAGAGCAAAGCTGCTTTAACATAAGAAATAAGAATAAATTGGGAAGGAAAACCAAAGAAGGAAAATCCCATTGTACCTTATCAAAGGCTTTCTCATCATCCAAGCTGGCCAGCACCATTGAAATCAAATGATTTGAAATGTGGTCAGTTAGCAAAAAATTCCTACAGACATTGTCGTGTACTTGACGTGAATGAACAAAACCCGACTGGTCCTGGTCCAGCAGTAATGGGAGAATACCCTCAAGCCAGCCAGCTCAAACAGACATAAAAAGTTTATAATCAAAATTCAGAATAGATATGGGTCAATAGGAGGAAGGAAGAGTAGAATCTTTTCCATGTTTCTGGAGGGCTATGATCGAAGCATAGGTACAAGATGGTGGAGGGGGGGGTCCCTGCTTTGAACAGCAGTGAACATCCTTAATAAAACTTGTTTTAACAGTGGAAACAGCACTTTAGACTTGTAAAACTCCAAGGAATACTCATCGATTCCAGGGACTTTCCCAGTTTGGGCTGCACCAACCACCCAAATGAGCTCCTCCTCACTGATAGGAGACAATAAAGTTTGTGCCTGGACATCTGTAAGTTTTAGAAGGGTGGCCTGTCTTAAAAAAGATTGAACTTGAGATTGCAGAGGAGATGGTCCCTCCAATTTATATAAGGCCTCATAATATGGCTGGAAAGCAGAAGCAATTTCTGAACTATGGTAGGAAAGCTTTCCTGATAATGGATCTCTAAGATGGGCTACTGTAGCAGCAACTCAAGATACCCATAACCGATGGGCTAAACGGTGAGCAACCCTAGGTCCTCCATCGAATGCCCATTGTCTTAAATAAAATAAGGCATGTCCTATCTTTTGATAAGGACATTTTTGAATTTGGACTTGGACCTCTAGCATAGATGATTTAACCCTATGGTCTCCTTGCTGCCATTGGGTTTGATACAGTAAGTCTGGAGTAAAGAATATAATTTTGACAACTGCCTTTCCTGGTCTTTATGCTGAGCACTCAAATAAGCTATTATGGTACCATTTATCACAGCTTTGAAAAGTATCCCAAAGAAAGATAGGTGAGGTTCTCACAACATCATTCTCAGTGAGGAACTAAGGAATCTGTGCTTTCAACTTATCTAATAGAAGCGAGTCATGTAATAGACCCAGATGAAGATGCCAAAAGGACCTACTAATTTCTTGACCAAGAGTGAATGAAGTGTGTGTGAGGGCATGCTTAGTAAGATGTATAGGTCCATGGTTAATCTGAACAGATGAACTAATATGTTTGGCAGTGGTGAAAAAATAGTCAAGATGGGCAAATGAACCATAGCGGGGGAGTAGTGAGTGAACTTTTTATCTTTCAGATGATGAAACCTCCAAATATCAACCAGTCCTAAAGTCAGTAATGTTTTTGCAAAGTATTTGGAGGCCACAGAATGGTGAAAAATTGTAGGTTTGGAAGAATCAAAGTCTAGCACCAGTGTCAAATTAAGGTCACACTTCCAAAATGCTTGGCAATATGTATTATCTAATAATAGAGCAAAAAAACTTAACAAAGTCCTGCCATGATGAGCAGGAGAGAAATAAATATTAATTAAGGTGACTGGGTGACCATCCAATGTGCCAGTGACAATAAGATAGCACCCAACAGAATCACTGATTGAAGATCAAAGCACAAATAGTAGCCCGCTCAACAAAGTAATAAAACACTTAGTTGGTGGCCTGATTTGAGCGATGAAAAGAAAAGTTGGTCAAACCTGATTTTGTTGAATTTCTGATGTTCAGTAGATGAGAGGTGGGGTTCCAGGAGAAAAATCAGATCTGCATGGTGGCATTTAAAATACTGAAGTAAATGATAACATTTAACTGGATTGTGGCTACCATTTACATAATAGGATATAATCCATATAGTATTAGCCATAGTCACAAATTAGTAAAGGCATTAACAACACCACTAAAAGGATTCCACTGGATTGCATACATGTTAGATTTAGTTCCCATCCTAGAAACTCTTTTGAACACCAAAACCACTGAAAAAATAATACAGCTCTGAATTCAATGACACTTTTTAAAAGAAAAAGAAAGGAAAAAAGGAACTGATAATAAATACAGATAAAATGTTGTGAGGCTAACTCAGTATTGCTTGTAAAAATCAGGACAAAAGGTACCTGATGTAACATCATATCTCTAAAAGACAAATAATAATCTAACAGAGTAAGAACTGCAGGACAAATACGTTCACACATAACCATAATAAGGTATCTAATATTTAAACAAGGTAGCCAAAACACTTATTTATACAAGTGCCACCCTTCAAAACCCCAAAACCTAAGAGCAAAGGAATGAGTATAGCAGCACAAACAATTAGAAAGTCAACAGAGCTTATATACTGTAGGTGAAATCTATAACTAGGACTAATGTGCTTCTACCAACAGGGCCGAAGCAATAAACTGTAAATAGATGACTATAAGTATAACCAATAATCAAAATTGGACTTCCATTATTGGGAGCCCAAACAACAAGAGGGCTCGTAGGCAGAGCCAAAAAAGAATTCAGCACTGCAGGGGAGTAAGTCTGGATATTCCAGAGATCCCCTGGGTCATAACAGAACTACAGAAAAACAAAAAAAAATAGTTCACTAAGAATCCTGGAGACAGATATATCACTCCAAGGGAACCATCTTAAAAGGGAACATCAATACATACTGTTGTTGGGGAACAATCGGAACATAACTATAAGAATAGGGGGAGGATAAAAAAGAGGGAGAGGAGGGGAAGGAAGAGAAAGAAAAAAAATAATACATATAAAATACCTTGGGAAAAAGCAAATTAGTTATAAATCTGTCATTAATGAGGTCTAGGGCCTGTAGCTTATAACAAAACAAATTCAGATAATATTGTCCAGAATTAGTAGCATATTCCTATACATATAAATATGTTTTTTGTTTATTCAGGAAGAAAGAGAATCAGAATAACATGTTGGTCTAGAAACTGCTGATATTCAGATTATGTAAGTAAGGGACATAAAGGTAGAGGACTCATTGGCTGGCAGCGACCACCAAACCGTGTGGCTCAACATCACAATGAGCAGGAGCCAGAGGGATCAGTAACAAAGGTGGTGAATTTCAGAAGGGTGGATTTCAGGAGGATTAGGGAGTTGCAAAAGGGGAGACTCAAGGGCATAGAGAAGGGGATGGAGACAGTGCAGAAATGGGACATAATAAAACAAGGGATCATAGAAGTGCTGGAAATGTGTACCAGGTTATAGAGCAAGAGGAGTAGAGTAAAGAGACCATGCTGGCTGAACAGGGAGGTGATAGAGGGGGTGAGGGCAAAAAGAGCAGGGTACCTGAAGTTTAGGTGGATGGGGAAGGAGGAGGAAAGAGAGGAGTACACCAAATTGTCTAAGGAGGTGACCAGGTGGGTGAGGGGATTGAAGGCCACAAGGGAACTCAGATTAGCTCAGGGAATAAAAGGGGGGAAGAAAGACTTTTTTTTAGATATGTAAGAGAGAAAAGGAAGTGCAGGGACACTATAGTGAGGATAAAAAGAGGGGAGGAGTGGGTGGAAAAGGAGAAGGAACAAGCAGAAGCACTGAATGAATACTTCTGCTCATTGTTTACAGAGGAAAAAGGGGGTCCAGCACCACCCTGGTGTGGGAGGAGGTGGAGTGGGGGGTGAGGTAATGGATGGCAGGATAGAGGGTAGAAGAGTTTTGCTGGGGCTAAGGGCACTGAAAGTAAATAAGGCACCTGGTCTGGATGGTATCCCCCTCACAGTGCTGTGGGAGATGGAAGAGGTTCTAGTGGAACCACTTTCAGACCTGTTCAGCACCTCCTTGGAAACTGGAGAAGTGCCTCAGTACTGGAGGATAGCACATGTAGTACCGTTACATAAAAGTGATCTAAGAAATGAGCCAGGGAACAATAGACCAGTCAGTCTGTTGTCCACAGTGGGAAAACTCATGGAAATGATACTAAAAGAAAGGCTGGTGGCATTTCTGGAAAGCAATGACCTTCAGGATGGAAGGCAGCCAGATTAATTTCAGGGAGAGCCTGCAAAACCAATCTTAAACAGTACTATGACTGGTTGATGAGGGAGTTGGATGGGGGCCATGCTGTGGATGTGCTGCACTTGGACTTCAGCAAGGCCTTTGATTCAGTGCCCCATTGGTGACTAGGGGTGAAGTTGTCCGGGGTTGGAGCTAGAACAAAGATGGCATGCTGGATCTCAAACTGGCTACGGTGTAGGCAACAATGGGTGGTGGGGGGGCAGTCTCAGAGCCTAGATTCATGTCAAATGGGGTGCCGCAGGGCTCAGTACTGGGTCCGGCACTGTTTGGGCTATTCATCTTGGATATTCTGCAGGGGCTGGTGAGCAGGATTAGCCTATTTCACTGATGACACCGAAATGGGTGCAGTAATGGATGAGGCAAAGGGATGAATGTAACTACAGAGGGACCTAATCAAGCTGGACAAATGGTCAGGGAAGTGACAGCTGGGGTTCAATGCAAAAAAATGCAAGGTGATGCATTTTGGGGCCAGGAACTCAAGGAGAGAGTACTGGCTTGGGGGATCAAGCTGGGGATCACTGAGGAGGAAAAGGAATAGGGGTACTGGTAGCAGGGAACATGAACAATTCTGCCCAATGCAGGAGAGTGGCACTGAAGGCAAACAGGATGCAGGGGTGCATAGCATGTGGATTCACATCCAGGCTCAGAGAGGTGATCTTACCTCTCTATAGGTCACTGGTCAGGCTGCACTTGGAGTACTGTGTGTAGTTCTGGAGGCCGTACCTGTGACAGGATGTCAATCTGATGGAGGGAGTGCTGCGGAGGGTGACTAGGATGATTCAGGGGATGGAGGGAATGGGCTATGAGATAAGGCTAAAGGAACTGAATATATACACACTGGAAGAGAGGCAGGATGGGGGGACATGATCAAGACCTTCAAGTACCTGAAGGGTATCAACAAGGGAGGGGAGCAAGGGGGTGTTTAAGCTGAGGAGACGGAGGGAAACCAGGTGACATGGACTAAGAATAGAGGAAGGGAGATTCAAGAGGGAGATGAGAAGGCATTACTTCACAGAGAGAGAGTGGTGGTGAGGTGGAATGCACTACCAGAAGGTGTGATAGCACTTCTTTACATTGAATCCAAGCTGTCATACTTCTGACCATGTCTCCAACCTTGCCAAGTCCCTTCTTATCCTTTCCATGTCTCCCTGTGCATCATCCCTGTTGCAGATCTTTGTGTCATCTGCAAAGAGGTATACTTTTCCCTCCAGTCCCTCTGCAATGTCACATATAAAGACATTAAAAAGGACTGGACCCAGTACTGAACCCTGTGGTACCCCTCTAGTAACCCCCCTTTCTTCAGAGTGGACTCTGTTTACAATGTCCTTCTGTGTTCTGTGTTTTACCCAGGCTCCCACACTGGGACTTATATGTGGGACTATGTCAAATGCCTTACTAAAGCCTAGGTAGGCCATGTCCACATCCCTTCCCTGGTCTACTACTTTGGACACCCAGTCAAAGAAATCAATTAGATTCTTCTGACATGACCGTACCACTGTGAACCCATGCTGCCTTGGGTCCTGTGCCCCACTGACCTCTAGGTAATCCAACAATTCTTTCCTTCAGAAGCTATTCCATCACTTTCCCTAACACTGATGTCAAACTGACAGGTCTGTAGTTTCCTGCCTCTGTCTTGCTCCCACTTTTGTGAAGGGTAATCACATCCACCTTCTGCCAGTCCTCAGGTACCACACCATCCTCCTATGATATGTTAAAAAGGGTAGTCATCAGTGTCACTAGTTCTCCCCTTAATTCTTTTAGAATTCTGGGGTGAATCCCATCAGGCCCCATTGCTTTATCCACCTTCATTTTTAGGAGTTTTTTCTGAACCCTTTCTTCTGTGAAAGGACTGGGATTGACCACCCTATCCAGAGTGCTTCTGTTAATTGGATTAGGTACCTCTCCATCCTCTTCCTTTGTGAATACTGAGCGAAGTATTCATTCGCTCTTCCCACCTACAGGGCTTCTACCTCATCGTATTGAAGAAAATATGTACAGAAGCTGAGGATCAGATCCTTCAGCTCCCCATCAGTACTTGCAAAGTATTCGGGGGAGGCACTGGGCAGGTGTTGAAGAGTTTGTGGGTGCGAGCTGGTGGACCGCAGACATGCCTTATGGGCTTGTGGACTCTTGGGTGCTTACTGAGGGGATGTGGTATAGGAATTGATGGCCATTTCTGAATGTCCTGATTTATTCCAGTTGGTTTATATTTTGACCCTTATGGTACCAGAGGTTGTTCAGGTTGATAGGGCTACTTATAGGCAAGTCACCTTACTCATCATTGCTGCCCATAAGGCCATTACTCAATTATGGCATAACAAAATGGTTCCCACTAAAGATGCCTAGCGAGCGTTGGCCAAGGAAATTTATGCTCTGGATCGACTCTCACACAGACTGTCAGATCGAGTAGAGACATTTAATCTCCGCTGACATAAATGGGTGATATACCAGTTAGACCATTACACAGATTTTGTTCCATAGGAAGACTGGAGACTGGGGGCTGGGCATGAGTCTAGAAAAGCTTTGGTAGGTTTTTGCCCATATTCACCCTGGGGAGACTGGGGCTTTGGGGTGGTTCTCAATGCTGGGTGGGGCCTTCCTCCTTTGCTCCTTTCCCCTCCAATGCTTGTTGTGTTTGGTCATGATGGACCCCTTACTCATCATTGCTGCCCAAAAGGCCATTACTCAATTATGGCATACCAAAATGGTTCCCACTAAAGATGCCTAGCGAGCGTTGGCCAAGGAAATTTATGCTCTGGATTGACTCTCAGACAGATTGTCAGACAGAGTAGAGACAATTGATCTCTACTGACGTAAAAGGCTGATGTACCAGTTAGACCATTGCACAGATTTTGTTCCATAGGAAGACTGGAGACTGAGGGCTGGGCATGAGTCTAGAAAAGCTTTGGTAGGTTTTTTGCCCATATTCACCCTGGGGAGACTGGGGCTTTGGGGTGGGTCCCAATGCTGGGTAGGGCCTTCCTCCTTTGCTCCTTTCCCCTCCAATGCTTGTTGTTTTTGGTCATGATGGACCCCTCTTGCTCTGAAATTTTTCAATAATTTTTCTAGTACAATTTTAGCAGACTGACTGAACTGTACTATGTAAGTGTTTTTTTTTTTTAGGAAGCAACTTTTTAAAGCAATTTTTAGTTAATTATTTAGTATTAGTTAATATCATCTAACAAATAAGTTCTTCTAGTTCAATGGAGTGAAATGGGATTGAAGATGAAGAATTGTTCTGATATTTCCTTCTGGGACATCTGTTGGGACTCTGAAGCTTTCGTGTTTCCTTGCATTAGAAATGAACATTTCTGGGATGCTTACAGCTTTACGAAGCTTTCATTTTTGATTTGCTTTCATGTAAAAGTCTAGTTTCATTCATAGCTTTGCAGGACTGAGATGTATTCCAGAAGAATCAATTCTCCTGCCCAAGCCCTTTGACAAATTGTTGAGGTTATTTATAATTTATTGTGGCTGATAGTACTTATTTCCTGGAACAATGTATGTTTGCTTTATACTTGTTTACTCTTTCAGGGCCAGATAGTCAAAACTTTTCCCCTGGGCTAAATTGGCACTGCCCGGCGGGCAAACTTAGCCTGGCGCACAAAGCCAGCTATATTCAAAAGGAATAGCCCAGGGCAAACAGCTTCTGAATATAGCATGGGAATGAGGCTGGGCAAACTGGGCTGGGAGTGCAGGGCATACTTAGCCCTGGAACAAGACAGCTCTGAATATAGCAACTAGGAAGTGCAGACCACAACAGCAACACAGTGCACAGTGACATGCAGGTAGCTAGAGGCGACCTATGTGGCCAATGTGTGTTCCAGCATATGTGTGGACCCAGTATAGCTGCAGGGAGCAGTTTATGGGAAAGTACAGTGTGCAAAACAGTATAATATTCCCTGAACCGTTAGCATGGAGCTAACGCATTTGCACAGGATTAGCGCGGAGCTAAGTTGTTTGCCCGGTGCTAGCATGTTTGCCTGGTGATAAAGTTTGCCATATTCAAAAGGGACATGCAAATGAGCCTACTTAGGTAGTCTCTGGGCAATCATCCAGATTAGCATCTCATTATGCCCTGATTTGCATGCAGTTTGGCCAACGTTACAGCAGGGTCCCACAGAGCCACCTGTAGGTCAGTCTGGAAGTACAGAGGATGGCCAGGTCTGACCGCAGCTCCACCTGTAAGTCAGTCTGGCAGTGCACAATGATAGCTGCAGGCTACATGTAATCAGTACAGCATAGCATAGCATATTGTGCCCCAGGGGACAAGACAGCATAGGCACAGGTGGTGGTGGTGCTGCATGCAACTGTCACACTGTAGGGCATGCTACAGTGCACAGCAGACACTACAGTAGCAAGGGGGCCAGTAGTGTGAGGGACACAGCCCTGCCTATGGTGTGTATGGCAGTGATGTTGACTGCACTGTACACAGTGACAGTCCCAACGTGCAGGTGTTTACTGACTGTGGACATTAGTGTCACGCTGCTGTGTAATCCACAGATGCTGCAGCTGTAGCATGGGATGCACACAGTGACATATACATGGCCAGCTGTGTGCGCTGTGGCATCTGTACAGTTGTACTGTATGTGGCGGGGGGACACATAGGATCCGACAGGCACACAGGCGGTGGGGTATTCCCACTACTGGCCCATGTGCACTGCGTGCTGTGTCCCAGTCTTGTGGCCACATCTGGGCTGTGGTGAGGTCTGATCACCTGTACACCCTTCCCTCAATGGTCACCATGCCCACAGTGCTGCCTAAGTGTGCTGGCATCTGTTGGGCACCACAGACATATGGTCTGCAGGTGTGTGCTGTATGGACACACTACCATGTTGTCCCATGTGGGCCTGATCACCCCTTACTGCCTGTGCATGGCTGGGACCTGTGGCAGCAGATGGCATCATGATGGTGCCATCAGTGAGCAGCATGTGTCCTCCATGTCTGGCAGTTTCTAAGTGTCATACTCATATGTTAGGGTTGCGCAAGCTGCGCTAATGCCACGCTAACACTGCGCAAAACAACAATGTCATGCAAAGCTGTTTGCCCAGGGTTAAGACCAGCTTTTCCAGGTCGGTAATTTGTAATTGCTATGGGTCGTGCTAAGTCACGCTAAACACCTTAGCACGGTACTAGTCGCTGAATATCTCATTGCGCCTGTATTAATGTTCACTTTGCCCCTTGCATATAATTATGGTTTGCCCAGTGCAAATGCGGTTTGCGTGCACTATTTGGCCTTTTGAGTATAGCAGACCTGTGCTAATCCCGCGCTAAGCCCACACAAACGTTTTTTGCCTGGCTCAAAGTTTTTAATATTTGGACCTTAATCTGTAAAATGATTTCTGGAGAACGTTTCCTTTTTCAGAATGAAAATGGTGAATACAAAAAAGTGTATTGATAAGTGATTTCTGCATTCATCTACAAAAAACACAACAGTCTCCTTCTCCACAGTGCCTCCTCTCTGTTCAAGGAGGCTTACCCCACCCGTCTTACTAGGAAAACTGTCTCATCCCCTTTTTGGATTCCATACTGCAGTACCTCTTTGGGGCAGAGATCACATACCTACAGAGGTACCAAGCTTCTTAACACTCTTCACCCCTAATCTTGTTAGCAGCCCCTCCCTTTGCATCTTTAAGGTCAAACTAAAGGAGCACCTACTCAATAAACCACCTTGCAGCTGCCATAGGTAGCATATAATAATTTTCCTATCACTGACCAGAGCAATCCCTACGCCACTTGCTCAATTTTCAGTTAGAATTTTTCCCTCTCTTTTCTTTTAACCCCTCTCTCTTGTCCACTTCACTGTTTCCATTCCTCTATTTCCCTTCTAAGCTCTTGTAGAGTATTTCCTGCCTTCTCCCATGTATTTTTACATTTTGTTTAGACTTATTGTTAATACTGTAGCTGCTGTACATAAGCCATTTTGTTTGTAAGTGAATTTCCTGTATATGATTTTGTCTTTGTAATTTTTGAATCATGTGTCTGTATAAAGTGTATATATCCACCACTGTAACCCCCCCAAACTGGTCACTTGTGTGAAAATGGGCATTTTTTCCCACATGCCTTTCCAGTAAAAAAAAAAAAATGAAATGAACATTTGATAGTTGTTATAAATTTCTGATTTCTGAAATGTTTACAAACTTAAGTTCAGGACCCCAGAGGAATTGAGGTGCAGGTCAGTTAGACCAATAGAATAAAATGTAATGTTTTCTTGGGCTAATGTTTTAGGGGAAAATTCTTACATAACATGAGGGTTCATTAAGTGCAATACAGTCTATGATAGTTTGAGTTCCATGTTCCCAATAGGTTTAAATAAGGAGTTGGCCATTACTGATTATTTGTAAAAAAATGAATTGGTTTCAGATCACAATATTATTCTCCAATACATCTGTGTTCTCTTGTTATTGTTTTACTTTACATCTGCATGCCTTCACTTTGTTGAAAGTTTAATACTGTTCTGTGCCTCTCTGCCCTCCCCTTCATCTCCCGATTATGAGATAATTACATGATGCGGCCCTTCCATGTAAAGTGCAATATTTATTGAGGCTTATTCATGACCACTTGACAGTTGTAACAATTATGCATAATTTTTAGTGATCACCTTTAAGCAGATGCGTAGCACACTGTTTAATATCTGTCATGACTGTTAAGCAATTGCCTTTCAGAAAATGCACTGGATTACAATAAATGTTTAATATCAATTGTGATTGTAAAGGGATCATCTTTCAAAAAACGCACTGGATTATAATAATGAAATTACTTCCTCTTATAGGGCATTCCATATATGACTAGTGGCTTTTCAGCATTTCTAAAATTGTGGCATTAATTACTTTTGCATTAATATTTTAAGCAAATGTATTGTGCTGACGTCTTAACTTAAGTCCAGGACCCTAGAGAAACTGAAATGCAGGTCACTATTATTGACATTCACCTTCCGACTGTGAGGTAGTAGATACATGATGCAATATTCATTGAGGCTTATACATGACCACTTGCAGTTATGAAAACTATGCATCATTTTTTTATATCTGTTTAACCCCCTCCTATGCCCCTACAGCCTCGTACCTTCAGGAGTCCCCTTGGAAACTACCCCTGCTCTCCACCTACCTGATCCTTTGTATGGTCCCCTATGGAGCCTCGGTTATCCCCCCGGGTTGGGATCAAGGTGGTGCCTGTACACCCCAAACACATTTTTATTTCATTGGTCCCACAGTGGAACAAGAGGTGGAGGCACAGGAGGGTTAGTTCAGGGGCTACGTCTACTCAAAGCTGGAGGACATTTTCCTATTTTCTCTATGGGCGTCATGGGTGCCCTGATGTCAGGTGAAAGCACCAATGTCTGTGAAGTACTACCTTGTGGTATCTGCCCTGGAGCTTGTGGAACCCCAGACCTTTGCCTGTGGCCAGACAAGCCCAAGGCGTCAATGTGCTGCCATATACATGGCCTCCACCAGGAGTCAGCACACACCAAGTCGTGTCCCCTCCCTCCCCCCAGAAAAGGACAGCAGTCCCTGGGATGCTCGATTCTTATCCCCCGGCCGACCCTCCCACGACTCGGGTCTGCTCCCAAACCCAGGTCACTGCGTCGCGAGTGGAAATCCAACCTCTGCACCGACATGCCATCATTATGCATAATATTTAGCAATCGCTTTTTAACAGCCGCTTTGTGATGTCATAAACTGTTCAATATCTATTTTCACTGTCAAGTGATTGTCTACTAGAAAATATGTTGGGTTACAATACAACGTTCAAAAACTATTGCGACTGTCAAGTGATTACCTCTCAGAAAATGTACTGAGTTATAATAACAAAATTATTGTGTTTTATAAGGATGTTTCATGCAATAACTTGTGGATTGTCAGCATTTATAAAATGTAGGTATCAATTTTGTATGAATATTTCATTCAAGTGATTTGATGGTTGTTATAAATTTTTGATCTGTTAACATTTTTACAAACTTAAGTTTGGAATCCCAGAGGGATTGAGATGCAGGTCAATTAGACCAATAAAATAAAATACAGTGTTTCCTTTGGCTAATGTAGGGGCAAATTCTCACTTAAGATGAAGATTCATTAAGGACAATTCAGTCTATGATATAAAATACTTAGTAACATTAACATTTTAAGTTCTGTATTTTTCTATTCACTATGTTACTATCTAATTCTTAGTCACCTGTATTAATTGTGTGAGGGACAATTGTCTGATAACATTTTAATGGTACCATATGTTTTCAATTATGTATGACTTTATTGTTGCACATTTTAAGGGACAGCAGTGGTGTGGTGTTGGGGGGGGCACTAGACACGAAGAAAAAAGCGGCTCACAGCTCACGTTGCAACCCGCAGTACGAGTTCCAGCTGCTGCTGCAGAAGTCAAGAAATTCCCACTATTCGTACACAGAAAATATGGGGAACAGCTACACTTGCTAAGCTATAGTTTCCGGCATGTCCAAAAAACATATTTGCAGGATATTTATGAAAAAAGTAACAACAGAATACAATGGACTGGATTACGGTTAACAGAACACATGGGTTGGTTACTTCTGAAAACATAATTTATTTCAGTTATTTAATTTTGTTTTCCTTGCTAAGAGACAAAAAGATAGTGGCAGCATGGAAAAATTCCCTATTTATGACACAGGATGACCCATTCATGACAAAGGATCCTTTTTGCACTTGACATCTAACTGCTACCGTTGAAGATAATGGAAAACTTAAAAATTGTTAATAAATTTTAAATGGATTAATATTTTTTTCACCAAATTTTCAAAAAGCACATCTGTGACCTAGCACCTGTTTGCCCTAAAAATTTCAGACCACAATTGCATTGACAAAACATAGACATTTTCACATTTGTTTGATACTCTTTATCTCCACACTCACACAAACAACCAGAAGGAAACTTACCATTTCAAGAGAGCATTGGTCCCTGTTGGCACATGCAAAATTGTATGTGAATCAGTTGAATGGTTGTAAAGTTATCAAGGTGCAGAATTCTGAGTTTAATGTAAAAGTGACCATTGAACCCTAATTATAGGGGAGTGACGAGGACTGTGCTCTTATAATTTATATATATATATATATATATATATATATATATATACAAAATCATACATGCCCACACAATGCAAAGCATCATGTGCTGCATATGAAATCACCACATAATGCTGTGCTGGTTCAACTTTAAACAGAATTGCATGGTGCCAAAAGGCCTCTCACACAGTTTGCAAAGGGTGCTAATAGATGACATAGACACATGAGTCCTGGTAGGACGAAACACGTGTCTATGTCATCTGTCCTTTGGACCTGCACACCCACCCCTTCATAGATTTGTGACCAAATTATCAGCATAGCCATCTTATTACATCAGCATATATAGCCAGAAGAGATAATTTGCAAATCCCCACCAAAACATAATTCTGCACAACTGCAATGCCATTCCATGCCACAGATGCAAAAAGACATTTTGGACAGTATTTATAAAATAACAGCTGTGACATACATGAGGTGAGATAGTAGGAAGACTATGTTGAAATTTTGGGGTCCATGTCTTTAAAATTTCTAAAGTTATGAATGTGCATAGCAAAATTGCAACAAATGGTCATAACTTTGCCATTTTTACATACTTTATTTGGACCCAAAATTTTCAACATAACCTTTTGGAGACCCTACCTCATGACAATATGACTGTCATTATACAAATCCACCCCAAAAAGTGAATTTGCCAACTGACTGAGATATCCCCTTTTGTGTAGGAGTTATGTAACGGCAGTCATATTGTTCATGAGGTGGGGTCCTCAAAAAGCTTATTGAAAATTTGGTGTCAACATATGCAAAAATAGCAAAGTTATGCACCAAAGTTGAAAATCCCATTGAAGTCACACAAAAGTATACCAGTACCATGTGCCAGGTGTTATTGCATGGTAGCAGTATAAACGTTATTCAATGGTACCACATTTGTGCAATACTAGGTTTACCATGCAACCAGTAAACTTTTGCACGATTATCTGTACATTGATTTCACAAACAAAACAAAATCTTCTTCCGTGAGTTGTCATATGAATCAAGATCTTACTTCGTATGACACCGATATGAAGAAAGAATTAAAATGTTAAAAAAAACACATTTTAGGGGCATTTTTGTGCAGTAAAGTGCAGCATGTGCCTAAAGGCTCTCAATAAGTAATGAACAGGTGTTGGTTCCACCCCAGAATATCATTTTGGGAGGCTTCCAAATTTGAATATTTCAGGCAAACTGAAAGCAAGAAGGCGATCATACGAAAGAGGAATTTTCTCATACAAAGCAGGATTCCTCATTCATTTCACAGAGCTACATTTAGTGCTTACTGAGTATGTTCAAAAATGATTTATTCACATTTTTAAATTGCAGTAACTGAAAAATTGATTATTATTTTTTCACCAGACTAGCAAAAGGCACATCTGCAGGGTAGTCCCTTTTGGCCCTGAAAATTTCAGACCGAAAAAACAAAACATCTGGGCTGTAGGAAAATTCAAAGAAAAATCCCAACAAAGGTAATGAGTGAAAACATGTTTTTTCACCTCTCTGTAACTCAGAGACTACACATCCAACTGGAATGCAACTTGCCACACCAGGAGATCAACCCCACTTGACAGTACATACCAACTTTTGTACAAATCCATTCAACAGTTGCAAAGTTATTAAAGTGCAAAAGTTTGACTTTAACACTGAAGTGCCTACTCAACCCTAACTATAGTACATAGTGCAGTTGCACCCCTATAATATATATATAAAATGGGTAGGAAAAAATTATCTCTGCTGGTTGGTTGAAACACATTACATGACCATGCGTATATCAGAGCACAACCACACACCTGCACTTTCACCCCCTCCAAAACAATTTTGCCATATTATAAGATAGATAACTCACTCTAGGACATGTGGTTGTGTGCTGATATACCCACTTCTTGTGTGGTTGACACACTCAGCCTGCAGTCTCGTGTGTAACAATGCACACCAAGGTATGCTTATATCAGACCGTGATTGCACACCTTAGAGTGGGTTATTACATACATATATATAGGGGATACATGATGGGCATGAGTGTGATATGGCAAATATTGTCACTCCTGCAGAGTGAGATATCCAAGCTCACAATGCAGGAGTGAAAATATTTGCCATAGCACACGATCTGTCCATCATGTATTCGATAAATACAATAGGGCCAAGAGTTTCAGAAGTTTTGTTATGCTGTCTTGTGTTCTGTTCTTGTTTATGTGTTTGCTCATTCTGTGTATGAGCTTTTCTGAATGGGCTGGCAGTGTTATAAACTCTGAGAGACACATGAGTGTGTTTTGCAATGTTAAATTAGTTAGTTTTAGGTAGGAGTGATAAACATACTTTTGTGAAGATGTATTGTTTGGCAGTCTGGCTGCAGTGAAGCTAAGAGCATCACAGTAATTGTAATGAGCTGAGAGGCAGAGTGTCAGAACAGCTGATACTGTTTTCAGTGGTAATTAAGTTAGCTGCAGGCAGAGTGCAGAGTGTTCTGTGTTCTGTGAAATTGTGCTATTTGGGATTCTGGCTGCAGTGAAGTTGAGATTGTCACAGTAATTGTAATGGGTGAGAATCAGAGTTTGAGGAACAAGTGAGAGTGTGTTTCAGTGGTAGTTGAGTTAGCTGCAGGCAGTAGTTTAGACTGTTCTGTGAAGCTGTGCTGTTTAGAATTCTGGCTGCATCAAGTTGAGAGCATCACAGTAATGAGCTGGAAGTTTGGGGGGGGGATAGGTGTGTTTTGTAATGCTCACTGAGGTAGCTGTAGGCAGCAGTGAGACCTCTCAGGTAGTTCTGCATTTGTGTCTATGGTAACAGCACAGGTGAGCATCGGGGTGTGCATTGGGGTCATCGTTCCTAACTCTCACCCCATCCCATGTGTAAACAAGCTGAGGTGGTGCAGTACAGGAGAATGGGGTGAGAGTTAGGACCAATGACCCCAACGCACACCCCGATGCCTGTTGGTGGGGATGGGTTTGCTTGGGGTGCAAGGGGTGGCAACCCTAACACTGAATTTCCTTGCTTTTGTCACTGTGGAACAGCCCTAACTGATGCATTAAATGGAGTTTTTTGCCATGAATTTCCCTTCTTTTTGAGAATGAGCACTATAAATAGTGAATGAATGTGGTGGAATGCTTGAACTGTATACTTATAACATAAGCCTAAGCAGTAACACATGGTGCATAAACGTAAATGGTAATGCAAGCAGTAAGAGGAATGCAAGCACAAACATTAATGAAAACAGAAATGGTAAGGCAAACAGTAACACAAACACTAACAGCAACAGAAACGCAAACATTAATAAAAACAGTAACAAATGGTAATGCCAACGGAAACACAAATGCTAAGAAAAATGCAAACGGTAACACAAATGCAAACAGAAATGCAAACGATTAAGCCAACAATGCTGCAGAAGGAAACAGTAACGCAATTGACAATGGAACCACAACTGAAAATGCAAATGCTAAGGGCAACAGAAACGCAAATGGTGATGAAGACGGAAACAGCAATGGTAATGCAATTGGAAAAGCAAACAGTTACAGTAACAGCAACGATGGTGCCAAAGCGAACAGAAACGCAAACAGAAATGCAAATGCAAGTCCATACAGAAACACAAATGGTAATGCACACAGTCACGGTACCACAATTGGAAATGCAAATGCTAGCGGTAACAGTAAACATGACACCAAAGGAAAGACAAATGGAAGCACATATGCAAATGCAAATGGTAACAGTAAAGCAAACGCAAGCACAAATGCTAACGCACATGGCGACGCAAACATTAACAATAATGCAAACGGTAATAGAAATGCAAATGGTAGTGGAAACAGAAACGCAAACACAAGCGGGTACAGAAATGCAAACCAATATGCATGGTCATGGTAACGCAATTGGAAACACAAATGGTAACAGTAACAGCAACGATGATGCCAAAGGAAAGACAAACACAAATGGAAGCACGTATGCAAATGCAAATGGTAATGCCCATGGTGACACAAAATGAAATGCACACAGAAACAGTAGTGGAAACGCAAATGGTAACAGTAACGCAAATGCAAGCGCAAATGAAAACATAAAGCGAATCACACACAGTGGCATACACGGGAACGGTAATGCAAAGGGGTACGGAAACACAAGTGGGAATACTAACTGTAACAGTAACGGAAGCGCACACCCTGTTTTTGCCCAACAGCTGCATAGAGAAACACAGTGAGTACAAAGAATGTATGCATCATAATAATAGGCCTCAGAGCCGAAAATGAGCACTTGGAATACTAAATTGCTTATATCTCAGGAACCGTACGATGCAGAAAAAAATTTAAATTTCATATAAATTATGAGTTTCATGGCTAGTTTTGTACTTAGCTCCCTAAAAGCATTTTGTTAGACAAAAGTCCATATCTCGAAGCATGTCGAGATACAGACCCCAAAAAATCGCTGACAGATGCCTTAATGTTAGTCTATGGGAAAAAGCATCAACATCAGAGCACCGTAACATTGCATCCCTGTAATATTTTGTCACCAAACCATGAAATGGCACATATATGGGATGTTGGCTTTCTTCCCCCCAAATTTCAGCCCAAAAGAACAAACCGTTCTTTTGCAGCAGGGTGGCAAAGAATTCCTGTTATTTTGGGCATAGTGTTGTAAACTGCAACACTTTCGCAAAAAAAAAATCAAGAAAGTGTTTCAGGTGCGACACTACTTTGCAACACAACAGTTTACAAAATTTTCAAAAACATATTTCTGGGGTGTTTAACCCCCAAAAAGACATGGCTAGCATCCTTAGGGCTCGACTAGGTGAACAGAAAAAGAATTGTGTCCCTAGAGGGTCCCAAATTTAAATGGCAAGCGTTTCTGTGACCACTAACTGAAAAAAAAAATGGCTGACTCACAACACTGTAGGGGTCATTTGTGACACTAAAAACTGCATTTGCGACACTGTCGAACTTTTTGTTAACTTTTCCCTTTGACTATAATGGGAAACTTGTTTTATGAATAACTTTTGAACCGTTTAATATTTTTTCACTAATCCTTGAAAGACACATTGGGGACACAGGCTGCATGTTTCCTGAAGGTTTTGGACCAGTCGTGCAAACCGTGCGACCTGTAGGCGTGGGCAAAGAATGTGCACAAAAGCATGAATGTGCTACGGAATGTCATTGTACAACTCCTCAACCGTATATCCAACCAGCACAAAACCTGTCATATCCTGAGATCTCTGGTACTGTTCCATGCCTGCCAAATTTCATGCAAATCTGTCATATGGTGGCAAAGTTATTAAGCTGCAGAATGTCACACTTTAACCTTAAAATCTTAAATGGGGTACTCAACCCGAACTATAGTGGCGCTACCGTGCCACTATAATATATATTTTTTTTCATAGAATCTTGACGGTAGAAAAGGACCTTATGGCCCATTGAGTCAGCCTGATAGCCCCCCAATCACCCTTTTATCGCCCAATCTGCCCCCCTACCCCACCTCCCCTTCCCTTCCTAGTACCATATAGTTATCCCATGCACTTTTGAATTTCTCCACTGTATCCACCTCCACCACCCTCTCTGGCAGTCTGTTCCATGGTTGTACAACCCTCCCTGAAAAGTAACACCCCCTCAAGTTTCCCTTAAATCTGCCCCACTCTAGTTTAAATGCATGACCTCTGGTGGTTTTGGTTTCACTCAGTCTGAAGATGCTGTTGCCCTTAACCTTATCTATACCATTCATGCATTTGAATGTCTTCACCATGTCTCCCCTATCCCACCTCATCTCTAGTGTACAGAGACTGAGCTCCTCTAGCCTCTCCCCATATGGTCTCTCATACATCCCATGGATCATTTTGGCCCCCTTTCTATGTACCCTCTCTAGCCTATCCTTGTCTCCCTGGAAATGGGACTTCTGGAATTGAACCCCATACTCTAGCTGTGGTCTGACCAGTGTTTTTTATAGTGGCACAATCACCTCCCTCCTCCTACTAGTGAAATGCCTCCCAATGCATGCCAACACCTTTGTTGTCTTCCCAACTGCTCGTTCACACTGATTTCTAACCTTTAATGTGTCCATGATCCAAATCCCCAGGTCCTTTTCCTGTTCGGTGGCCTGTAGTGTTCCCCCCCAGAGGCAACAGATGGCCCTCGGGTTATTCCACCCTATGTGCATTATTTTGCACTTTTGGGCATTAAATATAGAATAAAGTATGGGTCTGGGTGTGTAACAAGAATTTGCACACACTCGAGGGGTTTGATGCTACACAAACTCTGAGCCAGGCTCAAAGGGTTTATGAATCATCTAGCATGAGGGTTGTGTAATTCAGTTACTCCCACCAATTTTATATTTTATATAATTGTTGAGTTTCTCTTTTCACCTCAGCATTTATATAAAATAAAAAAGGCTGCTGTGCCGCCGTAGCCCGATTCTGTCATGGTGGGCGATTGGCTTTCTATTATTTAAAACATTTTTTTTTCCATAGTATTGTGAGGGAGTATTGATCCGGTAGTAATGTAGTACATTTAATGTAAATTTTATTTTACTTACTGCCGAGTGCCCATGGGAGTTTCTCTTCATGTTGGGTTGCTGTTCGGGAAGGAGACAGTAAGCAAGGAGTTTGAGCAGGCGTGTACCCAGAGAGGGGGAAACCATGTATGTGATTGCCATTATAAACGTTCCTTTATAATGGCAAATTATGCCATGGATTCCTTATGGAAAAAAAAGGAATTGCAATTGCCACTTTTCTGCCCACTCCTCCAGCTTGTCCACATCCTGCCTCATTGCTCCCCCCCGGAGCATCCACTCTGTTATATAACTTTGTCTCATCCGTGAACAAACACGCCTTCCCATTTAGACCTTCCGCTAAGTCCCCCTACATGCACATTAAACAGTATGGGCCCCAACACTGTCCCCTGTGGAACCCCACTCGCCACCACCAGTTCATTGTAGTGCTTCCCATTCACCACCATGCTCTGGGCCCTTCCACCTAGACAACCCTCCACCCCAATTTCTCAACTTGATTACCAAACCTTTGTGGGGGACAGAGTCCAACACCTTACTGAAATACAGATAGGCTGCATCCATTGCACCCCACCGATCGAAAGCTTCCATAACCCTGTTGAAGAATTCTATCATGTTGGTCTGACAAGACCTACCACATGTGAACCCATGGTAGTTGTCATCAGTCAGACCCCCTTCCTTGAGGTACCTTACCAGTCTCTCCTTTATGGGTTTCTCCATCAGCTTTCCCACAACTGAAGTAAGATTGATTGGGTAGTAGTTCATCCAGGCCAGGCTCATCCTTTCTACCTCCCTTTTATAGCTGTACCATCTCTGCTTTTTCCAATCACTTGGAACACTCCCTGTTTCCAGGATGAAATTAACAACCTGTCCAGTGGTCCTGCCAGATTCACCCTTACCTTCCTAAGCAACCTTGGGTGTACTTGGTCAGGTCCCATAGCCTTGTCCATTTTTATTTTTCCCATCTCTTTCAACACTTTCCCTTTCTTTTCAGTCATGAACACAGATGCAAAGTATCTAAAAAGCAATCTCCTCCACCTCTTGGATCCCTTCAAGCTCCACCCTTGAGATGCCCCTCATCTTATTAAAATTTGCTGTCCTGATGTTGAGCCCGCCGGTGGTTGACCTGCCCATTTCTACCCCTGCCTGGATGGAGATCCTCACATCTGGTGATCACTGTCTCTCAATTTAAGGTTTAACATTAAACTGCCTACTCAACCCTAACTATAGTGGTGCTACTGCACCACTGTAATATACATAGATATAGATAGAGAAAGTAATAGATAGCTAGCTAGCTAGATAGATAGATAGATAGATAGATAGATAGATAGATAGATAGATAGATAGATAGACAGACAAACAGACAAACAGATAGATATTTTATAGGAGGGATAAGGAGGGATGCCTTCTCTTCATCTTCCACAGCTATTTTACCCCCCTTCCCCTAAGTCTTAGTATTCCCTGTCTGTTTTTCTTCTTACCACCCACATACCTATAGAATCTTTTGTCACCCCTTTTCACCTCCCTAGCTATTTTCTCCTCTGTGGTTGCCTTTGCTTTCCTAATTATTCTTCCCACTTCCCAGAGTTTATCCATATAGCCCTCCCTTTCCCCTAGCCCCTATGACTTTTTATAATCCACAAAGGATTTCTTTTATCCTTGACCATCTCCATGATCCCTCCTTTGAACCACAGAGGTTTTCTTCATTTCTGCCTCCATAGCTCTGGCTTCCCACACAGTCCCTCGGTCTACTCAGTGGTCCGAAACTCTAACAATGGAGCCGCACTAGGTTATCACGCCGAAAGGGGGGAATTGATTTATAGATTTAAGCTTGATGGGTCAGAGCACTGGAGAGAGCGTCCTCTCAGGCAGCCAGCATCACATGACTTGACCTGCCCATTTCTACCCCTGCCTAGATGGAGATCCTGACCATCTGGTGATCACTGTCTCTCAAGTTTTCCCCAACTTCAACCTCCCCCACTCTGTCCCCATTCGTTAAAATGACATCTAGTGTAGCCTCCCAACTAGTAAGTTCTTTAACTAGCTGGCTCAGTAGTCGTTCCTGTAGGGATTTCAATAAGTCCCTGCTCTTTTCTGTTGTGGCTGATGGAATATGGAACATGCAATGGGCTGACTCAAAATATGTAATTTATCTTCATGTATTGGGGAAGGACCAAAACACATGAGTTGCAGAGCTATGAGTGAGTTATGAACGACCTGTCCACTCACAAGTGATGATAAATTGCCTGTTGTGAGTCAGGTGATTGTATATGTGATATATATACAACAGTAATTTACAAGTTAGAGCTTTTAAATCTACAGTTTGTCTGAAGATTTTGGTAGTTTTCTTTTATTTTAACAGCATTCTCCCTACCAGGTTCTTTAACTAGCTGTCTCAGTAGTGCATCATGCAGGGATTCCAATAAGACCCTGCTCTTTTCTATTGTGACTGATGAAATATGGGATATGCAATGGGCTTCAAGTGTCAGGGGGCAGGAGCTAACTATATAAGGAGCAGAGATACAAGTGAGTTATGAAATTCCTGTCCACTCATAAGTGATGATAAACTTCCTATTGTGAATCAGGTGATTATATATGTAATATATACAACAGTAATTTACAAATTAGAGCTTTTAAATCTGCAGATTGTCAGAAAATTTGGTAGTTTCCTTTGATTTTAACAGCTGACTACAGTGCTGCACTAGGCATTATGATGTCATCAACTTTGTGAAAGCTGCTCTTTGGTTCAGAATTCTACTGTCATGACAATAACTTAAAGAATAACCATTGTGACAACAGTAATAACAATATCTGTTTATATGTTGCTGCTACTGATGTCACTAGTTATCTTTTTAATCTTGTCATTTTTGCTCCCACTCCAGTTATATACACAGTATATAGATATTCATTGCAAAAACTTTGTTAATGCATCAGTTAGGGTTGAAGCAACAAAAGTAGGGAAATTTGGCATTAGGGTTTTGAACCATAACACCCCCATCCCTACCACTCCAACCCCACCCTCCACACACCAACAGGCATCGGGGTATGCCTTGGGGTTGTCGACCCTAGCTCTAACCCCATTCCATGTCTAAGTAAGCTGAGATGGTACAGTATAGGAGAATGGGGTGACAGGCCCAATATTTCCAAGGCACACCCTGACACCTGCTGTGGAGGTGGGGAAGTGAAGCTCAATGAGGCCAATTGTCAGTTCAAAATCCCAGTGTCTCATTTCCTACTTTTGTTGCTTCAACCCTAATGATACATTATACGTTATGATACATTAATAAAATTTTTAGCAATGAATTTCCTTACTTTTTGTGAAAGTGTAATCGTACCCTTATATATCTGTTGGTGTGCAGGGCCCATAATAATTGCTCATTCTGTAGCCTGCTGTCTGATTTTGACAGCATTGCTATTTTTACAGGATTGCTATTTTTACACTAGTGATTTTGTGCAGGCATAGCATATGTATTCTTGGAATTGCACTTGCTAATAAATCAATCGTGATTATATTTTCAATATTTTAACATGGAATCAAAACATTCCACTGCAGTTGTAATCAAGGACTGGCAAAGGTGTTCCTCCTCCCTAGCAGCTCATGATTAGCATTTACTTTCCCACCAACACATATCCTGGTCCTTTTCATATACTACACCCCCCCCCCCCGTCCCACACACATAGGCATACAGCATCTTCCTCTCCTTATCATCTTGCCCACAGGAAAGGATACAGTCCATGTCCACCCAGCAAAAATGAAGACTCGCCTGTAAAAAAAAAAAAGCTATCCCCTTAGTAGTTACCAGCCTCTGTCATTTATTTATGGAAACACATTGAATTAATTAATGTTAAGCCAGCCCACTGGTGCAGTGGTATCCCAGCTGCTCATGATGCAGATGATCTGAGTTTGGCAATGAGCCCGAGTCATCAGGCAGTTAGATCAGGGGAGGTAATCAAAGCATCTCAGAGCATGCTCTCCACAACCTGGAGGGAAAGCAGTCAGATTCTGCTGCACTACTGCCACCTTGGTGACCACAGGTGGTAGTGGAAGTGAAGTCATGCATCTAGGAGAGAAGACCCTGACTTGCTCTGATGTGCAATGCACCCACTTGTGTGTATGCATGTTGGGAGCTCTTTTTGTTGTCCTGCTGGCCTGGAAAGAGAACAGGAAAACACCAGCCAGTGTAAGATGATGTCTGCCCCTCACCTCATGCCCCACACTACCAAGAGTGGTACTATCCTTCAAGAAGCACCAACAACATTTATGTTGAGGGTAGGGCCCCCTACCAATGGCCCAGCTATGAGAGGTAAGACAGGGTGTATGTAGAAGGAGAGATATGTCCAGGGAAAGGTGGGTGATGGGATTGGGTAAGTAAGTAGGACCGATGGGGGCCAGCAGGAAGAAGGGGGAAAACATACTAAATGAAATAAAATAATTAGTATTGTGAAGCTGTAAAAATGACAGCTGATTGGTCATTGTCATCATCTGATCAGCTGATACTATCATTAAATCATTCAGTGTGTGCATGTGGATGAATCAGTGATGCCAGGTTGGTCACTGCTGCTGGGGACAATATTATTTTTTACATGTGAGTCTCCTTCTTCACTGACTGGGCAAGAATGTTATTCTTTCCTGTGGGTGTGAAGCATGCAGGAGGAGGGTGTTATGTACCAGATGGTGTGTGGGTGAACATCAACTATTTGAATGGGACCAGAATGGGTTGGGGTGGGTGGAAAATAAATGACAATTATGAGTGGCTGGGTGGGGAGTGGTTTTATTTGAGCTACTTATGCTAAACTTAATATACTTTGCTAAGATCCTGAGTGGGATGATTATGTTGGATTTTGGTGGGGTGGGGGTGTTGGAATAACATCATGTTACTGAATATTCACTGGTTGTGTAAGAGGGGAGTGGTAACATGCTACATGTCGGTGAGTTCTTATATGAAACCTTTTTTTTAAAAAAAAAAGAAGGAGCTGCAAAGTCAGGAACTTTGACCCAATTACACATAGTAGTTTCACAACTTTACTGGTGATATAAAAATTTGCAGCACTGCTACTGATGGCCATAACGGATAAGGACTGTGAACAAAAATTGTCATACATTATTTTTTTATCAACATTTTATTGAGACTTTAAATCATAAAAAAAAACATACCTTAAAAGTCCTTCCTGATGACGCCATATGGCATCATAAAAAAACATACCTCTTTTTCCTGATGACGCCATATGGCATCCTAAATCATGTGCTGTAGTGCCTGATAATGCCGATTGGCATCCATATCTTTCTCTTGGTGCAGCTCAAGCATTTGTTTACATTTGATGAATTGAGTTGTACCAGCTAATAGGGGACATCGTACCCTTACTGATTTTACCTAATATAATATGCGTTCCCATTGGCTATTTTTGAGAAAACAAGCCTTAATACATAAATAAATAAATTTACAATTTTTCACATGTGCTGTGAAAAATGTATTATGTTCATTCTGCCATTAGTTTGTATTGTAACAACAAATCATCTTGTTTTAGTGTAACATGTTAAGCTGATCAGGTTGACACTATAATTAATTTCCTAACTTATGTTTTTTTTTAATCGAGCAATCCGATTGGCCGGCACCACTTTGGTGTATTTTTTTGTCTTTTGGGGTATTTTTCTACAATAACATGTTGTCACTGACATCATGATTGTTGTATGTATTAGTCCATTTATACCACTAAGTGACCTGAATATTTCTGTATTTAAAAATCGAGCTTTGTGATTGGTCAGATTTTCTGACATCATCAATTCTGAATTTAATTGGTATAAAGGGATTGTCTTAGATGCAGGCACCATCCCCCTGAAGAAGCCTTAGTTGTCAAAGCACGAGGGAACCTGCATGCAGATCTTTTGTTGTGCCTTCCACTATTCTATTCAATGTGTGAGCCTGAAATGTTAGACTAAATCCTTATTTAGCATTCAAGCAAGGACTCGTATTTTTTCACAACCGTCACTGGAGGGAAAGTGGCTCTCTGGGCTCAGGAGTGTACAGTGATTTTTTTTTTTTGGTGTTTCTGTTAGGGGTCGCAGCCCTCACCTGCACCCGCCCTAGCTCTGTAGTGCATCACCATTTGGTCATATTGATCCTCACTGTTGCCATGCTTACTCTATGCTTATCGTACACGTCACTATTTCCATTAACCAGTCAGAGCACACACTGGTGCAGGAAGAGCATGGTGACTGGAAATTTAGTTTCAAGATGGAGGTGCTGCTCTTATCCTAAAATACTCACTTCAATTTGGTGCCAAAACCTTGATTTTAATCTGTATTTACTTTATCTGTTTTTATTTTTATTTATGATAAAAGTTTTCATAGTTGTTACTTTGCTCATTTTGGGATAATTTCTGGTCATCCTGTGTGATCACATCTTATGGATCCTGCTGGCATTCCTAATGGGAGAGAGTGTTTCTTGTGCATGTACTAGATGAGGTCACATTAATTCAGCACCTTTTGCTACTTTTTAAAGAGTTTATGTTTGGATTATGGCTACATTAAAATCTATGTGGCATGTTGCTCCCTGCATTACAGATGATAAGTGGGTTAGGGTCAGTAGCATGTTTGTCTCATGTTCTGCACTTGAGTTTTCTCCCTAATACGCAGTTGCTGATTGTTTAAAATGAAAAATGGTGTTGCCTTCAACTTATCTGGCATCAGTACAGCCCCAATCTCTGATGCACTGTAAAGGCCAAATCAGTTTTGAATCCCTCCACAGTCACTGGTGGTGTCCATCAACTCGTATGATGTCAGTACAGACGCAACCTCTGATGCACTGTAAAGTGTTCTTCAGGTTAAAATCCCTCCACAGCCACTTGTAAGATCTAGCTCCTTACCATGCATCAGTCAAGCCCCAAAATGTTGTGAACAGTGAAGTGCATTTCAGATTCAGATCCCTCCTCAACTGATGGTATTGTCCATCGACTTACCATGCATCAGTCCAGACCAATCCTATAATGCACTGTGAAGTGCATTTCATGTTCAAAACCCTCCACATCCACTGGTGTAGTCCATCAATTCATATGACATCAGTTCAGCCCCAATCTGTGATGCACTGTAAAGTATTCTTCAGGTTCAAATCCCTCCACCGCCACTTGTAAGATCTGTCTCCTTATCATGTGTCAGTCGAGCTCCAAACTGTAGTGAACAGTGAAGTGCATTTCAGGTTCAGATCCCTCCACAGCTGATAGTGTTGTCCATCGACTTACCATGTATCAGTCTAGACCAGTCCCATAATGCATTGTGAAGTGCATTTGATGTTCAAAACCCTCCACATCCACTGGTGTAGCCCATTAATTCATATGACATCAGTTCAGCCCCAATCTCTGATGCACTGTAAAGTATTCTTCAGGCTCAAATCCCTCCACAGCCACTGTAAAATCTATCTCCTTATCATGCATCCTTCGAGCCCCAAACTGAACAGTGAAGTGCATTTCAGGTTCAGATCCCTCCACAGCCAATGGTGTTGTCCATTGACTGATCTGGTGTCAGTCCAGCCCCAACCTCTACTGCACTGTAAAGTGCTGTCCAGGTTCAAATCCCACCAGAGTCACTGATTTAGTCCATCTGTTCATCAGTCTTCAGTCCAACCTTTTTCTCTGACACTCTGTGATGTGCATTACTGATGTGGATCCCTCCTCAGTCACCATGGTGTAGTCCATTGTGCACAACAAGATTCATTCCAACACTACCCTCAGATGCACTGTAATGTTCTATTCAAGTTTGAATCACTCTACAACCACTTTAGTCCCTTGTGCTCATAATGCTTCGGACCATCCCTTACCTCTGATGCACTGTGATGTGATCAGTGTCAGTGTATGACTTATACAGTCCATTCAAATGAAACACAGCACACAGTACACATGTGTACCAATGAGCATCACTCCATGGTACAGACATACCCACACTCCTTCCCACCCACACAGTGTGCCATACTGAATGTTGCAACATATCACATGTGTATGCAGGCAAACCATGTGACACAGCACATAGTACGCAACCTTTACAGGTGCCCATGTCATCACCCTGTATGTGTACCCACAATGTTTCTGCATGGCATATGAACACCATTACCAGGTGCAGGCAGCCCCACCTGCTTCACTACAACTGATTATACCCCAAGGATGGGTGCCAATTCATGATGCAAAATGACTGCAGTGCCTATGAGCATCATTCCTTGGTACAAGCACACCCACCCCCCTTCCCCATGACACAGTATACCCCAAATTACCAGTGCTTTTTCAGCAATTTCATCATCCTATAAGTTTACCCATAATATATCTACAGTATATATTAGCACCATTATTGCATGCATACAGCCTAATTTCACCAGAACATATGAAGTGCATCTGAGCAAGTATTATGAATGCAGGACCCCCCCGCCCCCGCCACTAACACATGGTGCTTCATCATACAGTCATTCCTTCACCTTAAACCATCCCATAATACAACCCCCCAAAAATAAACTATGCCAGGAAATTAAATAATACACAGATTTATGTAACATGATGTTTACTGAAAGACTGTGAACCTTTACATAAACAACATCATGCTTCATTTACAGTATGATAAAGCAAACAGCACAAATAAAATACAGTTTCCTATACTTATTATGGGATTTTATTACAAAAATAAAATAAAAAAGTTTATTTCAATGAAATTATACATTTTAACTACAGCAAATATGCAATTAATCATAGAGAGAGACCTCCAGCACTAACAAATGTATCCATTTCCTGTGTCAGCCCACTGACCTACACTGGAAGTGTTCTTCCTATTTGCATCACTTGACCTCACAAAGCACTTCTTTCCTGCATCACTTCCTGATATGTCCTTCTAAGTTAATGTGTAAATATGTTCTTACTAAACTAGGGAAAAAACCAAAAAGTTGATAATCAGATTCATAAACTAAAATCAGTGGGTAAGAAGAATTAAACACTGCAAAAATTCCAACCAGTGGAATGGAACAAAAAACTCAAACTGTAATAACAAGAGATTCAGATATTGATTTCTGCCTAAAAAAATGGTGAAAAAACTTGCAAAATTTATATTTAGACAATTACAGATGTTTCTTGTATATTTTTAACAATTTTAATCAACAATTTTACAGAAATTTAATATTTTTGCATGACTAAACAGAGCATAATTATATTTAGATAAAATCATCAGAATTTATTAAAATATGAAAACAACCTTACCCAATATTAAATCCAGTTAAATAGACATTACCAAACCTACTCATTTTCAAAAACTTTTTGTCCTAAAAAACTTTTATTTTTACAGTTTTAAAATTGGATGTATGGTTTTTAAGATATGTAGGTTTGTGTGTTTGTATGAATGCTGCAGATCTGAAACCCCTACAGGCACACAGGTGTTCTAGCAGCAGGCAGAGGGTACCTGAACATTCTAAGTGACAATAGGATAGAATGAGTTAAGCATAGTTACATAAAATACAAATAGTCAACAGTTTCGATACCACCAGTCATCCCTAGCTGAAGTAGTAACTGCATGGAGATACACTCTGAGTACCATAAGCAAATAGCCCCCACAGATCACTAAGAAACCCCCCTGTCCCCACCACCCACCCTACCCTCCCCCCACTAACTAACACTTGGAGTTTCTATACAAATCCACACAAGGTCCCTCCTTAGCCAATGAAGGCTAGTCTCTGGAACAGAAGGACAGCCAGGATCCTGCAAAGAGTGAGGTACAGTGTCCTACTTACTACCGCTTCCACTTCTTCTGGGGCAGCACCTTCCTCCCTAAGAATTAACTGTCCTGGAACTTACTGGAATGTACTAGGGGGAATCCAATTCCTCCCTTGCAGGATATATATCCATTTAAATGCCAGGAATGGTCCCCATACCTTTAAGAACCTATCCAGTCTGCGCCCTGTGATGTACGACATTCTTTCAATCCCTACTAGCTTCCACATACATTCATACCATTCATCCAGGGAAGGAGAGTCTGGCCACCACCACCTCTGATGGAGCAGCCTCTTGGCCTCAGTGATGGCTGTGAAGAACCAGTCCCTCTGACAGCTTTTCAGATTGCCCAGGACCCTAGTATTCCCCAAGAACAAAAGAGATGCATCCACAAGGGATCTGCTTCCATAATACAGTCCCTAATATCTCCAAAATCCTCTGCCACCATCTCCTTAAGGCTGGGCATTTCCATATTACATGAAGCAGAGACACTCCCTGACTATTACACCACCAACAATTTGAGTGCAGGAGGAGCTGCATGTGAAACAGGACCTCGGGGGTTCTATACCATAATAGAAGGGACATAAGATGCAGTAGCTTTCCACTCACATCCCAGACCTGTCCATAAGCATTCCTCCATATTTCCCCCCACTCCTCATCTTTAAACTGCTTCCCCAGGAGACCCTTCCATTTCTGTTGGACACCTGAAGTATCTGGCACTACATAATCTCATAAATTACGATTGATTGACTCCACCTTAGGGGGTCCAGGGCTCCTGCATCTTACCAATGGTCTCAAAATGACCTCCCATCCCCTAATTTCTGTACAGTCCTCACGGCCCTTTCCTAAGCCCTGTATAAGATGCCGTAACTGGACAAATTTCCAGAGGTCCGCCTTGGACAAATCCACTTGCACTTGGAGAGCCCAAAAAGACTTAAAAGAGCCCGTCTGCCCTGAAAAAGGTCCTGCACCCTTGTCAACCCCTGTTTCTCCCACCTTTCCCAGAAAAGTGTCTGTTCCCCCCATGGAAACCTCCTGATTTCCCCATAGAAGCCAATAAGATATTGTAACACCCCATTGGCAGCCTAAAAATCTCTTAACTTGACACTAAATGTAAACAAGATAACCCATGGTGGCCAGTCACGCAGAAGGCAGTCTGGCACTCAACAAGTAACATTCCAGGAGGTTAGGGAAATACCAATCCCACTCAAGTTTGAGCCACCTAATCTGATCCGTGAAATGCTCACCATGCAACCACAGCCAAACCTGCCGCAGCCCTGATGCAAGATAGTAGTCCTTAAACCAAGGAACCGCAAACCATGCCTTATTATACAGTGCCCTTAAACAGTCCCTGGATATCTGGGACCTTTTCCCCTCCCAATAGAAACCAGATAAGACCTGATCCAATTGTTTCCACTGAGATTCAGGAAATTCAGAGGTAGGTAACGAAGAACATAGAACACCTTAGGGGCAAACATCGAACGCACAGCATGCACCTTACCTCATAAAGACAGCTGTAGGGGACACCATTTAGCCACATCTCTCTTCAAGGACTTCAATAGAGGTAACACATTAAACGTGGGCCAATCCAACAACTTTGGATCCCCAAGTAGGTTATCGTGCCTTCCATCCCTTGAAACCTTCTCCTAATTGAGGAAGACTCTGAGTACTTTGACCCATCAGAACGATACAAGTCTTGGCCCAATTATTCATAAGACCAGATAACCCCTTAAACTGTTCCAACAAGTGCACCAGGTAAGGAAGAGAAGCAGATACATCTCCAAGCATAAGCAAGATATTGTCTAAAAAAGCACTGTTTTGTACACTGGAGACCCCACCTGTATGCCCACAATCTCCTCTGTATCCCTAATCTTCTGGGCCAGAGGCTCAATGGCCAGTATAAATAGTGCCAGGGAGAGAAGGCATCCCTGCCAAGTCCCTCATGACAAATCAAAAGGTGGAGAAAGTTTGCCATTCATCAAGACCAAAGCCCTAGGATGTTTGTAAATGAGTTGAACCCATTGAATAAAGCTTGGGCCAAAACCAAATTTCTCCAGAACTGCAAACAAATATGGCCATTCGATGGAATCAAAAGCTTTTTCTGTGTCCAGTCCCACCACTGCCAGAGTCATGGAGAGTGACGGGGACACCCCAAAAAGATCTACTAAGTGCCGTAAGTGATCTGCTCTATTCCATCCTCCAACAAATCTGGCTTTGTCCAGATAGATGAGCTGGGACAACAAGGGAGCAATTTGATTCACCAAGACCCTGGCCAAAACCTTATAGTCAACATTCAGGAGTGATACTGGTCTATAGCTGGTACAGAGGAGGGGATCTTTGTCTTTTTTAAGCAGAAGCAAAATAACAACCTCATACATAGTCTGAGGAAGGTGCCCCCCCAAGCTTCATCTGATACCACCATAAATAGTGGGAGAACCTGATCCTGTACCACATTATAGAATTCCACTGAAAATCCAACTGAGCATGGGCTCTTCCCTACCTGAAGCTGCCCTATGTCCATTCGTACCTCTTGTTCTGATATCGGCTGTTCCAAAGAATCACTCTGGGCTGACGACAGCTCAGGCATCCTCATCGAATCCAAGAAGGCCAGGATTTCAGTAGCTCTATTGCCCAAGAATATTGAAGAGTACAGGATCCCACAAAAAGTTTCAGATTCCTTGTTGATCCCCTCCGGGTCCAAAACCAGACCCTGAGGTACTCGTATTCCCAGACTCACCCTCTCCATCTTCTTGAGTCTATAAGTTAAGAGATGCCCTGCCCCCACCACCGTTCCAGAATGTCTGGCAGGTGCAGTACAATCCTAACTTGGCCTGCTACAAAGTCAGAACATTAATCTGGAAATGCACCTTCCTCATTTGCCTGACCAGCTCTGGCCCCACATCTCTGGCCTTGTGCTGAGCATCCAAAGCAGAAAGCTGGGCCATAACAGGACTTCAGCTGTTCCACCCTCTTCTTTTTCTTGGCAGAGGAATAGGCTATTAGCCTGCCATGAATGAATACCTTCAACGCATCCCAAACCCACTGAGAAGACACCTCCCCTGTATGATTATTTATGTATCTATTTATCTATTTATTTATTTATTTCAGATTGCAGATCTTTGAGCTGGGAGGGCTCTTTTACAAAGGTTCCATGTCAACTGGATGAGAGACAAATGTACATAAACTCATTACAGAACAGTAGGAGTACACAATAGGTTACAGGACATTTGGAGTACACAATAGGTTACTGAGCTTTCAGAGTACACAGTTAGGTTATTGAACATTCAGAGTACACAAAAAATGGAAAGGAGACAAACAGATGTTATTCATCAGGAAATGTGGAAGCAGCCTGAGAGGGCTTTGTCATGGAATGCAGAAAGTCTAGGTGAGGGGAAGAGCAGGGTTTGGTGGGCAGCAGCCTTAGGGCTTTGTCAGGGAGGGGGTGGAGAGAAGTGGTTAGAGGACGAAGGCAAGGGGAGATGAACAGAGGGGTGAACAGTTATGAAGGGGAGCAGCTTGCATAGTCTGAAACCTCCATCCGAAGCCTGTCTTGGAAAGAGGGTTCCTTAAAAAAGCTGACATTGCAGCGCCACCTATTTGCCCTATTAATGGTCTAGCCACTCATAAAAGTCCACATCAGTGGCGCATAGTCTGATATTACAATGGGTTCAAAGATACATTGTTGTGATCCCTGCAGAAGCACCTGTGAAATGAACCATAAATCAATACAGCTGTATGTCTGATGCACCATCGAATAATAAGTGTAATCACACCCCATCGGATGGTGTAACCTCCATGCATCCCTAAGCCCTCTATCTACCATCAATTGTGCAAGGGCCTATGACCCCGAGGTGGCTGGGTGGGCTGACACTGCACTGCTGTCCATTAGGGGGTATAAGACTTCATTAAAATCCCCCCCCACAATTACATGACCGTCATTCTTTTCCTGCAATACCTGAAAAAGGCCATTAAAATAGGAGGTACCATCCTCATTAGGTGCATAGATTGAAACTAAAGTGTATAGTTGCCCATCCAGCATACCCATCACCAACAACCATTTCCCATGGGGGACCCGTGACACTGACTTTGTTGTCCAATTCTGCCTGCATGCTATTAAAATCAACACTCCCTGCTTCTTGGACAAGTAAGAGGCTGCAAATGCTATGGCTATGAATACAGTGCAGGGCTTCAAACAGGCATGGGATAGGCATAAGGGAGCATTACAAATGAGTATGAATAGATAGACCACTGACAGAGCAAAGGCTGATGGCACATATATAAGGTAGAAAAAGAAATGGGCAGACTGGTTGGGCCATGCGGTCCTTATCTGCCATCAACTTCTATGTTTCTATGTTTCTAAAACTGTACCCCTCCACGCCTTTTGAATCTGTACAACATCCTTACTGAGGAGATGGGATTCTTGTAAAAACACAATTTGACCCCCTAAATGTTTAACTTGCCCCAAGACCTTCCTCCTCCTTTTGATTGGCTCGTTCAATCCCCACACATTCCAGGACACAAAGTGGTATGCTGACATCCTAAGTTCCTCTTAAACCACCATCCTCCTCTCGCTCCTCCCGGGTCCTCTCCCTCCAATCCCCCACTCCAGAGACTTGGCCTTCCCCCCTCCTAGCATGAGAGTTACCAACTGCTGAAGCATAAACAAACAAACAACCCCCCATCCCCCCACCTACTACAAAATGAACTATGTACACACCGAAGAGGGAACAATTCACCCCCCAATTAGCATGTTATTTCCCAGCACTCTCTGAGCCACGTGCTCCTCACCCCTGAACCCCAAAATTAGAATCCAACAATTACTGCTACCCTCTTTCAAAATCGTAGTCTCCACAAAATAACCTAACAGCATAACATGGTTCACCCCCAACACATTCAGCATTGCCCCTCCATCCCTTCCCATCCTCCCAACACCCCCAAACTGCACAGTAGTGACTTACAAAATGAACCCCTCAAGATTCCCAACAAGGGGATGCCTCTGTGTATGAGTCAAAATGAGGTAACCCCTGCCCCTCAGTCCATTAATTAATATGCTGTATGCCACATCTGGATAACATTGCCACTTGCATTCCTCCTGAAGGTTGTCTGAAGTGAAGAGTCTGTTCGCTGATCCCACTAGATCTGGCCACATCTGTGAGGAGAGAAAAAAGAAAAGACAAAACAACCTATTGTCCCCAACACCCGCTATACTATATTAACAATTAATCACTTAGCTCCCCCCTTATGATCCCTCAATCCCCTACTGGAGCATACCTGGGAGGGCCATTCCTGGGTCATCCCCCTTCCATCCTGTAAGTCCCAACACTCTCAGCCCAGTGAATTGCCTCTCTAACACCCCGCTATATCATTGCCATAAACCCTACCCCATGGCCTCAAAGCCCAGGACCCCATATAAACAGTAGCTTCCTGATCCTCCATCAGACCCCTTATCAAACCTTGCCCATTCCTGGCCAAATCCATGCATGGTCCACACCCTCCAGGACCTCCTTACTCAGGGCAACCCTCTAAATGTCTCCAAACCCCACACTCACCCATAGGCCAATTCCCCCTTCTTCCAGAATGACCCATACAGAGAAGCTCACCATCTATCGCCCTCCCCCTGAATTTATGCACATATATTCCACTTATCCCCAGGGTCTCAGTCACAGTAGCTTCCTTGACAAATCACTCAGCATCCCCACACTCCCCCCATCTTCATCTTGCACCCCACTGAGCAACTCAGTCTCCCAGACCTCAACTAAAACTCATTGTTGAACTGCCAGGTAATGAACACGGCAATGCCATTACCTGGATAAAGGAACTGAGCCATTGGCCTTGGAAAAGAAACACCTCCACACCACTGCCAAAAATTTAGTCCATCGAATTCTCTTCCTGGTCGGCCGGCTGCACTGTCTGGGATTTGGTTCCTCCCACTGCTGCTTCCTCTGGGTGCTCCTTCTGCTGTCCGCCATCCTTCCCACTTGGAGCTGACCCACTGTTCAAGTCTTTCCAAGGCTGCCTCTTTTCCTGGGGACCTGATGGGTCACTATATTGTTGTAGAAAAATGTCAGCCTTCCCTGGTGTAGAGAAGAAGTGAGTACCCTCCTAAGCTACCAGTTTCAAAGAAGCCAGATTGACCAGGTAGGCCTTCAGGTTCCTCGCTCTGGCCACATTACCAACCTTATCAAAGGCCTTCCTGCACTGCAACACCCACTGGGGAATGTTCTGCCTCAACTACAGTCTTGCATCATTAAAACGTGTGTCTTTCACCTCTCTGGCACTCTTCAATATCTGCTGGCAGTCCACAAAATGTAGTAGTTTAAACACAATTGGCCTAGGCCAGGTCAGGCTGTCATTTGGGGGGGGGCTCTGGGAACCCGATAAGCCCTCTCAGTCTCCACTACAGTCCCTGGCTCCCACATCAGCCAGATTGGGAGCTTATTTTGCAGGAATCTCAGCATATTAATCCCCTCCACTCTCTCTGGCAGCCCAAACAAACATACGTTGCTGCACCTGCTTCTCGATTCCAAATCATCTATTCTGTCCCAGGCTGCCTGAACATCTTTCTTCAGATGGGAAATACACCTCTCCATCAGGGATGCCCAATCATCCAGCTGGCCCACTCTCTTTTCTGTATGCTCCACTTGAAAGGCCAGAGCCTCCACCGACACTCTCACCGCCGTTAGCTGAATGGTAATCTGACTCAGGTCCCCCTGAATTCCACTCATAAAGATTTTTATTTTGGCCAATTCTCAAGCAACCAAGCTGGGAGTGGATTCTCTCTTTGCCACCAGATCCACCATAAAACCTGCTGACGCCTCAGCCAGTGGTGATGCCAAGAGTTTTTTATTTCTTTTTAGCTGCACTCCACTTATCTTCCTCCTGTGGATTTGGCATCCAGGCACCTTAATACACTCAGTAAGTCTAAAATGCACCACTCAGTAACCCAAAATGAGGGTTTTTAAAGTAATTTTATATGCTGGGTGAACGGAGCTCCTAGCCTTGCATCTGTCTACCTTGGGCACATCTGGGACTCTGACATACAGTATTTTTAAATAAGCAGCTGTCTGAAGAGAGGTAGTTTTCTAACACTAAATGTGTGAACTTCTGCACATCCTTGCAGGGTCAAGAATTTCTCTGTTATCCCTTACGTGTGATGATTGGTAAATGCACAATGCACTACAAAATCACTGTTTCTTCCCTTCTCCTGCTGTCCCTGACTGGCCTGCACCTTATGGGAACCCCTCTAGGTGGTACTTTTGCAGTAGGGCTCATCACTCAACCTGAGGAATGATCTGCCAACCTCCATAATCATCTCAAGTGCCCAGGGCTCATGCCCAAACTTGGGTTGCAGGAATTACAAGCGGAAACCCTGCCAATGCATGAATACTATAGGTCTGCATTAAATGAACTCTTATTCATAAAAGAAAATAAATGGCAATGAAAACTCATGTTACTAACCTTGTTTCAAAACCTTCCAACAGAGGGTACAGTATGAACCATCAAGACAGAAAATGAAATGGAGAGAGAGAGAGGGATATATATATATATATATATATAGAGAGAGAGAGAGAGAGAGAGAGAGAGAGAGAGAGAGAGAGAGAGAGAGAGAGAGAGAGAGAGAGAGGAGAGATTCTATTGGCACCTCTAGAGACAAATTTAATCAAAGACCGCATTTCCTGCAAAATATTTTAAGCACAACAATACAGCAGCAACACTGGGCCATTTGACCCTCTAAAACAGGGTTGGTTAATGTAAGATAGTCAGAGGGCTACATGTGCATCCCTCAAACACCCTAAGGGCCACAAGACCATCTCTAACACAGTCACAAGCCAAAATTGTCATTTGAATTAAAAATAAGTTCTATACATATATATATATATATATATATATATATATATATATATATATAGATACTATAGCATTAAGGATGTAATAAAGGACTTGAACACTTCAATATAGAATAAACAGCAAAAACAGATGGATGAGGGCCCACATGTTGACCCCTGGAGGGCTGCATGCAGCCCTTGGGTAGCAGGTTGCCCACCACTGCTCTAAAAGGTTACCCAACTGACCAAATTAAACAGAAAAGTTAAGCAGCTGTAATACTGTATGTGTCCCACATAATGTACCAAAAAGTTTAAACAGAAAATGGATCTACCATAGAGAGAGAAACCAGCAAAACCTATTGTATTAAGAGTATTGTGAGCAGACTAAAATAAGTTATGAAGAAAGTAGATGCAACTTCAATAAATGACAATATTTGGGGTGAATTTGGCAATGGCGATATGTGTTTTGAAATATACTGTAGATATAGCATGTAGGAGTTAGAAGATGGAATCAGACAATGTGCTCCAATATAGTAAAGCAGCACTGCAATGAAAATGGGCTAAAATTTGACTCCACCATTTTCTCTTCCTAATTGATGCCAGATGTCTTCCAGTTTATTTTGGTGGTGAAATGTTTGGCTTCTGTTACCATTTAAGAATTTTATGAAAGTTTTAAAATGATTATTTCTCAAGAAAAAAAAGATGGCCACTTCATTTTTGCATTGAAGTAATACAGAGGACCCGAGGAGGGTAAGAATTCAGACAAAAATACAAATGTACTGTACACAGCATAGGAAGCATCCAGAAAACCCAAATCAGCAGTTCTGCCAGTATTTTCCATAACCATAGAAGAAAACTGGCTTGATAGAAAAACTGTTTTCGTTGCACTGCTGCTTTAATTGCATCCATAGTTCTCATGAGGGTCATATTCCAAAGGTAGTTCATGTAATCGGAGTGTGCTCAAAATGGGATATTGTATTAACAGTGTCTACTCTTTTCATATTCATGTTATATTCCTGTTAAATACCTATTAATTTTATATGAGATTAAGCAAGATTATAAACATTAAAGACAGATATCTGTAATTATGAATGATTGCTGTATATTTACCAAACCAAAACCAAAGCAGCTAGCTACAGTATGTTGACAAACATTGTAATTCTAAATACATATCCAGATCTAGCATGATAAATGTTGTGTCAAAAAGTGTCTGTCTCATAGCAGGAACTTCAAAAACTGTTGAAAACAATAGCTTGTAGCATCTGTCAACCATGTTCTGAAAAATATCAAATAAATAGTGCATCATAGAAAACCACATTTGTAGAACAAGGCTATTCCTTGGAGTTCAACTTAATATTGTTATCAAACACTTGCCTGCTGTAAAAATCAAATCTAAGCAGACTTAAACACCCTTATGGTGATCTGGGCAAAAGTCAACAGCTTAGTGTCATCACTCTAAAACAAATGTGGCACGTTAATCTCAAAACACTGAGTAAACAGTTAATTTTCTCTGCAAAACTAATGTAAAGTGATGGTGAGAAACTCCCTACCAAAATTATTGCAGAAGCAGTGATTGAGTGCCTTGTGTCAGAGCAGCATGGAACACCAGCATTTACTGTGAAGTCATATGAATGCCATAAGGTGCTTTTCTGAAGGTGCACTGATGATTTATGAATTGAAGTTCACATATTAATATTCACCCCCAAGGGCCTGATTTAAAAAAAAGAAAATTGCCATTTGCTATTTTCCCACTACTTTCAAATGAGATGGCTCAATTCTAAAGTACCAGTCCTTGAAATACATTATATATGCTACCAAGCAGCTGAAGCAATATTGATCTCATCCTAAAATAATAAGACAGTTTCATATTTGGGTGGCTTACTTATAGACTGCACAGGTGCAATTATTTTAAAGAAATGCATTAAGATGTGTCAACATTTAAAACAGTATGCAAGTTGCAAATTTTTTTTTTATTTCATCAGATCCATACAAAGGCTTATTTTATACTTTACATTTAGTTGATGCCCAGTCGGGAAGTGGTAGCTATGGGATTTGATCACTTAGCAGTTTACTGTGAGCTGAAAACTGACCAGCTTGTTTCTGTATACTGAAAAGTGATTGACTACAATTTGGGCACTGATGTTCTGTGCATCAATGTTTCTTGGTATCCAAAATATGTGACTTTTCCTAGTATTTCAGTTTATGAGGCTGTACTCTGCATTATTCTATAAAATTTAATTCAGAAATGAGTAATTAAGAAATATATATTTTTTTTAATTAAGTACTTGAGCATATTATTAAAGGTCAGAATCAATGATATCATGTTGATATGGACACACTGATTTTAACTTTTATCACAAATATCAACATTTTGTAAAGAACACCTACAGTTTATTAAAGTATTTATAGATAAGTTAAAATAAGTTATAAAACACAGTATACTGTATGTAGATTTGTTTGAACAGTGCATCTGTACTTATTTGGAGGCATACAGCATCATTAGAGAATTTATGTTATTTACCAGTTTAAATATACAACAACAGACAGCAGCCCTGTATGGCTGGGCACTTGCTATACCCCAGGCCTCTGCCTGGGGTTAGTTGAGCACCGGGCCTCATCACCCCCTCCATCCCAGTACAAGGCAAGTGGTCCACAGACACTCAAGCCTTCTCCCCTGACTGGCCCTTCAACTTCTCGGGCTCATTCCCAAACCCGGGTTGCTGGTATTGTGACCAGTAGTGCTACCGCTGCACTGGCAAACTAATCAGATACATCATTTGTCTCCAAAAATGTGCACACACAGTAACTTCCATGTTCACAAATGTGCAAACTTTCACTCACAACTTCATTAAGGCAAGTTTACTCTTCAGTTTCTTGCCAGGACGTCTCATGACAGTAGATATCATCTGCTCAGTTTTGGCTTTAGAAGCTTCATTGTGGCAAGGTGGATTGTGATTTTGGGCTGAAATTTGCAGGATGCCAAGCCCTTGTCCTACAGATGTGCCTTTTGGTTGTGTAGTCCCAAAACTTCAACTGGCTCATAGTTACAGGATTCCGAAGTTGAGAATTTTCCCATAGGATAACATTGGCGTGCCCGTATCTCGAAAACGATTTGAAATACAGATTTGTTGCTACCCACAGTTTAGTCCACCTCTAGGTGGACTAAGCACTCATGGAGGTTTTGAACTCATTATTACAACTGCAGTGGAATTTTTTCCATAGTTGCTACGGTTATGGAGATATTGCCAAATAAGTGTAAAAAGGGTTATTTTTCAGTACTATGGGGCTGCTGTACTACTCTGTATTTAAATGTAAGTGGGAATTCAGGGCCTGGAGGGCCCATGCTCCCACAGACACATACCATTATGCAAAACATGGGCAAGGTGAAAGAAGTGCATGACCCGGAGGGCCCGAGCTCCCACAAACACATACCACTAACCACTTACATTATACTTTCTCAAAATGAAGGGAAATTCATTGCAAAAAACTCTGTTGATGCATCTGTTAGGGTTGATGTCATAGTGACAAAAGTTTGGAAATTCGATATTAGGGTTACCACCCCTACCACCCCCCAACCTACAGGCACCAACAGGCATTGGGGTATGCCAAGGGATTGTCAGACCTAACTCTTATCCCATTCTCCTATACTGTAGACAGTCAGCTTCTTTACACGAAGAATGGGCTGAGAGTTGGGCCTGATGACCTCATGGCATGCTGCAATGCTTGTTGGTACCTGTAGAGTGGGGGGGTGGTAAACCTAAGATCAAATTTCCAGACTTTTGTCACTGTGACATCAACCCTAACTGATGCATTAAATTATTTTTTTTGCACTGAATATATCATTAATAAGGGCACTGTAGTGCCAGTATAGTTAAGGTGAAAGGTAACTTTTATGTTAAACCCGAATTTATGAATGTTAATAACTTTGGAACTGTTCAAATGATTTGCATGAAAGTTAGCATGCTTAATGTCTAGGAGTAGGTTGCCTGAACAACCACATTTTGTGGGAATCTGTTTTGTGGTTTCTGAGATATAGTGTTGAAAAAACAGAAAAATCTGTGTTTTTGACATTTCTTTGTCTGCCTGGATCTCAGAAATGACTCCAGGTTGTGGTCTGAAATTTTTAGGGTAGAAAGCCTTTGCATCACAGATGTGCCCTTTGAAGGTTTGGTGAAAAAATAGTAATCCATTCAAAAGTTATTAAATATTAAAATTTCCCATTATAGTCAATGGGGAAAAAATTTATGATCTGAAAGTGAAACTGGTAAATAGCACCAAAAAGGGGTCCCAGAGGGCCCTGCACTTCCATAAGGAGATACCTGACCCTGCACTCCCACATGAAAATCAAAAACAATTACAAAATGTATGCATGATGGGCCCACAACCACATACGAGTAACATTACACTGTCTCAAAAAGAAGGGAATTTCATGGCAAACAACTTTGTTAATGCATCAGTTAGGGTTGTCATTACAGTGACAAAAGTTTGGAAATTCGATGCTGGGGTTACCAACCCTATCCCCTAACTCTCACCCCCACTCTCAACATACCAACAGCTGTTGGGTGTGCCTTTGGGTCATCGGGTCTAACTCTCATCCCATTGTCCTATACTGTACCACTCAGCTTCCTTACAAATGGAATGGGGTGAATGTTAGACCAACAACACCAAGGCACACCCTGATGCCTGTTGGTGTGTGGAGAGTGGGGGATGGGAGTGGGAAAATAGAGTTGATAAACCTAACATTAATTTCCAAACTTTTGTCGCTGTAATGAAAACCCTAACTGCTGTATTAACGAAGTTGTTTGCCACTATAGTTAGGGTTGAGTAAACAGTTTGATGTTAAACCCCAAATGTGTACTTCAGTAACTTTGCATTCATTCAATGGTTTTGCACAAAATTTAGTATACTTCGTTTCATGGGATAGCGCTCTTGATGTACCAAGTTTCTTTTTGATTGGATGTGTGGTTCTCGTGCAGCATATAGTGAAATTATTGTGTTTTTCACTTTTTTCCCCACCAGTTTTTGCTGATTTTTTCCCATCATGCTGCAGCCACACCATTTGGAATTTTGTTCTGAAATGTTCAGGGTAGAAAGAGATTACCCCAAAGAACAAGACAGCATTGATTTGGTGAAAAAATATTAATTAATTCCAAAGTTATAAAATGTTGGCATTTTGGGTTCTGAGAATGCTCAGTTCATTCTTTTGGATAGGTTTATCAATTGCTAACAAGGATTTGCCTCATGAACGGGGATTTGTTAGCTCACAAACAGGGATTTATAAAATTCCTGTTTGTGAAAAAAATTCCCTGCTAATGAGCCACCTTCTTGTTTTCACGTTTCCTCATCAAACAAAACATTATAAGTTGACTCAGGGTAGTGTTGGGAGGCAAACAAAGCATGCATTTTATTCAGGGGATGTTTTCTACAAACCCATGCCTTTGGTTTACTTTAGTGTGGCCCCAAAATGTGGCTTTGACATTTTAAAACTCCTTGTTCATGACTTGCTTCTGATCCTTGTTCATGAGCTGTCAAAATCCTTGTTCATGAGATGATGACCAAATAGGATTTTGACACCTCACAAACCGGGATTTGGCTGATGAACAGGGATTTTGACTGCTCATGAACAGGGATTCTAAGAAGGAATCCCTGTTCATGAGCTATCAAAATCCTTGTTTGTGAAAAGTCCTTGTTCATGAGCTGTCAAAATCCCTGTTTGTAAGATGATGACCAGATGGCCCTATCTCACAAACAGGGATTTCTCATGAATAAGGATTTTGACACCTCATGAACAGGGATTCGGGTGATGAACATGGATTTTGACAGCTCCTTATCAGGGATTCTAAAAAGGAATCCCTGTTCATGAGGTGTCAAAATTCCTGTTCTTGGCCCAGTGGCACTGAGGGTTGAGGCACTGGAAACCACACCTTTTGCCACTCCAGCTACCTGGGTTCAGGGATGAGCCTGGGATGGCAGGGAAGAGAGAACTGAGCATCTGGAGGACTGTTATCCTCTCTCGGGGAGTGATTGCCATCTTGCTTGTTGATCATCCTCTAGTGGTAGCTGGAGAGTGCTACGGGTAGGAGGCACATTGCCAACATACAACGTTGGCCAGGAAGTGGGAGGGAGAAAATTGAGGAGGAAAATGGAGTTGACAGGCTCTGTGATGGTACCACTAGCACCTGTCCCAGCTTCCCGGAATCTGGATGTTGGTCTCCAGGGAAGAGGGGAACGTTGACACCACTCACCTCATCCCTGTCATGGGGGGTAACCCATGGGAGATCACTGGGAGGGTCAGGTGAAAAACAGTGGAGACAGAGACTGAGTTCCCCCAAGGGGGGGTGGAGCAACCTGCCAGGCTCCTGGAGGAGAAACAAATAATAGAAAACCTAAATCCCTGTTCATGGCAAAATCCTTGTTCGTGAGAAATCCTTGTTCATGAGCAGTCAAAATCCCTACTCATGAGATGATGACCAGATGGCCCTAAAACCCCTGTTTGTGAACTGTCAAAATCCTTGTTCGTGAACTGCCAAAATCCCTGTTCTTTTTAATTCAAATTTTTTTATTGTTTTAAAAAAGTACCAAACAGAAAAGGAAAATTGTTGCATACGTAACTGATCAAAACACAATGCAGCATCATACGCATGGATTAACTGATTAAGAATTTAAGGATATAAGGAAAACACATAATGAATAACTGAACGCAATAATGCAACTGAAGCCACCTAACTCAATTCAGCAGAAGAGACTGTGGACAATATTAAATCCTTTTGTAATAGTAAACATTATGCACAGTATCTAAGCAAACAAAGGGAATTTCAATATCCATATCAAACTACCAGTTCTTAGAAGGGGGGGCTCATGTTTCATAAAACTTAGACATCTGGTTAAGTAACAGATAACAAATCCTCTCATTTTGAGCCAAGGTGGACATGTTGTTATACCACTCAGTTATCAAAGGTGCATAGTGATCTTTCCAGTTTACTAGCAATTGCCTTTTGAGGGCCAAGAAGGCAGACAAAATCCATCTAGCCTGGAGATTGGGGTGTGAATCAAGATGAGACAAAAATCCCAATGTGAAAGCGGAGACAACAAAGTCTTTGACCTCATAACTGTTTCACATATCCCATGTATTTGTTCCCACAACCTGAACACCTGAGGGCAATCCCAGAGCATGTGAAGGAGATCAGCATGGGGTTCCTTACATCTTCAACAAATACCATCAGGGAAAAACCCTGTTTTTTCTGGCCTAGATAGGGAATAATAGTACTGATGTAGGATTTTGAATTGAATGGTCCTCCCCTGAACCTTCTCACACACCTGGAAGGCATTTTTCCATGCAGAATCCCAGAGTTCTAAGGAGACAGCCTGCCCCAAGGCTGATTCCCAAACAGATTTTAAGGTCTCATCCACTAAGAAATATTCTGCACTGTGACCAAGTAGCTTGTACAACTTGGAGATAACCCCCTTGGAACTAATGGCACTAGAGATCGGGTTATGATCCTGACCCCAGCTATTGAGCTTCAAGCCAGGGTGCAATATAGAGTCCTCTAAGGCCTTCCTGATCTGCAGATACAAAATAAAATTAAATTTTGGAAATTTGAATTTCAAACTAAGCTCCTGGAAGGACTTTAATATCTTAGTTTCATTGTCTATCAAATCCCCAACGTTGGAAATACCCAATCTGTGCCCCTCAGGATTTGAAAGGAGTTTACCTCCCAGATGTATATTTGAATTGCACCACAGACCCTTCAAGTGTAATGGTAGACTATCTAAGTTTGGTTTGTAGTAATTTAATCAATTTAATAGAGCTGACAATGAAAGGGTTAGCCCAAGTTAAAGCTGAACTTGCCCTAAACATCAAATCTGAAGGCTTATCTGGCTTACAAACCTGTCATTCCACCTCAAGCCATAAAGTAGAATCCTTGGATGGTGGTAGAAAATAATGAACAGATTGTCTGAAGAGAAAAGTCAGTTGATACATCTCCCACGAAGGTAAACTGAAGCCTCCTTGAGACCAGTGAGACCTGAGTTTAGATAAGGACAATATGGGAGGTTTGGAGACTCATAAGAATGTCTGAACCAAATCCCTAATATTTTTAAATTTTGTATTGCAAAACAAAAAGGGAATATTTTGAAAATGGTAGAATAATTTAGGGGCCACCATAATTTTAAGTGAGTTGATTTTCCCCCATAATGACAAAAACAGATTGGCCCATTTCCCCAGGTGCAACTTTATTTCTTCAAGAAGTGGATCTAGGTTAATGTCCACCAAGGTAAGAATATTGCTAGATATTTTCTGCCTCAAATAAATGATCGAGTCCTTCCACCAGCACTCTTCTTCAAAAAGGTTCCCCCCAGAGGCATCCCCCCATCAAATACCTGCAATGCATGTTCTTTTTCCAGTTAACTGTAAGACATGACATACCTTTAAATTGCTGAAGCAAAGTTTTGAGCACCCTGAGGGAATCTCCAAAATGAGATAGGGTGAACAACATATCATCTGCTTATGTGAAAGTTTTATTGATAACAGACCCTGTTGTGAATCCCTTAATACCCTCGAGTGATAGAATAATCCTAATGAGAGATTCTAGTGCTAAAATAAAGAAATATAGAGAAAGTGGACACCCTTGTCTGGTCCCTCCAAACAGTCTGAATGAGAAGGAGACATTACCATTTGTTAATATCTCTGTAGATGGGGCACTGTATAAGGTTCTAACACAATGGATAAATCCCTTACCTACATTAAAACCCTCTAGCACCTTAAAAAGATATTTCCATTCCATGGTATTGAAGGCCATGAAAAGGTCTATAGACAAAACCAGTAAAGGTTTCTTGGTCACTTGGGCTGCAAATATAACATTTACTGTAGAAGCCACCTAACATTCCCCATACCTGATGTGCCAGGAACAAACCCTACCTGTTCCCAGCCTACCATTTTAGTAATTAAGTTTCAAATTCTATGAGACAATGCCTTTGCAAAAATGTTGTAGTCTACTACAACAATGATACTGGTCAACTACTCTCACAAATAAGAGGAGTTTTGTCTTTTTTAAGAATCAGGGTGATGTAGGCACTGCTGAGTGAGTCTGGTGTTTCAGTTCCTAAAAAGCCTCAGCATAAATTTTACAAAGTTATTTCAGAACTAAAGGACCCATCAGCTTATATAGCTCACCCAGGATACCATCAGGGCCAGAGGCTTTATTATTGGGAGAGTTCCTAATAATCTGGTTTACCTCCTCAACTGACAAAGTTCTATCCAGGGCATCCCTATCTTCATCTTTTAGGAGAGGCAAGCCTGAGAAATCTCAAAAATCTGGCAACAGGAAATTCTCTGCTGAGGCTGTATTGGAATATAGTTCTTCATAGAATTCCATAAACACTTTATTAATGTCCTTGTTTGTGATCTTGGGACTTACCTGTTTATCCCTTTCCCTAGGAATCAGATTTTGTGTGGTTCTTTTTTAAGTCTATAGGCTAGCAGCTTTCCAGCTTTCTCCCCTGATTCCCAGAATTTCTGTTTCAACACTGAAAGAGCAAATTCCGCCTTTGCAGAGAATATCCTGTTGACCTTGCATTTGAGTGACATGATCTCCTGAAGCCTGGCGTGTGACCTATTGACCCCTTGTTTGAACTGAATTTCTAACTCATAGAGCTTCTTTGCTTAGCTGCTAGGTCCTTGAGTGAAGTTTTTTTCATATTTGTTGCAAAGAAAATTATTTTGCATCTGAGGTAGGTCTTGAAGGCATCCCACAGAATTGCAAATGATGTCTGGCTGTAATAATTAACTTCAAAATATTCTGACACGGCACCGTCCAAAAATTCCTTAAAGGCGTTATCCTGCAGGAGACAAGTGTTAAACTTTCAGTGTCTATCTGCACTGTAATCACTATCAATAGTGAGGTGGACTGTCACCAAACCATGATCCGAGATCACACTACTTTTAATGTCTGATGAAGACATGCCAGAACTCAACTCATTAGAGACCATAATGTAGTCCAATCTGCTATACAAGAGGTGCCTGCTGGAAAAGAAGGAATAATCCTTCCCATCAGTATGAAGTGCACACACAAAGACTCCACCAAGCCAAGGTTCACTTTAAGATTAACAAAGGCTCTTCTAGAACTCAGCACCGAATGGTGAATATGCACATTGGATCTGTCAAGAAATGGATCTAATACCTCATTAAAATCTCTCTCACTTATAATCTCAGAGTTGGAATACAAACCAAGCTGAATGGAAATGTCATCAAAAAAACTACTCGGATATTTATTGGGAGCATAAATATTGCAGATGACCAATTGTTTCCCATTAAGTCTACCCTCTAAAAACTGAAAATGCCCATCCAGGTCTGCCACATGACTACTCCTTAAAAATGACACCCCCTTTCAAATTAGTGTTGATGTCCTTCTCTTCTTTGTGGAGAAGCAGCTATACTTCATATGCTCCACCCAACCCCTGGCCAATTTTGTTGCTTCCTCCAGCAAAAGGCATGTTTCTTGAAGGAGAGTTGTGTCCACTTTCTCCTTCTGAAGATAACTGAGGACCTTCTTCCTCTTAATGGGGTGCCCTAACACTTTGACATTCCAGGAGGCAATGCAAAGAGTAGTGGAAGACATGGTACAAAAAAGAGGGGGACTAAAGGGCAAAGTGGATGAGCTGCCCCAAAGTAGTATACACAGTAGATAATCCCTATTGAACACAGTCGATCAGTGTACAGCACTTATGTAAAACAGTATAATAAAAGCCAAATAGAATGCACTAAGAATATTCTATAACTTACTTACTACCAATGCAACTTAACCAGGTACTCTGTTAATATAAAAACTGGGAAAGAAATTAAACAGCCAATACACCATGAGTGAATCTGACTGAGAATCTAATGTGCAGGTTACTACCAATGCACCAGCAGAGCACACGCTGAAAAGAAACAGCAACAAACGCTTGAACTACATCTGTCACCACAATGTAGTGAATCTGTGTGAAAGTAGGATTGATGAGCCACACAACAAATAGGCCAGATCCTAAAGACAAAGAGGGGAGGGGGTGAGACAGTGAGAGACAGAAAATAGAGTCACACTATTTGTAATCCAACACTTTATTGGGAGGTGCCCTGTGCCAACCTGCTGAGCATTTCAGGCACCTTGTTTATTTGATTTAAACTTAAAAGCATGCCACCTGAGATGCCCATAGTTAGATACAGAAGGGAAATCACCCATTATCCATCTTAGCAAATTCCAGATAGTCTCTGGACAGACCATTGCACTGCAGTGCACATTAATGCAAGCTGCTCATTGCCCTGTGAAGAGCATGGACATCATATTGACCAGTTTACCTGATGAATGAATTCAGGTCCAGCTTCAAGTCACAAGACACCAGATTGCATACCCACCAAACTGACCAGCAAATTGCAGTAAGTAAGACCATATAAAGGGTGGCTCCCATTAGGAAGTCCAGCTAAAGCTTGGATCCCGCACCAGTACCTTTAAGGGACAATGGAGGGTGGGAAGAGATAATAGTACAAGGGGGAAGGCACACTGCTGAGAACTTAAGATCTGGCCCAGTGAAAGCAAATTAATGAAGTGAGAATTTGACCCATAATTGTTTGACACTAAACAATCCTAAATGTGGCAGCTGCACCGATTACTAACAGAGAATATTTAAAAAGAAAAGAAAAATACCAACCTGCTGACGACATTTTAACAGAGCTGTAGAGGATGGACTTACTTACAGCTGACTGATCTGTAGTGTTATAAATCAACATGTTAAATCAGGACATAACTTATCATGAGACAGAGACTCTTTCTCAGGTTCCTGCACACTGCACTCATTCATGAAGCAGAACAGAGACTTGACCAGGTGCCACTGCTGTGGGGGAGCAGATCAGGAACTTTATTAGAATATGGATACTAAAATATTAAATATAGCTTAATCAACATTAAAAACTGTAAGCAATTCAGTAGTACATGTTAACCTGGTACCAGAAGACTCCACAAAGAAGATGAAAATATCAGAACTGGAAACAACGTCCTCCCTGAGGACCTTTCAGATATCAGTGTACACCAACTCCAAAATGATGCTTATTCAACTGAGGGGGGCTGGATTAGCCACAAAACAGGAGTTCCAAGTCCAAAACATTTAGTTCAGCATTTCTGATCTGAAATAAGGGATGTCTTGACCAACAAGACCAGCAGAGGATCCATCTCTTGATGAGCGCCAGTCATCCCTGCTTGTACTATGGGAACATGTCTGAGGCTTCTGCATCCTCCCTAAGCAAGTAGCTCCTGTGTGTAGATTTTGCCTTTCTTGTTACCTCTGAGCCCCAATCTCCTGCAGAATGGGTGTGGGTGATGAAGTGGTGGTCAGCACTTGGATGAGGTAGACTCCTGGAGTTGGAACAATTACTGAGGGTAGTAATCAGATTCTTGGGCTTGGATGCAGCTTGCACAGGTGCAGGAGAAGCCAATGGCTGAGATCTTGAGGGTTGAGCCAAAACAGTGAACAAGGCACGTGACAAGCATTCTGGGTTATTTGAATTATATATTGAGCCCTCAGCACCAACTGCCGTATTCATATTATTAATAGTAGACAAAACCCGCTAAGCCCTCTCTGGGGAGTTACACAACTCACTAGGATCTCCTTTGTAAGAGACAACAAAAGTACCTGGAAACTTCATATAGTAACTCCATCCCTCCTTTTGCAGAGCCTTTTTGACATCTGTGAATTCCTTGTGCTTGTTAACAATCTCAGAGGCAAAATCTTGAAGAATAGAAATGTTATTACCCCTCCACAACAACTCCCCTATCTCCTTTGACAGATGCAGAATGCCATCCTTTATAGCAAACCTTAAAAAGTTGACTATAACTGGTCGAGGTCTATTGCCAGATGGTGGGCAGGGGGGCCAGGGGCCTATGAGCCCTTTCCACATCCAGGGGCCATTGCCATTGTTTTTTTCAAAAGTTCAGGGTGAAACTGCTGAATGAACCAAGTCATGTCATTCCCTTTCACACTCTCAGGGAGGCCAATACTTCTCAAATTATTCCTTCTACCTCAATTTTCCAGGTCTTCAAACCTATCCAGTAGAAAGGCAATTTGCTTATTGTGCATTTCAACTGAATCCTCAGTATAAAACATAGCATTCTCCACAGATCCTTGTCTAGTTTCTGTTGTTTCTATTTGCCCTTTATTTCAGCAGACTCAGGCCCAATACTTTGTATGGACTCTTTCATGTCTTTTATATCCAGTTGAATTTTAGCCATCTATTTTATTTCTTAAATGTCATCCTTATTGTACATATTAATGTTGCTTAGGTTGTCCTCACCCACAGAGCATTTCAGACCAGCTGTGGCTCTGTCACCATGGAGCACCATAGGGACATGGGCGCCATTCAAAGATCAACTGTGAACAACGCCGAATAAAAGAAAATTGCTTAGCGAGGCCCGGTCATCTCAAAACTGGTGTCTAAATAAAGAGTGTGGCTGGAGCTGGAGCTCTGGAGCTCTCAAATTATCTATACAAGTAGCCGAGACTTCATACGCAGAACTATTCTGTTCAGGCCTTATCTCACAAACAGGGATTTTGACATCTCATGAACATGGATTCGGCTCACGAACAAGGATTTTGTCAGCTCACAAACAGGGATATTTAAAGGTTGTTGTTTCTTTACCAATTCATGGCAAAGAAATGGTTAGGACTTTTGGCTTGAAATGTGCATAGTAGAAACAGAGCATCCCAGAGATGTGACTTATGCTGGTTTGGTGTAAAAATTTGCATCGTATACATAGTTATGGCATTCTGAAGTTAAGAAATTTCCCAAAGGATAACACTGTGGCAAACGCAGTGCCTTCGGTGACTATATCTTGAAAATGGTTCGAAACATGGAATTTTTGCTAAAAGCAGCTTAGTGCATGCATGCAGGTTACCACTCCATCATTACAACTGCAGTGGAATTTTTTTCAAGGCAGCTACGATTACTGAGATACTGCACCATTTGCAGCACAAAGGTTACTTGGAATGTGTCTAGACCTGCACTGCATCTCTACAATTACAGGTAGGTGCACTCCCACATATGGATGTCATTATGCATTAATGGAACTGCTGGGCCATCCATTATGCAAAGAGATGACAGTTCATTACAATGTCTGTAGACTTATGGATAAATGGTGGGCCCTGCACTCCAAAAACCTGATACCTGGGTACTCCCCAAACCATATAAGGGTAAGATTACTCTTTCTCAAAAGTAAGTAAAATAATTGCAAAAAACTTTGTTAATGCATCAGTTAGGGGTAAAGTGGCAAAAGTAGGCAGATGAGGAATTAAGACTGAGACCCCAACACCCCCCACTCCACTCCACCCCCACCCTCCACAGACCAACAGGCGACAGGGTGTGCCTCGGGGTCAATGGACCTGACTCTCACACCATTCTTCTATACTGTACCATGTCAGCTTTCTTACACATGGAATGGGGTGAGAATTAGGGTCAATGACCCCAAGGCACACCCCGTCGTCTGTGGAGGGTGTCAGAGTCTCAACCCTAATGTCTCATTCTCCTACTTTTGCTGCTTTAACCCTAACTGATGCATTAACAAAGTTATTTGCAATGAATACACATAATATATATGTAATACTGGCACAGTTGCACCAGTATAGTTAGGGTTGACTGGGCAGTTTAATGTTAAACCTCAATTTGTGCACTTTAATAACTTTGCAGCTTTTCAATGGATTTTCATCAAATTTGGCATGCTTTGCTGCTAGGGGCAGGTCTCATCACCTGCCAAAGTTTGTGTGAATCCCTTTTATGGTTTATGAGATACACAGTGTTAAAAAAAACACAACATTTGAATGTTTTTTCAATTTCTTTTGACAGTTGTTTCTCTGAAACAGCTTTTTGTTGTCATCTGAAATGTTTGGGTTGAAAGCCTCTACCTCACAGATGTGCCTTTAGAGGGTTTGGTGAAAAAATATTAATCCATTCAAAAGTTATTCAAATTTTAATTTCCCTATTATTTCATATGGTACAAAATAGATGTCCCATGTGAAAAAACTTTTGTTTTCATGGAGACAGTTTGTTTTCGAGGGGGTGCATTTTGTAGTTGCAGGCAGGGTGACATTTGGTAGTGCTGCACATTTGCATCTCTACCTTTGCCAAAATGACACAAATTGTGGGTATACTTGTTTGAAAAAGTGCCACAAGTTGTGGCAGTCTCCCAAGTGTTGCATGACACTATTGGGGGGGTGGCTCAAATGTATTTTCTGTAGTTGCTGACAGTGGAGTGCCCAATCCATCTGTTGGCACAGTAAGCCACTCCACCACCTTGCCAGTGGGGAACACTGGAGAATCAACTTCCAGTGTCCCGACTCATAAGTCCTTCTCCAAGCAGTGTGGGACATTGGAGATCCCACTGCCAGGGTCCTGATAAATGTATGACCCCTCCCAGCAGTGTGGGACACTAGGGCACCCACTCACAGTTTCCCCAAATCAGTCCCCCAACATATTGTAATTTTTAACCCTGGAAAAAAAAAAGAAAATGGTCCTATATCATGGGACACTGAGGAGCCCACTCCCAGTGTCCCAATACATATATGTCCCCCAAAGTGTGGAACACTGGGGAGCCCACTCCCAGTGTCCCCAAATATTTATGTTATCTTCCTGTAAAGAAGAAAACCATTCCCCGATGTGTTTTTTCTATTGACCTTGAAAAAAAGAAAATGATCCAGCGTTGTCCTCATCATCCCCCTCCCCATCTGCACTTTCCCACCGAGCACCTCTCTTAGTGGATCCCCCCGAGACCATTTTGCTTTCTTTTTTCTTCACAGTCTACTGCAGGAGCATTCTGAGTCTATATTGCTGTTGTCTGTACCATTTCTTTCCCTCTTGCTACAGGTAGGCCACCTACAGAAAGTTTTGCATTCTGTTCTTAGCATTTTCCCTTTTCTGGGACTCAAGATCCAGAGCTGGTAAAAGGTCTGCTGGACCCCCCCATCTTAAACCCCCACTAAACTGTCTAAGGGTTATTCTGTATGTGGGCTATGAAACCACATTTTATTTGTGGACCTGAAAGGTCAGGACAAATAACCAGAATAGTACTCCTGACAGAGCCGATACAGTTATGGAATGTTTATTCCCAACCATTTGGCAAATATGGCTTTAGACTTCTGTGTAGTATGAATAAAAAGTGCAACCTAGAGTAATGTAATTGGGCTGGGGTGTACCTGTTTCCGCTCTCTTTGGCTCACAGCCCCGGTGTTAAATCCCAAAATTACAAGGTGCAATATGTTGTTTGTTAAGTAGAGTTAATATTACACTGTTTTTTTTATTGTGTCCCTTGAAGCTGGGCGAATGAGAACAGACAAGGTGCTCATAAAGAAAAGCCTGACCTTGCCTGTCTGGCTTCCCCCACTGGCATTCAGTAAAATTCAAATCCCTGAAAAGGTAAAAAGGTCCAGAGCAGACAGTACACAAGCACTTGTTTCTGTGCTTCAATTGGCAATGTCTGCCAGGTTGGCCAATCCGTACGAGGAATAAATGGAGGCAGCAAACCCAGCAGTCCAAGGAAACAAATATCTTTGCTGGAGAAAAACAATGTTTTTAAGGAATGTTAAAGGCAAGCAATTAGAAATTACCATTAGTGTGTGAGATAGCAGAGTTGGCTCTTGCAATTTTCCTTACTGCACCAACTGGCTGCTCTGTTCCTCTCTATACACCAGCACAAATGACCATTCCATTTTCTTCTGTAAATAAGTATAACTGTTGAATGATTACCCCTGCCCCAATAAAATAAAGCCTGCTGAATAATGGTTAATTGCATTTGGTTTGTTTTACTTGCTTTTACAATCTGCGATATGGCCAGGAAGCTTTAGTCACATGGTCCCAACCTAAGGATTCCAAGAAGTATATTAAGAACTGGCCGGCCCTCTTCATTCTGTATTTACCTTCTGGTCAGCCTAGGGGAGGAGCCTGCTTGTGACAATGCTCCTGAAAACCCTAAAAAAGACTGTTTTTTGTATAATATGTACTGAAGTGTGAAAATATGACTATACAATGTACAGTATGTCTTTATATTAATGTACAATTAAATCTGTGTTTAAAAAAGTTAAGGTGTTGGGTAAATGGAGGTGCAGTCTGACATGGTCACTTGATTGACTTCAGGTATAAAGGGAGCTCCTACTGAAGACCAGATCAGATTCTTTGGAGGATCTATGTAGTGCTGATCCAGTAAGGTCTGCAGACCCCATTCAGACCTTAAAGATAGATGAGATAACTACCCAGCCAGTAGTACTCTAGCCTATTTCTGGAGCAGAACAGTGTTTCGAACTGTGATTTTGCTTAAAGAGCTATCTGTTTTTTTTTTTTTTTATTCTTTTGTCATATGAAGTTCACTTTTATTTATGCTAATAAATTTTTGGCTTGGCAGATTTAGCCTTGCTACCACATACTACTGTGTCTGTGTCCATCCATTTCCCACTGTCTCTTAATGCACCCACCACCCCACAGCCCCATGACCTGTATTTACTTCCAGAGGTCATCTGCTGTCATCTTCTGTGGACCAGGACACATCTGCACTCTTCAAAACCAAACCACAAACTGAAGAATCAAGGTAAGTGCCATATAATGTATTTCAATGGTGTTTTGAACTTAGGTTGATATCTTTGCCATTTTTAGGTATTTTTTCACCAGATTTTCAACATGAGCATTTGGAACCCCATCTCATGAACACTATGACTGTCATTTTGTTACTCAAGCATGGAAGGTGATTTTGCGGTTCATATCCTTCACAAAATTTCTCTTTGCACCTGTGGCACAGAATGGCTTGGTCACTGCAAGAAATCATCTTTCTGGATTAATTAATGAAATGATAGTGCCATGAGGTGGTGTCCCAAAATGTCATTGTTGAAGATTTGGTGAAAAAATTCCTGAAAATGGCTGAGTTACTCACGCTTGTTGAAATTTTACAATGCACATGAGTAACTTAGGTATTTTTTAATATTTTGACTCAAAATTTTCAACATAACCATTTTTTCACACCACCTCATGAACAGTACAGCTATATTTTTTTGCATCCTGCCTGAAACAAGTTTTCACATCTGAAGCACAGAATGTCATTTTGACAAGGATTTGAACATTATCACCTACAGGGGTTTATTAAGTGGGATCAAAAGAAGACTATGTTCAAAATGTGGGGTCAAAATAAAAAAATGCCTAGGTTATGACCATTCATTGGAATTTTGGTACACCCACTCATAACTTTGGAAATTTTAAATAAGGTATTTTGACTCCAGATTTTTAACATAGCCTTCTTATTACCCGACTTAATGTATGTTACAGCTGTCATTTTTCATGTCATGTCCAAAATGTGTTTTCGCACCTGTGGCATGGAATGGCATTGCAGTTGTACAGAATTATGTTTTGGCAGGAATTTTTTAAATTTTCAATACCAGGTACATGTGCTGGGGTAATAAGATGGTTATGCTGACAATTTGGTCGTGTATCTATGGATGGATGCACAGGGTCCTAAGGGCCCTGTACTCCCAGAGTAAAATAAGGAAAATCACAGAACATGGAGGGCCTTGCACTCCCACTGTGACAGAAAGACATTTATGTAGGGTGGAAACAAAGGGGACCATAGGTCACATCAGTCCAGCAGCCAAATAAGGATACAAGTAAAGTATCTGAAAAAGTAAGGAAATTCATTGCAAAAAACTTCATTAATGCATCAGGTAGGGTTGTTAGTAAAGCCACAAAAGTAAGGAAATGTGGTATTAGGGTTTCCAAACTTAATAACCCATTCCCACTCTGCAGTCACCAACAGGCATTGGGGGGGTGCCTTGGGGTTGTCAGCCATAATGCTCACCCAATTCCAGAAGTACAGTAGTGGAGAATGGGGTGAGCGTTAGGTCAAAGGCACCTCCAAAGGTGTTACTTTACAACACTCACTGATACATTAATGAAGTTTGTTTGCTATGAAGATATATATATATATATATATATATATAGAGTAGAGCAAAAACTCTGTTTAATGCATTAGTTGAAGTTGTTCCACAGCGACAAAGCTAGGAAATTTGGTGTTAGGGGTTAGCAACCCTTGACCTACTTGCCCATTGCTCTCAAATGACATCAGGGTGAGCACTGTTGCTGGCCCCAACTCTCACCCCATCAGATGTGTGAAGAAGCAGAGGTATAGGAGAATGGGGTAAGAGTTAGGACTGACAACCCCAACGCACACCCCGATGTCAGTTGGGGGTGTTGGCGGGGGTGTCCAAGGGGGGCTTTCAACCCTAACACCAAATTTACTCGCTTTTGTTGCTGTGGAACAACCCTAACTAATGCATTAAACAGAGCTTTTTGCCTCTAATTTCTCTTCTTTTTGAGAAAGATAATGAGAAATGGTGAATGTAATGCGGCGGCGAGCCGACCACGTGATATCTTGTCACCTAGTAACACGGTGCCCACAAAAGCAAATGGTAATGCGCATGGTGACGCAAAGTGAAACAGAAAGATAAACAGTACTGTAGACACAAGTGGTTAAAATAATGCAAACACAAGTGCAAATGAAAACACGAAGGGTAACGCACATGGTGCCGTAGACAGGAACAGTAAGTGAAATGGTTACGGAACTGCAAGCAGAAGCGGTAAGGGTAACAGTAATGTAAGTGCACAGGCTGGTTTTCCTCAAAAGCTGCATAGAGAAAGACAGTGACTACAAAGAATGTATGCATAATAATGGGTCTCGGAGCAGAAAATGAGGAGTTGTAATACTATATTGCTTATAGCTCAGGAACCGTATGATGTAGAAAAAAATGTAAAAGTCATATGATTTATTACTTTCCTGACTGGTTTTGTACTTAGCCCCACCAGGGGGCTAAGGATTTGTCTGACGACAAGTCCATATCTCACACCGTTTCCGAGATACGGGCACTGAAAGGCACGGCGAATGCCGTAATCTTATCCTATGGGAAGAAAAGAGACATTTGGAGTGCCATAACTTTGTCTCCCTGTAATATTTTTTCACTAAACTAGTAAACGGCACATCTGTGGGATGTTGGCTTTCTTCTCTCCAAATTTCAGCCCAAATGACCAAACCATTATTTTGCAGCAGGGTGGCAAAAGATTCCTGCAATGCAGTGGATGCCGTAATGTTAACCTATGGGAAAATGTGTCAAATTTGGAGTGCCGTAACTTTGCTGCCCTGTAATATTTTTTCAACGAAATACTGAAAGGCACATCTGTGAGATGCTAGCTGCATTCCCTCCAAATTTCAGCCCAAAAGACCAAACCGTTCTTTTGCAGCAGGGTGGCAAAGAATTGCTGTCTTTTTCCCACAGCCTGGAAAAGTACTGTCGAACTTTGTGAAAGCTTTCATAAATTCATTCTACAGTGTCGCAAGTGCAAAAGTACTTTGCGAAAGTACTTTTTCCAGAAATTTGAAAAACATATTTCTGGGGTGTTTTACCCCAAAATAAAGACATGCCTAGCATCCTCAGGGTCCGATTAGGTGAATACAAAAATAATTAGGTTGCTAGAGGGTCCCACATTTAAATGTCAAGCATTTTTCTGATGACCAACTGAAAACAAAATGGCAGATTTGTGACAGTAAAAGGGCCATTTGCCAAAGTAAAAACTGCATTTGAGACACTGTCGAACTTTTTGTTAACATTTCCCATTGACTTATAATGGGAGATTGTTTTTGAATAACTTTTGAACTGTTAAATATTTTTTCATGAAATCTTCAAAAGGCACATTGGGGATCCCGGCCTCATGTTCCCTAAAGATTTCAGACCAGTCGCAAAAACCGTGCAACCTGTAGAAACGAGCAAAGAATTCCAAAAAGCATAAATGCGTGTGCAGATCACGCTTAATAACTCCACAGCCGTATAACCAAACAGTACAAAAGTTGGTAGTTCCCAAGATGTATGGTTCTTGATTGTGTATGCCAAATTTCAGGCAAATCCACTGAAAAGTTGCAAAGTTATTAAGGTGCAAAATTTTAGGTTTAACTTGTAAATGGCTCCTCAACCTTAACTATGGTAGCACTACTGCTACTATAATATATATATATATATATATATATATATATATATATATATATACATATGTGTATATATATATATATATATATATATATATATATATATATATAGTGCCGTATCTCACCGGGAAGGTCCAACTTGCATACAGCCACATGGATAGTCAGCAGGCAGAAAATTACGATGCTGCCCAGCAAGAGATCCTGCGCCAGTATGACATAAATCCTGAAACATACCACCAGAGATTTAGGACTTATATGTTTCATGCTACGGACACCACCATGAAGATTTTGTGAGACTTATAGAACTATGTCACAAATGGCTTCAATCAGGACTGAAAACTCCCAAGCAAATTTTGGAGATAGTCATCATGAAACAGTTCATTAGGGTTTTACCATCCGACTTCCAGGTGTGGGTGAGGGAGCACCAACCTGAATCAGCTGAGAAAGCAATCACTCTTGCTGAAGACTATCTTGCTGCCAGACCAAATCATCAAAGAGGACATACTGTGACTAATGCTACCCCACCCATGGTAAGGCCCTTTACATCTTCTCCTTCTGGGCATAATGGGGGTAATAAGACATTCAGAACTTGAGGGCCGTACAACCTAGATATTATATTTTGAGAATGTCAAGGTAAAGGACATATAGTGAGATTCTGTTCCAAGAAAAAGACTGTATCAGCTTATTGACCTTGGCAAACTGGGGACAGTTTATTGATGCTGTGAGAATAGGGGAGCAGGAAGTATCTGGGTTAGTCAATTCTGGGAGCAGGCAAACCTTGGAGTGGGCCAACCTGGTAAAAGGAAGTCCAAGCAAGGGCACGAAGACTGATGGTATATGTATTTATAGGGACACCCATCAATACCTCCTCACCACTGTGGACATGCAGATTAATGAAGGTGTTCACCAAGTAACATTTGGTTTGGTTCCACATTTTCCTGTCCCTGTGGTATAGGACACGATCATCTGGAGTTCCACTCTTTGGTGATTTCTGATAAGGATTTATCTGCTGTTACCAACCGTGCACAGGCCAAACAAGAGGAACAGTGGGCATGGTGCTTTCCTTTTGATGAGGACGTATATGGGACCCCGTGGGAAACCCAGAAAACAAAAAGAAGAAGAAAGATGGACAAAATGCTATGGACTCAAAAATATAAAGCTTATAATGGTGATGAATTCTTACAGGTGGTGAAAAACAATGAGTTTGGAAATGACCAAGCAAATAATATAACTCTTAAACCTTTATTTAGATGGTGGAGCAAAAAGGGCAGAAAGGGCCCAAATATATTCTCAGTGGAGATTTGCTGTACAAGGAATGTGTAAACCCCCTCCTGGGAGAGGTAATTGAACAACTCCTGTTACCTGTCAAATACAGAGAGGAATTGTTACATCTTGCCCATGGCATTCCCCTAACAGGATATCTGGGTAGAGACTGCACACTTAGTAGGCTTCCACTTAGATTTTACTGGGCAGGTATACTTGACCAGGTGGCAGACTACTACCAAAGTTGTCAAGAATGTCAAAGGGTGGTGACAATCACAAAGAAAGACAGAATCCCCTTACAGCCTCTGCCTCTGATTAACAACCCCTTCCATAGGACTTAGTTTGGCCATTACCCAGTCGGCTGGCTGAAATTCATGGATGTCACATGGATTGTCCAGGGTATGCACCCTACATGCTGTAGTTTTGACCCTGGACCAACTACCCTGTTTATAGGTGGTAGTGACATCATTGGTCTGGCCCTAGCATGGATACTCTGGTGCTCCTTGAAAACAGGTGAGTTTTCTAGCTCCCTGAAGGAGGCAGTGGTGACACCCGTCTTGAAGAAAGTTTATTTGGCCCAGATTGCCAGGCAAACTACAGACCTATCTCAAACCTTCCCTTTATAGGGAAGGTGACTGAGAAAGTAGTGGCCCTACAACTGGAGAACCATTTAACCATCCATGACATCTATGAACTTCTACAATCCAGTCTTTGAAAAAGGCATAGCACTCAGACAGCACTGGTTCAGGTGCTCAATGATCTCCTCATGGCAAAAGATTGGAAAAAACATTCCATCTTAGTTTTTCTAGATCACTCATCAGCATTTGACACTGTGGACTATGGGGTTCTTCTTGGTCACCTGAGGTTCATCTGTGGCCTGTCAGGTACAGTCCTCAGGTGGTTTACAGCTTTCCTCACTGGAAGAACTCAGAGGGTGGTGTCACGGATTCATTCCTCTGACCCAGTTCCTCTGTCATGTGGGGTCCCTCATGGATCAGTGTTGTCCCCGATGTTGTTCGCAGTGTACATGTTACACCTCAGAGACATTGTAAGAAGGTATGGGCTGAGGCCTCACTGCTATGCTGATGATACCCAGCTCTACCTTTCTATTGCACCCGACAAGGATAGAGCCCTCTGGGTATTTAATAACTGCCTCATGAAAATTCAGAATTGGATGAATTTGAGCTGGTTGAGGTTGAACTCGGAAAAGACTGTGGTGCTGGTTGTGGACAAAGGGTGCTGGATAGAGGGGTCAGGCGCAGGTTTGCGTTGGGGACTTTTTCTTGGGGGCCTACCACTCCCAACCTCTGAACAGGTGCGAAACCTGGGGGTAGTCTTTGACAAAGTGCTGACATTGCATTCGCAGGTGTCAGCTGTTGTCGAATCCTCTTTTTACCATCTGAGGAATATCTCCAGGGTTAAGCATCTTGTTCTGTCTGGTGATCTTCCCACGTTAGTCCATGCCTTTGTGTCCTCACACCTGGATTATTGCAATTCTCTTTATCTAGGGCTTCCTAGGGTGGATATCCACCGCTTGCAGCTGGTGCAGAACACAGCAGCCCGGCTATTGACGGGGACCTCTCGGTCCTGTCATATATCTCTGGTGCTGCGTGAACTGTACTGGCTGCCAGTACAGTGGTGGATCACCTTTACAGTCAGACTTCTTACTTATAAAGCCCTACATGGATAGTGCCTGGACTACATGAAAGAACTTCTGCTTCCTTACTGCCCTGGGCGATTGCTCCATTCTGCTGACAAGGGATTGTTAGAGATTCCAAGGGTTTGTTTAAAATCTTCAGGTGCCCTAGCATTTATGCATGTGGCCCCTACCCTTTGGAATTCTCTACCCCATCAGTTACAGGAGTGTGCAACCATGGAGGGATTTAAAAAGGCTCTCAAAACTTATTTGTGGAAGCAAGCATTCAGTGAATGATTTAAATTTTGTTTTACTGCTTTATCTGTATTTTATTGTATTTATAATGTGCAAATTTATGGTTTACTTGTTTCTTTTATTGATTGTTAGGCGCCTTAGTTTTTGAAAGGCACCATATAAATAAAGAATTATTATTATTATTACAGACAAGTACAAAAGGAAATAGATTCATCTTGGTCATTTGTGATTATTGTACCAAATATCCAGAGGCGATACCTCTGAGAACCTTCTTGGCATAAAAAATAGCAGGTGAGTTGGTCAAATCTTTTAGCAGGGTGGGGATCCTAAGAGAGATCTTGACCGATGGGGGGAGCAATTTTTGTTTGAAGCTTCTAAAATAACTGTACTTAACTATGGGAGTAGAAGCCATACTCGTCTCACCTTACCATCCACAAATGGATGGTCTGGTTGAATGATTCAACCAGATCTTAAAAAATATGTTAAGAAAGTTTGTGGAGGATGAAAGTAGGACCTGAGATACCTACTTACCCTTCCTAATGTTTGACTACAGGGAAGTAACACAGGCCTCAATGGGATTTTCCCCCTTTGAACTGCTATATGGGAAAAATCCCTGCAGACCTTTAGATGTTATTAAAGAGAATTGGGAGGATGGGACAAAGCTAGGCCAAACCAGTACCTTATAGTATATGTCTGCATTGCAGCAAAGGCTGATGAAATATGTTAAAATGGCATACCAGCAGAATATTGATAAACAAATGCTCCAGACCCAGTATGACAAAGGGATGGGCAGTAAAAGCTTCAGCCAGGTGAATGTGTTCTTTTGCTGTTACCTTCTTCATAAAACAAGCTTATGGTGAAATGGCAGGGCCCTTATACCATCGTCTGGCAAACTGGCTCTGTCAACTATGAAACTGAATTGCCCGATAGACATCATAAGAAGGGAGTCTATCATGTTAATCTATTGAAGAAATGGTATAACAGATCTACCCCAGTTTGTATGTATGCCCCGGAAAAGAAGGAGAGTGAGTTAGGGATATCTTATGAACAGTTAGAGAAGCAGGTGAAATTGAAAGATCTCACCATTAACCCTGCTTTGGAACCTCAACAAAGACTAACCCTGGAAACCTTGCTGTTAGATTATCAGGAAACATTTACTACCATTCCAGGGAAGGTGGATAATATCACACATCACATAGATGTAACTCAGAGTAACCCCATCAGACAAAAACCATATAGGTTGCCAGAAAAGGTTCGGGGGAGGTAATATAGGAAGTAAAGAAAAGGCAGCAGTTGGGTGTAATAGAACCATCTATTAGTGAATGGGCATTCCCAATAGTGGTTGTTGCCAAAAAGGAAGGAGGCATAAGACTGGCTCGACTTCTGCCAATTAAATGCTGTTTCCAAGTTTGATGCCTATCCCTTGCCAAGGATAGATGATATGATGACACCCAGTATATAACCATGTTTGATCTCACCAAGGAATACTGGCAAATCTCTCTGGATAGTTCTTCAAAAGAAAAAAATGGCATTTAGCACCCCAGTGTAACTATATCAGTTTGTAACCATGCCTTTTGGTTTACATGGGGCCCTGCCACCTTTCAGCGCTTCATGGACCATACTTTACAACATCATATGGCCTATTGAGCTGCATATTTAGATGATGTGGTGGTCTTTAGTCCCACCTGGGAAGAACATTTAAAACATCTTGCTGCTGTCCTGCAATCCATAGTTGAGGCAGACCTCATGATATATACAGCGAAATGTTCTATTGCTATGCAAGAAACAAAGTATTTAGGGTTTATCATTGGTAATGGGCAAGTGAAACCTGACATAGGTAAAGTTGATGCAGTGGCCAATAACCCACAGCCCACTACCAAGAAGCATGACAGGTCATTCCTGGGGTTAGCCAGATATTACCAGAGATTTGTACCTAATTTCTCCACCGTAGCCATCCCCCTTACAAATCTCATGAAGAAGAACAACCCCACCAAAGTAAGATGGACGCCAGCATGTGAAGAAGCCTTCTGCACCATAAATGCATGTTTATGTTCTTCCTCTGTATTACGGAGCCCTGACTTCACATTACCGTTTTTGGTGCAGACAGATGCTTCAGATACAGGTATTGGGGAAGTATTATCTCAAACAGTTGATGGGGCAGAGCAACCCATCATATTTATAAGCTGAAAACTTTACAAAAGAGAGACTCAATATTCTGCTATTGAGAAAGAGTGTCTAGCCATTAAATTGGCTTTTGAGGCACTGAAGTTCTACTTATGGGGCCCAGAATTTGAGGTAATAACAGATCACAACCCGTTGTGCTGGTTACATGTGATGAAGGATAAAAACAATCACATAATGAGATGGTATTTGGCCTTGCAGCCGTACAGGTTTTCTATCCTTTATTGGTATGGTACTGCCAACCAGAATGCAAATTTCATGTCTCAGTTTGGGGCAGATCACAAAATACAGACACAGACAGATCTAGGGGTGCAGAATAGTGAAGAAGGTTAAAAAGGGAGTTTTGAAGGCTTCTTGACCTATGATTTTTAGTTATTATTAAGAGGGACCCCAAAGTGGAGCTTTGGGAGGGGGAGGGGGAGGGCTAAAGCTCCATCTCACGCCAATGTATAAAGAGATATCTGATTCTGTGTCTGGTGATGTGCTAATGATAGTTTTCAGGAAACAGATGTTCCATTTTGAAACCCTAGTTTCCTCTTGGGCAGGGAGATGTATGTCATAGTGGACCCCCCTTAAGACCATTTTGCTTTCTCTTTTCTTCACCGTCTACTGTAGTAGCTTCTGAGACTTGTTGTTGTCTGCACCCTTTCTTTCCCCCTTGCTGAAGGTAGGCCACCTGCAGAAGCTTCTCCATTCAATTTTTAGTATTTTCCCATTCCCAGGCTTGAGATACCGAGCAGGTGAAAGTCCGCTAGAACCCCCTCAAACCCTCAGTAAACTGCCTAAGGGTTATTCTGTGCGTGGTCTATGAAACCGCATTTTATTTGTGGACCTGAAAGGTTGGGGGCCAATAGCCAGAATAGTACGGCTGACAGACCCAACCCAATTATGGAATGTGTATTCCCAACCATTTGACTTATAATGCTTTGGACTTCTGTGTAGTATGAATAAAAAGTGCAACTTAGGGTAATGTAATTGGTCTGGGATGTATCTGTTTCTGCTTTCTGTGGCTCACAACCTTGGTGTTAAATCCCAAAATTATGAGGTGCAATATGCTGTTTAAATAGAGTTAATATTAAACTGTATTCTTATTGTGTCCCTTGAAGCTGGGTGAATGAGAGCAGACAAGGCGCTCATAAAGAAAAGCCTTACCTTGCCCGTCTGGTTCTTCCCACCGGCATTCAGTAAAATTCACATCTCCGAAAAGGTAGAAAGGTCTGGAGCAGACAGTACAGAAGCATTCATTTTTGCACTTCTCTTGGCAACGTCTGCCTGGTCGGCCAATTCCTACGGGGAATATATGGAGGTAGCAGACCCAGCAGTCCTGGGAAACAAATATCTTTGCTGGAGAAAAACAATGTTTTTAAGGAAATTTAAAGGCAAGCAATTAGAAATTATCATTAGTGTGCGAGATATCAGAATCAGCTCTTGCGGTTTTCCTTACCGCATAACTGGCCACTCTGTTCCCCTCTATACACTCACACAAAAGACCATTCCATTTTCCTCTGTAAATAAGTGTAACTGTTGAATGACACCCCTGTTCCTATAAAATACAGCCTGCTGAATAATGGTTAATTGCATTTGGTTTGTTTTACTTGCTTTTACAAACCTACAATACGGCCAAGAAGCTTTTGTTGCATGGCCCCGACCTCAGGCTGCCTAGAACTAAATTAAGAGCCCTCTAGCCCTAGTCATTCTTTATGTATCTTCTGTTCAGCCTAGGGGAGGAGCCTGCTTACAAAAAAGCTCCTGAAAACCCTAAAAAAGACTTGTTTTTATTTAATATGTACTGAAGTGAATAACTCTGACTGTACAATGTATGTCTTTATATTAAGGTACAATTTAATCTGTCTTTAAAGAAAAAATAAGCTGTTAGGGAAATGGGGTGGAGTCTGAGATGGTCACCTGATGGACTCCAGGTATAAAGGGAGCTCCCAACTGATGACCAGATCAGATTCGATGAAGGATCAGTGCAGTGCTCATCCAGTAAGGTCTGCAGACTCCATTCAGACCTTAAAGACAGGTGGGATAACTACCTGGCCTGTAGTACTCTAGCTTGTATCTAGAGCTGAACAGTGTTTCGAACTGTGATTACGTTTTATGAGCTGTGTGTTATTTTTTTTTTATTCTTTTGTTTCTATGATGTCCATTTTTGTTATGTAAATAAAGTTTTGGCTTGGTGGCAGATTTAGTCTGCTACCCCATACTACTGTGTCTGTGTCCATCCATGTCCCATTGTCTCCTACAGCACCCACCACCCCACACCCATCCTAACCTGTACTTACCTCTGGAGTCATCCGCTGTCATCTTCTGTGGACCAGGACATGTCTGCACTCTTCAAAGCCAAACTGCAAACTGAAGAGTCAAGGTAAGTGCCATATAATGTATTTCAATGGCGTTTTGAACTTAGGCTGATATCATTTAAAATGTTTAGGTATTTTTTCACCAGATTTTCAACATGGGCTTTTTGGGACCCACCTCATGAACACTGTGACTGTCATTTTGTTACTCAAGCCTGGAAGGTGAATTTGTAGTTCCAAAAATCCCATGTTGAAAATTTGGTGAAAAAAGTCCTAAAAATGGCCAAGTTACGTGCGATCATTGACATTTTTCTATGCACGTGTGCAACTTTTGTAATTTTTTAATATTTTGACTTCAGATTTTCAACATTGCCATTTTATCACAACACTTCATGAACTGTACAGTTGACACTTTTCATGTACTGCACAAAATGTGTGTTTTGCACCTGTGGCACAAAATGGCTTGGTCGCTGTAAGAAATCACCTTTGTGGATCAATTAATGAAATGACAGTGCTGGTGCTAATGAGGTGGTGTCCCAAAAAGCCATTGTTGAAAATTTGGTGAAAGAATTCCTAAAAATGACTGAGTTATGTGTGCTTGTTGAAATTTTAATAAGTACATGAGTAACTTTGGTAATTTTTAATATTTTGACTCCAAATTTTCAACATAGTAATTTTTAACATCACCTCATGAACATTACAGCTGTTATTTTTAACATCCTGCCTGATTTATGTTTTCACGTATGAGGCACGGAATGGCATTTTCACATGAATTTGAACATTTTCACCTATGGGGTTTATGAAATGGGTTCATAAGAAGACTATGTTCAAAATGTGAGGTCAAAATATTAAAAAAATGCCTAGGTTATGACCATTCATTGGAATTTCGGAACAACTGCTCATAACTTTGGAAATTTTAAATATAGTATTTTGACCCCAGATTTTTAACCTAGCCTTCTTATTGCCTGACTTCACATATGTTACAGCTGTAACTTTTTAAATGCTGGCCAGAATGTGTTTTCACACCTGCGGCATGGAATGGCATTGCAGTTGTGCAGAATTATGTTTTGCCAGGGATTTTACAATTTTCTACATCAGATACATGTGCTGGGGTAATTAGATGGCTATGCTGACAATTTGGTCATGCATCTATGGATGGATGGATGCACAGGGGCCAAAGGCCCCTTCACTCCCATAGTAAAATAAGGAAAATCATAGAGCATGGGGGGCCCTGCACTTCCACTGTGACAGAAGGACATTTATGAAGGGTGGAAACAAGGGGGCCCAAAGATCACGTCACTCAGGCAGCCAAATAAGGATACAAGTGAAGTATCTGAAAAAGTAAGGACATTCATTGCAAAAAACAGAAACATAGAACCTGATGGCAGATAAGGACCACTTGGCCCACCTAGTCTGCCCATTTCCCTAACTAACAGATAAACTGCAGATCCTAATTAACCAACAGTCTACTTCCTCCTACCCCCCACTAGAATTGCCTTATGTCTGTCCCATGCATTCATGAATTCCCTCTACAACCTCCACAGGAAGGCTGTTCCATGCATCTACAACAGGATACTTCTTCACATTACCTCTGAACCATCCCCCCTCTATCTTCAAATTGTGCCCCCTTGTTCTTGCACATCTCTTTTTCTTAAAGATGCTACCCTCTTGGACTTTGTTGATTCCCTTGAGGTATTTGAAAGTTTCTATCATGTCCCCCCTCTCTCCCTCCTTTCTGCAAGGCTATACATCTTAAGCTCCTTTAGTCTTTCTTCATATTTCTTCTGGTTCAGACTCTGCAACATTTTGGTTGCCCTCCTCTGGACAGCCTCCACCCTGTCTATGTTTTTGTGAAGATGGGGGAAGGATTCTCAAAGCTTTCAGAAGGTGCAAAACCTTCCCTAAGTCCCCAAAACTTCCTCAGCTACGGAAAAAAAGGGGAGTTTGCTCCAAGTGCTAGTCACAATACCCTCCACAGCTATGGGAAAAAACAATATGGACTGTGGAAAAAAGTGCAGCTGCTGAAGTCCCTCAGGACAAAAAGGTGTGAGATAAGTAAGGCATAGCCCCTGAAAGGCAATTCACAGCCATTTTTTTCCGCAGCTGAGGAAAGGTTATACACAGTGGGATGAGGTGTAACTCTCCCTCAGCACACTGCAGTAGTGCCCCAGCAATAGGAATTAATTAAGGTGGAGGTGTACCATGGGTAATAGCATCTCAGACAGTATAGCAGTGGCTGATGTAACAGCACTGAAAGCACACATTGCCATGATATGCCAACAGGCAACAACCACTAGACCCAGTGCAGCCCATGACAGAGCCCCACAAGCAGTAGAGCCTGACCAGCCAGCAGTGAGTGCTACCCCTGCAGGCCACAGAAACACCCCAGGGAGGGACGGCCAGCAGGGACAGTCAGCCACTGTGGTACCAAGGTATCGCTGGTACCTGTGTTGCTGCTGTGGTTCTAGTTTGGGACTGGTTGCTGGTCTCTGTGTGCACTGTCAGCTTCATATTATAGCAGCACTGTTATAGTCTGTTGCTTCAGTTACTGTGGTTCCCTATTGCTGTGCCTTCACAGCCTCCACAGCTGCGGATTCGCAGCACTTGCACAAGTCTTGTGGCACTTTTTATGGAAATCCACAGCTGCACAGGTTTTCTTTGAGAATACAGCACAGCTGCATTTCCGCACTGCAGCAAGCCCTTTTCCCACAGCTGCAGGAATTTTGGCTTTCTTTGTGAATCCTGCCTGGGATCTCCAGAACTGTACACAGTACTCCAGATGTGGTCTTACCATCTGTTTGTACAGAGGGCCAACAACTTCCTCTTTTCTACTGGTGATGCCTCTCCCTATGCATCACAGTATCCCCAGCCCTCCATACTGCCTTCTCACATTGCTGACCCACTTTTAGGTCATCTGATATGACTACCCCCAGGTCCCTTTCTATTTTTGTTGTTGTGTACTCTTTCCCTTGGGTTTTGTTTCCCAGGTGCATTACCTTGCACTTCTTTGCATTGAATCTAAGCTGCCATATATTTGACCATTCCTCTAACCATGCTAAGTCCCTTTTCATCCTTTCCACCCCATCTTGCATATCAACCCTGTTGCAGATCTTTGTGTCATCTGCAAAGAGACATACTTTTCCTTCCAGTCCCTCTGCAATGTCACTAATAAAGACATTAAAAAGAACCAGCCCCAGTGCTGAACCCTGTGGTACCCCACTAGTAACCCCCCTTTCTTCACTGTGGACCCCATTTACTATTAACCTCTGTGTCCTGTTGTCTGGCCAGTATTTTACCCAGGCTACTACCCTGGAACCCAATCCCAGGCTGGCTCATTTGTTTATTAATTTTTTGTGCAGGACTGTGTCAAAAGCCTTGCTAAAGACTAGGTAGGCCATGTCCACAGCCCCTCCTTGGTCTACTACTTTGGTCACCCAGTCAAAGAAATCAATTAGATTTATCTGACATGATCTTCCTACTGTGATTCCATGCTGCCTTGCGTCCTGTGCCCCACTGACCTCTAGGTACTCAACAATTCTTTTCTTCAGAAGTGATTCCATCATTTTCCCTACCACTGAGGTCAAACTGACAGGTCTATAGTTTCCTGCCTCTGTCTTGCTCCCACTTTTGTGAAGAGGAATCACATCTACCCTCCTCCAGTCCTCAGGTACCACAACATCCTCCCATGATTTATTAAAAAGGGTAGTCAGTGGTGTTACTTTTTCTTCCCTTAGTTCTTTTAGAATTCTGGGATGAATCCCATCAGGCCCCATTGCTTTATCCACCTTCAGTTTTTAGAGTGCTTTCAGAACCCTTTCTTCTGTGAAAGGACTAATATCAACCCTACTATCCAGAGTGCTTCTGTTGACTAGATTAGGTATCTCCCCTCTGCTCTTCCATTGTGAATACTGAGCAGAAGTACTCATTCGGTATCCCAGCTTTTTCACTGTCACTGTCTTCCCAACCACCTTCCTCTTTATTCAGCCTCAGTATCCCTGGCTTAGTCTTTCTTTGCTCCCTAATGTACCTATAAAAGGTTTTATCCCCCTTCTTAACTGAGTTGGCTATCTTTTCCTTGGTGTGGGCCTTTGCTATTCTGACTGCCTTCCCCATCTCCTTCTGCTTTAACTGGTACAGTTCTCTGTCCTGCTCCTTCTGTGTTTCCTTATACTTCCTGAATACTATCTTTTTCTCCCTAACCTTCCCCACCACTTCTTTTGAGAACCATAGTGTTTTTTTCTCTTGTTTTGATTTGTTTATTTGCTTCACACAAAGGCTTGTTGCCTCTGTGATGGCGGTTTTGATGTTTCCCCATTGTTGCTCCACCCCACTTTCTTGCCTGTTTGTTAGTGCTTTTCTGAGGCACTCCCCCATTTTGACAAAATCAGCCTTCCTGAAGTCCAGCACCTTCATTTTTGTATGGCTTGATTCTATAGCTAGGTTTATCATGAACCACACTGTTTAGTGGTCGCTTGTTCCCAGATAGCTACCGACTTCAAGATCGGAGATCCTCTCTCCAGCCCCATTTGATCATACCAGGTCTAGGATTGCTCCCTCCTGAGTGGGCTCCAAAACTAGCTGTCTGAGTCATTCCCCCTGTAGGGCATCAAGAATGGCCCGGCTCTTGGATGTGGCTGCAGCAAAGGTGCTCCAGCTAACATCTGGCATATTCAGGTCCCCCATCAGCAATATCTCCCCTTTCTCTGCCATTCTAAGGATGCCTCCTATCATTTCCTTGTTATTTCCTCCCCCTGAGATGGGGGTCTGTATACAACCCCTGTGTGGATTGTGGTGCCATTTCCAGGCTCTAGGGTGATTGACAGTGCCTCTTCTCCTCCCTGCTTACCCTTTAGTTTTGTTGCTTTGATCCCTTTCCTTACATAGAGAGTTACTCCTCCTACTCTTCTTCCCTTCCTGTCCCTCCTGTAGATTGTGTACTCTGATATTTTGACATCCCAGTCATGGTTCTCTGCGTACCATGTTTCTGTGACTGCCACAATATCCAGGCATCCCTCTTCCATCAAGGCCATCATTTCAGGGAGCTTTTTACCTAGACTAGGGGCATTGGTATTCATTACCCTCCATTTATTTATGGTTTTAATTATTTTTTCCCCATACCTGTCCTTACTGCATTTGTCTTTTTCTCCATTTACCCCTGTCCTTCTCCCTATCGACTGCCCTATCTTGGTGTTTACCTCACTAACTACCCTGATTTTTTTGGTGGGGGCTAGGATTTCCCTTCCCTTCTCCTTGATGGTGCTCCTTGCTAGCTTAATGCTTGCACAATGCCAAAAGACTTTGTTAATGCATCAGGTAGGGTTGTTAGTAAAGCCACAAAAGTAGGAAAATGTGGCATTAGGGTTTCAAACCCTAACACCCCAGCCACTCCCTGCAGATATCAACAGGCATCAATGGGTGCCTTGTGGTCATCAGCCCTATTGCTCACCCCATTCCAGAAGTACAGAATAGGAGAATGGGGTGAGCGTTAGGCCTGATGACCCAAAGGCACCCTCCCAGGTGTCACTTTTCAACCCTAACTGATTCCTTAATGAAGTCTCTTTGCTATGAAGGTAACACACATATATATATATATATATATATATATATATATATATATATATACACACACACACAAAAAGGGTGAGAGGTATTTTGGTGAAATACATTTCTGCATTCTAGCCACAGTGTGATAAATGTTACCTAACGTCACCACAGTGATAATATCTTCCCTTTACACACACAGTGCCTACACCATGGCAATTTATCACTGTAGCTACATATGAGTGATCAACCACTCAATACCTGCCTGCCATATTAACTGTTTCTAAGCATTTAAATATGAAAATATGACATTAACATCACTAGAGTTATGGCTGCTACTTCTGTAATGTTATGACTTTTTTCATGATAACCATTGCATATCTTCACTCTCAGAGACACTGTATGCCATACTGACCTGCAACTGAAAATCACATCAGAGCCATTACTTTTCCTACAGCATGGATCCCCCACAAATTAAGCTGCATCCTGCAGTACCTGCGCCTAAAAAGAACATTAATAAACTAACACTAAAGAAGCATCTGAAGCATATAAACTTTATGGAGGAAATAATAGACCTATGCACTCAGTTTGAAAAAGATCGGGAGCTGCTAATGGACCCTGACACCATGGAGGATCAGTTTAAATAGCCACAGATACAAGAAGATGAGCTGCCATTGCAGAAAAATTACAATGTGGACACAAACTGTATAGATCAGTACATACAAAGCTCTAAGAATGAACACAGCTGCAGAAAAACAGTGGCTGTTATTAGACATCTTCACAGTTATTTCAGAGCAGAAATGAATATCTACCAACCCATTGAAAGCATACCTGTAGAGCAATTGAACTGTGTACTTGGCCAGTACTTTATTTTTTGCCCCAAGAAAGATGGTTCTGATTATGAACTATTAAGTATCAATGCCCATTTTCAAAACTTTGAACATTATTTGAAAGTGAAGTGTCCCGAGTCTCTTTCCACCTCTTTGAAGTTCTTAAAACTAGGCAAATCATACTTTCCAAGCAAAAGCATTTAAAAGAACTCAGGAAAGGTAACAAACACCAAGCCACCAATGAAATAACTGGTGCCATCCTTGGAAAGCTTTGAGTTACATTATTTGGGACCATCTAACCGTGAATCACTGCTTAACTCCATGTGGATGACTGTAACAATGCTTTTTGGAATTAGGGGTGCTACAGAAACCCAAAACTTGAAATGGGGGGATGTTTCAGTGAAGAAAGATTACCACAATATGCAGTACCTGGAATTCACTAGAGAGAGACAAACCAAAGCATGCTCAGGTTCTAATCCAATAGATACATGTGTCTTAAAACCCAAAGCCTATGAAATAAATGATACAAAAGATGACCTGTGAAAAATTACATTTTGTACAGAAGCAAATATTCACAGAAATCAAACCATAATGAAGCTCTTTTTTTCCTGCCCATCAACCACCACATGAAGGCAGAATACTCCACCTATTATACAAGAAGCTACCCCTGGGGGTTAACACAATCAGTAAAATTGTCAGAAATATGATAGAAAAAAACAAGTATAAAAACATAGAAACGCCTCACTAATCACTCAGTAAGAAAGCATTTAATACAACAATTGAGTGATAACAACATTGCACCCCCAACATTATTCAAGTGTCATGGCACAAGAAAGTACAATTCATAAATGAATATTAAAAGCTGAATGAGCAGAAACAAATATATATTTCACATATACTAAGTAGTGACAGTGAGCCAACACCAAGCACAGTACATCTAAAACTGTGTCATGCCCTGAAGTTCAGAGTGAAGTTGCGCCTAGCTACTTGGATGGAATTTCTGCCTGTTTCAACCACCCAACCATTAATGCCACTAACATCACTTTTAATATTATGCAAAGTAAGTAACACACATGTGAATCATCTCTTTGTAATAAACATTGCAGCTGATATTTAACCTTGCTTTTTCTTACTGATCCCCAGTATGAGAAGCTTCCAAGAAAGTGGATCCGTGTAAAAGAGTCTGACTCTGACTCAGACTAGTAACAGGCATACATGAAGCAAGACATCTTCACGTCACCACAATCAGTTTATTAAGACTACACATCATAAACATATTTTAACATATTTTCAGATACTTGATTTTGTCATGTCTGAAGCACAGCATTTGTTGAAATATTAAACTGTTTTTCTGAATCATTGAAAGTGAGACACCCTGAGTTTTGATGAAGCGGACCAGAACAGACAGTGAAATAATTTGTTGAAACACTGTTGGAAGCACTACACTGCAGTCATAATGAATGAAATAAAACAGTTAAACATGAAAACAAACGTGAATAAATAAAAACAGCCAAGTTTTTCCTCAACCACTCTACACCAATGCCAAGCCGAAGTCCGACCCACTCAGAAGCAATACCCAATCAGATATCACACATGCAAAGACCTTAACCAATCACACACAACTAACAGAAGTATCAACCAATCACATAACAGAAAAACATCCCATTCATACTATCAAGCTATCACAATACAAAGGAGATTCCTATTCAAAAAACACAACCGCACATGCTAAGATGCACACAAAGATGCCAAAAATGTGGCCCCTAAAGAGGGTTGCCCAACTTGAAGGGGCAGACCATGTTGTCCCCATGACTCGGACGAGAAATAGTAGTGGAGGCTGCGGAGGGGGTTCCTATGATGAGATCACAAGGAGGTAAGGTAAGAAAAAGGAAGGGAAGACAGGTAAGCAGCCCAGGACTGGTAAGGCCAAGAGGGGGCGGAACTAAAGAGGGCTTAAGAAGGGCTGCAAGGGAGCAAACAGTCACAATTTTCTCCACAGGAATTTTTAAATTTCCTTGGGAAGCACAGCAGTTCGGTAGGATTTGCCAGCCTTGGGGCTGGGTAGCGCAGAGATAAGTTGGAGGTCTTTAAAAAAATAAAAAAACCAAAAAATATAATATATATCTTCGTAGCGGTGGCGAGTGTGGAGATAATTAAGCACAGATCCAGCAGCAGTAAGTGTCGGAAACTTGACCAGCGGGAGAGAAGAACTGAGAAGGTGGGAGCAGTACCAGTTGGAGGTAATGTAGAAGATTTATGTGTCCAGGCAAGGATCGTGGGGGCATGTAGCATGCAAGTAAGCGGTTGTGTCCTCTGATGTGAGAGCTGAGGCTGAGGCGGGGACGAGCGAGGCACATAGTGGCAGTAGCAGAAGGTATGCACAGGTACGAGAGAAGTGAGTCACAGGGCATACAGTAGCACAGTGGTGTTTGGTGAGAGACCAGAAACACAGCCTGGAAAGAGTGAGGCACATGGTTTGTGTTAGCGCAAAGCTGTTTGGCGATTGTGTTGTTGTTCAGTTGGTTAGCAATTTGCTTTTAGGTCCCAGCGGTTGTGGCATTTGGAATAATGGGTTTTGAGGCACAGGCACAGGGCTTGCACAAATGAAAAGGGTAAGGACATTCCTGGAGTGGCTGGCTAAAGAGTGGATGGGCAATTAAGTGTGGGGGCATGCTGAGAAGCCAAAGCGTATGGTACAGGATGCATAACAGAAAGAATGCAGCTGTAGCTGCTCGAGGAGGTGGTGTGCAGCTAGGAGTTGGGCAAGGGACAAGCGTTTGGGACAGGGGAGAACTCAGGCGCGGGATGTGGGGTAATGAGAAGCGCCACGTGGGTGACTATGGTGGTTTTTACAATGGATGTGGTTTGGCCGTTCATGCACGTAGTTGGAGAGGCCGCCGCGATCCAGGAGGCGGTGGAGAATGGTGGATACAGTAAAATGGGAAAATGGCATGAGAGCCAGGGGCAGTAGTAGGGAATGGGGAATGATGAGAGTGAGCAGGGGCACAAAAGCTGGGCCTACCATGTGGGATGGCGTCTGACGTCATCACCACTTGGCAGAAGGCCCAGGGGAGATGAGGAAAAAAAGCGTGGGGGGATGCTCGAAAATAAAGCAGGACAATAAAATAAAAGAGAAGGGGTTTGGGGAAGGACAAAGTATGCCTGGACAGCGATGGGGGGACATGCTTTGGGGGGTATAAGGTGCATAAAAGGTGGCCAAAAAAAGAGATATAGGGCCATCTTTATGTGGGGCGCAGAAGTATGGGGCCAGTAGGTGTGCTGGCCAGCAATTGAATTAAAATTATAAGGGCAAACGGGGGGGCTGGAGGTGGGAGGTGGCAGCAAGAAAAGAAAGAAAAGTTTTTCGAAGTAAGAAGAACGGGGGAAGGCAGCAATGGCTGCAACCCTCCAACAGGGGTAGGGGGATGTGACCAGGGGCACACAAGGCCCAAGAAAACACCAGGATGGAAAGCAGGGATCGTACCGGGTACAAGGGGACAGCTATGGGGGGGCAAGTAAAAAAAAAGTTTGGTTATTGATGGTGTGTCTTCGCTGTTTAGTAGGTATGAGAGGATGGCACCAAAGAAAGGGATAGCAAATAAGGAAGAGTGATATCGTGCAGTCATGGACTTGGTGGAGAAGGCCAACCAGCTGCCAGAGGTGGCAGAACCAGACGGGGTGGAACTAAGTGGAAGGGGAGACAGGCGAAGGGGCAGGGGAAGGAGAGGAGGGTGCCAAAGTGAGCATAGGTGCCGGATCCTGGGCACGAGGAGGGGGTGCCAGCTCCTGAAACACCCCAGAGTATTGGAATGCCAGCTCCTGCCTTTTGCCCTGCACCAACGCCAGCGCTCGACACTCCGCTGGCTCCACCACTAGGGCCAGGACATACACCCACAACGGGACCCAGCGTCCCACAACCAAGCTCCCCAGGTAATCCAGTGGTGACACTCGAAAGCAGTGTAAAGGAACATGTGGAGCAGATGCTGAGAAGCATGGGGGAGAATGGACTGGGGCAACTGGAGAAAGCATTAGGGGAAATGAAAGGAGCAGGGACAAGTGCAGAAGGAGGGGGGAATGGGCTCACACCCAGTAGGGAGGTGGGAGCACCAGGGGTCAGACTAGCGGAGCACGTGCCTACAGCCATAAAGGAAAAAATATGGAAAGGGGAATACGTGGACGTATTCTTCTTAGCGAATGTGGAAAAAATGGACAAGCTGGAAGAAAGGGACAGCTTCGAGAAGAAGGATATGGCGGTGGCAGTGGTGCTGTTAGGAAAGGGAGAGGAGGAAAAAGCAGGGAAAGGGAAGACTTGGTACAATTGGTCCACAGGTTTTACTTATTTTAAGGCCATCACCATTGAGAAGAAACCGGAGTTAGCAACCCCGCTTCTGACTTACTCCTTGATCATTAAGATTGCGTACAATAAAGGAGGGCATAGTTGGCTGAGATATGATGAGAAGTTCAGAAAGAGGATGGCACATTTTGGGGATGTAAAATGGGAAGCACGACACATTGATCTGTGGCTAGAAATCTATACGGGGCCAATGGACAAGGAGGCCGAAGGAGAAAGGAGAGGTGGAACAGTGTTGAAGGCTTATTGGGGATACAACGGGCATTTTGCTCTTGGCCTAATTGCCGATTCCGGCATGTTTGCGCAAAATGCGGGGGCACCATCCAGCGACAAGGTGCAGATACAGTTGGGAAAAGAGCAGTGGGGGGCTGGAGCAGGTGCACCAGCAGCGCTTTCAGGCAAGCCAAGGGGCATTTCGGGGACAGCAGTGGGGGAAGGGCAACAGGGGCAGGACAAGTGTGGGAGGGAGGGGTCACTCATACCAGACCAGGTACCAGGACAGTTGAGGTAGCAAGGGGCAACTTTAGGTTGGTGCAGACACCAATCAAGGTGACTGCTATTTTAGGAAGGTTCAGTGGGTTACCAGGACCAGGTAGCAGCCAAGGAGCTGGGAACAGGTTTTTGCATAGGTTTTAGTTTAAAGTATAGGGGTGGTCGGAAGGAGACAAAGGCAAAAAACCTTAAGTCTACTCTAGGGAAAAGTGCTATGCTAGCACGATTAATTCAAAAAGAAGTGGCAGCGGGAAGGGTGGAAGGCCCTTTAGAATTACCTCCACTGCCAAGACTATGCATATCCCCACTGGGTTTGGTCCCCAAAAAGCAACTGGGGGAGTATAGGGTGATACACCACCTCTCTTACCCGGATGGGATTCAGTCAATGATGCCATAGGGGAGGAGGATAGCAGGGTTACTTATGCCACATTGGAAAAGGCAGTGCAACTTAATAGGGCCAAGCAAGAGGCATGGCTGGCAAAGATGGACATAGAATCCGCATTCCGGTTACTACCGGTAAGGCCGACAGATGGGGACCTGCTAGGTTTCCAGATAGACGAAGGGTACTACTTTGACAAGGCCATGCCTATGGGGTGCTCAATAGCGTGTGCTACATTTGAGATGTTTAGTACCTGGTTGCAGTGGCTGTTTCAGAGAAGGTTTGGGTAGCGGACAGTGGTGCATTACCTGGATGACTTTCTGTTCATAGGGGAGGGCACAGAGGAAACGGAAAAGATGTAGAGGGAATTCAAGGTTTTATGTCAAGAAATAGGGGTGCTGTTAGCAGAAGACAAGATGGAGGGGCCACTCCAGAAGATAGAGTTTTTGGGTTTGGAACTGGATATGGTACAGGAGCTATACCGGCTACCGGAGTTGAAGGTCAAGAAGCTACAGGTGTTGTTAAAGCAGGTGTGCAGGTGCAGGAGTGTACAGCTCTGACAGGCTCAGTGGCTAATGAGGCACCTGAATTTCACATGTAGGGCCATTGCACCAGGATGCACGTTTATACGGTGACTTGCATGGGCAATGCGAGGGGCAAAGCAGCCCCATCATGATAGATCTGAATAAAGGCACTGGGGAGGACATGGCAGTGTGGGAGCACTTCCTGCAAGCTTATAATGGCATTCTGGCAGGAGGAGTGGCTTTACAACACAGACCTGCAGCTCTACACGGATAACATTCTTAGAAATATTTCCCATATGGGTGGCAATAGTGGTATGGGGGACGAGCTCAGGAACAGGCAGGTCACCTGTTGGAGTGATAATCAGGCAGTGGTGGAGGTGTTGAACAAGAAACGTGCCAGGTCAGAAAGGGTAACAGGGGTCCTAAGGAGGATGGTGTGTTTAGGATTGACCCTGAATATGTCATTCAGGGCTAAGCACATTGACAGAGTGGAAAATGTGATAGCTGACTGCCTCTCCCGATTGCAGATGGACAAATTCCGGATCATTGCACCCAGAGCGGAGGCTGAGGGGACTACCATTCCAGCGTCTGTATGAACAATTGGATCAGGGGAGAAGAAATATTGTTCCAGAACTCCTGGGCCCCAAGGACCCATACAGCTTATGAGATGTCATGGAGGGCATTTCAGAAATTTTGGGAACAACATGGTGGACAGGTAAGTGAGGCAGTAACACAGGAACAGGTGGCTAAATTTATAGTAAAAGGGTGGGAACAGGTTGAGCGCATGCTACTATGGGAGTGCATCTGCGCCTGGGGCAAAGGACAGCAACCTGAAGGGGTGAGGGACCCACAAAAGCAACCCAACTCACAGAATGATGCAGGGTTGGGCCCAGGGGACTGACAAGAAAAAGACATTAGGAAACCAATAGGTGATACCATGCTTGCAAGGCTAGTGTGGGGCACTGCACCACATAGCGAAGTCAAGTGGCAAGGCATTGGTCTTTCAAGCCTTGTATCTCACAGTGTACAGTGGGGCTTTTAGGTTAAGTGAGGTAGTGGGGCACAAAGGGAAGGGCGATGGGGGGACTACAATGGGAGCATATAGAGTGGAGTACGCCGGCAGTGGTCATAAAGGTAAGAGACTCAAAAACAGATCAAAAGGGCCAGGGGGACAGAGTATGCTTAAGGAAGCATAGCAACATGACCATTTGCCTGGTAGAAGCCTTACATGCGTACGCATCAGAACATCCGGTGGGTGAATGGTCCAACCTATTCATACATGATAATGGCAAACCAGTCACCGGATATCAGGTGACGGTTGTGTTGCGAAAAGGGCTTCGATTTTTGGGCCAACCCTTGGAAGGTTACTCTTCACATTCATTCAGGATTGGGGCAGCATCAGAATTGGCTGCGCAAGGGAGCACGGCTGCATCAATCATGGAAAAAGGGAGGTGGAAATCTGAACGGTATAAGAAGTACATAGGTAAGGTCCCACAATAATGTGTTTCTTTTGTCTCCAATAGCAGGTACGACCGGAGGGGGGAAGGAAGACAGGCATTTCACTAACAATAGTATGTTTTTTCGCATGCAGGAAAAACCAAGAGGCTAGAAGCATGGATTTGTGATCATTCGTTTATCCACTGGGCGGAGAAATGGGCAACCAGGAGGCAAGGGGGAAAGCAATTGTACCTGAATATTGATGCCATCCGGTTGAGGTGGAAAGGCCAAAGGGGAATGAAGTGGGCTTAATTGCTGCTGGAGCTGAGGGAGGTCGGGAAGGTACATGGGAGACTGGACCTCATCATCATACATCTGGGTGGCAATGATATGGGGACATGGCCATGGCTGGACTTATTCTACCACATAAAAGAGGATGTGGAGGCAATCAAGGAATGGTGGCCTGAAGTGATTTTGGCCTGGTCAGATGTAACTCCGAGGAGGGTGTGGCGACATGAGGAGAGCCACAAAGATATGGATAGGGCTAGGAGGAGGATGAATGCACAGGTGGGCAGGTTATTTGAGGACCTGGGGGGAATGGTCATACACCACACAATTCAAGAAAGGGTAGACGGATATTTCCGGGGAGATGTGTACACCTCTCGGAGCTTGGTCTGGCACTGATTAACCAAGAAATAGCCAACGCCATTGAAGGATGGATAAAGGAAAGGGCAATGGCTAAGCCAGTGTGAATTTAAAAAAAAAAAAAAGAGGGGCAAGGGGGAAAAGGGGGAAGGGGGAAGTCCATCGTCCATTGCAAACTGGAGGTGGACTACTGGAAAAAGGAGGACTAGGACAGGAAAGAACTTTAAAGAAAACAGGAAAAAAGGTCGCAGGGAGATAGGACAGAGGCAGGGTACTGGTTTACGCTCATACCCCTGGCAACAAAGAGGAAGAAAGGGGGCCCCCACCCTCCCATGACATACGTCTGGGGGGGGACAAAAGAAAAGTGAGTGACACAGTGTATGTATATGTATAATTATAAGCAATATGATTGAACTGTGTGTAAAGGACAATGAGAATGATCAGCTATTGTAAAGAATGGAAACTGGAGTCTCAGTAAACTTTTGCTGAATGCAGCAATCACAAGCATTCGTGTCTGTGTCTTTATTGATCGGGTTTGGGGAACAATGTATAAACCACACACATGATGTGAAGTCATGGAATATTGGAAATATCTTCATGAGTCAACAGTGATCTCTGGATACTATCACTTGTGGCTCCACTATGCTCTGCCACTTGTGAGTTTCCAGAGATCACTGTTGACTAATGAAAATATTTCCCATATTTCACTCCAGCCCATCATGTATCATATATATATATATATATATATATATATATATATATATATATATATATATGTATGTATATGTGTGTATAGATACTGTATATATATATATATATATATATATACACACACACACACACACACACACCTGAATGTTTAGTAGTATATCTAGGCAGGTTGAGAAACATGCTCTTGCTTTACACATAAAAAGGAGAGGACAGGGACATGGACATGGTTTTAAATTTCAAGATTTGGAAAAGATTACTCTGAATATACATTGGGGGACTTGAACAATAGCTTGCTTCAGTGTGAGAGTAGGTGGTAGTACATACTAAGTGCAAATGGTAGTAAGGGATTAAATGAATGCTTCAGTTTGACCCCTTTCCTTAAAAATAAGTAAGTCTGAAATAAGTAAGTTATAAAAAGGCTTTATAGATAGAATTCATGCAATAAGCAAAGTGTGATCAAGTTCAGTGCAATAAGAGAAATAATATTTATGCTGTGCATCTAGTTGTTTTTTTAAACTGTTATTTTATAGTTTTCTATGGTCTTGCATAGAAGTGTGTCTTCTATGTATAACATAATGGCCCAGATATTCAAAAGGGTTGCAACATGCGCAATAGGGTTGCGCCTGCGCAAGTCCAAACTTGCTCCATTCTGCCATATTCAGCAGAAGGCAGTTGCGCCACAGAAAACACGCTGAGCAACAGTGCAATGCAAATGAATGCATGCTGAACTGGAGGGGGAGGAACCATGCATAAACTGCACAGCTCGATATTCAGCAGGGCTGTGCAGAGTTGTGCAAGCGCAACCCAACCTGTGCCTGCAACTTTGAGCCAAAAAACAGTTGAGGGCCACCCACAGGTGAGCTGTTGCATTGCAGAGCGCAACACAGCAGCTGCCACCTGTGGCTGGCCCCCAGCCATCCCTGTGCCCCCTGCAGCCCGATCATGGGAAGCTGACTGTAAATCCCACCACCACCCCCCTGGCCCGATCACAGGCATAGTTTAATCCCCCACCAGCCCAATCGCGGGCAGCAATGAGCTCCCGAGCGTATCCCTGGTGGTCCAGTGGACGGAAAGCCCGATCGCGGGCAGTGGTTGTTAATAGCCCCTCTCCTCGCATTCATCCCGGGTGGTCAGTGGACGAAAAGCCCGATTGCGGGCAGTGGTTTTTTAATAAACCCCTCCTGCCCGCTGCCCGCGACTGACTTCCGGTAGAGACTGCGCCCATTGGTGCAGAGCAAGAGCCAATGGGCGTGCAGCAACCGTACGTGACAGTCAGATTTGTGAATGAATACATTCATTCATTCACAAAACTGGACTGTTCATGCGAAAGGGCTGCACGCCCATTGGCTCTTGCTCTGCCAATGTCAGTCGTGGTGGGTGGCGGGCGCAGGCAGGTGGGGATGCTGCCGCCCGCCAGCTGCTGGGGAGCGGTGGTGGGGCTTCATGGGTGGGTGGGTGGGGGGGACAATAGCCACCAGGGCTATGTTGGGGGTTTTTTCAACATTTACATCCCGCAATCGGGATGTGCCACTGGACCACCAGGGATGAATTTGATGGGAGGGTTATTAAACAACTACTGCCTGCGATCAGGCTTTTCGGTCCACTGGACCACCAGGGATGAATGCGGGAGGAAGGGGGGTTTATTAAACAACTACTGCCCGCGATCGGGCTTTTCAGTCCACTGGACCACCAGGGATATGTTCGGGGGGGGAGCCACATTGCTGCCTGCGATTGGGCTGGTGGGGAGGATTAAACTATGCCCGCGATTGGGCCAGTGGGGGGTAGTGGTGGGAATTGTAAACTGTTTCACCCACAATCGGGCTGCAGAAGGCGTCGGTCCCCGACAGCTGCTGCCTGGCAGGGTGCCAGGTGCAAGTCCTCGGGGATCGGTGCAACTGCATGCTAATGGCATGCAAATGGGGCCATAATCAGATGCAAATGGCCCCCCTGCACCTTGCATGAATTATGGCCCCATTTGCATGTCACCTTTTGAATATGGGGATTTTGCACAAGGCAATGGTGCCATACATGCAAGTTAAGATACTCCACTCTGACAACTTGTGGTGGCGCAAGTTCGCCTGCGCCATGCACAGTGGTCTGTAGCCAGGGGTGATATTCAGGAGTTGCTCAAGGCGCGCAACTCCTTTGAATATCGCTCTGGAAACACCCCAGCGCAACTATTTTGTGCAGCGCAAGGGCTTGCACCACAAAATAGTGCAGTTTGAATATCCAGCCCCATATGTATATAAATTGTTCATGAATAGTTGATTGATAAAACTGCACTATAGATAGATATTTATTGAATTTAGCATTCAGCACTTTAAGAATTGTGGTGTATGTACCTTTAACTGTGCACCTTATAAGGGAGTAGTTTGGTGCAGTTAACCACACCTTGAAAATGCATCAGTATGATGTGAAACATTGGCCTGTGGTTCTCATGTGTTGTCTGTGAAAATGTACGAATAAAATACTTTTCAACTGGACTAAGCATATTGGTCCATGTATGGTCAGATACTGGGAAGCCTGACACCTGCTGTTGCTGCTTTTATTCCAAATTTCATGCAAATCCATTGAACAGTTTCAAATTTATTAACGTGCAAAATTTGAGGTTTAACATTAAACTGCCTACTCAACCCTAACTATAAGGGTGTGACCGTGCCATTATAATTTAAAAAAAAAGATATATATATATATATATATGTGTGTATATATATATACACATAAATATGTACAGTATGTGGTTATGTGTATATTGTATATCTATATAAATATATTATAGTGGCACGGTAGTGCCACTATAGTTAGGGTTGAGGATCCATTTACATGTTAAACCCAAAATTTTGCACCTTAATAACTTTGCAACCATTTGACAGATTTGCCTAAAATTTGGAATACTTGATCAAGACCCATAGACCTTGGGATGTGCCAAGTTTCGCACCAGTCAGCTACACGGCTGTGGAGTTATTAAGCATGATCTGCGCACGCGTTTACGCTTTTTCTGGAATTCTATGGTCTCGCCTACAAGTCGCACGGTTTGTGCGACCAGCCCGAAATCTTCAGGGAACGTGTGGACAGGGTCCCCGATGTGCCTTTTGAAGATTTTGTGAAAAAATATGTAACGGTTCAAAAGTTATTCAAAAAACAATTCCTCATTATAAGTCAATGGGAAAAGTTAACAAAAAGTTCAACAGTGTCGCAAATGCACTTTTTACTGTCGCAAATGGACCTTTTACTGTCACAAATCTGCCATTTTGTTTTCAGTTAGTGATCAGAAAAATGCTTGGCATTTAAAATTGAAACCCTTTAGCAACCTAATTATTTTTGTATTCACCTAGTCGGGCCCTGAGGATGCTAGCCATGTCTTTATTTTGGGGTAAAACACCCCAGAAATATGTTTTTCAGATTTCTGGAAAAAGTCCTTTCGCAAAGTAGTGTCGCACTCACGAAAGTGTTGCAAATTTTTGTGAAAGCTTTCGCAAATCCCGACAATACTTTGCGACACTGTGCCCAAAATAACAGTAATTCTTTGGCACCCCGCTGCAAAAGAACAGTTTGGAGTTTTGGGCTGAAATTTGGAGGGAATGCAGCCGACTTCTCAAAGATGTGCCTTTCAGTGTTTTGTTGAAAAAATATTACATGGAAGAAAAGTTATGGTACTCCAAAGTTGATGCTTTTTCCCATAGGATAACATTACAGCGTACAACGCATTGCAGCAATCGTTTGGCGCCCTGCTGCAAAATAACGGTTTGGTCTTTTGGGCTACAATTTGCAGGGAACACAGCCAATATCCCATAGATGTGCCTTCCAGTGGTTAGGGGAAAAAATATTACAGGGAGGCAAAGTTATGGCACTCCAAACTTCTGTTTTTTTCCCATAGGATAACATTACGGCATTCGCCGCGCCTTTCAGGGCCCGTATCTCGAAAACGGTGTGAGACACAGACTTTTAATTGAAGGGAGCTAAGTACAAAACTCACCAGGAAAGAAATAATTCATATGACTTTTAAATTTTTTTTCTATGTCGTACGTTACTGAGATATAAGCAATTTACTATTCCAAGTCCTCATTTTTGTGTTCAGAGAGTCATTGTTTTGCATACATTCTTTGTACTCACTGTCTTTCTCTATACAGCTTTTGGGGAAAACCAGCCTGTGCGCTTACATTACTGTTACCATTACCGTTTACGCTTGCAGTTCTGTACACGTTTCACTTGCCGTTCACATTTACGCCATCATGTGCGTTAACCTTTGCGTTTTCATTTGCGGTTGCATTTGCATTGCTTTTAACATTTCTGTCTACAGTACTGTTTCTCTTTCTGTTTCACTTTGTGTCACCATGCACATTACGATTTGCGTTTGCAGGCACAATGTTACTATATGACAAGACATCACGTGGAGGGAGAGCGGGGCCCAAAGGGCCCCGTACTCCCGCCGCCGCATTACATTCACTATTTCTTATTATCATTCTCAAAAAGAAGGAAAATTAGAGGCAAAAAAACTCATTAATGCATCAGTTAGGGTTGTTCCACAGTGACAAAAGCAAGAATTCGATGTTAGGGTTAAAAACCCCTTTGCACCCCTCAGCCACCCCCAACTGGAATCAGGTGCGCATTGGAATCATCGGTCCTAACTGTCACCCCATTCTCCTATTCCTCAGCTTCTTTCCACATGTGATGGGGTGACAGTTAGGGCTGACGACCCCAATGTGCACCTCGATTCCAGTTGGGGGGGTGGGCTGGAGGGGTGCAAAGGGGGTTTCAACCCTAACATCGAATTTCCTTGCTTTTGTCACTGTGGAACAACCCTACTGATGCATTAAGTGGAGTTTTTTGCCTCTAATATATATATATATATATTCATGGCAAAAAAAAACTCTGTTTAATGCATCGGTTAGGGTTGTTCCACAGTGACAAAAGTAAGAAATTCTATATTAGGAGTTCCCACTCCCCTTGTGCCCCACCCCACCAACAGGCATTGGGGTGTGCATTGGAGTCATCAGTCTAACTCTCACCCCATCCCATTTCAAACAAGCTGAGGAGGTGCAGTTGAGGAGAATGGGTGAGATTTGGGACCAGCGACCCCAACACACACCCGATGTTTGTTGGTGGGCGGGCAGGAGGGAACCCTAACGATGAATTTCCTCGCTTTTGTTGCTGTGGAACAACCCTAACTGATGCATCAAACAGAGTTTTTTGCCATGAATTTCCCTTCTTTTTGAGAATGTGCATTATAAATAGTGAAGTAACAGCAGCTCAAACGCTAATGCACGTGATGACGCAAACGTAAATGATAATTCAAATGGTAATAGAAACACAAGTGCAAATGTTAATGAAAACAGAAACACAAATGCAAGCGCATACTGAAACGCAAACCATAGTGCACATGGGCACAGTAACATAATTGGAAATGCAGACAGTTAAGGTAACAGCAACGATGACACCAAATGAAGCACAAACAGGAACGCAAATGCAAATGGAAATGCACATGGTGACGCAAAAGGAAATGCAAACAAAAACAGTAATGCAAATGCAAATGTTAACAGTTACACAAATGCAAGGGCAAATGAAAATGCAAAGGATAATGCACACGGTGGTGTAGATGGGAACAGTAACGCAAATGGAAGTGCAAATGCAAGCACATATGGAAACACAAATGGTAACGCACATGATAACGGTACTGCAATAGAAAATGCAAATGCTAATGGTAACAGCAATGATGACACCGAAGGAAACGCAAATGCAAATGGAAGCACGTACGCAAATGCAAATGGTAATGCACACACTGATGCAAAATGAAACGCAAACAAAACCAGTAATGGAAACACAAATGTTAACAGTAACGCAAACGCAAGCACAAATGAAAATGTAAAGGATAATGCACATGGTGGTGTACATGGGAATGGTAACGCAAACAGAAATGCAAATGCAAGCGCATATGGAAACACAAATGGTAATGCACACGGTCATGGTACTGCAATAGGAAACACAAATGCTAATGGTAACAACAATGATGATGCCAAAGGAAACGCAAACAGAAGCGCGTATGCAAATGCAAATGGTAATGCACATGGTGATGCAAAATGAAATGCAAACAGAAACAGTAATGTAAATGCAAATGGTAACAGTAACACAAACACAAGCGCAAACAAAAAGGCAAAGGGTAACTCATACGGTGGTGTAGACGGGAACGCTAAAGCAAACGGTTACAGAAACGCAAGTGAGAATGCTAACTGTGACAGTAACGAAAGTGCACACCCTTTTTTTCACCAACAGTTGCATAGAGAAACACAGTGAATACAAAGAATGTATGCATAATAATGGGCCTCAGAGCAGAAAATCAGCACCTAGAATACTAAATTGCTTATATCTCAGGAACCATACAACAGAGAAAAAAAATTAAAATTTCATATAAATTATGATTTGCCTGGCTAGTTTTGCACTTAGCCTCATAATGGGGGACTAAGCATTTTTCAGATGAAAAGTCCATATCTCGAAGCATTTCCGAGATATGGGCTACGAAAGTCCGGTGGACGCTGCAATGTTAGTCTATGGGAAAAAGCGTCAACTTCAGAGCATGGTAACTTTCCATCCGTGCAATATTCTGTCACCAAACCACAAAATGGCACATCTGTGGGATGTTGGCTTTCTTCCCTTCAAATTTCAGCTCGAAAGACCAAACTGTTGTTTTGCAGCAGAGTGGCAAACAATTCCTGTTATTTTGGGAACGACATAGTGCATAGTGCTTAGTGTTGCAAAATAGTGTCGCAAATCAAGACACTTTTACAAATGAAATCACAAAATTGTTGTCAGTGTGACACTAATTTACAACACTACTTTTTACAGAAATTTCAGAAACATTTCTGGGGTGTTTAACCCCCCCAAAAAAGACATGGCTAGCATCCTCAGGGTCCGACTAGGTGAACACAAAAAGAATTGTGTCCCAAGAAGGTCCCAAACTTAAATGCCAAGCATTTCTGTGACCACTAGCTGAAAAATAAATGGCTGACTCATGACACTACAGAGGTCATTTGCAACACTAAAAACTGCATTTGCAACACTGTTGAACTTTTTGTCAACTTTTCCCATTTACTATAATGGGAAACTTGTTTTTGTGAATAACTTATGAACCGTTTAATATTTTTTTCACAAAATCTTTGAAAGGCACATCAGGGACCCTGAACGCATGATTCCTCAAGTTTTTGGACTGATCGCGCAAATCGTGTTACCTGTAGGTGCGAGCAAAGAATGAGCAAAAAATTGTAAAGGTGCTTCAGAATGTCACTATATAACTCCACAACCATATATCCAACCATTACCAAACTTGGCAGATCCAGAGACCTATGGTACCGCTCTGAGCCTGCCAAATTTCAGGCAAATCTGTCATACAGTGTCAAAGTTATTAAGATGCAAAATTTCACACTTTAGACTTAAATGGGGTACTCAACCCTAACTATAGTGGCACTACCGTACTATATATATATATATATATATATATATATACATATAGATATGTGTGTATATGTATATATATAATAGTGGCACAGTAGTGCCATTATAGTTAGGGTTGAGTACCTATTTAAGATTAAATATGAAATTTGGCAGCTTAATAACTTTTCCAGCATATGTTGGATTTGCCTGGCATGTGCAGTCTTGTACCATAGATCTCTGGATCTGCCAAGTTTCGTTAAGGTCAGATATATGGTTGTGGAGCTACACAGTGCTGAAAAACACACTAATTATGCATTTTTGCACATACTTTGCTCATGCCTACAGGTCGCATGGTCTGTGTGACATATCCAAAACCTTCAGGGAACACGCAGCCGGGGTCCCTGATGTGCCTTTCAAAGATTTCGTGAAAAAATATTAAACGGTTCCAAAGTTATTCAAAAAACAAGTTTCCCATTATAGTCAATGGGAAAAATTAACAAAATATGTGAAAGTGCCACAAATGCAGTATTTAGTGTCGCAAATGACCCTCGTAGTGTCACAAATCCACTATGTTGTCTTAAGTTGGTGATCACAGAAATGCTTGGCATTTAAATTTGGGACCATCTAGCGACATAATTCTTGTTGTGTTCACCTACTGTAGTTGAGTCCTGAGTATGCTAGCCATATCTTTTTTGGGGGGTTAAACATCCCAGAAATAAGTTTTTTAAATTTTTGTAAAAAAGTAGTGTTGCAAAGTAGTGTTGCACATTTGGCACTTTCATGATTTTATTTGCTAAAGTATCGTGATTTGCGACACTGCTTTGCGACACTATGACCAAAATAGTAGGAAATCTTTGCCACCCTACTGCAAAAGAATAGTTTGGTCTTTTGGGCTGAAATTTGGAGGGAAGAAAGCCAAGATCCCACAGATGTGGCTTTTGGTGGCTTGGTGACAAAACATTAGAGGGCTGCAAAGGTACGGCACTCCAAATTTGACAATTTTTCCCTTAGGCTAACATTACGGCATCCACCACGCCTTTCAGGGCCCGTATCTCGAAAATGCTTCGAGATACGGACTTTTTGTCAGAAGCTTTCTTAGCGCCTTCTAGGGGACTAAGTGCAAAACTAGCCAGGAAACTAATAAATAATATAGGATTTTAATTTTTTTTCTACATCGTATGGTTCCTGAGATATAAGTAATTTAGTATTCAAAGTGTTCATTTTCTGCTCCAAGGGCCATTATTATGCATACATTCTTTGTATTCTCTGTGCTTCTGAATGCACTTTTTTGGGAAAAAAGTACGTGCATTTGCATTACTGTTACAGTTAGTTTTTCCGCTTGTGTTTCCGTAACTGTTTGCATTAGCATTTCCGTTTATGTCACAGTGTGCGTTACTCTTTGCTTTTGCGTTTGTGATTGCATTTGCGTTACTGTTACCATTTGTGTTTCCATTACTGTTTTTGTCTGCGTTTCCTTTTGCGTCAATGTGTGCAGTACCATTTGCTTTTGCATACGTGCTTCCTTTTGTGTTTGCATTTCCTTTGGCATCATCGTTGGTATTACCATAAGCATTTGCATTTCCAATTGCTTTACCGTGACCATGCGCGTTACCATTTGTATTTGCGTATGTGCTTGCATTTGCATTTCCATTTGTGTTGCTGTTCCCTTTGGCATCATCGTTGGTGTTACCATAACCATTTGTATTTCCAATTGTATTACCGTAACTGTTTGCATGTTTGTCACCGTTTGCGTTTCTTTTGGCCTTAGTGTTTGCATTTTCGGTAGCGTTTCCGTTGTCGATTGCATTACTGTTTCCTTCTGTGTCACCATTACTGTTTGCATTTCTGTTTCCGTTAGTGTTACCATTTGCATTTTTGTTACCATTTTCATTTCCATTGGCGTTAGCGTTTGCACTAATGTTTTCATTAACATTTGCATTTCTGTTGCTGTTAGAGTTTGTATTACCGTTGCTGTTTTCATTAACGTTAGCGCTTGCATTTCTCTTACCATTTGCGTTTCGTTAAAATTTGCATCACCATGTGCGCTACAATTTGTGCTTGCATTTGTATTACCATTAGCATTACTATTTTATTTTACCTCACTATTTACATCACCTTTTGCGTTAACATTATCGTTTGTGTTTTTGTGTTTGCGTAGTGCAGTGCAAAACATGTTTCTGCTATTTTTCTGCACTGTCTTCCATGACACATAGCACAGCCAGTGTATGGTTGATTGGTCTGGTAGAAAGATCTTTGTTCAAGAAGCATGCCAGTTTTTGCTTGCTGAAAAAATGTTGCTCCATTCTAGAGTTATGGCCATTTGAAGTTGGCCCACTTTGCAGTTACTGATTTTTCAGCCACCAGGTCCACCATTTAATTGCATTTACAGCCATGATTTCTGCCATTTTATGGTGGAAGACTTCTTAATGGCACAGAAACATAAAAACTGAATATCTCTGGAACAGTTTGGTCTTTTCACATGGAATTTCGAGGGTGTTGAGTGGATGTCCTGGGGATGTGAATAATGTTGTTCACATGTTGGAAAAATTATTTGCTTTGGAGATACTGCATGATGCAGTTAATGTTTTGCGCATAGTGTTTTTCAAAGTGCTTCTGGCTTGAAATCTATAACGTAGGTAGCCCTAGTGGCACGGAGGTGCCTTAAAGTGGTTTGGTGTGTAAAACATTAACAGGTGCAGAATTATGCCACTCTGACGAATGAAAAGTTGATTCATTATGCTTCAATAAACTCTGAATCATCTTTCCAATTTGCCTGGCATTTGGAATGTAAAAGATTTAATATACATCTTTGACTGTGACAATTTTTGGGTCGCTGGCTCTTACAGTAGCTGAATTGTGCGTGTTACATTGTTTGCTCATGGCGCTGTGCGACCGTTGAACGGATGTACACACAATTCTGGACACATGGTGTGCCATGGTACATGTTTTCATTTAACAATTTTCATTTCAGTCAGTCATACGGTTTTTTAGCAGTGAAGTGACAAAAAATCACAGGCCCCATGCTCCCACCACCACATTCCACTCACTATTTATAGTGCACATTCTCAAAAAGAAGGAAAATTCATGGCAAAAAACTCTGTTTAATGCATCAGTTAGGATTATTCCACAGTGACAAAAGCAAGGAAATTTGGTGTTAGGGTTGCCACCCCTTGCACCCCATGCCTACCCCATCCCCACCAACAGGCATTGGTGTGTGCATTGGGGTTATCAGACCTAACTCTCACCCCATTCCATGTGTAAATAAACTGAGGCAGTGCAGAAATAACAGGGATCCCTTTGACAGAGCCCCAGTGGCAGACCTCCTGCCACTCTGACTGCCACACTTGAACTTACTGATGAACATTCTAAGCTCCATGAGAGCAGCTGACTCAAAAATGGTTATGCTACTGCGAGAGTTCTAAATAACATACTCATACTTCTCTCAGGCTAGCTGAGTAAACAATAATGTCATTATTTAGAAAGACCCTAATGAGCTCCCCACCAGCTGCCTTTTCCTACTTGCCTAAGACTAGTACTAATGGGATTTGTGTAACCTGAGGGTACTGGGTTGTTACATGTAGTTATGTCAGGACTGCCATGTTACGTAAGGCTGACTCCAAGGAAACTGCACATGTGCGAGTATCATGCATGCACAGTACTGTAATTGATGCAGTATTATAGCTGACTCCTGTGCAGCAACAGCACAGCATATTCTGTTCACTGCTTTTGCTGCTCCTAAAAGCTATCCACAGCCATATTGGCTCTGACCAGATTGACGAGTCCCAGACATTGTTTTTGGTAACCAGGTTTTTGTCATGGCCACCCAGTCCAGCCCTTGCTCTGCTGTGGTGACTATGAGGTCAGGAATTCTTTTTGTTAAACTTATAGCACTGGATACCATCACCTTCCACACACGTGTCTCCCACTTTGTATGGTGGCACATTCTCTTATTTCATCTCCCTACTTTGTGTGTGTAGTTCTCATTTGGTGTTGTTTATGAGTTGTTTGGTTTTTGGGGAGTGGAGACCTGCTCACTCATTTCATTGATGAGTACCATCCCCATCTCCCCTTCTCTCAGTTTAAATGACACAAGTTTACATCAAACTTTTGGCCGAGCACCCTCACACATTCCTTGTTAAGATGCAGGCCATCATGCCGGAAGAATGCTTTCCTCCAGAAGTTCTATAAGAGAATCTGTGACTGAGAGAAACAGCAAACTGCAATCCCTTGAATCTAGGACAGTCATTGTAATGGGGATGTAGCTTAGTAGTACAGTGCATGCTATGCGTATATGAGGCCCTGGGTTCAATTCCCAGCATTTCCAAAAGTCTGTTTCATGCTTCAAAATCATTCATAAAATATATTCAGTGCCAGCATGGAAGTATAGTAGGATTTATCAAGAACAAAGGTCCATGATATGAACATAGAGGGAGGTAGACTTAGGGGTAATTTGAGAACGTATTTTTTCATGGAAATGGTGGTGAATCCATGGAACAGCCTCCCAGCAGAGATTAGAAGGGCAAAAATGTTAGGGAAAATCAAAAATGTATGGAAAAGACATAGAAACAGAGAAATTTTAGGCAGATAAAGACCTCTAGGCCCATCCAGGCTGCCCGTCTGCCTGACATAAAAGAACTCTAGCAATAGGAAAGAGAGGGTAAGTCACAGATCATTTAGGATCTGCTGTATGTGAAACAGGTAGGAAAAATGTGCAGGCTAGGTGAACCAAGCGGTCTTTTTCTGCCAACAAATTATATCTTTCTCTGTTTCTACATCTGCAGAGGTAGAGGGCCCTATGGCAAGAGAGGAGGGGGGATATGATAGAGACCTTCAAATACCTCAGGGGTGTAAATAAGGTATGAGAGGGTAGCATCTTTCAAATAAAAGATTCTCAAGAACAAGGAGCCATGATATGAAGATAGACATGGATTTATGCTTCTAATGTCTGCTGCCATGAGTGCCACCAGCAACTAGGGTTAATACGCCACTTATGTCATTTTGCCAGTGCAACCACGAGAGGGGTGCATGTCCAAGAAAGGTAATGGGGAGCCCGGAGCCTTCCCACAGACCATGCAAATGGGTCAGGAACTGGGATAGCAGACTTAACAACTGAAATGCCAAACAGATGGAAATCAGCTGGGAGATGAGCCCATCAAAGAAGACACATGTTGGATGTGTTGATCAGCTGAATTAGGGCTTAATTGCTATTCAGATTCTTTTATTATTAAACTTGCATTTCTCTACAGTTTTGTAAAAATATATTTTGACATGAATGGGATGGAAATTTAAATAAGATGCTGCAAAGGAAAAAGGATTTTCCTTTCATGAAAAATTATCTTTTTGTGTGACTTATGATACAAAAAAGATTATTTTTTCATTTCACATCTCATGAAAAAGATTTATAACACTAAAAAAATAACATTTCAAGGTCTTTCTCCAACAGTAAAGTGCATATAACACCTAAGGGGTTCCTGATCAGCCAGATAGGTGTGTTGATCTCTCTCCATGATGTAATTGCTGTGGCTTTTGAAATTTTTTCTGCAGAAAAACATGAAAACAAGATGGCGGGAAATTAAAAAGGATTATTCCAGTATGAAAAGGGATTCCTTTTCCATTTCATACAGTTATCTTGAAGTGTTTACTGAGCATGTTCAGAATCAAATTTTTCAAAATTCAACATTAAATAATTTTGGAACAGATTAATATTTTTTTCACCAAACAAGCAAAGGGCACATCAGTTGGCCAGTTCATTTCTACTCTGAAAATTCCAGACCAAGGTTCCTAGAATTTCATCTATTCACTATTTTTCTGCAAGGCCCCTTCTCCACCCACCATTGCACACTCTACCAGTCCCTAGGGTGGCTCACACTACAGGGTCATTTTGACTATACCATGGGCTGTGTAGTAGATAACTCACTCAGGAACTACCAGCTGTCCCCCTACTCCTCACTGCTCACTTATAGGGTGGCTTCTCAGAGCCGCAGGATTTCCTCCATTCCTCCTCTGAAAATTCCCCATAAATCTTCTGTAATGGGTAATAAAGCTTTCTCTGTCTAAGCAGCATCCCTTTGGAAGAGACTCCCATTGTCTACCTGCCCATCCCCCTCCCATCAGTCTTTCAGAAGAAATCTAAGATCCTGGCTCCTGACTGAGTACACTTTTAACTGTTCCCTAGGCAACAATAGAGACTGTAATCTGCCTTAGGATGTACTGTGGTCTATCTGCCTTAAACTCCCATTACTACCCTGTCCTTAGACTTTACCCTGTGTCCTTTCTCCCTAGTACTGTATACTCTGTTGTGCATATGCTCCCTATCCTGTCCTGATCTCCTAGACATCTATAAAGAATGTCAGTCTTTAATTGAATTGTGGTCTCTTTTTAGCAGATACCCTATGTTAGATTAACTTACTGGATGCTGCCACTGATGCCATTGTACCATTACCACTCCTGTTAATCTATGTAATGTTGTTATTTTTGTATTAAATATTTAGATTTTTCTGTGACTGTAAGTACAGCCAGTACTGCTCATACTGCGTTAAGACATCTTAAATTCTGTATCCCTGTGCTGGATTTCAGCTGTATGTACAGATTTGAACTGCTTATTCTATGTATTGAACTCATAATGAGGTGTGCTTTTTCATCCTGTATTACTGTATTGTATTTCTGCTGATGCTTGTTGTCTGCCACTTTTGTAGCCCAGGTCACGACTGAAAATGGTATTCTGGATCAGCTTGCTTACCCAGTTACCAAAGTCATAAATAAATAAATAAATCTGAGCTGCAGGCAAGTTCAAAGAAAAAAACAGCAAAACCAACAAGTGAAAATTAATTGCTTGTATTATGCAGAACTCAGAATATGTACATCCAACTAAAACAAAGCTTGGTACATCCACAGATCTATGACACAAAATTGTACATGCAAAATCTCATACAAATACATAGAATGGTTATGAAGTTATTAATGTGCAAAAATTGGGGTTTAACATTAAACTGCCTACTCAACCCTAAATATAGTGGTGCAGCATCTGCTTTGTTTTGTCATTTTATTTTGTACACAGTCATTTTTTTCTGGTCTGTCTGCTGTTTATTTCATTTTGAGTGTTCCAGCTTGCTCCAGCACACCTGCCACCACTTTTTGGATTCATGCCTGGACACCTAGAAGAGTGTTATTTCACTTATGAAGCAAGTCATATAGTGATCTGTGAACTGTAAACAGTCATTTAATTCTGATTTGGAACACTCTGGGTATGCTCTGATAATTACACTTTCAGGTGGTTCTCTCAGCAAATAAAACTTCTAGGGTTCATCACCTGTTTTATAAGCTATGACAGTCAGAGGTATTTTCTGATTACCCAAGATAATGGCAATTTCTGGTCCTGAATTTTTGTGTGGAATGTATAATTTTGTGTCTGAGGTTCTTATCCTGATTAATTATGCAGATTGCTTAGGACTACTAGTGTAAATCATTTTTCATCCACATCTAACTGCCTGGCTAATGATAATTAAGTTATCCATGGATAGTGATCCTGAAAGGTTGCTATACACTCTGTTATCTCTAATTGATTATTGTTGTTGGATATGGTATATTAAATCTTCTGACCTTTCCTATTTGAGACATTTGCTTTGGTCTTCAGTTTTTTAAATTCACTTCTTAATTTATGCATATTTTTCCCAATTTTTTCCTGACAAATGAAGAAGAGAAGACATGATCCAGTCAATAGAACACATGCTTGAGAACTTGGAAGCCTAGGTTCAAATTTTACAAAGCCTCTTACCTGCTGTGTGACCCTGACCTAAGCAAATCAATTAATCTGTCAGCACTTTATTCGATTAGGTTAAAAAGGAGATAAAAGTACTTCCCTACTAAAAATAAGATTGTTCATCTACAGTAAGCTGTCCTGTCCTGGGTAAATACATTATAAAACTGCTCTGATTACACACTGGTGGGGGGGGGGGTTAAACAGATAATACTGTTTCTGTCATGTCATTTTTTTTTTTAATTGACATCCAGGCTAGGAACATAAACAATAATGGCAGAAAAAGGCCAACTAGATCATCCAGTCTAAATGTCCTAAAGTTAAAAACAATGTATACTTGGAATATCTGCATTAGGGCTGAAAAGTTAATACAGTGCCAAGCTAGAGGATCATGCCCAGTCAACTTTAAATAGTGCACTGCAGGGGCTTTGAAGTAATCCGTGTAAATATTTCCACACTGTGTTTTTGTTTGCAAACCAAGAGCATGCTTTTGCAAGCATTGTGCTAACTTTGCATTTGGGACAATTTACCTGGTGTGGTAGACACAATTTTCAAATGTAGACTATGCCAAGCATGTTAATGTCCATCAGTGAACACAATGTGAAGCACAGCATGGATGTCTGCAAAGAAAAATGCAGAACCATACCAATATCCATACCACTACTCTACAACCTTTTTGATGGTGCTAATGCCCTCATCACTATCCTCTGTCCCACAAAGTTTTGTGCCAGCTGCAAGCACACTCATTTTACTCTTAATTGTACCCTGATATTACTTATATACATACGCAGTACATAGTTAAATATTGTTGTATATGGATTTCCATAAACTCAAATTCCTTGTGCATGGGCAAAAGTTGTTTTGCACAGTTCAAATGGCATAAAAAGGGTTCACCCATGCTGGTGCATGGGAGATGTCATCACAGTGTTTGAGGGTGTTGGAAAAATGTTGCCACATCATGATCATGGCTGACATTGCACCCCTAGAAAGTTACCACGTCAAAGGACTGTCCCCTGGAAGATTTGCATTTTATATGGGGCTTTGACCCTCACACCTCCCAAAATTAAATATAACTAACTCCAGGTCGGGCATGCCATGAATGGCAGGGGTGAATTGGGAGCCGCTAAACACGGTATGAGTGTGGGGTGCTCTAAAATCTAGAATGCCCCTGTCACTCACAGCATCTTTACAGTGTCCACAGGATGGTGCCCTAGTTATGGTGCCCTCACAACGGCATACCTATAAAAATGTGTTCACGGTTCAAAGGTCATGACAAGATGTGCACAGTTCAAAGGTCATGAAAGTTGCTGGTTATCTTCTGAAAAGTCACCATCAACATAATATTTTATTTTTCATATAGTTTCTAACTACTGGCAATGAAAGGACGGGGTGAGGATAGTGGCTGAGTTCCACTTTCAGCTGTTTATAAACTGAAATGTTCACTTTTCACATACTGTAAAACCATAACCTACAAAAAATAAAACATGGGCAACCATTAACAACTTGGCTTTTGTTTCCAACTTGGGGTTGAGATAACACCATGTACCTCTCGAGCTTCACTCTCAAGGTCCATATAATGTAATCTCAACCTGTCAAAGGAAACACTGCCTTGTTATGAGTGGTTGCACTTGGATTGGGGGGAGTGGAAATGTTTTAACCAGGAGAAGTGCACTAAGCCAAAACTTGATTCCAGGTGCAACATGGGAGGACAAGGAAGATAAGTGACTTGCTCAAGGTCACACAGTATGTAGGGCTGTGGGATTCAAACCCAGGTCTTCAGGTTTGCAGCTCAGATCCTTAAACCACTGCACCATACTGCCTCCTATTATTCTCTGTATTATAAATAGTATCAATCCCAGGCCATACCTCTGTGACACTCCACTTTTGCCTGCCCCCCCATCAGAGTATTTGCAATTTAAGAGCACTTTGAGGACCGTTTGTCAGTCAAATCCCAAACTACCTGGTTAGCCTGATTCATAGTCCAAACTGTCTTATCTTTTATAAAAGGTACCTAAACACTGATTCAAAGCATTTGCAAATGTCCAAGGACAAATCATCAATTGCCTTGCCCATATCTACTATCTTTGTCAACAAGCTTGAACAAATCAGTAAAGTTTATTTGACACAGCCTACCACTCATAAACCCAATTGATTTCTGTTCATATGGCTGCTTTGTTCTAGGAAATCCACTTTTTATTTCTTTATCAGTAGTGATGTTGTGAAGTTTAATACTTCATTGGCAAACTTCTGGCCAAGTACGAAAATTGCCTCTGTAATAAAGCATGAATTTCCCACTTTGCCACTTTACTACTATGTACTAAGTTTTCCTGGGGAAATGGCACTTTTTCAGGCAAAGTCATGGTAAAGTTATAATGTTGCTGTGAATTTGCATGACCTTGTATGGAAAAGTGCCACTTTGCCTGCCAATAAAGTTTAAATGTTGGCACTTCACGCATAACAAATTTGGCACTTTGCAAATTAATTAGCAAAATGATGTTTGCCAACTTAACATGCCTCTTTTTATTAGTGACTCCAACAGCTTTCCCACTATTGAAGTTAGACCCACTAGCCTGTGATTACCTGGCTTTCCCCTATCTCTGCCCTAACACAGGAAGGTAATCTTGATTACACTCCAGTCCACCAACACTTTGCTTGTTGCCAATGACTTGTTAAATACTGCAAGCCTACCAAGTGGGCTGCCAGGGCTTGTCTTTGACCCCTTCAGTACCCTATGATGTTTTCTATCAAGCTCTGGAGACTAGTTTAAATTCAGATCCTGTAGAACCTTCAAAACTGCATCTTACAGTATATGCACTGGTCCCAATTCACAAAATTTCTGGGAATGCTGCAAGTCCTGGGTGCACTGAACATAGGGTACACAGAGTTTGCAGCATTCCCCGGCCAGTTAGTGGGATTTTCAATCCTGTGTGCTGATTTCCACAAGTTAGACCAGTTTTTTTTTTCTGATCTAATTTGCAGCAATCTTAGCAACTCTATTTACAGCACTTGCACCACATATTTGTCACAAGCTGCAGTAAATTGGGAAAATGGTAAGAATTGCAACTGATATTCCTGAATTGGACACAGGTTGTGATGAAGTGTTTGATGCAGCTTTGCCAAAAACTGGGTTTGACATAGGGCTTGACGCAAGCCCTGTCTCCCCATTTGTGAATCAGGCCCACTATTTATAATTTGTTGTTATCATTACAGATAAATCTGTTCCTGCTTTCAAGAATCAGGCTTGAAGTCTACAGTATAAGCACAGAACTGAAATGCTCATTTAATGTATCTTTCATTTTTCTTTCTTAATGCTCACTGTATTATTCCTTATTGGTTCTATGCTACGCTTTGCCTTAAATTTCTCAACAATGTATCTAAAAAGTGTTTTGTCATTATTTTTGAGCCCCCCCTTACTATCCTTAGTTTTACTTTTGCTTTGGTCCTCCTCATGAGGTGCTTTGCTTTTCTATAGCTTCTCTTTATATATAGTACCTGCTGGTCTCACTTCTCCTATCCTTGTATAGCCTACAGCTACAATTTTATATCTGTGTTTTCTTCAGACAAGTTTACATTGACACATTTGCACCACAGCAACCCTTGTGCTCAGTTTACTGGGGTGCAAATGTGGCAGTGTGGCCACTATCCAATCATGGTAAATCACTTCATACTCTGCTCCTGAAGCCTCTGAGGAGGTGGGGATATGCAGTGAGGAAGAATGGCTAAGTTCTGATAGTAACATTCACTGACTTGAGGAATATTATATTATAATAATAATAATAACTGGGGAGCATTTTCTCCCATAGGAAACCCAGGTTATAATTCACCAGTGCAACTCACGGGTTATAACTGTGAATACGTGCTGAGTTTCCTCACTCCACACATGTGCCTGCCTCTGCTCACATAGCCCACAGACACTTGCCCACAGTTGACTCCACCACCATCACTCAGAGGTAAGTAAATGTAAAACAAAAAATGAAAACAACTTGCCTCTCAGCAGTCCAGTTTGACGTCTCGATTAAATCTTAAAGAAAAAGATAAAAACAAAAGTGTTTGGCAGCCAGCAGTTCATGCAGGTGACAGACCACTGAAAGCCTTTCATTGGGGTCAGACTGCGGCTGTTTGTTTTATACAATTGCAGTGGCGAGAAAACACTCCCCAGCAATTATATAAAATGAAACATGGGACTGTGTGTTTAACTCAAGCTTTTACACACACCACTCATTGTTGGATGCTTAAATAAACCCTTCACTGTTTTCTCTTGGAGTTTATGTAGCATCCAACACCTTGGGGTGTGTGGAAAAACTCAAACACCCAACCTCATGCATTATTCTATATTTATTAAACTTTCATATAAGATCTCCAATGACCTCTAGATCCTTGGTAAGCAAAACTCATATTATCTGGTTTAATCATGTATGTAGGGATGCTAAGAAGAGACATCATAGGATAGCGAAATATTGTAAAAAACATCATTCAAAAGGGAATTTTAATAAACTTAATAAAGCTCATAAAGAATATAAAAACGTCTTAGAAAAAGAATGTAGGAAATATTTTGAAAATATGTGGAATAAGCTGTGAGTAGCGGTGTATAAAAAAGACACCAACAAATTTTGGAATTTGATTAGCTCTGGATACAATTTATATTCTCAAGATCTTGAGGCCTATATTCCTCCCAACATCTGGTAGGAATATTATAATCAGTTATACTTTTCAAAGTCTGACAAAGCTGAGCTTCAAGATTTTCTCATGGCTAGAACCCATATCCAGACTCAAAGCTTAATCCCATTTTAATTACAGTTTCTGACATCTCATATGCCATAGATCTAGTCAGAATAAATAAGGCCCCTGGGCCAGACAAGATTATTCCAGAAACTTCAATCAATCAATCAAATCTTTATTTATCCAGGCGAACATCATTGAGCAGAGCTCATTTGCAAGATGGACCTGGTTAGGTCAAGGGTCAGTTACATAAAAATATAGTACAATTCAAGGAACACAACACAATGAAGGAACAGATTATGCAGGATATAATGGCATAAAGGATACCAACACATGGATATATACAATTATGTAAGATCTACTGACACAAATTTACATATTTACATGGAATAAGGAATTGGCAGAACTTGAATTTGGGCATGTTGTGAGAATGTGTGGTGACTAAGGTATAAAGTATAAGGGGATTTGTCAGAGGTGTAGGAATGGATGGTGTGCAGTCTGGGCGGATAAAGGAGGTGGTGCTACGGGGAGAGGTGAGGGGGAAGGATACTACAATCAGGGCTGGGTGACAAAAGAAAATAAATGGTATTGATGGTCTTAGCAGTGAATGTTGGCAGGGCTGTGAGAGAAAGAGAGAGAGGAGAGGGGTGCAAGTAGGCAGTGAGGGAAGGTGGAAATCGGTGATGATGGAGTGGGGAATGTGACAGGGAGGAATTATACTGCACTATATGATCACATGATAAAAAAGGAAAATGAGAAGAAAGGTATGAATGCAGGACCTGGAAATTAGCAAAGAGCGTCAGTGAATGGGACAGACTAGGAGATGAAGGAGAGGAGGAGGATTATTCTCTACTACTGTCAAAAACAGTTACATTTTTCTTTGATAAGCCTAGAGTAAAGGGATTTAAAGGATGTAATGGATATAGGAATGCTCACTTTCAATATTTTCTGCATATTGTTTCATAGGGAGGATAGCACAAAACTAATGGCAAACTTACAAGTATATGAAAGAGAAATGGATACGTACTTTGTTAATACCCTTTAACTCTATTACTCAAGATGGAAATATACTGGCTATTTAGAAAGGTAGCCTAATCTTTCCACTTTATAAGAAAGGGAATGCACTGGACCCAAAGATGTATCAGCCTATAAGCCTATTAGATTCTTACCAAAAGCTTTTCATGAGAATAATTCTTGACACATTACAAAAATGGCTTGATGTAGAGGGAATTATCTCTGAATATCAAAATGGCTTTAGATCTAAAAGGTCAACTATTCAATATTGTTTTGTACTGGCACATCTGATTTGGAAGTATATCAAGATAAAAAAGTCAAAATTGTTCAACTGTTTCAGGGACTTCAGCTTTGCTTTCAATAGTGCTAATTGATCAATTCTTTGGAATACACTAACAGAACTTGGAATCGAGCCCACTTTATTAAATACACTTATAAGACTTCATAACAACAGCTGGTTAGAGGTGCAATATAATAGGAAAGGTGGCTTAACTAAACTGGTTAAAGTTAATAGGGGCATTAGGCAGGGCTGTCTTTTAGCCCCTACTCTCTTCTCTCTCTCTCTCTCTCTCTCTCTCTCTCTCTCTCTCTATATATATATATATATATATATATATCAGTACCATTCTATAAAATCCAGAAGACCCTGATTCTCATTCACCTTCCTTATTAAACAGAAAAGTCTTGTGTCTGACATATGCCAATGATATTTCACTTCTGTCAGAATCCTATCTGAGATTACAAAGAAAAATTAACAAATTTGCCATCTTATTTAAAAATATCAAACATCAGATAAACAGGGAAAAGACTAAAATGCTGGTTTTCAGTAATAATAACATTCATAACAGATACAATAATCTTTATCTTGACAGAGACCCAATTGAAACCATCAAATTGTATGATTATCTGGGAGTTCGTTTTTTTGCAAATTGTACTTGGAAACAGCATAAGAATATACTTTTGACTAAACTAAAAACTGCCTTCATTGCATTTAGGATGTTCAATTTAAAATTAGGCAAGGCTTCCATTCCAGGTGTCCTTAGGGTAGTAAACGAAGAGGTCAGTTCAAGTGTGTTATGTGGGGCTGAAATCTGGGCCCAGTCCTCAATAGGCTTAAACTGTAGACTTTTGGAGCAACAAATGAACATATTTTATCGGTATATTCTTATGGTAGTGCAATCTGTGCCAGCAGCAATTCTGAGGTCAGAACTGGATCAAATGCCCCTTCAGTCATTAATTCTACAAAAGCAACTACATTTCTTGGTGTCACTATTTCTTCTTAAAGATTTTCCCTTACCAAGATTATGTTTCGAGGAACAAATAAATTATTCATCCAAAGCTTTTGTCTTTCCATATATAAACATTATCAAAAATGTCATATACCCATTGAACTTAAGACAGATTCCACACAAAATATACTTCAGTCCTAGAAAAGAAGTTAATGAAACCATTAAAAGTAGATTAAGAAATCATTCAGACAGGTTAGATATAGAAAGAATCTCTTTATTAAAACATGACAAATGGAACAACGTCTTACAAAATAATAATCAGCTAGACCCGTAATTACAGATGATATCTGATCCTCACCAGAAGAGACTGCTGACTCTGTTTTGCATGGAACTTTACAAAGTGAATGATATCTTATATAATCAAGGAAGGCCTGGCTATACCTCACCTTACTGTAAATGCAACACTAATATAATTGACGATTTGAAGCATATAATATTGCTATGTTCTCTTTATGAAATTAGGAGGACCAAAGGGCCAAGCTCCATCTTGGGGATCTCGACTTCCCTCCCCAACACATTCTCAAATTGCTCTTCATATCAAAAAATCTCACAATATTGTGTAAACTAAGTGATTTTTGGGCAGCCATACATCCCTGACTACTGCACTTTAAGGGAGAACTTTTTTATTGTCATTACCCTGTAATGTTTTTTCTGAAAATTGTGTTATGTATAACAACTGTTTTAAATGTTTATGATTGTTTTAGATTCTTTTATAACTGAAAAGACTTATAGCCAATCATTCAATAAAATACTTTACTTGTACTTGTCTTGAGGAATATTAGAGCTAGAAAAAAAATAGTTGTATGTCTTTTATTGGGCCAACATAGATGTAACAAAGAAAAACTGCTTGAGCTTTTGGACCAACCAAGTTCTTCCTCGGAAGCTTATGTCAATTGTGTGAAAAATCACATTCTATTAACACCCAGATCACACATAAAAAACAGAAAACATTCTTATTGGTTTAAAATACCTTTTTTAAACCATAACAGAGGTTTAAATGCAAGGAACCAGTTTTAGACAGCTAGCTGGTTGCTGAGAAGCACTCCAAGGTCAAATGTCAACAGAGGCAAATAAGAGGAATCATGCCTGAGGCCTGACAGTTTCACTGACTTACTGTACATAATGAATGAGTGATTTTGTCATGAGAATAGACTCTTAACTAAGTGCAAGACGTTTACATTTAATACCCACTTAAGTACTTGTTAAAATGTGATAGTATTTCATGTTAAACACTATAAAGTAGAAATGGCCTATCTATGGCAATAGGAGATATAAAGAAAAGTTTTGCTAGAGTGAACAAAGTTTTTCCACACATTAATACAGTATTAAACCTATCTGGAGACAATTTATCAACAATATACTGAATCATATAACATAACATGCTTGGTAAAGTACATATGACAAACAGCTTCAAATTGCTGCCTAGTTATCCTTCGTTGGGGCACATTTCTGGAATCCATCTCAGAAACTAGTACTATTTTGTTGTTTATTTATTTATTTATTTGCTTTTGCTAGCCGGGTAAGTCACACTAGACAGCCAAGTGCCTATTTTCAGGTGAGACCCGAGAGGGTTACAAGCTAGATCACAGAAGAACAGTGAGGAAGTCGAGTTTACATACAATCAGGCGGTATCAGAGGTTGACATCCAGAAACGTGACAAGCTTAACTGGGCTAAAGTAGGAAGCTAACAGCAATAGAAATGATTTAGCTTAAGATAAGTACAGTGCACAAAAATTATATTACAGGTTAACTCAGTGCAAACTTTTGGATGTAAAATTATTCCAAGTCTCTTTGATGCCTTCTAGTTTTCTGTGTTGGATCCTACTGAATGTCTTTCAACATCCATTTGTTTTGAGTCATTTGGATGATTTCCTTCTCATTGATACCCCTGAGTCTATTCCAACCCCAAGCATCACCTGCCTTCGGAGCTTATTCTTCACACTTAGTATTCCTATGGCAGATGACAAAACAGAGAGACCAATTCATACGCTAGAGTTCTTAGTATCAAATTAGATAACTTAAAAATGCAAGACCAGCTTCCTTAGGAGGAGTTACACAGAATTCTGAACCTGGTTTCACTCTTTCCTGTGAAATGATCCTGTATAAAACAATAACTCCTTTCTCTATTGGGCTATTTCACATCTGCTATAAGACTCCTTACACAGGGCCAGTTCCATGTCTTATCTGCTCACTCTTGCTCATTATACCTCTGAACCATCATATAACCATCACTACTACCATGTCTTATGACCAGGCTATGTTGTTCCATTTTCAGTCAGAATGAAATGGAATATCCATGTTTTAAAAGGATCCACCCTGTCAAATCATCTCTCAGTCTTTACAGATGCAGCTCATTCATTTGGTTCTGCTGCTGTCCATGGAATTTCTTGGTTTGTCTGCACCTGACCTCCAGAAATTGATTACCTTCCACAGTTCCACTCAACTTCATCTTTGTCTGAAATCTATGCTATTGTTGCAGCTGCATTCACTTGGGGACACATGTGGAACAATCTAGTCAGAACTGTATACACAGAAAAGCCAGCAGCCATAGCCATTATAAATAAAGGGTGTTCTTCCTCTCATTCCATAATTGAAGTCCCTGAGATGATTAACATGGACCTTCCCATTGTACCACTTTACTATTCATTATGTGCACATTCCTAGTTATTTTAATGTCTTAGCTTTCTTTTACAATTCCATTTTCAGCAATTCAGAGCTGCCTTTCCACAAGTCGATCAGGAAATGACCCCTCCACCAACATCTTGACATAAACCAGCTCCTCAATGATGCCTCACTTAATATATGGAACTCTTTAGCTTCATCTTTGCTTTCTCTCCCCTTCCCCCAGGATGTACTGTGAGACGAGCATCTTGTTGCTTAGTGTAATTCTCCTGGAGAAAGTTTTCAATAAATAAATAAAAAACATAAACTACTCTAGCCATATATAAAACATCCTAGAAGAAATGTTCTTCCTTCCACAGTTTATAGAATGTAACTACCTTCCACTCTTCTGTTTCTGTCATTTTGGCATGTGCATCATATGCTATTCAAACCTTCCATTTAGAAGCCACAGGAATTAAACAATACTGGAATTCAGGTCACCTTGATCTTATCATCCTGATGTAACAATATCATACTGTATCTCTCAAATACTGCAATCAAAACCTTCTTGCAAGTTTTAAAGAAAGACATTTCTCTGGACTCCTCCTCCTCCTCAAGGAAACCCATAAACTTAAACTTACGTTCTTAGCAAAAGCTTCTCCTAAGTAATGATTTCTTCAGACCTGTTGCTGATCTTAACTTACAAGTTGCTATGACTCTGGTCTTCTTTGGAGTCTTGCAACCTGGAGAATTTATATCATCATCATCATCCACACTCAATCCATCCATCCATCTTACTAATAAATATTTGCAGAAACATTCTACAGATCATTTTGTCCTTACCGTTCCAAGATATAAAACCAACATAATCAACAGGAGAGTCTACATCTCATATTTTTCAACAAATTTAACCTGGTGTCCTATTCAAACATTTAATTTACTCCAGTCCTCAGACAGACATCCTGAATCTGCTAATCATCTTCTGTTCATTGAGTCCTACTCCATCATGACTACACCCTGGTTAATCCTATATGTCAGAACACTTTTGTCTCATCGGAGTCTTGATGCTTCTTCCTTTTCTGCCCATTCTTTTAGAATAGGAGCAGTCACCCCAGCATCCTGAAAGAATATTCTGGCTCACATAATTAAGCAATAAGGCATGACCAGGGGTTATGTTAATGGTCTATTAATCACCCTCTAGGGGTGTAATGTGGCACGAGGCATAGCCAAGTGCTACATGTCCCTAGAGGGTGATTAACTGACCATTATTATAACCCCTTGGAGTGCCTTATCACTATTATAATAAAAATGTTTTTTTTTTAAAATAGTGTTAAACCTTGTTCAGCATATGATTAGGCCGTACATGTATGTTAATCAAAGATTAACATAGGGCTAATAGAATGTTTACAACCAATCAGAAAGCTCTATTTCTCAGACCTTTTTTTATAATTAAAATCATTGGTCACTGGACATCTTCCTGCTTTGAAACTTATATTAGACAACCAACTTACAAGGCTCACCAAGCTTATCAACAGCTAGCATCATAATCCTAGGCCTGGAGGGAAGTATAACCCAATAACCTTGGTTCTCCCAAAGTTTCATCCACATTATTTTTTCCCCCTCTGCCGTGTTAACTCTTTCACCCCACAGGAACTCTTTGAGAGTTCCACCACCTATGTCCTGTATACTCTTTAACTCTGCATCCTAGGCCTTTCTAAACAAAATCAAGCCATAATCAGCATGCCACAAACAAATGTGAATACCTCATGAACTGTAAGTGCTACACACAAAGTAAATGTGGCAAAGTTGTTCAGCACAAAATTCCCTTTCCAGCAGTTCAATGCAATTAATTATAAGCAATTTCTTTTTTTCCAATGCTAGTCAAAATAGCAAAAAAAGTGATTTGTACAATAAAAAAGACAACAGAAACCTTTTTTGGTAGGACAATATGTAACATATTAACAGTCTCCTAATGATGCACTAAACATGGGAAACAGGTCGAGGACCATAGCCTGAGCTCCATGGCATTTTGTATTGCATTAAATAAAGATGGAGCAATTGATCAGTGGTGCTGCTTTTTGCTGTTCTTAACATATTGACACCAAATTAAGCATCCATACATTAGATGGAGGTACAAAAGTAATTTGTACTAAAACGCTATTTTTCTAATAAAAAGCATGTATTTTTTCTATTTAATTCAAGATGTGCTTAGGTGAGGTTTGAGGGACAAATGTCAGCCATACACACCATACCAAAAACAGATTCAAATAACTACTAAAGTATATGTTATATGCCCAACGTATCAGTGGCAAAGCTGTTCAGCACAAGTTACCTTTCTAATGGTGCTATGCAGACAATTATATTCAATTTGGTTTGCAAGTAATACACAGAAATAATGCTGACAACATGAGAAGTGTCCAGAGCAAACTGGAAGTCTTTGGCTGCTGACTGAAGTCATTGTGGGAGACAAAGGGGATGATGTGGCTGCCACCTACAGGCATTTCCCGGAAGTAATGATTAATGGGACTATTCCATGAGTTGGATGAGACATGTTCAAGAGCATCTGCTTTTTGTACTTTTGGGTCTTTAGCTATAACTTTTCCTTTAGCCTTGAAACTGTTCTCCCAGCACCTTTACCAAGGGTGGAACACCAGAGAAAGAGACAAGCCAAAGCATCACAAGAGTTGTGCAATCACTACACACACTGGTGGCCTTCTGTTGAATTAAAAGGTTTACCCTGCAGTTCATTTAGGCTGCCAGGCTCCTCCACCCTTCCCTACTTCTTAAATCTCCCACAATCAATCAGTTCCTAGGCTAGTGGGTCTTCACGGTCCACCTCCTTTTCTCCTTCTCCAGTGCACTGCCTGTGGTATTGCCCTTTATGTATAATTTTTCCTTTAGCCTCAAGACTATTCTCCCAGCAACTCTACTGAGGGTAGAGACCAAGGAACAGACAAGCCAAAGTATCCCACCAGTTGCACAATCACTACACACAGGTAGCTTTCAATTGAACCAGGGATTTTGGTAGTCTCTGGATCAATACACAGACCATAGACACACTTTCAACCATTCCCTTATACCTGACATTGTTCCCGTTTCTTAGAAAAATGCTAAAATTGTCCTGGTCCTCAAAAAAAGTGATCCTAATCTCATTTCCCACCTCACTGCCCTCCAACCATCCCTGAGTAAAGTACTCAGAAAGGCAGTAGCAGTAGCCACCCAGCTTACTGATTGCTTTCAAAAACATGACCTCCATACCCGCTGTCTGTATGGCTTCCAGAGTAGACATAGCACTGTTACTGCCTTTGTCGACCTTGCCAACCACATTAAGACTGCCATGTACAAAGGTTCCCTCACTGGTGCAGTCTTCAATAATCTATCCAAAGCCTTTGACCTAACACACCCTTTGCTGCCTTAAATTAACTGAAGTTGTCATCTCAGCCTATACCTCTGCCTCTTTCTCCAGCTACCTACTAAACAGGCAACAGAAGACACTTCCTCTAATGTAGTCCCAATCAACCTGGCCTTTACAGCAATTCATGGCAAACTGGATGGTGTGGGGCATTAGTCGTGGTGCTGAAGGCAACCACACCTCAGGAGGCAAGCAAAGGGAGCCTGACCACTGGTCAAGAGTGGATTGGGAGCCCAATGTTTCAAGCAGGTAAGTCTAAACCACATATAAAAAGGGTGCTGGAGCAGAGCTGTAGGGGCCCAGCTGGTAGTGCTAGGATGGAAAAACAGATTTGGATAAAAAACTAAGTGATTATTACACTTACTTGTGCTACTGCCTTCCATGGTTATCTTTTGCCTGCCTTCCTTGGGACCACCTTGAGGCATTATGTTGGCTCCACCAAGAACTTGCAGCACCTCTATTATCCCCTTTATGTTTGATCTGCTTTATTGAGAGTGGGATGTTATTCTCCTGTGCATCCAGCACAGCCTTGATTTTCTTTCACACTTCCTCCATTTCCTGGTATTAGAGACTTTCTGGCCCAGAAAGTGCTAATGCATTTTAGTCACCATACAGACTAAGACGATGATGTCTGTGCTCTGAAATAGTTGTGCTTACTACAGTTGTGCAAAAAAAAACTTCCACTGGCAGAGTTTTCACAAAATTCAGACTTTCATTTCCACAAAAGTTTAGAAATCAAATTAGTAACTTTTGCAGAAATTACAGCTTTTTGCTCGCACCCTACTGGTATCATAATTATTTCCCTGGTGTCTAGTGGCATTCTCCCCACTGGTTGTCGATCGTCGCCCAATGTCCAACATTTAAGATTTGTCTGGTGTTTAGTGCCCCCCCACCAGGAAGCCCTTCCTGAAACAGAAATAAAATTCCCTGGTGGCTAGTGATCCCACCCCCCACCTAAATACTTGCCCCATATATAAAAAATAATTCCCTGGTGGTTAGCTGTCCCGCCCACCACCTGAGCACCACCCCCTTTTATAACAAATAATTCCCTGGTGACTACCAGGCCTTCCCCCTTACCCAATCACCCACCCCATATATAAAAAAATTGTTCCCTGGGGGCTAGCGGTCCCTCACCCCATCCGATCACCTGCTGATATAGAAAAAATAACTCCCTGTTGGCTTCTGGGCCCTCCCCCACCCGATCACTCACCACATATATAAACAATAATCCTCCGGTGGCTAGTGGTCCCTCACCCTATCCGATCACATGCCCCATATAGAAAAAATAATTCCCTAGTGGCTAGCAATCCCTCCCCCCATCCAATTACTTACCCCAAATATAAATAATAATTCTGTGGTGGTGAGCGGTCCCTCCCCCTACCTGATCACTCATATAAACATTTCCATGGTGGTCTAGTGAACCCCATCTCCAGTATATGAATTCATAGAAATTCCCAGGTGATCCGATGCACCCACTGCCCCCTACCAAGGCAGGTACTGTCCCACCACCCCACTCCTCTATCCCAAACCTGTGCCGGTGAGCAGCCCTGCCCTCATTTCTACCCCATGACTGGCCAATGACAGATCTCTCAGTGAGCATGTACTGTTTACAGTAAGCACTCATAAACAGTGAGTGAAAACTCAGACTGAGCTGTCTTTCAGTGAATGCATAATGTATACAGTTATACAGTATGCTTTCATTGAGAGCTCAGTCAGTGGCCAGCCATGGTGGAGAGAGGAAGGCTGTGCTGGTTGCCGGCTTGGGCTTGGTATGGGGGGAATGGAGTGGTGGGACACTACCTGCTGGGATGAGGGGCAAGAGGTGCACTAGACCACCAGGAAATTGCTATGGATTCACTTACTATTAATTGGGTAAAAGGGGGGGCAGGATTCAGTAGACCACCAGGGAAATTTTTATATTGCCCATAGGGGGTATGGGGATGAGGGGTTACACTGGACGTCAGGGCATGTTGTCCACATTGGGCAGGTGATTGAGTGGTGGTAGGAACTGCTAGCAGCCAGGGAATTATTTTGTGATTATGGGTTGAATGATCAGGTGGTGTGAGACGCCAGCTACCAGGGAATGTTATTTCTATTTCGGGCAGAGCTTTTGGTGGAGTGGGCACTGGACACCAGGTAAAGGTTTTTTTTTTTTTTGCACTGTATCAAGTGGAACAGGGTGAAAATGTACCCAACACATTTGGAAGATTTCCAGTTTCATGGAAGTTTGGAAACTTCCACAAAAGTTGTAAAATTTTGCAGAAGTATGTCTAAAGGTGAAATCACAACTTTCACCCATCTCTAGTGCTTACTTCCAATAGCTGCAGGGCTGCTTTTGTTGCACCCTCTGCTGACTATCACTCCATGATCATCACATTTCTTTCTCTACCTTATTTAGTTTACTCCACTACATGGTCCTGGACCAGTCTGCTTCAGCTCTATCTTGCCCACACAAACCTCGTTCCAAACCACAGTTTCTAAGTGGAGAAACTGCAAAACCGTATTTCACAGTTCTCAAAAGAATTCACAGCTCGCATTGAACTCCTGCTTACAAATGGTGAAATTATATTCCGATGGTGGTGATTAAATTATACAACATTCTGTATATGGCAAAATACATCACTTTGATTTGCAATGCATTTTGAAGTTTACATAGTGTACTGCTCATAAACCGTGAATGCTGTTCTGGCACACATAAATTATGTAAATAATTCATTTTACTATAATTGCAAAACATGATTTTGCACATTACAGGTATACAGTAAGTCCCCGATTTATGAACTTCAACTTTTATTGATACACTCTGGACTAGCTCAAAATTAAACAATGAAAACAAACTATATTTTAGTGATTCTTTTTTTTCCCCACTGATGAAGACACCCATCCAGTCAGACCACCCCAGCTTCATCACCCTGCTTCCAATGGATTTACCAGACATCCTGACATTGTGTCTTCCTCCCTGGCTAATTCCTCACCTCCCATCACAAGGTTGGCAGGTCCCCCAATTGCTGGGTACAAGTTCTGGTTCTTTGGGGGTGAGTTATTTCACCAGTTCAGGTCCTGTAAAGTGTCAAACCCTCATATGTGCCCCTCAGTCTTTTGTCTTCTAAATTTTATTTCCATGTGGGGCACCAACATGAGGGCACATGCAAGCTCGATACATGCCAAGTGCACTGAATGCATTGGTATCCTCTCAGAAAGCCACTGCAGGTATTCTGACACCTGTGGTCACCCAGGTGGCAGTACAGTGCCAGAACCAAATGCCTTCCCTCCCTGTAAGAGGACAATATCTGCTGAGATGCTTGATCATCCTCTCAATGCCTGAACTCTAACAATACAGGCTCACTTCCTAACTTGACTTGCATCATAAGCAGCATTACTATTGCTGAGCAGACAGTCCAGTGTAAAACAAACAATTTGTAAGGAAGTTCTTCACTGGGAGGGATGATTTGACACAGGGAATGTAGACCATAATGTGCCTCTGTCTATTTGACTGGAACATGATGGGAGAGTCAGAACAGCACAGCACAGGGTAGGGGCTGTGATTTGATGCTACCAGGAAGTGGCATAAATGACTCCAGGGTCAAGAAAAGGAGCCATTTCATACCAGAGAGTGCTTGACAGACTCTTTCAGGGTGAAGGCAGTGCATGGAAGGTGGCCACTACATACCGTGTAGTGATTAATTCTGGGTAAGGATAACACAGAGAGGGGGACCATTGCATGTCAGGAAACTGTGAAGGAGCTAGGGATGGATCAGAGAGCATTATTTATTTATTTTTTTAACTGGGAAAGGAGACCTACACAATACTTTCTATTTCAGCCTCATCCTGGGGAGGTGTGAATACATAGTTGCAAACCAGCTGAAACAGAGTGAGATTTAGCTGCTGGTTGTATTTTAGTGAGTGGGTGAAATCTGGACTGGCTAGCAGGACAAGTCCTTTCTTTTTTTTTGACCCTTCCCCTGCACCCCATGGACCCTACTTAGGCCAACCAAGAGTCCCACCTACCAGCCAAGTCAGTTCCCCTCCTGCCATCTGCTGTGAAGCTGATTCTATGCCCTGGAACAGTCCAGCCATATCCCTTCCCTGGGGTGCCCCCTTCCCAGGGAGGACTAGAAGGGTAGACTGGGAATCCATTCTAGATCTGGGGCATGGGGCTATGGGCACAGCCTTGAAAGGGCATTTTCCCTTGAATTGTGGTAGAAGGGGGCCAGGTGACCATCATCCCATTGGTTGGGCAGCCATTTTCCATTTTTCTCCCTGCACAACACTCCACCCCTTTAGTGCCCCACGCCATGGCATCCAGGCCAAATGCACCCATAGCATGTGGTCACCCACACCATAACGTATGTCATCACAGGTTGACCACTAGGAGCCACTCAAGGGTGATGCTGGCTTGTGCACCCCAGGAGGAGATCATCCCTTGGATGCTCTTAACCCTCACTGCTGGTCTCTGCTTCTGTCATGTCGGACTCGGGCACGAACCCAGGTCACCAGCATGCCAGGTGAACCCCCTTCATCTGGTGCCACCAGCCAGTCAATTCCTTGCTAAACTAGAACCAGATGTATGGAAACAAATTACTCACTAATGTTTCATTGTTATCACATGGACATCTTCATTAGAGTTATGTGATGTGCTACTTTATGTCCTTGAGTATTGCAAAGCTTAAAGATACAGCTACAAAAGACAGTGGTGAAGTGCAATTTATACATTAACATGCGGAAGATCATGTGCAAAGAGCAAAGAGCATACAAAATGTTAATAACATACATTAGAATCCTTACCAAGAACAATAAATTAACATATAGTAGTGATCTTCAAAAATACTTAGTACTTATTACACTGAAAATATGCTCAATACACAATATAAACCATTGTCTTACTGCTACCCAGTTTAGCTAAACTACAAGAACACCTTGTGCTGGCTCAGCTCCCTTCCTTGACTCCTCCACTTCTTTCACACCATTCCAGTCTGGTTTCCTTAAATGCCACTCCACCTTTTAATACCTTCTCCAGCTTACTGACTTCATTCTCTCAGGCATGGATCAAGGTCTTATCACCTCTGCAATCTTTGATGACTTGGCCAAAGCTTTCAACACCATAGCCCACCCCCTCCTCCTTAACAAGCTTAAGGCAGCAGGGCCCTCTGAATTCTCTCTTATTTAGTTGTGCTCCTGCCTTGAGGGTAGAACTCAGTCTGTAAGTGCTGGTAATTCCTTACTCACTCCCCCCAATCTGAACAGTTATATCACAGGGATCCATCCTTAGCCATATACTTTTCTGGGTTATCTTAAACAACCTCCACGCTGCCTGCTTCTCTGTATCCATCCACATGTACACAGATGATACTGTACTATTCACCTCTGGTTACTCCCCCTCTGATCTAATACACAGGCCTCAGCTGGACTTCAACAATGTTCGGCACTGGTTCTGATCAAATCAGCTAATCCTTGATGCCAAGAAAATGGTCTCCATGACCTCTGGCACTAGGCAGAAGCTTACTAACCTTAGCACCCTTCCCTCATTCCACACCTTAGATGGGGCTGCAATTGATGATATTCCCTCATTTAATTATCTAGGGGCCTGGCTACACCAGCACCTCAACTTTTCAGGACATGTGGATGCCATCCACAAAAAACTTCACCTTAAGCTTGGTGCGATATACAGGAATACAGGTTGCATTTTTCTTCCTGCTTTCTGATAAATTGTCCAGAAAATTATTCTCCCTATCTTTGACTTTGGAGACATGGGGCCAAATTCACAAAGCCCTTAGACTGATGAAAGGTGCCTGCATCAAACATAAATGAGGCAAGTGGCACCTTGCACCAAAAGATGCACCAGGAACTATTCAGAAAGGCAGCCTGCATCAAACACAGGCTGCATGCACAAAAGGGGGATTGTACCAGCCTTGTGCCACAAAATAGGCTGTGGCATGGAACTAAGGGACATGCAGCAGATGTAGACTGCCATATCCCCTGTTTTGGTATTCACAAAACCCTCCCAGAGGGCAACATTCTAAGTATCCTAAGGCATGTTCTCTAGGAGGGTTTTGACATTTGTGGCAATGTGCCATGGTCCCCACCCCCAGCCCTGATCACATGTTATGGTTTTTATTAATATCAATAACAACATTACTTATCCCTGGTAGTCTAGGAACCCCCATCCCAAGCCCCAATTCCTGTTATGATTTTTCTTAATATGTATAATAACATATTACTTATCCTTGGTAGTCTAGTGTCCCCCCATGCCCCAATCCCCAATATGAGTTTTATTAATATGTATAGTAACATACTACTTATACCTAGTAGTCTAGCACCCCCCCCCAAGCCCCAATCCTCTATTATGATTTTAAGTACTGTATATTATATAGAGAATAATGGATGGATTTTGAATGACAGCTGTCAGCTCTGAGAATTGTCATGGCAGTTTGATGTAGGTTAGGGGATGAGTGAAGGACCACTGGACACCAGTCACAGACAGCTATCGGATGGGGTCTGGATCCGCAAGTATGCAGACGACTTCAAGTTTGGAGCAGTGGTGAATGATACTGATTCAATTATAAATCTCCAGAAACAAATGGATAGACTGGGGGAATGAGCAAGAGAGAATAAACTGGAGTTTAACATCGAAAAGTGCAAAGTAATGCATCTCGGTCATAACAATAGACAAGCACAATATAAGCTGAATAAAAAGCCAATACCAGTCACTGAATATGAAAAAGACTTGGGAGTGGTGATATCAAATGATTTAACCTTTGCCAAACACACACATGAAATGGTGATCAAGGCAAACAGAGTCTCATGGAACATCCTAAGAAATATCAGAAGTAGGAATAGGGATGTTCTGGTTCCCTTGTTCAGATCTTTGGTCAGGCCAAAACTGGAATACAGAGCACCATTTTGTACACCTTAGGAATTAGGTTTATGTAAAAAGGTAGAACTTGTTCAACATAGATTTACTAAAAAAAATATATGGGATGAAAGAAAGGGATTACAAAAACAGACTGTATTTAGTAGATTTATATTCCACGTCATATTGAAGAGTGAGAGGGGACTTATGCTTTGTGTATAAAGCTATAAAGAATGGTTTCCTATGGGAATCTGTGGGGTTATGTTGGAAGGAAAGAAATGGCATGCCAACAAGATGGCACTCAAAGCAACTGAAAGGAGTAAAATAGAACACCACTAAGAGAAGCAGGTGGTTCAGCCAAAGAGTGGTGAATAGCTGCAATGCATTCCCTTGCGAGGTGGTGGGTGTAGACAGCTTGGCAGCCTTTAAGACTGCACTGGATAGATATATGGGAGAATAGAAATGGGAATTTATCCACTGATCAGTGGCAGGACCATAAATGGCTCTAGTAGCTACTGGACCTGATACTCGAACCTATGAACAGCTCACAGCCCTGACATGTGCTGTGCATGTACAGTGGTTTCAAAAAGGATACAAGGGAAACAGACACAGCATGCTCCAGGCCTATAATAAAGCATGTAAGCCATATATTTATAACTATGCTATTTAATTGCAGCCATATCCTACCCTCTCACACTGATATGCATGATGCCTGGACAGAAGTGGATAGTAATGAAGTAGAGGACATACACATGTAAACTAGTGTACACACTACTGGTGAAAGCCAGACAAAGGGGATCAATTATATAACCCATTATCTTAAATAAAATGTAACGTTATCAATTTTTGTATAACTGCTCCAGCAACATTGTAAATGCAACCCCTAGGCAGTGCTATCTCTAGGGTTACTACTCCTGCCTGTACTTCTGACCACAGGTAGAGTGGTCTGGCAATATTTAGATATTATGATGCCTCCACCCAGAGTAACAATAGTAGAAGTATCTACCTAACCTAGTATATTGCACTGGGAAGCTATAACCACCCACAAGCCTGCCTAGTGACCCAATACTTTGTAATGAAAGATAACCCTTTGCAGTAGCTGACACACAGTTAAGAATGAGCATTAATAATATGTACACGGCCCTTGCTCTTACCACCAGAGACTTGTCTTCAGCAATTCCCCTGGAACCACATGTAAAGGCAATGTTAGCAAGGCAAGCATACATTTTCAGTACTATGCACCAACTAAGAATATGCTCATAAGCCAGTTTAAATGTGAAACAGTGAATCAGATTTGATAAGGGGACTTGAACAAGGATGGAGGGAGTGAATCTAGAAGAATGATTACTTTACTGATTTGATTCAGGTTACTATTCATGCACTTTAGTCCCAAAATAACAGTCTGACAACACTGGGTACTCAGAATGTTAAGCTGGCTGGTCAGATACAGTGCCCAGGATTGGCCAGCAATGCAGCTGTTGGTGGGGCCCTTGATGGAAAGAAAATGCAGTTAACATGCACAAACAAGACTCTGGCTATCTGTTATCCTGGCCAGTTGGCCCAGTCCTTTGTAACCCTGTAACACACTGAAGCAAGCAGATGATACCACAAAATGATTAGAAGAAATGTTGCAGGAAGATGCCGTGAATTTACTCACAACAAGTTAGTTAGACTTGGCCTGGCAATATGAAGACCTGCTGCTGATCACGGAAGAGCATAGGAAAACTGGGCCAGCATGACACAGCTCTGCTTCACAGCCTTTCCCTCCAGGTGGCCGCAACCTGAGATTTCTTGATGCAGAGGGGCTGGATTCTCAAGCTGGTCTCTTGCCGAGGAAGCAGTTGCTGGTGCAGAATAGTCGGTTTTGGCTGAGGCTGGTAAAGGCCCAATGCTGAATAAACACTTCTTATTTATTTTTTTTATTTATTTCAATCTAGGATTACAGTACCTTTGAGCCGAGGCTCTTTTACAAAGGTTCCACGTCAGCGTGTGCAACAGTCATCATTTTCAGTTACAAATATATATTTATTGACTTACAGACATGTAATAACCAGTACAAAGACTTGAGCTATGAGCGAGACAAGGGAAGGGGGTGGGTGGGGAGAGTGAGGGTAGGAGATCGAGGAGGGAAGGAGGTGCAGGGGTAAGGGGGAGTATGGGAGGTGGTTGGGGCAGGGGCAGGAGTGGAGTACGGCGGGAGGTGGGTGAGGGTGGGAGACAGTGCAGCCAGGTGGCCTTGTCGAGGGAATGTGACAGTTAAGGTGCTAGGGCTGCAAAGACTGATTGTAAGTGCTGAGTGCTGGGGCATGTGCAGCTGGAATGGTGGAAATGTTAAGATGGGCAATCACAGGATACAAGCAGTGAGAGGCGCAGCTTGGATTTGAAGAGGCCGAGTGTTGGAGCGGTCACTATGTCGCTGCCAAGAGAGTTGAGCCAGTTGGATGTCTGATAGGCAAATGATCTTTGTCCTTGGGTCGTGCGACATCATGGGATATGTAGTAGATGGGAATTGGATCTCCTTGTAGTGACGGTCCTATGTCTAGACATAAGGAGGGCACAGACACCAGGTGGAGAAGCCCCATTATAATTTTCTTGGCCGTGATGCTGGTTTGGTATTTTATGTGTTTGTCCAGTTGAAGCAATCCAGATTGGGAATAAAGGTCACATGTGTGGGTACGGTGATGTGAGGCAGTGATGAGATGACAGGTCTTATTCAGGGAGGTCGTAATATGTTTGAGAGCAGTGGTAGTTGCAGACCCATATATGATAAGACCATTATCTATGATGCTGACGATGGAGCTTTGGACGGCCACTGACAGTGCTTCTGGGGTTAGGTGTTTTCTGTGCCGGAATAATATGCCTAACCTCGCATTGGCAGACTTTGTAACATTGCTGATATGGACAGCGTATGAGAGGTGGGGCTCAAAGGTGATGCCGAGGTACTTGAATGATTGTGTTTGCTCTAGGATGGCTCCTTGTTCGGTTGCAATGGAGAGATGGAGTTGTTTGTTTTCATTATGGGGGCTACAAAAGACCATAGACTTGTTTTTTTTTCTGATTAAGAAGCAGTTTATGATTTAGGATTTGATGGAGGAGAAGGCTCCCTGAAGTTTATTTTGTAGTTGGATTGGATCAGGGTCTGAGGTGAGGATCACAGCATCGTCGGCGTAGAGAATTATTTGTTCTGGGCAGCTGTCCGGTAGTGAGTTTAAGAATAGACTGAAGAGCAGGGGTCCAAGAATGGAGCACTGGGGGACTCCCGAACGTACTGGTCTAGGGTCTGAGAGTGTATCAGTGATTCTTACTGTTTGGGACCATTCTTCAAGGTAGCTCTTAAACCAGCCAATGGAGTTGGTTGACAGCCCAGTGTTCTGAAGCTGGACAAGAAGGAGGCGCGGTGATTGACGGTGTCTAAGGCTCTAGTTAAGTCAATGTAGATTGAGCCTATTAGTTCACTGGAGTCAAGTACGTTGTGGATTGCGTTGGTGAATTCAAGTAGGGCTGTGGAGGTACTGTGACCTTTGTGGAACCTGTGTTGTTGCTTGCACAGGATGTTGTACGTATCCAGGTATTCTGTGAGCTGGTCTGACACGATGCGTTCTAGTGCCTTGGAGAGTGCGGGTAGTAGGGAGATAGGTCTGTAGTTATTGTGGGAAGTTTTGTCACCACTTTTATGGATTGGGGGTGACAGTGGCAGATTTCCATCTGTCTGGGAACTGGCTAAGGCTGAGAGAGAGGTTGAGAATTCTGGTCAGAGGACTAAACACTTCATCAAGTGTGAGAGACAGGATTTTGAGATCAAGGGAGTTATTACTGAATCTTGATTTACCAAGGGCTTTGGTAACATATTTGCATACTTGGTGAGCCTTGACTGCTTTGAAGTAGAAGCAGGGGGGAGCTGGTGGGAGTAGTGTTCATTGCGGACAGAGGGGCTTCACCATCTTTGAAGTAGTCCTGGGGAAGGACAGCACTGAGGTCAGTAAAGACTTTGTTAAAGGTATCCTCAATGGTTTTTCGGTTGAGGGTTGTGGGTCCATTGATGTTGAGTATTGATGGGGGGGTTTTGGGTGGATTCCCGGTGAGTTCCTTTATGTTCTTCCAGAATTCCCGACCATTGCCCCAGGAGTTTGTGAGAGCAAGCTTATAGTAGGCGGACTTCATTTGCAGGATGGTTTTGGTGCAGTCATTGCAGGCATGTTTGTAGTTTTGGATGTCGTTTTGCCTTCCAGAGTTTCTGGCCAGCTCCCATAGGTGGCCTCTTGTTTTAGCATCCTGAAGAGGTCACCTGTGAGCCATGGGTTACTGAGTGATTTGACTTTGCGTTTCTTAATAGGAGCATATGTGTCACAGGCCACAGTGAAGATGTTTATGAAGTGGTCAAGGGCAGTGTTTACATTGGCTTCATTGAAGATAGGGGACCAGTCTTGATGGAGGAAGTGGGATTTGAGTCGAGGAAGGTGACCACAGTGTAGAACCCTGCTGGTGATAGTTTTTTGGCAGTTGTTTGATGAATTTATTTGACCAGGTGCAGCTAACAGGAGAGTGGTCGCTGAGAGAGTCAGGGAGGATATTAGTGTTAGATATCCACGATGGGTGACTGGTAAGGATCCAGTCCAAGAGTGTGCTGGTGCTGGTCCTGTAATTTTTCCTGGTTGGTGAGTCAACCATTTGTGTGAGGTTCGCTGCAGCAATGGTATCTCTGTGTGCACCAGCATCGGCCGCAGTCCAGTTGATGTTTAAGTCGCCTAGCAGGATGGATTCGGTGTCCGGTGGGAGTGACTTTACAAAGTCAAGAACAGCTGTTAGACCAGTTCCCTGTTCTTTGGGAGTATATAGATGATGGCAACAGTGAGGGTTTTGTTTTGGGCTCTGAGGAGGATTCTCTCTGGCAGTATCTGAGCGTTGTGGGTTAGAGTGAAATAATGATGTGGTGCCCCTGTATGGAGTCTTTTGGGTAGAGAGCACAGCCCCCACCTCTTTTGGAGAGGCGATCTAGCCTAAAGACGTTGTAGCCAGGAAGGCTGATTGCATGGTCTGGTACTGATGGCGTGAGCCAGGTTTCGACAGCTGCCAAGATGTCAGGGCAGTGTTGGCTGATGAAGGCCTGTAGGGCATCCATTTTAGGAAGGAGGCTGCAGATGTTGATTGATATGAATGAGAGGGCACCAGAATGCTTGCTCAGATTAGTGGCTTTAAAGCAGAATGGGCCAGGATTTGGGTGCGCATTGCCTGGCAGCATTAGAAGGAGGAAGACTAGCCTCAAGGAGGTGCGGCGTATTTCTTTAAGGGAATGCTTTTGCCTGCTAGCATCTCGGGAAATTGCCGAGCATCGACGATAGCAAAATTCAGTTTGTTTGCTGGTGAAGGCCTCCCTCTGGCTAACAGTTTGGTCACTGAAAAAACAGGTCTCGACCCATAATAAACATTCAGCACATCTAATAGAAACAGCGTTAACTTTTCTAACTCTCAATTCAGTTTCAGGCCAGTTCACAATTGCAGTAGATTCGCTGAGAAAACTTCTTAATTAAATAAGGCAATCTCTCACCACAGTTCTTGGGCTGAATACTTCACAGGAGCTTCTTTCAGGTCCAATAACTGGAGCTGCACTTCTCAAAATCTCAAAGCAGGCTGCCACAGTTTAGTCACTTTTTGGATTAGTACGGTTACTGCTATAAGGCAATCCAAATGCTGGAGAACCACAGCAGGAAGGAAAGTCAGGCCTTTCCCCACCAGTCCTCCTCTGCTCTTTCCTTTGAGCTTCCTATTGAATGCTCGAGCTGCTCACTCTCCAAACTCTAACTCCAAGTGCCACTAACTGAACACTTTTTGCTCACAGTTCTTGAACGAGTCCAGTTTTCTAGCAGTCCGGTTGGCCAGGGGAACTGGCAGTTACAGTTCTGGTGCTCCTATTAGTTTGTTTAGGTGACAACCTGTAAAACTACAAGAACTACAGTTTTCTTTCCAATGAGGCACTTGAACTAAGAAACCCTTGAGGTTCCCTGTGTCCCATTGATCCAAATCCTGGAAGTTCCTAACCGAATATGTGACTCCCATTTGGATAAACGAACTGCAAAAAGGCAGGTTAAAAACAAACACTCCAATTTAAATATAACAACAAGTTGGAAGTAAATATTTACAGCACCAGCTGAAGCTCCCTCAGATTTACTATTGACAGCAGAGAGGAGCAAATTAAAGTGGTGTCTGACTGTTTACGAGCTTTGAAACACTCTGACCCAGCCCAGACCATTTACTTTACACACACAATCTACTGTCTTAAAGAGACATGCACAGAGACACATCATGGCACTCTCACGCAACTCAACAAGATTAAGCAAATAACCATGGATTTACTATCTATGCAGGATGTCTGCCTGGCAGTGGGCATGGATGGAGCCCAGGAAGACACTTAAGGTAAGCCCCCAAATTGGTGGTGGGGGGTTACACTCTTCCCCACTTAGGAAAACTTGGCACCTATGCCAAGTCTATACAGCATAAACAATGTTAATTAGTGGAATACTACTTTCTACTACGTACAGGTTGCAACCATAAATTACTATAAACAATACTGCGTGGTTTCATCTCTAGTATTGAAAATAATAATAAGCATGCTGCACTCATAACTAATATGTTTCATACACAATGTTACTTGAGTATTTTTCATTTTCATTTGAATACTGTCTCAGTCAGTTATACACATTACCACATTGGCATACTATCTCAGGTGGTTATACACACCACCCTTGTCTGAACCACCCTTTGCACACTAACCCACATGGCTGATAACCTGACCTTGTCAGGAAAATTTGGATTTATTTGTTGACTGATCCCTGGATTACTGATTGGAGGGTTTTATTACTAACTTACAGGCTGCAGTGTAACCTATTTTAGGAAGGAAATTAGCGGTAAAGTACACCCCTTTATGGACTACATTCATAGTGAGGCCTACTGTTTTTTTCTGGAGAGTAATAAGTAAGACATACTACAAGTATAACAGCTCTTCCAGATTTTATAGGTGTAGTAGGCACAGGCTCAGTCCATTCAACATTAGCATTCGGGTTTGCAACTCTAGGCTTCTTGTCCAGAAACACAGCAACTTCTGCAGGAAGGGTCACCTCTGCACTCACTGTTTGGAGTTAGAGATAGCACTTGTATCTGTAGTATCACTTGAATTTGCTGTTTCTGTAGACTCCGGTTCATCATTTATTGGCATCGCAACACAATTTAAATAATTTAGCACATTGCTGGCACCTTCAAAATTTACACTACTTTCTGAGTTGAGATCAGGTTCACTGTTCAGATATATTAGTTTCTTATAACATTTCACCATTTTGGCTCTCACGGTCTTGATCCAGACTTGCTGTACCAATTTCAGACTGTTCCACAAGATGTAAAGAATCAGCCACTTCTGAAGTTACTGTATACTTTGCACTTCACTATCTGGTGGTATTGGAGTGGTCGAGAGCACAAGATCATCTGATACATTGTGACAGTCAACACTGTCTCCCAGGTTGCACAAATAGTTGGCCTGGAATAATTGAGCTAGTTTGAAAAAGGAGTAATGTGCAGCCACACATTCACTGTCATCAGACTCAGAATGATTGCCATCATTAGCTGCAGAAGGATGCAATGGGGGCTCTGGTTGTGGATCAGCAGGGGGCTAAATTGACTGTTTCCTTTTAGCAGCAGACCTGGTCAAAGGCTAAGTGGGAACATTAGCTTGAGGTTCAGAGTCTATAATAATCTTGTCTAATAGGTAAAAGGTGATATTGGTGCACTGTCTTTACAGCTCGTGGATCATTCTCTGAATGCAGTTTGTAGACAGGCAGATCATCCAGCTTGCTGATGACAATGTATGGGATGTGACTCCATGAGTCAGCTATTTTGTATTTTCCTTGAAAACCAAGATTTCTCCTTAACACTCTGTCTCCAGGTTGTAACTCCTGAGCTTTAACATGTTTGTCATGTTTCTCTTTGTTGGCTAAGTTTCTCTTTGCAGCCATTGTATGTGCAAGTTGATAGGCATGATTAAGATATACCTTGAATTTTTGTACATACTGTAAATAATTATCTGCTTGGACTCCATCTGGTGACATGCAAAACAGACATCTATAGGTAAACGGGCTTCCCGACCAAACATCAATTTATATTAGGAAAATCTGGTGGCATCATTGAGAGTGTAATTATAAGTATGCACCAAAGTACTTATTTGTTGACTCTACATCGGCTTGTCTTTTGGGTGAAGTGTTGCCCAGCATGTCCAACAATGTTCTGTTAAATCGTTTTGGCTGTGGATCCCCATATGGGTGATATGGAGTGGTTCTTGACTTTCTTACACCCCAAAATGAGAGCATTTCTTTAATCAGATGGCTTTAAAAGTCTCTTTCCTGGTTGAAATGGATCCACTGTGGGGCACCATAGTCAAAGAAAAATTTCTCAACAAGCACTTTGGCCACGGTTGCTACTTTTTGATCCTTGGTCAGATAACTCTGTGCATAATGAGTGACGTGTTCTGTCACAACAAGCACATTGCCAATGTTTTTTGCATCAAGCTGCAAGTTTAAAAAGTCAATACATATGAGCTCCATGGGTGCACTAGTGGTGTTGTTAACCAAGGGTGCTACTCTCTGGGGCTGGACTTTTGTTTAAAGGCATCGGCTACAGGTTTTAATATACTGACCATGTCTGCACCCATCTTGGGTCAATAGAAATGGGCATGGGCTAAGTCCAAGGTTCTCTCACAACAAAAGTGTCCCATCTGATCATGGAGTGCTCTTAGGCCTACATGTTTAAATGTAGAAGGCAACACTAGTTGCTGTTTAATGACTTGCCCTTGTCCATTCGTAGTCTCTCTGTAAAGTAGTTTATTTTGCTGCTTGAGTCTAGGGCCTTCTAAGAATAGAAAAGCAGTTCTCTGATCTTTGGACCGTAACTTTGAAACATTTTGTCCAGTGGTTATAGCATTCAGCACCAGTTTGATCATATGGTCATGATACTGCTCCCTTTGGATACCTGCTGGGGTGTGTTGTGGCAAAACACTGAGATCCAAGGCTGTGACATTACTGTAGGCTATAGGCACACAGGTTTCAGGAAGCCCCAGACAATCGACTAGTCAATCTACAGTTTCAGAGGACAGGTATTAATCTTTGTCAAACTTGAGGCATAGGGCCTTCATGGATTGTTCTGATAGTCTCACCTACTCTGAATTTGATACAGGCCTTCAAGATGCAGCATCAGCATCAATGTGATTGAGGCCAGGATATTACTCCACCGAATAATTATATGTTGAAAGAGCAGATAACCACCTGTGTCCAGTTGCATCCAACTTGGCTGAGGATTGGACATATCTGAGGGGGTTATTGTCAGTTTTATTGTATTTTAGTGCCATAGAGGCACTTGTGAAACTGGTCCACTATTGCCCATTTCAGAGTGGATATATAAGTTTATGTACAGGATAGTTTTTCTCAGATGGGGTAAAGTTTCTACTGGCAAACACCACTGGGCATAGTCCTTCCTCATACTCCTGGTAGAGTACAGCTCCAAGTCCACTCAGACTGGCATCAGTGTGGAGTACATGTAGTTTAGTTGGATCTGCATAGGCTACGACTGGCACATCTGTGAGCTGGTGAAACAATGTCATAAAAAGCAGTGTCACAATTGGGGTCCATCTGGCTCCGAAAAGCTAATTGGCCTTGAAGTAGACTTTATCACTTTCTTTTGTTCTTTTAATTGGTAGGTGGATACCCTTTGGTCAGATTTAGGAGTGGGTGAATGACTTTGGTGTAATCTTTTACAAAGCAACGATAGTATCCACAGAAATCTAGGAATCTTTGCAGCTCTTTAAAATTGTTAGGCTGTGGTCAGACGGTTAAGGCTTCTACTTTGTTCAGGTCAGTTTGACTGCCTTCAGCAGATATAATGTGGCCCACACACTTTACAGATTGTTGGAAAAACTGGCACTTTTCAATGGACAATTTTAACCAGAATTATTTTAGTCAATCAAGGACCTTGAATAAATGAATGTCATGCTCTTCTAGCATTTTGCCAACTACAATGACATCATCCAAATCAATTAAGTATTCCAGTAGGTTCATGTCTCCGACAGCTTGCTCCATTAATCTCTGAAAGGTGGCTGGTGTTCCAGATATGCCCTAAGGCATGAGCAAGAATTCATAGAAGCCCAGGGGACAGATAAATGCAGTTTTTTCTCTATTCTCTGGTGCTATCGGGATTTGGTAGTACCTGCTTCGGAGATCTAATATAGAGAACCACTGGCTCCAATTAAGACAATAAAGGGCATCCTGGATGCGAGGCATTTTATATTGGTCTGGTATGGTCCTTTGGTTAAGGGTCCTGTAGTCCACACACATCCTCACTGAACCATGTTTCTTCTGACCACCACAATGGGAGATGCTTAAGAGCTGTGGGATTCCTGAATGATTCCAGCTGCTAACATCTCCTGGAGGTGGAGTTGAACATCATCAGTGTCGGTAGGTGCCAATCTGCAGGACCTCTCCCGAAATGGCCTCTCATGATGGAGCCTAATATAGTGTTCGATATTGGTGATGCATCTGACATCCTATTCCTTTAACGAAAATATTTTACTCCACTGTGCTAGCTTACAACTAACCTTATCATTCCAATCTTTGGGAATAGGAGACTCTCCAAATTTGAACAGGTCAGGAGCTACTTCACAACCCTCCTCTGTATGGCACTTGCTTGGTAATACAGTGGTATCTGTGCAATATACCTTAGTCAGGGTACAAGCTTGGTTGACTCTGATGTCCCGGTCAGTCACATTTTGAATTTGGACCACCAACCTCTGGGCATACGTGTGAGCATGGGCAGGCAGTACACTAGGTTTAACTAGGAGCTGTCTAGCATATTTCCTTCCTCTGGGGTGTCCAGCATAAAGATCTTGTTGGTCACATTATTTTTCATCCACACTTCACTGCTGACATTACACTGAGCTTTAAGTGGCAAAACAAGAGGCGCTGGGTCTTACTTCCACACAACTCCCACAGGCTCATCCTTGTCAGTCTCCTTAGCCTGCATCTGCATTTCATACACTCTCTACACCATGGCATGGATGTGTAATGCTCACCCAGTTCTTTGTCCTTGTCTCTCCTGGCACAGCTGAGCTAACCGGCCAAACATATGAGCATTAGTATCAATTAGCAATGGAATTCCATCATACAAGCTGGTTGGTGGGCAGGCCAAAGCCAAGGTCTCCACAGGCTCATCCATACCAGCAACAGTAGAAGAAAAAGATAACCATATCCATAAATAACCAAAGTGAAGGTAAGATTTATCACTTAAACCCATTCATGCAGTCCTTCGAGGGATTGTAACAGGTGGTCAGACATGTGTTGATCATACCAGCCTTTAAATATTATAGTGACCTGAAACCCACTTTCCAATATGGCTCAGGCCAGGATACCATTAATGTGTACTATGGTTTCCATAGAAGAACCCACCATCTCTTATCAGTGTGGAAGAGCAGGTTTAGCAATTTTTTCACAGTGTCTTAAGAAGAAAAATACTTGCCTGATGGCCCGTGCTGCAGCTTTATGTTGCTTTGTTGAACCTAACTGAACAATTCGTCAGTTACTTGGCGCAAATCCTCTGAAGCATGGCAGAATCTTTTAGTTTGTCCATCTTCCCCATACTGGTAAAAAACACTTGCGTTCTGGGTTCAGAAGGTCAAGAGAAATCTAATCAAGGTTTATGATCATCAGGAGGTGTGGACCTACACTCTTCCTTGGGCCTATACTCAGACTCTGCTCCACCATATTTTCTCCAGGGTGTAGACAGTCATGATGTAAGCATAAGGTCTAGCACCATAGCTTGCAACTCTCTCATCTCTTCTGCTATGTTACTGTCAAATTGTGGTTTGATAGCATGGGCACAAGCCTCCTTCATGGCGGGATAAATCTCGCAAGTAGCCTCAGCATTGGATGTGCTGGTGACATGCGTTTTTGCTGTTTCAGCAGCAGTTTAGTTGCTAGCTCTCAGATTTTTGAGTTCTTTTAGCAGTTCACTGATTTGTTGAGACTCAAGGGCAGTCTCCTTCTCACTGGATTTCTCAGAGGCAGGGGCAGTTTGTGCAATACCAGCATATGGGCCCCAACAATCATCTTTGGTCTGTTCTTCCTGAATTTCTTTCATTAGCCAACAGTATTCAGGGAGATTATCCTTGCAATCCTGAAATTTTAACTTTAGCATGAGTACACTAGAATAGCAAGCAGATGTGAGAACATTTTCTAATTTCACTTGGTTCAGTTTGCTAGCAGATATACTGCCCTTACAGTGTGCTCTCTGAAGAGCCCTCTCCACTCCAGTCTTATAGGCAGATAATTGCTCAGTCTTCCATTGCTTGGCGGATTTGAACCTCCACATTAAGTCCTCTCCTGACTCAGTACTTCCAAACACTCTTTCTAAGGCAGGCAGGTACTCAACAGCAGAAGCCTCCAGGATGGTGGACTGGAGGAACATAATAGCTTCAAGTGCAGAGTTCCATAATCTCTACAAGGCTGTCTTGCACTGCCCCCCTTCTGAACTTTGTGACTCTTGGACAAGGGGGAGGCATAGTCCATCCAAGTTTCTAAGTCATCCTCCCCCACAGGAATAGGAACAGTGCCCCAAAAAAGTCCCAGCCTGTGGTAAGTGCCCAGATTCACAGAGGGCACCACTATGGGGGGCACTGCCATGGGAGATGGCATAGGTAGGGGTGTAGAGTCTGGAGAGGAATTCACCAGAGTAGCCTCCCCAGAATTCTCTATTGCCCTCTTCAAGTCCTCAAAGGTCTGTCCCTCAGCTGCTAACAATTTCTCCAACTTTTCCCTGAACCTCTCAACTTTGGGAGACCCCCCGAGGAAGAAGCTCTACTATGCATAGCAATGATCCTCCACCACATCTGGGATCACTCAGGCATAATAATGGGAGGTACAATCTCTGAGTTGATAGGAGCACTACATTCAATAAGAGCCATTATGGTCTGATCAAACAGATCAGACTCTGCCCACACACTGAAAGTTTTCCAAAACACTTAACCTTACTCACTGCCTCCTCTACAGTAGCACTAGCATTCTCTAATGGGATATCCAATAACATTAAAGAATGGTGGGGATTAACCCCATACACCTTGCTCCACCCCAACATACAGTGCACAGTCATTGTGTGGGGGGAAATTTTAAGTTTAGCCGTAGTGAGGTCCTCCATTTTGTATATGGTGCTAAATTTAAAATTAACTGCAATTTTGTATTTTGGACACTAGGGGGTGCAAATCCCGGTGGTGCCTCCAAAGATGTAACCCTTAGGTGGTGCTATCTCTAGGGTTACTACCCTCAACTGTACTTCTGACCACAGGTTGAGGGGCCTGGATTTGATATTATGGTGCCTCTAACCACAGTAACAACAGTGGGAGCATCTACTTAACCTGGTATAGCCCTCTGGGAAGCTATAACCACCTACAAGCCTATCTAGTGACCCAATACCTTGTAAAGAGAGATAACCCTTTGCAGTAGTTGACACACAGTTAACAATGAGCTTTAATAATATGCACACACCCTTTGCACTTACCAGCAGGGACTGGTCTTCAGCAACTCCCCTAGAACCCCCAGTAAAGGCAATGCTAGCAAGGCAAGCATACACTTTCAATACTATGCACCAACTAAGAATATGCTCATAAGCCAGTTTAAATGAGAGACAGCAAATCAGGTTTATTAAGGGAACGTGAACAAGGATGGGAGTGTGAATCTAGAAGAATGATTACTTTACTAATTTGATTCAGGTTACTATGCATGCACTTTAGTCCCAAAATAAACAGTTTGAAAACATTGGGTACCCAGAATGTAAAGCTGGCTGGCCAGATATGGTGCCTGGAGATGGCCAGCATTGCAGCTGTTGGTGGTGCCTTTCACAGAAAGAAAATGCAGGTAACATGAACAAATAAGACTTTGGCTGTTGGTAATCCTTGGCCAGTTAGCCCAGTCCTTTGTAACCCTGTAACACAATGAAGCAATCAGGTGGTACCACAAAATGATTATAAGAAATGCTGCAGTGAGTTACCCTGAGTTTACTCATGACACCAGTTAGTTGGACTTGGTCTGGTGATATGAAGACATGCTGCAGATCACAAAAGGGCATGGGAAAACTGGGATAGCAAAACACACCTCCGCTTCATGGTCTTTCCCTCCTAGTGGCAGCAACCTGCGATTTCTTGCTGTGTAGGGGCTGGATTCCCAAGCTGGTGTCTCGCAGAGAAAGCAGTCGCTGATACAGAAATAGTCCGCTTGGACCAAAGTTAGCATAAGCACAAGGCTGAATAAACACTTCTGGCAAAGTTCAGTTTGTTTGATGGTAAAGACCTCCAGCTGGCTAACAGTTTGGTCACTGGTAAAACAGGGCTCGACCCATGATAAACGTTCAGCACATCTAACAGAAACAGCATTAACTTTTCTAACTCTCAATTTGGTTTCAGGCCGGTTTGCAATTGCAGTAGATTCACTGAGTAAACCTCTTAATTCAACAAGGCAGTCTCTCTCACCACAGTTCTTAGGCCGAATACTTCACAGGAACTTCTTTCAAGTCCAATAACTCGATCAGCACTTCTCAAAATCTTGAAGCTGGCTGCCGCAGTTAAAAGTCACTTTTTGGATTAGTTCAGTTTCTGCTATAAGTCAGTTCAAATGCTGGAGAACCACGGCAGGAAGGCAAGTCAAGCCTTTCCCCCGCCAATTCTCCTTGGCTCTTTCCTTGGAGCTGCCTCTCGAATGCTCAAGCTACTCACATTCCAAACTCTAACTTCAAGTGCCACTAACTGAACACTTTTTCCTTACAGTTCTTGAACTAGTCCAGTTTTCTAGCAATCCAGTTGGCCAGGGGAGCTGTCAAGTCACAGTTCTGGTGCTCCCATTAGTCAGTTTATGTGCCAACCTGTAAAACTACAAGAACTACAATTTTCCTTCCCATAAGGCACTTGAACTAATGACCCATCACTGTCCCCTGTGTCCCATTGGTCCAAATCCTGGAAGTCCCAGACCAAACATGGTGACTCCCATATGGATAAACAAACTGCAAGAAGGCAGGTTAAAAACAAACACTCTGGCTGGCCCAGTGGTGCTGAGGGTTGAGGCACTGGTCACCACATCTCGTGCCATGCCGGCGACCCATGTTCAGGAATGAGCATGAATCACCATCGGTCAGCATGGTGGAGATGGACTGAGCATCCAATGGGCTGCTCTCCATCTCCAGGGAGGGGGGAGATCAGCGGCTGGTGCACACCTGACCCCTAGTGAAGGCTGGGGCTTGACAGCATGGAGCCGAAAGAATGTGGGGCCGGAGCATGGCACTCACTTGATGTGGGCACATATGATAGTGAGTATGACCCCTGTGGCAGGCTTCATTGCATGCTGCACTCCCATAAGAGGAGAAAAATGGAAATAGTGGCAGCCAGGTTGTGCGGCTTGATTGTTATCCTCCCAGCATGCGCCATCTTCATGGGCACCACTCGATCCTGGTATGTGCCTGATGGGGGAGTTGGGTCTCCATTGCCTCCCCGCCATGGAGGGTAAGCCATAGGGGAGTACAAGGTGGTGGCTCGAGAGGAGATTGGTATGGGCAGATGGTGTCTGGAGAAGGAGGAGAGGAGAAAGAGCCAACCAAGGGGGCCACAGGATAAAAAAAAACACTCTAATTTAAATATAACAACAAGTTAGAAGTACATATTTAAAGTACCAGTTGAATCTTCCTCAAATTTACTATTGACAGCAGAGAGAAGCAAATTAAAGCGCCATCCGGCTGGTCGTGAGTTTTCAAACACTTGAACCCAGCCCAGACCATTTAATATACACACACTATCTATAGTCTTAACGGGACACTAGAGGAGACACATCATGGCATTCTCATGCAAATCAATAAGATTAAGCATATAACCTTGGATTTACTATCTATGCAGGATGTCTGCCTGGCAGTGGGCATGGATGGAGCTCAGGAAAACACTTAAGGTAAGCCCCCAAATTGGTGCAGGGGTTACATAAATATAAACCTTTACACTACATGTTATGTTTTCCATGAAGCTGGATACATATATTACTATGTCAGGGTATAATTGATATTTAAAAAAGATCTGCAAAAAAGACATAATGACAGAAAAACAATTAGACACGATACCCACTCACTGTGCATTTGTTAATATGCTTACTGAAATACATCAACAAAAAATAAGAACAGGGAAACACATCACAAACATATCAGTGTGGATGTAATAAAATATCTCACTCATTCTCACTAACTATCTTTCCCTCAGACACCCTGTCTCTGGCCAGCTGAATTGTGCTGTTTTCCACTCACTAATTTTATCAACATGCATGTAATGTGCAGAGTAGTTCAGATTTCATGGATTTATTATGCATTTAAAAATGGATAAAACTATTGGCATACATTCTGTAATGCTACATGCATAATTTTAACAAGTTAGAAGCCAGTGAGCCATAGTGATATTTACTACATGTCTTACACTACTGAGAACAAGTAGCTCCTGCACCCTGACTAAAATGACAAAAAACAGCACAGTGGCTTAAGGCTCTGAGTTGCATCCCCCAGCCCCCACTTGCATACTGTGTGACCCTGAGCAAGTCACTTAACTTTCCTGTGCTCCCAGGTTGCACCTGTAAACAAGCTTTCAGCTTAGTGTGTCTCACCTGGTTAAACAATTGGAATTGGAAAAATCAGGGGCCAGATTCACAAAACTTTGCCCTGATGCAAACCTGGTGTGCATGCAAAAACTGGGTTTGCTCCAGAGCAAAGTGAGGAGGCAGCCACAATGTAAATGAATAGGATGGGACCTGCATATTGGCACAGCCCCATTCACAAATCCTTTGCTCTATGCAAGAGCCTTTTGTGGGTCTCCTTGCGCAGAGCAAATACAGCCGATGGAGATCTTGCTTTAATCCTGCACAACCCTAGTGGTTGGTGTAGGTACAGCAGAGCGTCCCCACATATTGCCGGTCACTGTCCCGTTACTAATACAAAATAAGTCTCTGGTGGTCTAGTGGTCCCTCGTCCTCCCTAATTGCCGAGCACTGTTCGGTTGATCATAAAACATATTTTACTGGTGCTCTAGTGGTCCTACCTTGTCCTCAAACACCAACCACTGTCCTGTTGATAATAAAAAAATAGGTCCCTGGTGGTCCAGTGGTCCCTCCCCCTCCCTGATCATCAATCACCATCCTGTTGATAATATAAAGTATGTCCCTGGTGGTCTAGTGGTCCCTCCCCGATTGCTGATTGCTGCCCCCATGATAAAACTAAACACATTTCCATGGTGGCTATGGCTAGTGGTACCTCCATCCCTGATCCACCACTTGTATGAAACATAACTCTCCCTAGTGGTCTAGTGGACACCCACCCTCCCACTCTGACAGGTAGTGCCCCATAACCCTGCTACCCACCATCCCAAAACCGAGGTGATGACCAGCACAGCCATCCTCTCTGCACCATGGCCAGCTGGCCACTGAGCTGTCATGGAGCACGTACTGTATATAGTATGTGCTCTATGACAGCTTAGTCAGTGGCTGGCCATGGTGGAGAGGGGAGGGGTGAGCCAGTTGCCAACTCAGTTTTGGGATGGGGGAGTGGGATGATGGGGCACAGAAGCCAGTTTTAGTAACACTGGATGCAATCAAGTGTCAGCCTCATTCAGAACTACTGTCAAAATATTCTCCCCAGTGTGCATGCCCATTATGTTTTTTATTGTCAATGTGGCATGTTGGAGAATCTGAGAGCTGATGATGCTATAACATTCTGACTATACACAATTGCTGCCCAAGTCACAAACTAACACAGGTTCTTTAACCAAATGTGTTGTGATACAAATATATGAGCTCCCTACTGTCTGTCCAGTAGTCCACATGTCTGTCCCCTACAGGATGTGTGTGTGTAGGTACAAGCTGAATGTTATGTAATACACTTCCAGCTATTTCGTACAGCTCTTGCACTGCACAACATGAAACATATGTTGAATACAAGTAAAACAGAGCCGCTGCCCACTGCGTGGTGCACAAATTAAAAAAACAGCCAAGTGGGTAGTAAACATCAGCACACACTTACACTCAGACACAGAGCAATTAAAAATTGCATGAAGTCCTTTATTTTTATAAATTTAGCAGTCCCACACAGCAAACACACATAGCCAGGAAAAAAAAATCAATGTTTCACGCAGTCAACCTGTGCTTTGTCAAGAGAATAAAGTGCCCCTCTGTCCTACTTCTCAAATAGTGCTCACGTAAGTGCATCTAATTAAACAAATTATTTCTAAATTATTCAAGACAATTTATCTAGAATCTATTATTGCACACACATATATAAATAAATGATAAATATGTGTACACTTGATAAGTACAACAGACATCACTACATACTAACTACTACGATTTTATTGCAAAGTCATACTAATTCAATCAAATAGTCACTAGTTCCTATAACATAAAACTGTTACAATTAGCATCACCCCATTAATCATCTAAATACATTACAAATGGTGTAACTCAATGTTATCATTAAGCCCAGGATAGTGCAATGCCTGCAACTTAAAAATCCAGTAGTTTTCTTTGCAGGCTAGAGCCTTATTTAAATCAGTACCATGAGGTCCCAACTTCACTCTATGTATTCCTATATAGGACCAAGTGTGTAATGCCGAATTGGCCATTGACTGGACGTGATAGGCTGTGGCATGTTCCAAATTTCTATTAGCCACTGCCCTAATTCGCTCTTCAACTCACTCCTTCAATTTTCTTTTAGTCCCCCCCCCCACATAATACACTCCACATTTACACATCGCTAAGTATATAATATGGCAAGTGTCACAATTAATGAATTCCTTTATTTTTATCTATGTGCCATCTACTGGGTTTAAAAAAAATCTTGACTGCATCTATATATTTGCAGTATTTACATCTCTGGCATTTAAAACACCCCGGTGGTAATGAAGGAAGCCAATCAGTGCCAGAGACTGCTGTTACTGTTTTACTATCTGTGTGGGGGGAGGAAAAAAAAGAGGAGGTGGATGGAGGAGAAAGCAATACATTGGAAGTTAATGCTACATTTTTGACAGGAGAGACATCAGCTACAATACTTGTAAATTTGGGCTGATAGATATGAGTTAGGTGGTCTCCTATATACCATTCGTGGGAACCTTGAAACATGTGGAGCAAGTTTTTGCTCGTTCTGTAAAATTTGCCAGTGTTGCCTAAGTAAATTCTCTATCCTTTTAGACTCAATAGAGTAGGTAGCTACCAAATTTAAGCAGTTGGCATTAAATCTAATAGGGTTACCAACTGCTAATAAGTGCTCCCTGGGGAGTGTAGCAGCATGTTCTTTAGCCTGCAGCACATCACCTTTGCTATATCCCTGCTTTTCAAACCTGATTTCCATATCATTAGTCCAATGAGCGAATCCCACCTTGGTAGAGCAATTTCTTCGGGCACATATGAGTTGCCCCCTATGTATAGATTTTATTGTGTGCCTGGGGTGATACGAGCTGGCCAATAGTATTGTATTTTTATTGGTTTTCTTCTGATAAAGTGTTGTCTACAGGCCATTTTTCTGAATCTTTCAAAACCAGCAAATCTAAAAACGATACGTGCGTTGACCTCATATTTATAGTGAACCATAAATTCCTATTTGTGGATTTTAAATAGTCCATGAATAGCCTTAGCTCAGTCTCTGTCCCTTGCCAAATTAAAAAAACAATCATCAATGTAGCATTTCTATATGGAGATGTGGGTGAAAAGCGGGTTAATGTCAGAATCATAAATATATCTTTTGTCCCAAATCCCTATATACAAATTCACAAAATTGGGGGCAAAAGATGCCCCTATAGCTGTACCGCTTTTCTGCAAAAACAAAATCTCCAGGAAACATAAACACAATGGTTTGGATATTCAAACTGTGCCATTCTGTGGCGCAAGCCCTTGCGCTGCTCAAAAAAGTTGTGCTGGGGTGTGGCCGGGATGATATTCAACAGAGTTGCGCTATTGAGCAACTCCTTTGAATACTACCCCCCAGCCACAGCCACTGTGCATGGTGCAGTGGAATTTGTGCCACCGAAAGTGGTCAGAGTGGAGCATTCAAGATGCGGTGGCGCAGAATTCCATTGCGCCATGTAAATTCCGATATTCAAAGGTGACATGCAAATGGGCCCATAATTCATGCAAGGTGCAGGAGGGCCATTGCATCTGCTCTAACCCCATTTGCATGCCATTAGCATGCAGGTGCGCCGATCCCCGACAACTTGCACCTGGCGCCCTGCCAGGCAGCAGCCGTCGGGGACTGATGCCCCCTGCAGCCCAATTGTTGGCATGAAGTAAACCCACTCGACTGGCCCGATCGCAGGCATAACATTAGTAACCCCCCCGACTGGCCTGATCGTGGGCATAACATTAGTAACCACCCCAACTGGCCCGATCGCAGGCATAACATTAGTAACCCCCCCCGACTGGCCCGATCGCAGGCAAAACAGAACTGAACCCCACCCCCACTAGCCCAATCACGGGAAGAACAGAGTTCAACCCACCCGTACAAGGCAGTCCAGATATGTGAATGAATGAATTCATTCACATATCTGAACTGCTTCTAAAGGCATGGGTTGCATGCCCGTTGGCTCTTGCTCTGAACCAATGGGCGTGCAGCCCTACCGAGCAGTCAGTCGGTGGGTGGTGGGGCGGCAGAGTGGGTAGGTGCTGCCGCCCGCCGGCTGATGGGGAGCGGGGAGGTGGGGCTCCATGGGTGGGTGGGGTGGGGCCACTAGATCACCAGTGTACTTGGACCTGGGGGTTGACTCTAATGCCCATGACTGGGCTTCACAGTCCACTGGATCACCAGGGATATTGGTCTTTGGGGGTTGAACTCTGTTCTGCCCACGATCAGGCTAGTGGGGGTGGGGTTCAGTTCTGTTTGCCCACAATCAGGCCAGTCAGGGAGGTGGGGTTACTAATGTTATGCCCGCGATTGGGCCAGTCAGGGGTTACTAATGTAATGCCATAGTCAGACCAGTCAGGGTGAGGGTTCTGTTTTGCCTGTGATCGGGCCAGTGGGGGTTGCAAATGTTGTGCCGCGATTGGGCAGGTGGGGGTTGTTCAGTTATGTTCTGCCCACGATCAGACTACGGTGGGGTTACTATTATGCCCATGATTGGGCTGCAGGAGCACAGGGAAGAAGTGGAGGGCCACCCACAGGTGGCAGCTGCTGTGTTGCACCCTGCAATGCAGCAGCTCACCTGTGGGTGGTCCTCGACTTACTCCTTTTTTTTTTGGCTCAAAGTTGTGGAGGCGCAGGTTGGGGGTTGTGCCTGCACAACTCTGCACAGCCCGGCTGAATATCGGGCTGTGCAGTTTATGCATGATTCCTCCCCCTCCGGTTGAGCATGCCTTCATTGGCATTGCGCTGTTGCTCAGCATGACTTGGGGGGGCGCAATTGCCTCCTGCTGAATATCACAGAATGGTGCAATTTCGGACTTGCGCAGGCGCAACCCTATTGCGCATGGCGCAACCCTTTTGAAAATCCAGCCCAGTATATTTAAGTACAAATTGTGCCCGCTGCAAAATAAACTGCTGCTCAATCAAATCAAATCCTCCTTTATTCAGATAACGTGCTATGGCCAACAATCCATCAACATGCAGAATATTAGTATAAAGGGCCTCCACATTGTGTGTGACCAACAGGTCCAGGGACTTGACACAGAAGTCCCCAAAAATACTATGAGCATGTTTTGTATCTTTAGTGCATGATGGGAGATCTGGCACAATGGGCTTGATATAAAAATCCACATACTGACTCAAAGGTTCTGTCACTGATCCTATACCTGCTATAATCGGGCATCCTGGTGGGTTTTGAACATTTTTATGAACTTTTGGGAGGAAATAAATGGAAGGGCAAATAGGATGCATAACTGTTAAAAAATTCAGGGTATCACCATCAATAATACCTTGCTGACATGTAGTGTTTAAGTACTTGTCAATCTCCCTCTTAAATTTCAGCATGGGAGCCCCACTCAAGGGTTTATAGTACCGAGCACAAGACAGCTGATGTTCTACTTCAGCAATGTAATCAACAATATTTAATGCCACTTCATTGCCCCCTTTGTCAGCCTGTCTGATGGTGATAGCCTGACTAGCATCCAATGATCTAACAGCATCTGCTTCATCTCTAGTCACATTTACAAACCTAGATTTGGTTTTTTCATCAGCTATTTTTTTAAGGTCCCTTTCACAGGCTTTAAAAAAGACTTGCACCTCAGAATTCTGGAGGGGGCATGAAGGTCAATCTGGATCTAAGCTGTTTATGCTGATATGACACAAGCTGAGATCAAAGCTCTGTATCCAAAGTGACATTCAACTCACACTCACCACTATACAGATCCCCTGTTAACTGCTCACTGCCCCTCTCCATTCTTTCCTTCACAAAAAGACATTTTAAATTCAAATTCCTAACAAATTTCTTAAGATCTACATAATCATCAAAAGGATTAAATGAATACGTGGGTACAAACTTTAAGCCCTTATTCAGGACTGACATTTCAGCATCTGTTAAGGCAATATCAGAGAGATTAATCACATTTCTATCATCATTTAAAAGCTCCCCCTCCTCCCCCTCATCTTCCTCCCAAAGAATCTCCCCCAAGATTGTCCACTGCCCCAATATTGTCCCTGAAAGTGCTGTTGAAAGCCTTTGTCTCCTGCGTCTCCCTCTTCTGGTGCATTTGTTTTGTTGTTCTTGGAATCCCACCCTGGGGCTGCATGGTAATTGATATTGCATTAACTGTCCTGTTTGCCCCCCTGGTGGTATGTTCATTGGTTCCATCTCTTCCTCGAGGCTGATCTCTAAAAAAACTGAGGATGCTGCATCCGAATTACTGCCAGATTTTTGTAAGTCCATCTCATTTGGTTTCTTTAGAATGGATTTCAGCTGTTGTGGTTCTTTATTCCAATTAAACACATAATTATGCAAACACTCTTTCTCATCCCAGATGATCTTCTTCTGTTTTGGGGCCATCAGTTTTCTGTCTAAATTTATAATTGATTTGTTCACCTTCTCTTTTAGTATCACAAATTCTGTGCAGTTAGAAAAGTTATTAAACAGTACCTCTTTTTCTTTTAAGATCACCGCCAGTTCCTTTTGTTCAATTGCAACTTCTTTAATGATGAGTTGAATTAGTTGAAGAGCTGCACCATGGATTTCATCAAGCCAGGGGTTGAAAAACCCTTTATACTGTTGTCCAAATGATGGAAATTTCAAATTCTGCAGACCTCTGGGGACCCATTTCACCTCCAAGTAGCGTTCCATTGTAGCCTGTGTCCATACCAATCACCTAATTTTATTGGCAATCTTCTCATATTCAGAGTATGCTTCCTTAATGGTGACTATTTTATTTATTGCAGTTTGTGCCAAATCAACACTGGTTGTGTTGCCACCATCATGACTTGAAACAGTGAAAAAATCAAGCACAGGTTTCTGTAGTATTGTGTCATACTGATTCAAATTCTGGCTAGCTGGAACCTCAACAGAGGCTTCAGTGTCCATGTTATATGTCCCATTCGCTGATGAAGGACCCAACATATTGTTACTCGATACTCGCGATATACACCATATCAGTAAGAGGTTTAACTGGAGCATAACTCAAAAATAATTTGAATACAGGTAAAACAGAGCTGCGGCTCAGTGCATGGTGCACAAAGTAAAAAACAGCCAAGTGGGTAGTAAACTTTGGCACACACTTACACTCAGACACAGAGCAATTAAAAATTATTTGAAGTCCTTTATTTTTAAAAATTCAGCAGGCTCACACAGCAAACACATGTAGCCATGAAAAAACTCAACATTTCACGCAGTCGCACCTGTGCTTTGTCATGAGAATAAAGTGCCCCTCAGTTCTACTTTCTAAATAGTCCTCACTTAAGTGCATTTAATTAAACAAATTATTTTTAAATTATTCCAGGCAATTTATCTGGAATCTATTATTGCACACACATATATAAAAAATGATAAATAAATGTGTGAACTTGATAAGTACAACAGACATCACTACATACTAACTACTGTGTGAAATATTGAGTTTTTTTTTTCCTGGCTACATGTGTTTGCTGTCTGGGACTGCTGAATTTATAAAAATAAAGGACTTCATTCAATTTTTAATCGCCCTGTGTTTGAGCGTAAGTGTGTGCTTAAATTTACTACCCTCATGAAAAATTTCTGCACAACTGCCATTTGGTGCAGGCCCTCTCCATCTGCTTATGGAAGCCTTCATTTTCCACATAGCAATATGGTAGCATGACTATGGTCAACATTTCTGCAATCACAGCATTCGGCTCCCAAGCTACTAGATGGCTTGGGAGATACTTGGCATTTTGCATGAATATTTTTAGACAATGAGAGCTGCATTTGTTTTGGTTTGCTAGTGAGCCATTCTTGAAACAATTTGACTTGGCTATGACATGATGTGGTACTTTGTCACTTAGCTGTGGAGGACAGAAAACATGTTATTTTGTAGGAACTGTATGTTTCCTGATGGAAGGTTTTTGTCAGATTGCTGATTATACCTAACTTTTTACTGTCACTGTTTGGGCCACTGCTAGCCAGAATAATATCCTCTTCTACCTCATCCTCAATCAGTGCCTCACGTTCCTCTACATTGGCTTTCATCACCTCCCCATGTGATTCTTTGGAGTGTTTATTTTTTCTGGGTAGATATTGTGGCAATAATGGCATTGTTTGCTGGTACACCCTCCTCACAAGCTGCTGCAGATTTCTGATGAGCAAGCCGTGTTCTGGATGTCTGTATTGTTTGAAGGTGAGTATGTTTTTCACCTGTCTCCATGTTGACATATTGCCACTTTATCATCCTTAGCATCCAGAACATAAAAATCCCATACACGTGATATAGAAATTCTTTGATTCATGTGATGCACAGAACAGTGCTTGGAGATGGAATATTTTCTATCTGTGGAAGTGTTAAGCTTTTACAGCAGAATAACTTGTTTATTAGAAGAATTATCACCACAAAGAGAAGCAGATTGTGCAACTGTGATATAATCACCACAACCGTTAGCAGCAGACAGTTTAGCCTAGAGATTAGAGTAATGAGCTGAGAATGAGCTTGGTACATCCAGCAGACCTGGGTTTAATTCCCATAACCTCCACTTGCATATTGTTTGATTCTGAGCAAGTCACTTAACCACCTCAGTGCTCCTGGGTCACCCATGAAAACAGCCTCTTGTGCATAGTGGGCATTACCTGGTTACCAAAGACAAAAGAAGAAGAAGAATAACAAATCAGCATGAACTTTCATGTCTTCCCTATGAGCTCCCATAATGACTCATCATAGTCATCATAACCATCATTCTCTACCACTGACACCAACTATTTTGAAATGTTACTCACTGCTGCCACAAATGGATCTCCCTCCTCCTCATCATCATCTGCCTCCTCTGTACTAGATCTAACTCATGCTGTGGAATATTAGCCATAATGTTGCCTTGGAGCTGGCTTGGGTATGTACCCACAGTATGCATACCCTTATCTGCCTCTGTGAAACTGTGATGTCCAACTCATGCTCCCCCTGCTGTTTCCCTCAAGCACTAGAGCCACTTTATCTGATGCTGAAGTAAAGCTTGGCACTTAGTATTCATACTACATAACATAATTTTCTGAGTAGAAATAGTAGCTTTTCTAATTTCCCCTGATGAGGCTTCCACTCCTGCTGTTATCTACCTCTACTAAGTAGCCACTACAGTTTCTCCCAACATTGCTGCCATATCCACTCCCCCCACCTCACAGCCTCTCCTTGATCTCTCCCTTTCCAGCTGCATCCATGGCCAGAACAAATACCATTACCCTGCCTACTCTATAGTTTTGGAAATACTTAAATGAGTTGTGTCCCAAAAATATGAACACAGGAAATATTGTATATCACAAAAATATCTATAATCCTCCTTACTCCAATAAATTAAAAAAAAAATCATCATATAGAGAAACACTGCATAAATTTAAAGACACACACACAAAAGAGACCAAGCAAATACTGAAAAGTAAATTGCTTTACTGTGAAACAAAAGCACAGCAGCAATCCTGGCGTTATTTCCCCTACCCTGATTTTGAAGCATGCAGTATACAGCAGCAGTCTGTGTGACTGACAGACTAAGCTTACGGGACATGGAAATACTGTATTCAAAAATGCAGACAACTGTAAAAATAAGAACTCCACTGTACTTCATAACAGCCACCAGAATAAGAATATCAAGTTGGCTTTGCTGCAAAGCTATCATTTGGAAGATACATTTCTTATTTCCAGAGAATATGAGACAGCAGACCTCATTTCTTCAATGACCTTAAGGATGGCAGTGAGTGCACAACATGAATACCTTTACTTTTTTTTTTTTTTACCAGATGACCTGACTGGGGACACATCACATGGTATACTCTGAGGGAGTGCAACAGGTGGACTTTACAGTGAACTTGGCCTGCTAAGTTTCACTTTACACAATTCGCAAAGTTGGCATTGCTATGCAAAGTGGCACATTTGTGAAGTTGCTGTACATAAATTAATTTGGAAAGTGAATTTGTAGAACTTCCCACACCACAATTTGACAATAGAACATTCCCCACACCTAAACAGCCTGATATGATGTGGAGAAGATCCTAACTGGCACAGTGCCTGGCAGAAAGAAAGGTCCTCAGAAAACATCTTCCAATAGATCAATGATCAACCCTTTACTTCCCTTGGTAATCCAATACCCTCCTGTGAGACAGTAAAACCATAAGGCTGCAGCTGTAACAAAAGTCTGCAAAGAGATGATTCTCAGTTGTAAGACAGCCCAAGTAACAAAGGGCATGTTAAGACCAGAAAGTATGTTCTTTCCTTAGTCAACAATAAACAAACAAACAAAAATTTCTGGGCTCATCTATTTGAAAGCTGATGACCCATGGCTCTGCATATTCATTCAGAAACAAGCTCACAGAGGCACAGAGGAGGGGTGGGCAATCGAAAACAACCACCCTGGAGAGCCAGGGAAAAAAAGATTGAAAGAAAATATAGAAATAGCCACAGTAAAACTTCAAAACATCATTTAATTTCTAATAGCAGTCAGCAGTCTATTAAACTCATAAAGATGGTCATAGAAAAACAGCAGCATAGTCCAGCTGTTCCACTTTTTCTGTTACCATGTTTTTGTGTTTTACTTAAAATGATGAAGAAAGGCATTATTGTGGATACTTACTACATCTACATGCAGTCATTTGTATTGGCTCTCTAGAGTGGTTGTTTCTAACTACCCATCCTTCTTCTGTATGTTCTTCTCTGTCAGAATCATTAAGCCACACTGCTGTCAATGCACAGCTGTCAAACTCTTGCAACACAGAACAAATAGAAAAAGGGACCTAAAGGCTATGAAAATCCAAATGGCTTTCATTGGAGTGATGCCTCCATTTACTGGCCTCTGATGATAATGAATTGGTTCAGAGACAACAGCACAGGGAAAATGGAGTAAACAGTCCCATTTGGCTAGCAAGGGCTGGCTACAGATTAAACATGCCTCAAGAAACAGTTCTCAGGACCAGAGGCACTAGGTCAGTCAGAAAGGTACTCGCAAGTTATGAAAATACACTGCTTTGTCAATCAGTAGATTACCAAAGATGGTAGAGAACTGCAGGAACAGTGTGGCAACAGGGAGACACATCTGCTGACTACAACAATCTGCATAGCCCCCTGTAGGATTTAACGGTCACTGAGATGTTGATGCATGTAGTGTAGGATACATACAACACTTGCATTATAGTCTTCATGAAAAGCTGTTTCTACAGCATCTTGTCATCATTTCAGGAGCATTGCTTTGAAGCAGTTTTGTATTCAGAACTCGGTGCATAACAGCTATGGTTCAGTTGCACAACACAGTATTATTTACTCAGATGGGGTTAATTGCTGGATAAAAGAATGATTCCTTTCAGTTTACCTTTGTACAATCTTGCTTACACTGGATACGAAAGACAGGAAGGTCGATGATAAATATCAAACTTTCTAATCTATAAAAAAAAGAGTCCTGTCACAAGAAAATGACTTTTTTTATTTGTGCCTTACATTTATTATTGTACTAGTAAACCACTTTCTTACCTTTCCTCTTGAGACACAATTTCAAACTGGATTCTCTGAAATAAAAATACTTCAAACTTTCAATACCTTTCATTCATTTTTGAGTTGCATGGTTTGAACCAAACAGTATTTTATTAAGACACAGCTGACAAAAAATAAAATCTGCTTCGATGTTCTTTGCCAGCACTCTGTGTCTCTAGTGCCCCTACTGAATGAAAAATACCCTCCCTGATGTTGCTACCGCTATCAGTTACAGAATGGAAGCGGGCAAAGGAGTGAATTGTCACAGGAGTGATTTATTATAAAAGGGTATTGTCGCTGGGGCATACAGTTGGGAGCGTATTGTCAGGGGCGAAATGTCGGGAGCGAGTTGTCATGTTCCCATAGGAAACAGACAGATAGTGCCACCAGATTATATTTTTTTTGTTTATTTTAAAATTGCTGACTGGGAAAGCAATTCAGCAACTGAGCCAAGATTCATTTTCCGGTATAATATGAGAGAGGGAAGCAAGGGATGAAAAAATGTTACATAGCATAGACACAAGCAGTGTCATAAAAAAGTGCAAAGTCATAGCACACTAAGACCAAAAAAAGTGCACAATGAAAAACATATCATGAGTAGGATGTTGACCATTACATCAAGTGTGTAAAGGACTGTTAATGGAAGGTGAAACAGGAGCAAGGCAGGGAGGGAAGGAGTCTCAGTTGACATCTGAGGGAAGCTGGGGAGGTAGTGAAGTAGTGCAAAGAGGGGAGCTGATTCCAAAGTGAGGCAAATGGGCAAAAGCTGACTGGCCAGCTGAGGTATGGTGACTTGGCAAGGCAAAGGTGCATTTCTCCCTGGAGTGGAGGGAGCAGGAAGCAGAGGGCACAAATGAGAGGATTGGTGAGAGGTAGGAGGGAAGGGACCCAAACTATAATTCAGATATTAAGGAGGCAACACGATGATACATGAAGAATGGATCGTGATGTATAAAGGAAGCAGTGATGGGTACGAGATAGTGAGATGGTTGAAAAGTGATGGAAGGAGTTACAGAGGGTATCCAGTCTAGCCAGGGAAGTTGAGGGAGTGGAAACATAGACCAAGTCCACATAGTCAAAATCTGGGAGCAACATTTTGATAACAAGTTCTCTGTGAACCTGAAGGGAAAGTCAATCTTTATTCCAGTACAAAGCACCAAATTTAAAATGGTGCTTAGCATGGATGGCATTGATGTGGACAGTGAAGTCAAGCTTGCTGTCAAGCCACACACCAAGGTACTTGAAGGAAGGAACCACTGCAAGTGGGGAACTACCAAGGGTAAAGATGATAGGCACTGATGGGAGTTTGGCCAGGCTGTGAATACTGTCTTTTTTCTTTTTTTTTAGTGTTAACCCAAAGCTGGTTTGACTAGAATCAATGTAAGGCATTGTAGAAATCTTGTTGTAGTAGATATTCCACAATGGCGGTGGAAAGACCAGAAGTATAGATGACTGTGTAATCTGCATACATGTGAATATGCTAGGTGATGCATGCTGAGGTGAGGTCTTTTAGGAAGATGCAGAATGGTATGGGGCCCAGTATAGAGCTCTGTGGGACCCTGCCTGGATGGGATGCCTGGATGGACTGAGTAGGTGATAGGCACTACCAAGCTGTACTGATTGTAGACAGTTAGTGAGGTAAAAATAGAACCAACCATCCTCAGCAGCTAAGAGGTCAGCAAGGCCCAACTTATTCAGGTGGAGAGGGTGAGACACCGTGTTAAAGGCCTTAGCCAGATTGATGAAGATGTCTGCAGAGATATGACCATGATCTGTCCTTGAGAGGATATAATCAGTTACACACAGCATGGAGACAGTGGAGTGATCCTTCCTGAAACCAGACTGGAAGAGGGAGAGGAAATCAGAGGAGGAGAGGAAGTCATAGAGTCTATTGTAGACAGGCTTCTCTTACAGTTTGTCAAGAGAGGGGAGGAGGGAGATAGACCGATAGTTATCAGAGTTGAAAGGGTCCACCCCCTCCTCTTTGTGGAGTGGTGTAATTTTTGTTAACTTCCAGAACTGAGGGACTGCACTGAGGGAGATGGAGAAGTTGAAAAAGTGAGTCAGAGGAAATGCAATGGTGGGAGCAAAGATATAAAGAAGTCTGGAATCATGTCTGACATGACTAGACTTACTCATATTTAAGGATTAAATGATCATGTCCTTGCACAAGAACTTGGTGGTTCACCCATAATTACCTTTTCTTGGTCAGACAACCTGTAGGACAAACTTGTCCATGGTAGGTACTGTTCACCTAAGATTGATCTTCCCTTGAGAAATTGGTTAACATCACTCCCACAGGGCATGTATAAAAATGTGGAAGGTGCAATGTTTGAAATTTCTGCCACCAAGGCAAAATATTTCTATTACAGGGTTATGGGAAGGGGGTAGAAATTACACAGTTTTCAAACTGTGGAAGTCTTTATGTAGTGTATGCTATATGCTGTCCATGTAAAATGTTATATATTTGGCACACTGTAAGACCTCTGTGCCAACGTGTGCACAAACACATCAGAAACATTAGGGCAGGGCTATGGAATACCCCATTAGGCAGGCATTATGCAGACAAGCATAATAAACATGCAGAAAGGACCCTATATACTGCACTTGAGTTTATTGGAAGAAATTAGGGAGGAGGTGATAGACTCAATAACCTCCTAAAGAGAGTTTTTGGATTTTTACATTAGACATGCTGCAGCCCAAGGGACATAATGTTGATTGGAATATGAATTTATTTATTTTTTTTAAAAAAGTAAAAATTAATTAGAGTTTTATTCTAAAACATTGATTATGCAAGCTAGAAGACACAATACGGCGTGGGTTATGGCCTGATAAGAGCATGCAGCACCTGGGAAATTCTCTTTTCGGGCCATAACCCACACCTCGGAGTGCCTTATTGAACTTATAAAACAGGCCTCCCAAGTAACTATTTAAGAACAAAAATGAAAAAAACATGGAGACAAAATTTTTTTTTTAACTTGAGGCTTTAACAGATGAAGCTATAAAAATAATTTACCTACTATGGTAATTTCTGAAAGTGTTTCATTATCAGTACAGGGCTCCCAATGAAGTCCTCAGGTTATCTGCTATTACTGCTGCTTTTAGTATCATTACAGCCCCCTACCACATTCATTTCATTCTGTGCTGTCTTTGGCTAAGTGCTGATATCATCCCTTTGCCTGAGAGTGATCATCCACTTTCAGTGAGAACAAGTGTGTCACACTACAGCTGCCATAGTTAGCATGTGTCTGTGCTTTCCAGATGTCATTTTTGAGTTCGACCCATATAATTATTGTAATAATTTATGGTTCGGCTTGGTCAGTCATAATACTTCTTTATTTTTTACATTATGAACTACACATAAAAGTTGTAGTGAGAACGAGCGTAATCACTGGAGTCACCATAGTTAGCGATTGTCAGCGCTTTTGAGATGTTATTTTGTGAGTTCGGGCCAGTTACTCATAATATATTTAGTTTTTTTCCTTTTTTTTTAATTTTATGAGCTGCACATAAAAGTAGTTTTGGAGGACCATGTCTGGGTTTTATATGAAAGCTGCTGTCTTGTTTGCTGGATCGATATCAGAGGAGCACTTGTGCATCTGTAGTGTAATTTGAAAGCTGCAGCTCGCACTTAAGTATCTTCATTGCCACTGGCTTTAAACACAGGAGAGGTCAGAATTTACTTTAAAAAAAATATTTCAATGACATTGCCATTTACTAAGACATAGTGGGCCCAACTCTCAAAGCTCCCAGCAGAACAAAAGGGGCTTGTGCCAAAAAGAATGCTGCAAAGTGCCCCTTGCATCAAACGATGCACCAGGGGTGATTCTCAAAGGCAGCCTGCCCCAAACCAGGCTTGTACTGCCTGTGCAACACAAAAGTGGCTGTGGCATGGTGCAAGGGGGAATATGGCAAATGCAAGCTGCCATATCCCCCAAAATGGGACTCAGGAAAAACACCCATAGGATAACTTTCTAAGTACCCTTAGACCAGCCAGTGCTAGTCTAAGGGTACTTAGAAATATTCCACTGTGGGTGCATGTGTTGCCATGTGCCATGTTTCCCCCTCCCAGCACACACACCACTATAATACCCCACACAGGACAGATTAACATGGTGATCCAGCAGATCCCCCTTCCCTATCCAGATGTTGCCTGTACTAGGGAGAATTAAAATGCTCCCCCGGCATTAGCAGTCTATTGGCAACCCTCACCCTTCCCCGATGTGTCTGATATTGATATAAATGAACATACACCCATTTTCTGGTAGTCTAGTGCTCCCCCATTCCCCAATGAGCCCAGTAAGGATGTACATTAAAGTACCCAAATTCTCTGGTGGTCTAGTGGCTCCCTCCCCCTACCCCAGCAGGTAGTGCCCACCAGCCAGCACCCCCATGCAGAAAGAGAGCCAGGACCAGCATAGCCCTCCACACACCTCAGCAGCTGGCCCCAACTGAACTGTCACTTCACTGAGCATATAGCGTAAAAGTGTGCATACTCAATCTTTGATCATCACTTTTACAGTATATGCTCAGTGAAATGACTGGTTCAAGAGCTAACACGAATAATGTGAAAGCTGTGCCAATCTGGCTCTCTTTAAGGATAGGGGGTTGAAATGATGGACACTACCTATTAGGAAGGAGGGTGAGGGGCCACTAGACCATGAGAGAATTGAGGTAGTTTTATGTACATCCATATCACATGAAACGGGGAAGGGGGGGCACTATACCACCAATCATGGGGGCCTCAGGCCATGTTAATGACTGCATTGCTGACATTGGGGATCAGGGACCACTTGCCCTTGTCACAAGGGGCTTGCAGCAAACCCTCCCACTTGCCATGTGTTTGCCACATGGGTGAGATTGCCACAGGTGTGGAGACTTAGCTACCAGGACCACTTCTGTACCAGAATCTGGTACAGGGTCCCTGGCACATCAGGCTTCACTGCAAGCTGCTGTTTGCCACAGCTTGTGCCAATCCAAGCCTGGTTTGAGAATTGGGCCCAGTATGTCTATCTGTTTGTGGGGTGGGGAGTTGTGCAGCTTATCTAGACTGCTGATGCTAGGCTGGCACAATTTTGGGCTCAGGTAGCACAGTGATGTTCATGTTGTGGTGCTCAGGCTGGCACAATTAGTATCAGTTGCAGGGTTATGTCCTGATAAGGACATAGCTGAAACCCTGTTTCAGTTAATCAGAATTCAGGAAGATTTTTGCCCAGTTTATAAATAAATGTAATCAATTCTGTTATCTATATTTTCCTTTTCACAGCTCTCTACTTGATGGCCTCCAGAATGTTGACCCCCCGCACCCAGAAGCTGGAACAATAAAAGTGTCAGGGGTGATCACTTCTCCTTAACTAAAGGCTCACCATCAACTTCTTATCTCATATTCTCCATGAGTTAATTGTGTATGTGAATAAGAAAATATTTTTTCATTGACTCTGCATTTCTAGTACTCTAGTATCCTATTGTTTTGGTCCATACTTAGAAACAGTTACTTTAAACTGTAACTGATATTACTAAAAAATTAATATAGTGTTTGTTTTTTAAATGGTTGAATCTACAATAAAAATTGTTGTTATGCTGCATAAGTATGTTATAAAAACAGAATATTATACTTACTGGCATTGTTCTAATTATTGTCGCAAACTAGTAGTCATTTGTAATAGTACTGACATTGGGAATTGAAGTTTAAAGGCAATAGTTAAATTACATAAAAAATGGACCACGTGATGGCAGCCTAGAGTGAGCAGCGCATCTGAACAGCTCAGCTCGCAGCTAAGACTAACCTCTTTCAACCCCAAGTTATTCCCGTTTTTTCGAGGTTAAAACATTGATACCGTGCTGGAGTAACAGATTATTACCGTTTCAGTGGTAAAATGGAAGCTTTCATTAAAAAACAACCGGCAAGACATACGCTGCCGCCTTCCCCTGAAAAAGAGCAGGCCGCTAAACGCCCTCACCAGGGATCTAAGAAATCGACCCCGGGCCTTCCGCATTAACTGAGGAGAGATTTCTCGAATTCTTCGCTCCACTCCAAGCGTCCATTCAAGAGATCTCGTCTGAAATACAGTGTTTTAAGGGAGCGTAGATGCCCTAACTACTAGGGTAGGACAAACGGAGTGAGAGTTAAGTCATTGAAAGAAGAGCAGATAAACAAGATCTAGAGTGTGCCTCCTGAATAAATGAATTAAAAAATAGAGGAGAAGCTGGAAGACCTGGAGGGAAGTAGGAGAAACAATTTGGTTATAATTGGAGTTCCTGAAAAGGAAGAAAGGCTCTGATGCTATACAGTTTGTCCAGAAGCTTTTTGAAAAGATTGCAGGGCCCTCTCTGAATGGCAGTTATGTGGTGGAAAGGGCACACAGATCGCTGCGTCCACCCCGAATGCTCCACCAAGGCCGATGATATGCAAGCTCTTAAATTACCTGGATAAATACCATATTATGAGCAAAGTTAAGGGTTTGCAGGAGATCACTTGGGAAGGCAGAAAAATTAGAATTGCTAATGATCTTCCTCACTCGGTGCGACTTAAAAGGCAAGAACTGCACCCTGTCATCTCAAAATTAATTGCTGCGGGTTTTCAATTTAGAGTTCGCTATCCTGCCTTACTCCAGGTTAAAATTAAAGATCAGTGGTGTTCTTATGAAACGGCGGAGACTGCACAAGCTGAACTCAGGAAAGCACTTCCAGACCTGTTTAAGTGAACTTGGGGGCATTATGAGCACTCTGCAGCCCTGCAAGGGAAATGGTACAGAAATGATTATTTTAAAGGGAAAATTGGTGTTTGTGTGGCACAACGACCTTCAATTTCTGACCTGTAACTCATTGCCCACTTTTTCCTGTGTGTCACAAGGGTCGACATCAGACCAGTCGCTTTACAATACACACTAAAGGAAATGGACAAGAGACTCTAACATTACCTCTCTAATCCTAGTAGAGGGGTTGGGGGTTAGGAGTTTTTTTTTGTTATTCTGTTGTTTTGGTTTATTCTTTCAGTGAGCAAGAATTGATACGAAGTTCTATATAGAATGACCCCCTTAGTGTCCTTATGTGCTGTAGATCCGGGAATTATGAAAGAACAGCGAATGGACTTCTCAAAACCAAATCTTGCTGCATTAGTGGCAGTTTAAAGTAATAGTACGACCCCAATATAGTCTCCGACAGATATGGAACTGCCTTCGCTGCTGGTTACGTGTCACTGCCAACCTCGGTTCCCTGGCATGAAGTGATGCCCTGGGTGTTCTTGCTATGGTACAACTGCATGATTTTCTAGAGGTGTCATTATAGGCATTAACTAGTATGCACTGCATAGCAATGTTGCAATAAAAAAAGGGGCTTGTAAACAGTAAGCACCCTAGTTCGACCTGGGCTTTGCCTTCTGGACTCACGGAGATCGTTGCCTGTGCATAAATGTTAACTCTTAGAGCGAGCACATAGGGGGAACACTTGCAGTGACATATACAACAGTGGCGCTGATGCATATAGCAGGTCTCTACATCAACTTGGAGGAATGTTATGCAAGTTAACAGCTGCTTCTTTTGGTCTGTTACACCGTGGAAAGAACATGTGTACTGCTCACCCTTGGGAAACCTTTTCGATCTAACCTTCAACAACAGAAGCAAAATTAAATTATATCGACTCTGTCAAATTGATGATGTAACAAGATTACTTGTGGACTAATTATGCAGGTTTTTTTTTTTTTTTCTCTCCTCTCCAGTTTTCTATTGATATATATTGCTGACTGGCAGAAATCCATCATTATAATTAATAGGAGGGAGACTTGCACTAATTCATGGGCCTCCCTCACTCAAAAGAAATAGTGACTGATGGGCATAGCTGGGCTGCTGTGAACAATAAGTCTGGGAGCTGGGCTGGGAAATGGGTTGGCTTGTAGCTAGGCTGATAGACTCATCGCAAGGTGAGTTGGTAATGAGTATGCAGTTGCTCGAACTGGGGGTGTTAGAGGGGAGGGAGCTAGATTGGGTTTATAGGAGGGTTAGGAGATTTGGGCGGTTCAGCATCCACATCCTATGTAGGGCGGTAACATGTAGGGTGATCTTAACTGTATTTCGTTTGCCGAAAAAACGAAAAAAGGCAGCATTAACCTTATAAGTTGGAATGTCAAAGGGGCCCGGGATAGGTACAACAGACAAGTTGTCTTGAAACACTTATCTGCCCTCAACTGCGATGTAGCATGTTTGCAAGAAACGCACTTGCACAGAAAAGACGTAAAGCTTTCTGAGAGATATTGGGTGGGTCAAGCTTTTGGTTCGGCCCTCTACAAGCAAGGGTGGTAGCCATCTTAGTTCATAAGAGGGTCCCATTCTTGCTGGAAAAAGAAATTTGGGATACTCAAGGCCGTTACATTTTTATAGTTGGGACCTTAGTGCTTGAACAAGTAGTTATTGGATCAGTTTATGGTCCCAACCCTGACTCCCCAATTTTCTTCACACAGCTACTCGATACATTAAATAACTATGTCTCCTTGAAATTGATTATTGGAGGAGACTGGAACCTGACGCCCAATTTGTATCTGGATAGGTCTGATAACAAGAGAGTGGGACTTTCTCCTGCCCAAAGAGCATTGAAAGAGATGATGGAATGTTTGGGGCTGGCAGATATATGGAGGCTACTTAATAGGAAAGTGAGGCAGTATACCTTTTTCTCTACCCCGCATAGATCCCTTTCTAGAATAGACTATTTTCTAGTTAGTATTGGTGTGATTCCCTCTGTGCTTGAGGCTAGTATTAATCCCAGGGTTATATCGGACCACTCCCCAGTTTCTATAATGTTTGAGCCAGGGCGCACTATTAAAAGAGATTTTATGTGGAGGCTTAACAATCAGTTGCTTCAAGACCCTTTTACCAGGGACAGCTGAGGAGCTTCTTATCTGATTTCCTTAGTTTCAATCTTAGTTCTTCCCAAAATGGATATTATTTGGTAACCCTTAAATGCGCGTTTAGAGGAGAGTGCATTAGGTTAGCCTCTACCAGAGTCAGGAAAGCCAGAGAGCACTTGAATCAGATTCTAAATGCCATAAAGTGTACTGAAATTAATATTACGTGGTGCTCCGCTGAGGCGGAATGGGTGAAGTTACAACAACTCCAGGCTCAATACTCAGCAATCATGATGCAAAAGGCAGAATTAGCCCTCCGTAGAACTAAAATAAGATATCTGGAATCCGGAGATAGGCGGTAAGTTTCTCACTCTTAGACTAAAGCAGATGGTCTCTAGTCGGCATATTGCCGCTATTCAAAAGAGGCAGTGGTAACATTGTGGTCAGGGATCCCAAAGAAATTGCAGATGTATTCAGAGGTATTTCCAACAGTTATACTCTACTGGAATATCAGAAGGTATCCACTGCAGAAATTCAGGATTTCTTAGACTCGATACCTATGTGTGGGTGTGTACCCCTGACCTAGAAAGGTTAGGTCACCACTAGAGAGAGAGGGGTGAAACTAGCGATCTCCCAATTGGCTGGGGACAAATCCCCCGGGCCCGACGGTTTAACTACTAATTTTTATAAGACATATGAACCTATAATTACCCCTATTATAACTAAAGTATTTAACTTCTGGTTTAATGAGGGGGCTCTCGGAATCCTCCTTCCTGGAGGCTCTGATCGTCCTCATTCCCAAAGCTGAAAGGGATCCTGTGTTACCGAGTAGTTATCGCCCTATATCGCTCTTGAATGTTGACATCAAGATTCTGGCAAAAATTCTAGCTAACTGGCTTAGTCCACTAATGAGTAATTTAGTCAGCAATGAACAGTTAGGCTTCATGAGAGGCAGGCTGTCTAGTGACCACCTGCGTAAACTTCACCATATAATTATACGTGCACAAAATACAACTCCTCCCATGGCACTTCTTGCACTTGATGCTGAAAAAGCATTCGACAGTGTGTCTTGGGAATTCCTATTTACAGTACTTGATAATCTGGGGTTACCTAAGGATTTCCTAATTTGGGTTCGGATTCTGTACAGGGCACCATCCGCACGGGATTTGGTGCAATGGTATATTATCGGCTTCCTTTGCAATGGGGTGTGGTACGAGACAGGGATGCCCATTGTCCCCACTTTTGTTTAATTTATATCTCGAGCCCCTGATACGCAGACTAATCACATCGCAGGAAATCAAAGGAATCAAGTTGGGCGATAACCGATACTTAGTCTCGGCTTATGCTGACGATCTTCTTATACACCTCGAAGATCCGGAAAAGGGCATCCCAGTAATACTTAGAGAGATTTCAAAATTCTCAAGAGTCTCCAACTACAAGATTAATGTTTCCAAAACCAAGCTTTTCCCACTTAATGTTAGATGCTATCCGGGCATAGCGAGAGAATATGGATTGACATGGGAACCAAAAATCATGACATATTTGGGAATCAAAATTACCAGAGGTTTGGCCTCTATGATTAGAGAGAACCTCCATGGGTTAATCAAGGTAGTAAGGCAAGACTTAATAAGATGGAATGCAATGCCACTATCGTTAGGGGCCAGAATACATTCGATTAAAATGAATATTCTACCCAGAATCCTCTACCCCATAAATATGCTGGGATGTTATTTACCCAAGGCATGGTTTGGGGCCCTGCAAAGAGAAATTAATGCATATTTATGGAAGGGGAAATCGGTTAGGTGCACCTACTCTAAACTCATGACTCTAAGAGAGTCGGGAGGCCTTGCGTTACCTTCTTTTTATAAATACTGCATTGCCACGCACATCAATAAAGTAACACAATAGTGCAAATCAATTTTTCCTCCAACTTTAGGTTCCTATGTGCCTTCCTGGTTAAGCATAGAGAGAGAGAATTAGCGCTTAAATATTCGATTGACCTGAGTACAATTCCCTTCATTAATCTTAAACTCCTTCCTAAACCACTGCGGGATACTCCTATCGGATGGTCCCTTAAGGTGTTACAGCAAGTCCAAGGCCTCCTTAAAGTTGACTGGCGTAATTCACCAGAACAAAGGGTGGTACAGAACATGCACTTCCTAATTCAACAAACTCCGATTCCACCTGGTTTTCTAGGTCCATTAGAAGGACTAAAATTAGGGATCTGGCTCCTCAAGGGAAGGTCTTATCAAACGAACATGCTTGCTCTAAATTTCCAGAGATAAAGGCTTATAGCTTCAAATTTTGTCAAGTTAGAGAGGCGATAAAGGCCCACCTTAAAGGAATAAAGTGGGCACAAAATAAAATTGAACTGTCCTCTCTACCTAAGGTTGCCGATCAGCCCCACTCCATCTCCAAAGTTTATAAGTTGCTACAAAATTTGGATGAAGGTCTTCCTTTGGGTGTTTGTCATTATTGGGTGCACAAATTAAGGATGGTGGAACACTCAAGCATTTGGAAACAGATATGGGTTAGTAACTATAAGTGCATTAGGCAGGATAAATATAGATTAAAACAATTTAATATATTGCACAATCTGTACTACACCCCTGTTAAACTCTGCAAGATGGGTAGGCTGGGGTCACCCTTATGCAACAGGTGTGGGATTAAGGAAGGGGACCTGTATCATATTTTATGGGAATGTAGCCAAGTTCAACCCTTCTGGCGAACAATCAGGTCTTCCCTGTCACAAATTCCTGGCATACTCAATTTGTTTACTCCTGAAGTCTGCCTGCTGAATAGACATCAGGAGGGCACCAAAGAGAGACAAGTTGTATATGGGCATTATTTTCAGGCTGCAAAGGCAGTACTTTTAAGGCACTGGAAGGACCCAAACCCCATCAGTCATAGAATGGCATAGAGAGATGGTCCTTGCACTGCAAGTTGAGCTGCATATTGCTAAAATGAATCGCTTGGGTCACTTACATGACCCCATTTGGGAGGTTCTGAGTACCGCTCTGTATGCGTGGTGTAGTCAAAATACCTAGTAACCGGGTCTGCCTTCTTGTCTGATGTCTCTACATTTCTGTGGATTCCTTCGTTATGTAGAGCTCTAAGACTGCTGCAAGTAGAATGTGGATGCTATGGGAGGATAGGGGGAGGGTTGGCGGGAGGAGGGAGGTTACACTTAACTGGTTAATTTAGTTTTTTTTTTTTCCATTGAACTCTGTAGAAATTGGTAGTATGTGGCCAGCTATGGCCGCTCAATGTTTCCATTGTGCTCTTATTTTGTATTGTTTTCCACATTGTAAAACCTTGTGTGTTCTCAATGATGTCAATTAAAATGAATAAAACATATTGAATTAAAAAAAAAAATTACATAAAAAATGCCCCACTGGTCAAAAAGAAATGGCTCTCATTTATGTTTTCTTTAACAATTTTGTATAATATGTATAGTAAGTCTTCATTCTGGTGTTTGCTTTATATTTGTCTCACATGTGTTATCAATTTTGAATCCTGTCATAGCCACTTTCCAGATGGCAGTAGATATCATTACCTGTAGAGGACTGTGATTATATCATGGTTAAAAAATTGTATAAAAGGAGAATATGATCACTCTGACTCCACCCCCTGATGAACAATTTGACTGAAGTGCTGGGGTGTTGGAGTGGTGTCTGTATTGTGACATTCATTGCGCACTTTAAAGGAACAGAAAATAAATGACACTATTTTGTGGAATAAAGCCTCTGTAAGTTTATTCCTTTAAGTGTTTGACTGGTGAGTGCTGGGTTTCATGGTGACTGTTTGTACATGCTGTATTGCAGGGGCTGGTGACCTCTTCCCAGCACCAGGCTTTCCATCTACCGTGCACACATCTGTTGGAGTGGATTTGCCTCATGAGTATGCTTCTCATGTCCTCATTGTCCATTAAGAAAACATTTACTTTGCTTTATACACTGTACTGCAATTGGAAAACACAAAACTACACTACCATATACAGACCTCTACAGTAATTATACATACTGGATACATAATAATGGTGCTTTATTGCTGTACTGTGCATGCATCTCATGAGATACAATAAGCATGCTGTAATGCACTGTTTTCTAATAACATCTTGTTTGTTCATCAGAAAAATACAGAACATTAAATTTACAAAATTACAGTATTGTGCAATACATTACTTTAAAGTGGTGTAACATGCAACTTTAAGGACAACAGTTAAATATTAAATACATATTTTACTGATGCTAAGTTGTTTTCAATTACAAGTGTGAGCAATTCGATGTTCCAGATTTGCAACTGGGGGTTGCTGTAAGTCCTCCCCTTCCTGTGGAATGAGGAAGGGTGCCACACACACTGGCATAGAGCCACACAGTGGGAGTGAGACGACTGTGTGCGTTTCATATTGCCCAATAATAATGCTCAAAGGAGATTTGGTATATATGGAAAGATTTAATACACAGGTTCATATTCAGGTGTATGAGACAGAAGTAGATAGAAATGTCCATGATGTCTATCTCATTAATTGCAATAAGTAGCCCTTGAATTTAACTTTTTTGATCCAGTTATCTAGTCCTTTTCAGGGCTGCAGTGGGCATAGTACCACAAATCTTTTACAATGAGTTAAGGACTCTACATTCCTTCCTAAAATTTTAAGAACCTGGATTGGGTAAACCCTCCCACAATCTGCCATTGTGCGCTTTACCACCCTAGCCCTTTGTTCCCAATCCATTTGTAAATCCTCCCACAATGGCCCAATGTGCACCATACTGCCCCCACCTCTCCAGTCCCAAAGAGCTAGTTTATTATTTTTTTAAGCTGCTTTTGTTACAAAGAGTAGTTATATGAAAACAGCATCTCCATCCTGAACAGTTTATCTACAGCCGAGGCTTATTTTTCTGTGGAGCTGAAGCCATGATGCCTTACTTCTGAAATTGCTGCCATTTCTCGCAGCAGTAGATAGTAATGACACAAGCAGGGAAGTAAAGAGCTGTCTGTTACAATTGAACCTTTCAAATACAGTGCATCATTGTACACTTATGATAAGTACTGTCTGTCAGACAGGATAGGGTATGTGAACATAGACTAGGCAGAGGACACTTGGGCAGACTGAATGGGCCAAGTGGTCCTTTTCTGCTGACAAATTCAATGTTTCTGTGTTTAAATAAATTATTATATTATGATGTCATTCCTAGCCAATCAGAATTGATTATTTCTAAAACATTCCAGGTAATCTTATAACCTAAAGAGGATGTCTCATGCTAATAGTTCTAAACTTCTGAAGTTCATGGTTCAGTTGGCATAGTCTGGTTCCTACATTGCGGTATGATGACACAATGGAGAAAAAATTTCCCAGTGGTCAGACTTCAGACATAGATGACTGTGAGGGAAGTTTTCTTTATGAGGGTGATGATGTGGTTAATGTTGGCAGGTTTTAACTGAAGTTGTTAAAAGGCGGTGTGCCACCCCAGACCACCACCACCAGGAATGATGTTAGCCACTGCCACCACTGAGCATGAGTCTGTTGCCCCCCGGACCACCATCACTGGGACTGATGTTAGCCACTGCCACCACTGAGCATGAGTCTGTCTGCCCCCCTGGACCACCACCACCGGGACTGATGTTAGCCACTGCCACCACTGAGCATGAGTCTGTCCGTCCCCGGACCACCACCATCATCACCACCACCGGGACTGATGTTAGCCACTGCCACCACTGAACATGAGTCTGTCTGCCCCCCCAGATCACCACCACTGGGACTGATGTTAGACGCTGCCACCACTGGGCATGTGTCTGTCTGCCCCCAGGACCTCCACCTCCGGGACTGATGTTAGCCACTGCCACCACTGAGCATGAGTCTGTCCAGACCATCACATCCGTCAGTCACAGACACAACACTTTTTAATATTTAAACCATAAAGTTGGTATGTGTACTCTTGTTTGTTATGCTGTTTCACTTCCTTTAGATGTATGTTTTGTTTCCTGTAGCTTTTCAGAGCCACAATGGTCTAACACATATGGTACACTTATTTTGTTTTTTTTTACAGGTTAACAAAAAAAATCTCCTTCACTAAAACTCAGTGGGAATAGTACTGCAGCTGTGCTGTACAGAGGAACCTATGGAATATCCATGTTAAATCCATTCTGGTAAGTATGAAGATTTTATTTTATCCATTTCATTGTTTTGGAAAGACTGCAGCAAATGCGACTGACTATGATTCATAAACTAGTTGACATGTGTACGTCACCAAAACTATTTCTATAAGATATCATTCATGCACTATATTCTGAACTTGCAGCTGTTCAACCCTGACCATGACAGTGTTGACAAAGTTGAACACAGGTTGTGTTACTTGACATGATGTGGGTTTGAAATGTAACTTGACTTGAGATTGAGAACCAGCGTGGGACAAATTACAATTAAGTTGTAAGAAGTCATTCATTTCTTTTTTTAGGAAACTTCCAGATGTTTTGTTGTTCTGTCAAAGAGGCCTTATCCAAAAAAGTTCTTTAACATCAGGCACCCCCCCTTCTCCGGGCTGGGGCATACATGCAACATGCAGAAGTCATTTCATTAGATGACCATGGCCATCATTAACAACCAGACTCCAGAAAGATGCAGATGAAATCTGTGAAGAAGTAACAAAATAAGAAACCATTACAGACAAACCTGCAAATATGCTCCCCCCTAAAAACAATACTTACCTTCATGTGCTTGAGAGTTATCCATTTCCAATTTCAACGCAAAAAATTCTCATCGACCACTGAAATGTGCACACCAACTGTGATACTGAACAATACTATGAGTACATGTCCATGTCAACCCCACTCTTCACTTACAAAATACACAAACATATATCTATATATATATCAACTCACCAAGGCTACTATTAGTGTACAGACAAAGGGCACCCTTCCATCCAGTTGAGATGATCACATTGCATTTGCTCGAATCGCATCGCAGAACACATTGGACCAGTAATAATACACTCATGGTCATCATTTTATTCTGGGGGACTTTGTATATGCTGAAATGCTCCCATTTCACTTTGTTACCACTTGTCAATTTTCTGGACACAAGGCGGATGCATTTTTGGACATGCAGAAGAAATCTGGGGACTCTGTGCCACCACTGCACCCATGACTATGTGTGCCATTAATTCTGGGGGACTTTGTATGTGCTGAAACACTTCCATTTCACTTTGTTACCACTTATCAATATTCTGGACACAAGACAGATGCATTTTGGGCATGCAGAAAAAAATCTGGGGACTCTGTGCCACCACTGCATGCATGACTGAGTGTGCTATTAATTTTGGGGGACATTGTATGTGCTGAAATGCTCCCATTTCACTTTGTTACCACTTGTCAATTTTTTGGACAGAAGAAGGATGCATTTTGTGTGTTGTGTGATTGTGAGCTCATGATGTCATACTGACATTATCAATTAAAGCAGCATTGCAAGAATGTTGTGACAATTTTGAACTGTACTTTTTTATGCTACTTTACATTGCAACAGCCACTAGTTACCTCCGAGTCATGACTTGAATGATACGCTTCTTTTCACAATTTCTGTCTGCTTTACTTAGTTGACTACTTTTTTTCATGTATAAAAAAAAAATGATCACACCTTTCATTATTGTTCTGACCAGGTTTGTATTTATTTGCAGCTGCTTTTCAATAAATATTGTTCTGTGGTGTCATAAAACACTGCCTGCTGCATAACTGTAATTTACAGCAGAAGTGATATATGACAACTAACTGATGTGATGGAGAAAAGCAGAGGAGAACAATTACAAAGACCTGGTCAGCACCAATTTAAAAGGAATGCTCCTTTCATTATTTCGCACATGAAAAAAGGTAGTACAGCAGACTCAACTACTAGAAATTCTTGTATAATTTCAGTCAGGATGTAAGTAAAGGAAGTTGTAACATAACATAAAAAATATAGGTCAGAGTTCTTAACAGATAGTTGTGCCAATGCTTTACAGAGATTCACCATGTTACATAGTTATGGTGTTGCACATAACCTAATATGTGGGTGCCTTACTTCCAGGGGAATCTTTCTTGCTTCACATAGTGCAATAAATTTTTGTGAAAACCACCTGTAATTTAATTACAGTGTGTCACGTCATGGAGGAATTCCCATTCAGAAAAGCCACCCATATTCTGCCCCACTTTCTTAGCAACGTTAGGATATGATGTCAGGGGGGTACAGGTGCATGCTCCACTATAGTGAATGTCCGGCAGCTATCTAAATATTTCTTTGTGTTATAAGGTTAACTTTGTGGTGAAATGTGGGCATGATTACACTAACTAGGCTCTTCTTACTGGAAATGTGCAAACTGACCATTATAACATAAACATTCGGAAAGCTGCCAGACAATCAGACATTCACTATAATGGAGCATGAGACCGCGCTCTCCCTGGCATCACATCCTAATGTTGCTGAGAAAGGGAGGCAGAATTTGGGCAGCTTTTATGAACTGGATTTCCTCCATGATGTGACACACTGTAATGAAATTAGGGGCGGTTTGTACAGAAATGTATTGCACTATGTGGAGCAAGAAAGATTCCCCTGGAAGTAAGGCACCCATATATCTGGTGCAATGCTGTAACTTGGTGAACCTGTTTCATGTCTATTTCACAAGCAAAATAGTTAAAAAGCCTCAGTGATGTTTACTTTGTGTCAGGACTCAAGAATAGGATTTTAAGTGTTTTGCAAACAGCATGAAGACTGAGCAATGCGAGTATGTTGTGCAAAACTGCATGTGTGCTGTCACTGTTCTTTCCTGTGTGTGTATACATTGTACAGCTTCATGCAAACATATATATGGTAAGACTTATTGCATTATCAAGAATAAAGATAACAAGGAATACCTGATGTATATTTTATTGGTACCATCAGTGCCAGCGGACTAAGTGGTATGATATTTTTTAAGAGGTATCGGGTCGCTGTGCACTTCAGTCATTCACAGTGAACACATGACTTTGCAGAGATCATAGCACAAAAAACACATACTCTCCTAAAAGCTATGTATGCAGTATTGTATATAATGTGACTAAGGAGCACTCTGGCCAGACACCTCTGAAAAAGTATCGTATCACTTAGTCCACTGATGATGATGGTGACAATAAAATATACCGTATTCTGCTCGCTATTCTTTATATCATAAACACTACCTGCAACAAGTCAGCAACACAATATATGTTTGCAACATGCTGTGCAATGTCTGATGTCACACACACACACCCACACAGACACACACACACACAGGAAACAACACTGACTGCATGCATGCAATTTTACACATCATACTTGCACTGCTCACAACAGCTTGTCCACAAGCACTCCAAAACAAAAAGTAAACATTACTGAGGCACTGCAATTACAGAAGGGAAATCAATTATTATTAAACAACAAAAAACACACACACAAAAACAGTGCAGCAGAGTAGTGGGGTGGGGATGGGGTCCAGGAAACAATCCCTTAATGCGGCCATGGGATGCCATGGTGTTCCAGAAGCAGGTGCAGCATTGTGAGTATTTGCAGCTGCTGTTGTTGGATTGTATCTACCTGCTGCTGCACAGCACCTACCCTCTCATTTTTCTCCTCCAGGTCCGCCCACACCAGAGCAATGTCAGCCTGTGTTGCAGGGACTGTGGTGTGGTCCACTGCAGGTGGAAACCCAGGTAGTGGTTGTGGTGGAGAGAGTGGTGGTGGTGGCTGTGGTGGTGGTGGTGTTGGTGGAAAGACTGCTGCACTGGCCCTCCTCCTGCTGCGGCAGCGAGGTACAACTTCAACCCCAACAGCACCCTCGACCACTGCCACAGAAGGGCCAGCAGGTGGATGGATGGCCACTTCCATGGCAGCCTGCCATTCTGCCTTGTGGTGGTTCAACATGTGGGTGCACTGGCCACTGGTCCCCAGATGTATCCCCCAAGGGCCATGGCACACCAGCACACTGCACAGATGGCACACCATGACTGTGCTGTCTCCCTCCACACAGTTAAAAAACTCCCACACTGGGGAACTGCGGGGGGGACCAGATACAGTACTAGCACCACCTATATTTTCCTGAGGCACCTCCTGGGGCTGTGGAGGTGGTGGAGAGGGTGCTCCTGGAGCCCCTACAGCTGCTACCAGTGGTGGTGATAGTGGAGGAGCAGGTGGGTGCACAGCAGCCACTGGTGGCACTGGTGCTGCTTTCACAGGAGGGGAGGCAACACCCAAGAGTTATGAGCGGTCCAGCAACACACGACCACCCCCACGTATATGCACTGCCCTCCTCTGCCTGCACCCACAGGCCAGTGACTCTCCTTCTCCAGGGTCCATCCTTCCCACACAAGTCCCCGACTATAAACAAGTCCAACCAGAGTCGACGCCTAGCCTTCACCCGGTGGCCGCACTCACTCTCACACTTCAAGACACACACACACACTGACACACACAGTCTCACACACACACAAAACAAAACAAAACGTTATACAAAAATTCTCTACCAATAAAACAATCACAAACACAATACAAAAACTAAATAAATATGTAGCTTTTAAAAAAGCTGTTTTTTTCCGGGCACAAAAGCAATAAAGCACTTTCTGACACACAAACTGCTCTCCTCTCCTCTTCAAAAAGCCTTCTCCCTTTATAACTGCAAAGAAGAAAGTGAAACTGCTTCTCTGACTTACATCCTTCCTGCCTGGCTAAAGCATGTGACTTACAGTACTGTATGCCATGTGATGTGTGGGGGCTGCCTAGTTACTTGTCACTTCGCCTTACTTCGCGTTAAAGCATAATGACAACGCGAAGTAATAATGACAATGCGAAGTGAGCACTTTGTGGTGCCCGCTTTGCGTTGTGCTCCGCCAACACAAAGTGGCCACTTCGTGTCCACTTCGCCAGCGGATTTAAAACTTGCTGCATCTCTACTCTAGTTTTCGGCAAGGCAAATAATTCTGCTTCGCTTCACAGTTCTCTTACCCAAAGTATGCGTAAATGCTATTTTATAACCACTGGAGAGAAAGTAACTCTAAATATAAACATACAGGGCTTGATTTTCAAAACACATGATGCAATTCACAACTTTGGGTGCAACCTAGATCATACTAAAGGCACTGAGATCTTTGCTGGTAATTTTCAAGTATTTTGATGCATTTATGACATTTTTCACTTTTTACTGAAAAAAATAAGTAAATACTTGTTTTGTGAGCAACTTGTGGTACATTAAACAAAATATTAGCCCACCTTTTCAGCGATCTAACTGTTATGTCACAAGTAGTGCAACTGTGCTAAACAGATGCTACAAAGCTTTAACAATTCAGCCCATAATAACAAAATACTGTGGCTCAGAGCAGTTTCTAATTACCTTTTTTCACATACAGTCAGTTTCAAGGCTGCCCTTCTCCTTTGCACATGGGATCCAATTTATCAAAATAAATATTTCTTCCTTTTTTTGTCATAAAGGTTTTTGTCCCCTCTTTGGCCAGGGCAAGCTGAACCCCCTTCAGCAACTGTCCCCACCATCACTCTACTAGTCACTACCTCCCCAGGAATTACCCTGCTGGCTTTATCCCCGTCAGATTACCCTCTGTGACAGGACAAGGTGAGGAAGGCCATAACTCCCAGGAGAACACAATCCAGGGGATCCTGGTGATGGTGTGTGTAGGAGGTGAGCATGCAATGTTTTATTTGTGTGTACCCCACCATCATTTTTCACCAGTTTTCTCCCTTTTAGCCCCTGAACTGGGGTGCACATGTCGATCCGTGCCTGTGCAGGCACACATGCACCTCAGAGTACCACACCTCCCCACCCTTTGTGCCGGCCCTGATTCACACTGCCACCAGACCTACTGTTTAACTGATGGAAATATTGTAGTGGTTCTGACAAGCCCTCCCTGTCCTGGCACACTCATCCTCTCCACCCCAGGCCAACCCCCAGCAACCCGAGACTGTTCCCAATTCTGGGTCACAAGCATCATGGCAGTAGTGTTATCACTGAGCTACTGGACCATTCTCTTTTTTTTTTTTTTTTTTAAGTTCCCCCCCACCACCACTCATAGCTAGTGATCCAGTCAGGGCTGGATTTTCTCTGCAGCAGAGCTCCATATTGGAGCAGGCACTCAATTATTCTGCCTCTGCTGTTCAGGTCCACAAATCTTCATCACTCTCCTTCACAATGGTGGAATGGATCAACTACAGCTGCCACTGCCCTTCTCTGCCCTGACTGGGCAGGCCTATTTGACTGGGGCTGGTCTTACCCCAAACCCATGACTGAAATTCTATTATGTTCATGCTGACTGAAGATAAGTGCCTGTGTAAATTGCTGCTGTGGGCGGTGTGGGTTGAGTAGTGGGTGAATGATGCATATGGGAGCTCATCAGTGAGGTATGTGTAAACACACCTTTAATGTCACCCAAACAACTTGGATTACTGAAACTGTACTGTATTTAGAAAGAACCAGACAGACAGTGGTTTACTTGTATCTGTCAGTGATGGTGACATGCAGAACAGGTTCCATGTCATAAATCAGCTTGCCACTAAAAGGTAGGCCAAATTGTCATGACATTATGTGCCCGGAGCAGCAAAGCTTCCACCTAGGACACAGTAAAACCACTGCTCTCCTGGAGTTCTCCCAATACCTGCACTCTGCTCTTGACTCCAGCAACCTGGCCGATGCAGTGTTCATTGACCTCTCCAAAGCCTTTGACACGGTCTGTCACCGCCTCCTATTCAACTCTCTCCACCAACTCGGCTTCTCTGCTGGTCCCATTGCTTGGTTTTCCAGCTACCTGTCTGCTAGATCCCAGTGTGTAAAAATCAACAGCTCCCTCTCCAACATTTGACCCGTTAGCTCTGGGGTCCCACAGGGCTCAATCCTGGGTCCCATTCTTCAGTCTCTACCTCAACACTCTCCCCCTGCTCCTGCAATAGCAAGCTGCTCCTCTATGCAGATGATGCAGTTCCCTTTGCCTCACACCCAGATCCCTCCACTCTCCAATCATCCCTTCAACTCACTTACAACCAAACAGAAAGGTGGTTTCTTGATCACAGACTAGTCATAAATCTTAAGAAAACCAAATCAATGCTCTTCTCTCACCACCAAAATAAAGCTAGAAGTGCCACTTTCCTGATTACCCCCAACTCTCAGCTCCCATTAGAGCAAGTGCCCACATACAAATACCTAGGCATCACTTTCGATACTGTCCTCACCTTTCACACCCACATCAATGCTCTTTCCTCCACCATAAACTCTCAGATTGGCCTACTTTACCACCATAGGAATTGCCTGCCCCTCGCTGCCCTCTGGCTGGCCATCACCTCCTCTGTTCTGTCCCAAGTGGACTACGGCTTGCCCATCTATGCTGCAGCTGATAACACCTTCTTCTCTAAAATCCAGCTCTCCATCAATAAGGCCAGTAGGCTCCTGACCGGAGCCTCCAGCTGCACCCACACCTGCCTGTTCTATTCCTCTGCCATCCTGCTCAACTTCGAGGAATGTCTGCAGTATCAGACCTGCCTTCTTGCTAAGAAATCCCTGTTAGGACTCTCCCCCCAGGAGTCTCTGCCTCCCTACCACGTTCATCCTCATCCATTTCCAACCACAGCTCTGTTAAAGCCACCTTTAAAGTGCCCAGAACCAAGACCTCCCTTGCCCAGATGTCCTTCTTTTATCGAGCCCCCGCCTGGCTCAACTCCCTCCCTACCTGCATCACCAACACCGCCAAACTTGGTCACTAAAAAAACCGCTCTCCGGAACCATCTCTTTAATGTCTGCTGCTGTAGGTGCAACTAACACTGCCCTCCCCCACTACTACTGCAGGACCTTTCCCTGCCTGGCCCCCCTAATCTCAACAAGGTCCCCTGGACTGCTGATCCATCTTTCCCCCTACCCCTTTTTACCTATCCCCTCAGGTTTATACAAGGATGTATTCCACTGCAACTCCAGAGAAATTGTACATCCTTAATTGTAAATCTGTATTTTATACCAGCATTTAACTTAGTGTATTCTGTGTTCAATGTCTGCACCTGTAATGTTGTCTAATGTTGTATCTGCACAATGTTCTATTGTCTTGCCCTCCCTGCAACGAGGTGCCCTTGTAAATGAGTCCCTGACTCAAAAGGTGTAAATCCAACTTTTTCAAATAAATAAATAAATAAATATGGCCCCTAACAGAAAAAAGACAGAGAAGGAGGGGGGTGAATGACATCAGAGTGTATTAAGTGACACTGGGCTGGGATTTCACAGGCCATTGGCTGGGGGAGGTGCTTACAGGTGTTCTAGCTAGGGGTTCTTCTGGGGTACTTAAGGGCTGGCAACTCTTACAGAGCCCTCTTTTGCTGAGAAATTTTTGCAGTAGGATTTCTTAGCACTTCGTCAGCAACTTTAAGGTAAAGTACAGGGCCTAAGGTGGCATGAGGCCTATTGCCTCATGGCAGCCTCGGCAGGGCCAGAAAGGCTCACTCATTTATTTGACAATGGGTTTACACCATGGGATGATGGCTTGGGGATTGTATGGTAAATGCAAGATCTTTCTGTAGTTTATGCATGAATTTGTCATTTGGTATGTCGTTTTGTAAGGAGTAAGAATCTGGGAGAGCAAGAAAATGGAGCCGCAGCTGTTGGGGGGTCTACAGTAGGGAGATGGGAGCTGTATGGCTGGTGTGCTAGACAGGGCAGGCAGCCCTGCACAGTGGTCGATGGCCAAGGCAGTTTTGCGCCAAATGCTCAGTCTGTTATGGTGGTTTTTGTGGAGGCACAGGCATCTTTGTGGTGTTTATGGGAGAAGGTTTGGTTTGTTTTGAGAGTGCTGCGAGTGGACCAGGGGCAGGGCACCATGTGGTCTGTGTGGGGTAGTCTTAGACAGGTGAGCAGGGGGGGTGTTTTGTAAAAGAACGGAGGAGCTCTGGCCCTGAAGGAGGAGAAAGGCACCAGATATTGTGGGTGATGGCACCAACATCACCCAGGACATCAGGAGGGACCTCCAAGTTACAGACATGGGCCGCTCCAGCCCTTAGGCATGGGGGGCAAGGTTTTGGTTAGGGCCTAGTGCCTTGGAAGGTGCGGTGCTGGCACTTCTTCAGGACCAGAGGTAGGCACCAGTGAGTAGAGCAAGGCCAACAGCATGATCAGCAGTGGTGGGTGGAGCTGGTTGCCTTAGTTTGGTGGGGACAGCAGGTTTTCTCCACAGCGAGCACCCTGGGCCACATGAAGGCATGGGGGCGGGGCGTATGGGGCATTTTTTTTTTGGCCTGGCTACTGGCATGTGGGGCAAGGGGCAATGCAAAAGCCAGAAACTAGGGACACTGGTGGCCAGCACCAAAGCTACAGGTGGGCTTGAGGTCTGGGTGCTTGGGAGGGCTGAACAGGTGGTCCGCATGTGCTCGGTGGGTAGTTGAGTTTAGTTGCAACCTTAGCACTGGCAGATTGTGGGCGAGAAAATCAAACAGAAATAAATGGAAGAGGAGCACAAATGTGGTAGAACGAGAATGAGGGAGAGAGAGGGGCACAAGCAGGATACTGGGGGCAGCGGAGGAAAGGAGCAAAGAAGGAAGTAATGGAGTGGTGTCGTTGCCCCCAAACTGGCATAGTAGTTAGAGTGACCACCCTAAAGTGATGGGCCAGTGGTTTGAATAAAAAAATAATAATAATAAAAAATTTTGATGAATATTAGTGAAGGTGAGCCACAGGCAGCACAGCCGCTGTTGGGAGGGGGGAGTGGGACCGAGGGGGGCAGCTCCTCACATGGCGTGACATGGTACCAGGGCCAGTCCGGCCAGGAGACTGGGAGAGAGGGCTGCCTGAGAAGAGCTCCAGGAGGGAATCACAGAGCTACGGCCAGGGGGTAGGGTCGGGAGCCAAGAGGCAAGCCCCAGCAGTCAGCAGGCCCAAGGCACGGAGGGGCATAGCAGGGCTGGCAACATGGGTGTGAGAAGGGGGAGAGCGAGGTGCAAGCATGGCAGCAGGCTAGATGCCCCCCCCAGTTGGTGTAAATAACAACAAAGGTTTGAGTGGTTGATAGATGGGTTGGGAGTGGGTGTGTTTTGGGGAGAACATGGCTGTGGGGTACAAGAATTAGACACTGGGCTAACAGGCACCAAGATAGGTGGCCCGTGGGGCTGATACCAGTTTGTGGGGGATAGCGGGCAGGTGGAATGGGGGACTGGGGACACCCAATGTTTGGGAGGGAGCACGGTGGTTGTGGAATGGGTGCAAAAGGGGGATTGGTGGATGAACAGGGGCCAGGGCGGATGGTAAGAAGAGAACTTTTGGGGGTATGGTATGGTGCACTCACTCTTGTCAGTTCACCCCTAGTACCACAACAGTGGGGAGATAGCACCTAAGAGAACCCCCGTACCCAGTGCCAAGATGATGGAGGAGGCAGCCAAGCTGATGACCAAGACAGGAAGGAGAGTGATGAAAGGGCAGGTGGGGTCAGGGGAGGGAAGAGGCCATGAAGAGCAGGGACCGGCCCCTCGGCCATCTCAACACCAGAGCCCGAACTGGCGCTAAGTGGACCTGGCCCGAACGGGAGTAAGAGCAACGTAGATGTCATGAATGAAGGGGACTTGAAAGAGCATTTAGAGGGTTTGGTAGGTGACATGGGGGACAAAGATGTGGAGAAAATGGAACGGGCACTGCAGGCAATAAAGAGTGGGGGCAAAGAAGAGTAGGGGTCTGCCGGGACTTGGATGGGCGGGAAGAAGCTGTACCAGGGGAACCCGGGTATCACGCTGGGGGACCAAGAACTTTCTTTGATAAAAAAAAAATTTGGTAGGGGGAATATGTGGACATTTTTGGTTTAGTGGATGAGGACATGGCCAAGAAATATTATTTATTTTATTTATTTAGCTTTTGTTAACCAGGTAGGTACACTAGACAAGACAATTGCCTATTTTCAGGTACGACCCAGGAGAGTACAGAATTATGAGCAGAAGGAGTAGGTGGGAAAATCAGAGTTGGCGGTGGCATTGGCGGAGGTCAGGCACAAGGAGGAAGAGGTGAAATACTTGGGCAAGAAAATAGACCCATGGCAGGCAGATTTCCTGATATACAGAGCTTTGGTCTTGAAAAAGCAGCCGGAGTTGTCAATTGACCTACACAGCTATCATCAGGGAAGCCTATAAAGTGAAACTGGGATATGGATGGTTAAAATACAATGAGGCATTCAGAAATCAGATGGCAGTGAAAGGTGACTTGAGATGGGACTGCACACATTCTGAACTTTGGGCTCGGATGCTATCTGGCTCAGCGGCAGAGCCTGGAGGTGAGCACAGTAAAAAAGTCATCCCTGGCCCGATAGTGAAGATCTGTTGCGGTTTTAACAGGGCATCATGCACCAGGGCAAATTGCAAGTTCAGGCATGCCTGCTTCTGCTGCACAGACTCGCACCTGGTGACAAGCTGCCAGCAAGGAGGGGAAAGGGGTGTATAACAGAGTGGGCAGTACCATGAGCAGCCCTTTCAGGGGGCAGGGTGGGGGAGCTCGTAAGGGCAGGGGGAACATAGCAGGGGTGGGTACAACTTCAATTACGGTTGGAATTGAGGTGGAGGGGGGCATTGGGGTTTTCTCTTGGCATGCACTCCCATAGTCACGGGGGTGGTGGAGGCCTGGACGCAGGAGTATCCAGGCATAAGAAGAGCTGAGTTACTGAGGGAGGGTTTCAAGAGGGGTTACCCACTGGATTTCAAAGGGGGTGCAGGGAGATGAGAGCAATGAATTTTGAATTTGTAAGTGGTAAGGAAGACATTGTATGGACAAAAATACAGAAGGAGGCATGGGGGAGGAGGGTCAAGGGACCTTTCACCGACTCTTCATGCTCCAACTTATGGATGTCACCTCTGGTAATAGTGCCAAAGAAACAAATGGGAGAATTCTGACTCATCCAGCACCTTTCTTACCCAGACAGAAACTTGATGAATGGGGGGATACCCGAATACCTACGAGCAGTCTCGTACACATTGGTCGACCAGGCGGTGGTGCTGATTAGGGTTGTAGAAAAAGCATGGTTAGTGAAGTTGGACATTGAGTCTGCTTACTGGGTACTACCGGTCAGGCCCGAGGATTGGAACCTATAAGGTTTCCCATTTGAGGACGGGCTGTATTTTGACATCGTCATGCCAATGGGCTGCTCGGTGGTCTGTTCAACTTTCGAGGCATTTAGTTCTTGGGTACAAAGGGTATTTGGGGTGAGATATGGGTACAAGAGGGTAGTCCACTATCTAAATGACTTTCTACTTGTAGGGGGCAACAAGGCTAAGATGGGGAGATGTTGGCTGATTTTAAAGAGTTGTGTGGGCACATAAGTATTCCACTGGCAAAGGGGAAAATGGAGGGCCCAGCCCACCAACTGGAATTTTTGGGGGATTGAGGTGGACACGGAACATGGATATGTCTGCCTTCTAGGGGACAAGGTGGCCAAGCTCAGGGGGCTGCTTACACAGGTGAGGGGGAGGAGGAGGGTGCTGCTGGTACTGGTACAGCAACTGCTGGGGCACCTTAATTTTGCTTGTAAGGCCATCAGCCCATGCAGGACATTCACCAGGAGGTTGGGGAGGGCCACAGGGAAGGCGAAACAGCCACACCATTGGGTGGATATCACTAAAGGGGTGTGGGAGGATCTAGGGATCTAGGAGGATTTCCTTGACAACTACAGTGGGGTGACATTCTAGCAAGAGGAGTGGGCTTACAACAATGACTTGGATCTATATACAGATGCTTCTGGGGCCTTAGGAATGGGGGCCTATTTCAAGGGCAAATGAATATTGGAAGCATGGCCAGACCATTGGAAGGAAAGGAGTGTACTAAAAGACATTTCCTTTTTGGAAATATTTCCCATCTGGGTGGCCACGGAGGTCTGGGGAGAGAGGATGAAAGGGAAGCGCATACTCTTTTTGGTGTGACAACAAAGTGGTCAAGGAGGTGATAAATAGGCAAGGGGAGATTACGGATATGGTGGGGAGGATATTCTGCCACATGGTGCTCCTTGGATTTTAATTGAACTTGTTATTTAAGGCACAGCATATTGAAGGGCTCTAGAATGAGATGGCTGAGATGGCCCAGTGGCACTGAGGGTTGAGGCACTGGACACCACACTTCGTGCCACGCTGGTGACCCAGGTTCAGGAATGGACTCAGGCCACTGGGGGTCAGCAGGGGAGGGAAAAGATCGAGCATCCAGAGGACTGCTCTCTCTTCCCCGGGGAGGGCTCTGGGGATGCATTACACAGGTGTGGCCTCTGGCGAGCGGTCGGAGGATGGCCAGGATTGTGATGTCACACAATAGCGAGTGGTGGAGCTATGGTGGGTGTCAACACTCAGTTCCCTAACACCATGGCATGACCGAGCTCTGGGGGAAACAGTAAGCAGACCCTCCCCCCCCCGGAGGATAAGCGAGGGCATCACCTCCTGTTCCACCCTCCCAACACTGGGTGCTCCACTCTCTTCATGCCCAGTCACTCCGGCTGGTACTCTACACTCTAGATAGAGCATCCTGGGAGGATAGGGCAGCCCTTCCCCATGAGGGTTCAGATCCGGGGGTTTCATCGGTCGGAGTGAGGAGAGCAGCAGCAGCACCACAGTGGGAGGTAGACAGCAGGCTCAGTGGATGCTGCAGAGAGTTCTTCAGGGTAGGGGTGAAGAAATAAAGTTCAAAAAAAAAATGAGATTGCTGACAGCCTTTCCTGTTTGCAGCTGGACAGGTTCTGGGAGTTGGCCCCACATGCAGCAGTACACAGGACCTGGGTTCTGGACCAGCTATGGGAAACTGAAGGGATAAAGCCAGGTGGCTGTACTGCAGGTCTTGGGCAGCCATCACCCTGATGGCATATGACAGCTCATGGGGGCATTTCAGGAGTGCTGGGCCAGGTCTGGATTGGGGATAGGTGAGCCAGTCTTGGAGGACCTAGTGAGGCAGTACGTGGTGGAGAAGTGAGAGGAGGGGATGGCCCACACCACCATGGGGGTGCAGCTGGCAGGCATAGGGTGGTTGTGTAAGGACAGAGGTTGGCCAGGGGCCACTGCCAGGAGCAGCGAGGCAGATGGTCACAGGCTGGCAGCGAGGACAAGGAGATAGATGAAACTGGAGGCAGCTCATCATGGGGCAGCTGATGCAGAAGGTAATGGGGGCTGTACAGCACATATGCATCTCAGCAAAGGAAGCATGCTTGTTCACAGTGGTCTTCACGGTGATGGCCAGAGGGGCTTTTAGGGTCAGGGAAGTGGTAGCCCTGAGGAAGTCTGCAACAGCACAGGGGCTGCAGAGTGGGTACATTGAGTGGGGATGGGATAGGGTGGTAATTCACCTGCCCAGGTCTAAAACGGACCAAGGAAGAAGGGGTGCCTCGGTGACACTGACCAGACAACAGGATGAGGTTTGCACAGTCGCAACCTTAGAGCAATATGGGAGTTTGCAGGGGGGGGCAAGTAGGGGGGTTGGTTCTGTTACAGGAATGGGAACCCGGTAATGGGTTTCCAGGTGGGGGAGTCGTTAAGAAGGTCCTTACCTTTATAGGACAGTGAGAATGGGGCTCGGATAACAGGATACAATTAGCAGGCAGACTCAAAGTTCTAGTGCATAAAAAGTGCCGTTCTGGCACTTATCATTTTATTTCTTAGCATAAAATGAGTAACAGAAATCCAAATAAATACATCAGGTTAATTCATACTTTTTTATCAAAGACAGGTGCCTTGGAAATGCCAATATACTCCCAAGCAATGGCACACCTTCCCACAGCTAGTACCCACTGTCTTTCTTAGGTCTTCTTTCACAGACTATCAGTACCAGACTGACACTCTATCTGGCTCTCCATTGACACCCTATCTGGTGGTAGCCTTTTTATATCCACCTTGAGTGCCATCACTGTCAGGTGACCTACATGTATATGTTTAATTAAAAACAAAAAAAGGTCCCTTTAGGCTTGTAACCCTTCCTATACAGAAAGAAAAGGGTTACTTCTAAGCCTGTTTGTTCAGGCTACATTCTCAGTGAACAACCCTTTCATATTATGCTTTAGTCTTTAACTTATAACATAAATTAAACCTTAATTGTTCTGCTCTAGAACTCCTCCCCTTTCTGCATCCTAACTATCTATACAGATATGTATAAATACAGACCTCTAAGGGCCACTGTCCCCATATAGAGATGCTAAAATCAGGGCAGCTTTCATAGTGAACAGACCTGGAGAAAATACTGTAGATATAAAATAGCAGCGAGTCTCAGAAGAAAACCAACAAGGAGAGTGTTTCTCAAAGGCATCTAGATTATCCACAGACACCCTGACTCTACAGGCTAAAAGGTAGATTGCATTGAGGTTTTGTTTATGTTTAGAGTTTTAAACATAGCAGTAATAGTATTCCCAAAAAGACCTAACAAGTCTGTATCATTGGGTCTTCCCTTGTTTAGGCCCCTGGAGGTGCTTTGGGCTTTTCCTAATTGATTTGCCTGCAAAACTCTTATAAACAGACAGACTGTGGGCTGCCAGCCCTAAAGAATACCCAGGCAGCCCAACAGGTAGCAAACAATATATTTTGCTTTCTTTTTATTCCTTGCATATGTCTTTAACACCCTATGCCCCACATTAGATTTTATTTATTTTTGGAGGTTCCTATTTCACAGGAGCGCTTTCTCCTGTTTATTTTCCCCCCTTCCCCGATGGCTGAATTTTCAGCCCATCAGCTACCTTTCCCATTGGGCCTATTTCTGGCCCCTTATTTATAAGTTGTACTTTTTATATTGGCAACCCATTCCAAAGTTGAAGTTATTTATTCGTCTTCACTGTAGGGACTTCCTTGTCCCTGTACATGCAAACGCTTCTGCAGTATATGTATGAGAGGAGTGAGGCAGCAGAAAGGAAACTTGACCTGCCGTCCCATTTTGTCCTGAGACACAGCACTTGTAGAGAGAGTGAGGGAGAGCTAGAAGCAAGCACACTCCTAATTTGCTTTACAACCAGCTCTCTCATTTCTCCTTTTCCAACTAAGGGAGGGAGGGGGGAGATGAGGAAAGAACTTTAATGAAGCTGCACTAAAGCAGGCATTTGAAACTAATGCAATATTCTTTTTACAACAAGGTAACTCCATTTTTCATTATAAACAAACCCAGCATTATTTACTTATTAACCAAACAAGCAATGCAGCACAGGATACAGAAACAAGCATTTGTCAATGCCGAATGTTGTCGCGCTGGCATTGGCAGTGGTGGAGCTAAAGGCGCATAATAGGAATGGCAGTGAAGTATTGAAGTGGTACCAACCCCACCCCCACCCTGTAGAGAGGGACAGGCAGTGGGGTGTGCCTTCGGGTCGTCAGGCATAATGTTCATGCCATTGTACCTTACCCGACCCTGTAGACACTGGCAAGTGTCATGGTGTGCTTTGGGGTCTTTGGGCATTATACTTACCCTATTCCATAAGGAAATACACTGATGTGGGTGCAGTACAGGAGTGTGGGGCGATGTTTGTGGCCAAACAGTGCAAGGCACACCACGATGCCTGTCAGTGGCTGCAGGGTGGGCATGGGGGGAAGGTGGAATGGCATGAGCATTACGTCTAATGATCCCAAGTCACAGTCCTGATGCCTGTCAGTCCGTACCGGGAGGGGTGCTGCAGATGAAAACCCTAACACCATAGGCATGTAGTGGTAGTTTCACTCTACATGTTCAACATGGGCTGCTTGTCAGGCCACCTCATGAAAAGCGGCACAATCATTTTGTTAGCTGAAAGGTGGGTTTCACAGCGGGCTGTGGCATTTGGTGGCAGAGGGACGAAAACACGGTTTTGGGCAGGATGTGGAGAATGACAACTGTATTGTTCATGAGGAGGCGAAAAAATAGCAACGTTGAAAATCTGAAGTGGCAATATGAAATATTATTGAAGCAATAAACATGCATACAAATTGTGCAGCAAACATCCACAACCCAATTATTTGTGGGAGTTTTTTAGGCACATTTTCAACATAGGTATTTTGGGACCTCCCCTCATGAACAGTGGTGCTGTGATTTTGTTATTGTGTCCCAAAAGGTGATTTCCCACAGCGAGTACGCCATTGTGTGCCACAGTTGCGGGAATGCATTTTGGGCAGGCTATGAAAAATGGCAGCTGTACTGTTGATAAGGAGGTGTGTGCACAAATGCCAGTGGTGAAACTGTGGCATGAAAATATTGCAAATGTATGAAGTTACAAGGCTGCGTGGAAACTGCACAATATACACTTGCAGCACAGTCATTTTCTGGACTTTCGGCACCAGATTTTCAACACAGGTATTTTAGGACCTCTGCTCATGAACAGTGTCATCGTCATTCCCTCAAACTGCCCCGAAATCTGATTTTGCACAGCAACCATGCAATTCTGCGCCAGACGTGCAAAAACACATTTCAGGCAAGATATGTAAAATGACAGCTGTACTGTTCATTAGGAGGTGTGAAAAAATGCCAATGTTGAACATGTTGAATGAAAATATTACAATTGCACGATGTCACAAGCGTACGTGCAAACTGCACAACACACACTCATAAAACACTAATTTTATGGACTGCCGGACCCAAATTTTCAACATAGGCATTTTAGGACCTCTGCTAATGAACAGTGTCACTGTCATTTCCATAATGTGTCCTGAACATGGACGTTCCCCAGCGACCGTGCTATTCTGTGCCGGAACTTTGAAAACACATTTTGGTCAGGATGTGAAAAATGACAGCTGTACTGTTCATAAGGAGGTGCAGAACAACGGCAATGTTGAAAATCTGGAGTGACAATATTATAAATTTGTGAACTTACGAGCGTGCATGCGAACTGCACAATGCGCACTCATAACACAGTCATATTATGGAGTATTGTCACCAAATTTTCAGCATAGGCATTGTAGGACCTCTGCTCATGAACAGAGTAACTGTCATTTTTGTAATCTGCCCTGAACACTGATTTTCCAGAGCGACTGCGGTATTGTGTGCCAGAAGTGCGGAAACATATTTCGGCCAGGAAAAATTACAGCTGTACTGTTCACAAGGAGGTGTAGAAAAATTACGATGTTGAAAATCTGGCATTAAACTATTGCAAATTCGCTAAGTTATGAGCGTGCTTAGCAACTGTGCAATGCATGCTTGTAAAACAGTCATTTTTTTGATTTTTTCCACCAAATTTGCAACATAGGCTTTTTGACAGCCCACCTCATGAACACTGCCACTGTCCTTGCATTAGTTGGTCCCGAAAGGTGATTCTGCACAGTGACTGCTAAATCACCTTTCAGGACAGATTAACATCATAACTGTAACAGAATTCATGAGGAGGGGTCCCAAAAAACCCATGTTGAAAATTTGGTGTAAAAATTCAAAAAATGACTGATATGCAGCAAAGTTGAAAAAGCCCTATCTATCCCATTATACAGTTTCCCAGCATTTCCTCAGTTTGCGGTTGGCTTTGAAGAGTGCAGATGTGTTCCTGGTCCACCAAAGATCATTACTCTGGACTCCGGAGGTAAGTATGGGGTGAGGGAGGTGTGGGGAGGCAGGGTGCACAGTGGGTGAGTAGGGACTCTAGGGAGACCACAAGGGACCATTTTTATGTTAAAGGGAAAAAACTAACATCGCTGGACAGTTTTTTTTTCAGGGGACTTGGCATGCTGGGGTGGGCTCCCAGTTTGCCACCTAACTGTTTGGGGGGTTGCTGCAGCCCGGCCGGGGATTAGGCACCTCGTCAGCACACACCATAAGAGGGGTTAATTTATGCCCGGGGATTGGGCACCCCATCGGCACACAAGGAAAGTGGAGGGAGGCAAGAGCCGAGGGGATTGGGCACCCACCTTGACGTAAAAGAAATGGGGGGGACTGCTTTATGCCGATGGGTAGTGGACTCCCCTGTCAGCAAAGTTTTGCAGCCAGAGTAAGCCAGCAGGGGGATTTGGCACCCCCGAAGTCGGCAATTGGGTGTCCGCCCACCCGCCATGCTGACATGTGACGAGCACGCAGGAAGGGTCCGCTGCATCTGATGAGCTTTGCTCAGATTGCAGCAGACCTTTCCTTAGATGTACCCACCACATTATGTATGCATGGTGTGGTGCCAGCATGCAGGCCTTATTGGGGAATGAGGGACGCACCTAATGATGCGTGCCCTGCATTTGCCCAACAGTGACCGAGCCTCCAAATCCCCACTGTCACAAGATGTTGGCTGCGTAAGCACGCCAACATAATAAAAGAGGAAAGGGAATGCTGCTTGCAAACTCTGATAGAAGTATGTTTATATGTAGTTCATTTTGACTTCATATACTTAGCAGGTCTACCATGTCTTTGTACAAATTAGACACATAATTACTAGTGCCACACACTGGTATTATATCTTTGGACCCCTAGGAAGGAAGAGAAATATACAAGGAAGAAGGTACAAGCGGGGGAAGGAGATTTTTAGCATGGAGGTGGCCTGCCTCTATACTGAGAAAGAAAGGAATAGCCTTAGCAGAGTGGAAGATGGAGGTTGCAACCATACAGAAGAGGAAAGATGGATCCACACATTAGTGGCAGGGACTGACCCTGTCACATTTACACCCCCTTCTTATGAGGGAAGGCGTGACTAACAGAGTCCCTACTCCAGTAGCCCTGGACAGGGTGGAACTACCGCCCACTCTCTTTCAGGAGTACTATCCCAGGGTCCCACAAACAAAACTACAGAAATCTGACAAGAAGTCATCAGAACAGTACATACCCTGGGACATAAGAAACACCAAACATAGTGCTCCTCAACAACTTTAACTCTTGAACTTCAGACAGCAAAGCAGCTGCACACAAGGATTCTTCTTTAATCCAAAAAGGGTAGCAGCTGAAAGTCCAACCCCCGTGATACTGAGGGTTGGAGAAGCTCCTGCCCACCCACACCAAATAGCTCCATCCCAGGGTCCCATCAAACAAGCATTAATGTGCCAAATACTTATGTAATGTAAATATACATATACAGTGCATATGGTACTAACTTTACTCTGGGATCCTTATTAGATATTCAGGGCTCTCCTATTCAGGTTTAGAGCCACCCTGGAGATACCTAGACAGGTAAAAATTAATACAAGAGAAAGAGTAAACTTTCGGGGACATCAAGACACCTGCTTTCCAGTGTACAGTGCTAGCAGTGGCATGTGAGAGAGAGAGACAGAGAGAGAGAGAGAGATGGAAAGAAAGAGAGAGGGAGTTAGGATCAAACACTCTCCTATTTGACCTAACAAACTCTCTTCTCTCTTGCATACTCTGCCTTGACCCCTCATCATCCATCCCAATGCAACTCTGTGCCACAGAGCACATGCATAATTCGACGTTACCATGGAGCTGACACTGCTGACACAGCTTCATTACAGGCCATTTTCCACTATTATTTTATTCAGACCACACCATGCAGCAGTTCCCCAACTGCAGTGCAAACTGCTATAATGCAAGAGGCCTTCCTCTAGACCCCACGGGATCCCATCAACAAGAAGGGGCACCAGATCAAACCAGAGTCAGAGTGGTGGCAAAGACAACAGTTTTGGCACCTGCCAACCACTCACTCCACTTGGCTTTCATTTTACTACAAGGTACAGGACCTACAACAGCAGGGACAGGGTTACAGAATTACCCTAATAGCTGTTCCTGTCCTGGACACTACACATGTAGCCCTGTACAGCAGTATCAAACAAGAAACGACTACTGGATAGGCATTTAAAACTGTTCTTTCTACCTTTCTACTTTATTCAGTTTCCTTTCCGGGGGACTTGTAAACCACTTTCTGGCTGTCTATGTCCAATACCCATTCCCACACAGGATATGGTGGATCCCTGGCCCACCCTCACTGTACAGCTCCAACCCAGGGTATCTTTAAGCAATGAATACAGTATATACCATTCCTAAAACTAACACAATGAATACTGCATTATCAACTACTCTGGGGCTATTATTCAGTTCTACCTAGTATCCTCTAAGTAAACTGGTTCATATAACACACAATAAGTATCAGTTTTCATCCCTACCATACATATTTTTACTCTGGTATCATCAGGCATCTGCCCCTTTTGACAGTAAACCCCTAGACAACTTTTATATTTAAGTAGAGAGAGGAGAAAATAGATCAACAGATTTTAGAAAAGATCAGAGAATAAGAAACGGAAAATGCCTGAAGATGGCCAACCCTCCAGTTGTTGGAAGAGATTTTTAGAAAAGAAGAACTGCTGCAGCACAGGAGAGGAGAGAGAGAGAGAGGGAGGGAGGGAGGAGAGAGAGAGAGAGAGAGAGAGAGAGAGAGAGAGAGAGAGAGAGAGAGAGAGAGAGAGAGAGAGAGAGAGAGAGAGAGAGAAGAAACACAAAATTGTACATTGCGTGCACAATCCCCCTTTACACCTGAGAAGGAATTGGAGCTATGGCTCTCCCTCATCCATAAGCTCCACCCCTGGTCCCTTTAAGCAGATCATAATACACGTTATCCTTTCAAACCTTGTACAATCCAACTTTACCCAGGAACTATTTATCCTGTATCCCTATGGTATGCTTTCAACAATCCCATAACATGTCTGATGAAGAAAGCACTTCATCTCCTACAATACATACTCATACTCATCCAGGAGATTTTAAGCAATATACATCAATATAAGCAGACATCGTCTCTCACTGCATATACCTATTTCCCATAATTCTCTGGGGTCTGGTCATAGGCTTTCCTACATAGCCTACTACCTTGTACTGTTTACTTTACAGGGATTTTGTCCTTTTCTCCATGGGTTCCACTTTTTATGGCCCTCCCATCTGTGGACATTCTCTCCTGTGTGCCTGGCTGATACTCTCTGCTGAATACTCCTTTTCTCTATGTATTCTGTTGTCTGATGGTACGTGCCTAGCCAGTAAAAAGGCAGAAGTTAACTTTGTCAGTATGTCCTCATGTACCAAAGGTGGGGAATGGCTGCAACAAGCTTCCTCCATTACCACCTCATTGTAAGCAAGAGGCACCACCAGCTTAGCACACAATCACTTAGTCTGGGGATGGGGTTTTACGTAATATAGGGTACCCTGCCTTCTTTCCACCCACCACAAGGGTTTCACTTTCTGGTGACTGGTCATTCTACCTTCTTCCTGGTCTGTTAGAGAAGCAGTCAAGTGGGCCACATCTGGGTCACCTATTTGTAACTTTCCCCATACACGACTAGGGTCATGACATTCACAGTTACATTTATTCTTTTGTAATTTAGTCCCTTCAACATTCAAATTATTAGTCCCTGCAGCATTTAAAGCTTCTATCTTGCTTGAAGTCTCTCTCTTCACCTCTAGGCATAAAGGAATAGTCTTGCTGGGGACTTATTTGGTGCTACAACTTTGTTGTCCTCCAGCCAATACATCCCAGGGAACATGGGCAATACAGGAATTCCCATATCAACACACTCCACACATGCCTGTTCTGATTCCAACCTCTCAGGTATTTCCCTAGGTCCTTCCATATGGATCCGTAGCTCAAGGTACATCTTCTCGGCCTCCCTCCAACGGTTCTCAGCATCCATCCATTGGGCATGCATCCAGCATATCAGGCTCCTCTGGTCCACAATCAGGTCTTGTGGTGCCTCGTCCAGGCCACTGTCACCACACATCCTCCTCTCCACTGGCGCCATGCACTGTGCCATCCGTATCCTGTGGTGCCTGGTCTGACACCCCAGACTGAACTCTCCCAGACTTACCCAGATGTTCAGCGGGTATCCCACTTCTAAAACTAAGTTTGAAAGGGGCCCGGATAACAAGATACAATTAGTAGACAGACTCAGAGTTCTAGTGCATAAAAAGTGCCATTCTGGCACTTATCATTTTATTTCTTAGCATAAAATGAGTAACAGAAATCCAAAATAAATACGTCAGGTCAGTTCATACTTTTTCATCAAAGACAGGTGCCTTGGAAAGGCCAATATACTCCCAAGCAATTGCATGCCTTCCCGCAGCTTGCACCCACTGTCTTTCTTAGGTCTTCCTTCACAGACTATCAATACGAGACTGACACTCTATCTGGCTCTCCTTCGATACCCTATCTGTTTTAACCCCCTGGTGGTAGCCTTTTTATATCCGCCTTGAGTGCCATCACTGTCAGGTGACCTACATGTATATGTTTAATTAAAAACTAAAAAAGTCCCTTTAGGCTCGTAACAAGGCCTATACAGAAAGAGAAGGGTTACTTCTAAGCCTGTTTGTTTAGGCTATATTCTCAGTGAACCACCCTTTCATATTATGCTTCAGTCTTTAACTTATAACATAAATTAAACCTTAATTTTTCTGCTGTGGAACTCCTCCCCCTTCTGCATCCTAAGTATCTATTCAGATATGTATAAATACAGACCTCAAGGGGTCACTGTCCCCCTATACAGCTGCTCAGATCAGGGCAGTTTTCATAGTGAACAGACCTGGAGAAAATACTGCAGACATAAAATGGCAGCAGAGACTCAGAAGAAAACCAACAAGGAGAGTGTTTCTCTAAGGCAGCAGGATTATCCGCAGACACCCTGGGTGGGATATTTAGACTGCGCCTTGCAGGGGAGCAAGCCTGGGCGAAGCGCAACTGGGATGCGCCTGGGCATGGGCTGGGTGATATTCAATGATGCTGCACCATGGCCCAGTACCGTTGAATATGGCACTAGGGGTGCCTGCAGTGCGCATAGCGCATCGGCACTGAACCAGCGTAAGTGGCAGGTGAGGAGCAAGGGGATGCACCAGTGCAAGTGCAGTTGCGCTAGGTGCAGCAAGAGCGATATTCAGATGTGAACATGCAAATGAGACCATTATGTATGCAAGGTGCAAATGGGCCCATTTGCATGTCATTATGGCCCCATTTGCATGTAGTGTGCCGATCCCCGGCGACTTGTGCCTGACGCCCTGCCAGGCTGCAGCCATTGGGAATGACACCCCTGCCCCTCAGCTGGCAACATGCTCCAATGCCTGATCTTGGGCATATCATAAATAAATCCCTGGTGGTCCAGTGGACCTGCCCCCTGCCTGATCGCTGGCAAATAGGAAATTAAATCCCTGGTGGTTCCAGTCCTCCCCCTCCCACCCACCCACCCACCACTGAGGACCCACTACCCCCTCTCCCCAGTCAGCGGTGGCGGCAGCTCCCCACCCACAAGCCACCCAGCCACCCGCCGACTCACAGCATACATTATGGCTGGACGCCTATTGGTCCACTGCATGGGCCAATGGGTGTGCAGACCATACTGTACTACACTGTCCAGATATGTGAATGGTTCACATTTTGGACTGTGTAGTACAGTACAGTTTGCACGCCCATTGGCCCACACAGTGGACCAATAAGTGTACAGCTGTACTGTGCGCTGGCAGTCAGCAGGCAGCCAGGTGGCTTGCGGGTGGGGAGCTGCCACCGCCACTGACAGGGGAGCGGGCTGGTGGGTCTCAGGTGGGTGTGAGGAGAAGGCATGGCTGGACCACCAGGATTCTATTTCATTATGCCCGTGATGAGCAGGGATTGGGTCCACTGGACCACCAGGGATATTACAGTTATATGCCCACGATCAGGCGAGGGGGGGGCACAATGCCAGGACTGTGTCTCTAGAGGTCGGGTGGCCACCCACAGCAGGCTGCTGCAGTGTTGCGCCCGGCAATATGGCAGCCTGCCTGTGGGTGTCCTCCGACATGCTCCTGCTTTTTACAGGCACATTTTTGCGCCCCCCTGTGCAGCACAAGGCGAGTTTGTGCCTGCATATGTGCCGCACATCCCAGGCTAAATATCGGGATGTGCTGCATATGCATGGGCACACCCCCCACACTTGCACTGCATACATTACTGGTGTGCCCTGGCACATCAGAAATTGTGCAGTGCAACATCCCCCTTTGAATATCGTGCCTGGGCGCATCAATGGGTTGTGCATGGTGTAACACTGTTACGCCATGTGCAACCCCTTTGAATATCCCATCCCCTGACTCTACAGGCTAAAAGGTAGATTGCATTGGAGGTTTTGTTTATGTTTGGGGTTTTAAACACAGCAGTAATAATATTCTCAAAAAGATCTAACAAGTCTGTATCATTGGGTCTTCCCTTGTTTAGGCCCCTGGAGGTGCTTTGGGCTTTTCCTGATTGATTTGCCTGCAAAACTTTTATAAACAGACATATTGTGGACTGCCAGCCCTAAAGAATACCCAGGCGGCCCAACAGGTAGCAAACAATATATTTTGCTTTCTTTTTATTCTTTTTATATGTCTTTAACACTCTATGCCCCACATTATTTATTTCTGGAGGCTCCTATTTCACTGGAGCGCTTTCTCCTGTTTATTTTCCCCCTTCCCCGATGGCTGAATTTGCAGCCAGTCGGCTACCGTTTCCATGGGCCTATTTCTGGCCCCTTATTTATAAGTTGTATTTTTTATATTGGCAACCCATTCCAAAGTTAAAGTTATTTATTCGTTTTCACTGTAGGGACTTTCTTGTCCCTGTACATGCAAACGCTTCTGCGGTATATGTATGAGAGGAGCGAGGCAGCAGAAAGGAAATTTGACCTGCCGTCCTGTTTTGACCTGAGACACAGCACTTGTAGAGAGAGTGAGGGAGAGCTAGGAGCAAACACACCTTCTAATTTGTTTTACAACCAGCTTCTCATTTCTCCTTTTCCAACTACAGGTGGGGTGGGGGGTGGGGATGAGGAAGAACTTTAATGAAGCTGCACTAAAGCAGACATTTGAAACTAATGCAATATTCTGTTTACAACAAGGCAACTCTACTTTCATTATAAATAAACCCAGCATTATTTACTTATTAACTAAACAAGCAATGCAGCACAGGATACAGAAATAAAAGGGGAAAGGGAATGCTGCTTGCAAACTCTGATAGGAGTATGTTTATAAGTAGTTCATTCTGACTTCACATGCTTATCAGGTCTACCATGTCTTTGCACAAATTAGACACATAATTACTTGTGCCACACACTGGTATTATATCTTTGGACCCCTAGGAAGGAAGAGAAATATACAAGGAAGAAGGTACAAGCAGGGGGAGGGGGGTATAGCATGGAGTTGGCCTGCCTCCATACTAAGAAAGAAAGGGATAGCCTTAGCAGAGTGGAAGATAGAGGTTGCAACCATACAGAAAAGGAAAATATGGTTCCACACATTAGTGGCAGGGACTGACCCTGTCACAGGCAGAATCCTGATGGATTCACCCCTCACTCGTTTCACCTAGGTGTGGCATTAGAAGCCATGACCAGGGGGTAATCTGAGGCAGAGATAAAGCAGGTGGGACACTGGAGATCCAAGTGCTACAAGAAATACGTGAGATGTTGATGGCAGATTTTTCATCTTGTTTTTGTTTCCCCCTGGGCAGGTTCAAAACGAAAGGTCTGGATCATGGGGCACTCTTTCATCTATTGGGCAGACAGATTTGCAGCATCCCAGAGTGGCGGGACACAGCTACGGTCTGACATGGAGCACACAAAGGTGCAATGGAAAGGAATAAGGGGCATGAGATGGGCACAGCTGATGCCTTTATTAGAGGAGTTACGGGTACAATGGAGCAGGCCGGATTGTATAATTACACACTTGGGAGGCAACGACTTGGGCAGACACCATGGGGGGCACTAGTACAGGCCATAATGGCTGATATAGAAAGGGTGAAGGGTTGGTGGCTGGGGGTGGTTATCTGCTGGTCCAAGATCACATCCCGCAGGGAGTAGAGAAGCACCAAGGAGGTCAGAGTGGTAGAGAAAAGGAGGAAATGGCTAAACAGGAAGGTAGCAAGATCAGTGATTGAGATGGGGGAGTGCATATACAGCACAGGGACATTTCTCTTGAACTAGCAGATGTATATAGGTCAGATGGGGTCCATCTGTTAGAGTTCAGCATGTGCCTATTACTGAGACCCACTAGGGACCTAGTGGGGGAGATAGTGAAAAAGGGCCATAGGTACTAGCCCGCAAAGCAGTGAGCCCCATTGTCCATTGTGAGCTGGAGATGGGTCAGTGGAGAAAAAGGGGGGGCTTGAAAGGGAGAATGGGGGGGAGGCAAAAAGGGCGGAGGGGGAGGGCAACATGAGCTGGGTGCAAAATTGACCCAGGTGTGGAAGTAAAGGGGGTTGGTGGAGGGGGATAGAGATTAGTGGTCAGATGCCAGTGTCCAGACCTAGGGTGGTGGTGGTCCTGGTAAGTTTGGTACCTGGTTCTGGTGATGGTGTGGGGGGCTGGATATGAGTGTCCGGACCCTGAAGACAGCACACAGGAAGAAGAGGACCAGAAAGGAAGACAAGTTTCGGATTAAAGAATGGACTGATGTAATTACTGTATTGATTAATGTGTTGAAATATGCAAGAATGGGAATGTAAATATTAATTTAGTGCCTAAATAAATTGTTGTCAATGAGCATCCAAACTAGCAGATGTGGAGAGAGTTTTATTTCGGAAGGGGATCAGATGACAAATAAGCTTGCCACTAAAAGGCAGGCCAAATTGCCATATGGCTCCTAACAGAAAGAAAGACAGAGAGGGGTGGGTGGGGGGAAGGAGGGTTAAGTGACATCGGAGTGTGTCAAGTGACACAGGGCTGGGATCTCGCAGGCCATTGGCTAGAGGAAGGGGCTTACAGGGGTCCTAGCTAGGGGTCCTTCTGGGGTACCAAACCCCCACTCACTCTGCCCTCCCAGGCTCATCCTGGACCTACCTCTTCCTTGCCATACCTACCCTCTGTGCCTTACCCATCCTCTGCACCCCTACTATAAGAACCTCACATCGGCGCCACACTAAGGGTCCTTGTCACCATGTTCTCTAATTAGATTAATCACTCTGCTCTTACTGCTCTCCGGGAATATACACCCAAACCCTGGACCTATGCCAACTAGCCTTCCCATACCCTACTCTGGAGCTGGTCTCCTTGTTGCATCACTGAACATATGCAGCCTTCTAAAGAAATCCGCCACACTCCTGTGCTGGGTAGTATGACACCAACCTGATATTATTGCATTAGTAGAGACCTGGCTCTCCAAAACAACCACTTACTCTGTTATTTCCCTCCCTGGATACACCTTGTTTAGGGAAGACCGAGTTGGTAAACGTGGTGATGAGTGTGCAATCTACATGAGGGACACCCTTATAAGTCATGCGCTTCCTGCCCCAAGCTTGACTATGGCAACCAAGCCCTCACTCTAAAAATTACCGCTGACCCAGCAAGGGTCCCACTCTTCCTCATGGTCCCCTACATACCCCCGATGAACCAGAACCCAGCGGTCCATTATCTCATTGACAATCTCACCTCTGTACCACACAAAGCCAAGCAACTCATCCTAGGTGACCTTAACATTAATAGGCTTGGTACCACTGCCTCCCATACCAGGGACCCCTTCGTTGTCCTGGACATGTCCCAGTTAGTCACCCAACCCACTACATTCAACCAGACAAGTGGCTGCAGCACCCTCCTAGACATAATACTATCAAGCCACCCACATAAAATCCGGGATATCAACATCCTCCCCAACTCACGTGGTGATCACTCACCTGTCCTCTGTCTCTGGTCATCCTCCATACTGAAACCTGTGTCCCAGGCCACCTTGAACTGGTGCCTATGCCTCGGGGGTCTCAAAAAGCTAAAATTGCATCTAGCACAGCTGGACTGGTCCCCCATCCTTCACACCCCTGATATTGACTCTGCCCTAGACCTCTTTACCAATGCCTTCAGCAAGGCCTGTGATCTTTTTGCCCCCCACACCAGAATCCATACTAAAAAACAAAATGCTGCATGGATCTCCCCATCCCTTATCCCAAAACTTAAGCATAGGGATAATCTCTGGCACATCGCTATTGAATTAGGCAAGTTGGCTGATAGACTAGCCTACAACACGGCACGTAATCAGTGCACCTGGGGCATTAGATGGGCCAAGGCAGAGCACTATCAGACCTCCCTTGCATCCACCTGGGGTTCCGCCCAGACTTTCTGGGACAGTATGAAAGAGCTTAATGGGAAGACCTGCTCCCCCCCACCATCCCAGCTCTCTATCGATGGCACAATCACTACAGACCCAACTCACATAGCTGATTGCCTCAATACTACTTTCTTTGACCTAAGCTCTGTCCTCCCAAACAACTTTTTTGACCCAATCCCCACCTCTGTCCCCCCTGCCTTGGATCGCCCTCCTTTCTACCTGCACACTATATCCCCTCACATAGCCAGGCCGTACCTGCTAAAAGCCCTTGGTAGCAACAACTCCAGCTGTGACCCCCTATACTTCAGGATCCTCCACCTGGTCTTGGATGTCATTCTAGTTCCCCTTACAGACCTACTAATCTGGTCTGTATGCCTTGGTCAGTTTCCCAGTGCTTGGAAATCAGCCCAAATCACCCCTATACATAAGAGTGGAGATTGGTCCGCACTTAACAACTACCAACCAATCTCTATCCTCCCCCCATTCTCTAAAGCCCTAGAAAAAATAGTGTCTATTCAACTCTCTGAGTACCTGGCCAAATATGACATAATGTGCCCAGAACAACATTGTTTCCGCCCAGGACACAGTACCACTACCGCTCTCCTGGAGTTCTCTCAATACCTGCACTCTGCTCTTGACTCCGGCATCCTTGCCGGCACAGTGTTCATAGACATCTCCAAGGCTTTTGACACTGTTTGTCATCCCCTCAGGCTCGACTCCCTCCACCAACTCAGCTTTTCCACTGGTCCCCTTGCCTGGTTCTCCAGCTACCTCTCTGCTGGATCCCGGCATGTGAAGATAAACAGCTCCCACTTCAATACCCAGCCCATTCATTCTGGGGTACCCCAGGGCTTCATTCTGGGCCTTGTACTTTTCAAGATGTACCTCAACACTCTCCCCAGCTCCTGCACAGGAAAAATGCTCCTTTATACAGATGATGCGGTTCTCTTTGCATCCCACCCCAATCACTCTTCTCTCCAGGTATACCTCCAGCACACCTACAACCAAGCTGAAAAATGGTTCCGTAACCACCGACTTGTCATTAACCTAAAGAAGACTAAGTCAATGCTCTTCTCCCATCACCAAAACAAGGCCAAGAATGCCCCCCTCTTCATTCTCCCCAGCACTCTGCACCCGCTGGAGCAAGTGACCTCTTACAAATATCTAGGCATCACTTTCGACTCAGCTCTCACCTACCACACCCACATCAATGCCCTATCCTCCGCCATAACTTCTCTGATAGGCCTACTATATCATCATAGAGATGGCCTCCCCAAGTTTCCCTCCAGCTGGCCATCACTTCTTCTGTCCTTTCGCTAGTGGACTATGGCTTGCTCATTTATGCTGCGGCGGACAATACCACCTTGACTAAAATCCAACTGTCAATCAATAAGGCCTGCAGGCTGCTGACTGGACCCCCTAGCCGCAGTCATACTTGCTTGCTCTACTCCACTGCCAACCTGCTCAGCTTTGAGGAGTGTCTGCACTACCAGACCAGCCTACTTGCCAAATGAATCTCTTCTAGGGCTCCCCCCCCTCAGGGGTCTCTGCTTCCCTACAGTGTGTTTCCTCATCTGTTGCCACCCATAGCTCTGTCAAGGCCACCTTTCTGGTGCCCAGAACCAAGACCTCACTAGCCCAGAGGTCCTTCCATTACTGAGCCCCTGCTTGGTTTAACTAATCCCACCCTGCATCACAGACATTGCCAAAATTGGTCCCCTCAAAATCACCCTCAGGAACCATCTCTTCGAAGCTCATTGCTGTAGATGCACCTAATTAATTCCACTGTGGGATCCTCCTCTCAGGTCTCCCTGACTTGACAATGTCCTCTGGACAGCCTATCCTCTCCACCCCCTCCCATTCCACTCCTCATCCCTACCTCTATCCTCTCCAGGTGTTATCTAGGTATGTCCAGGGCTTTACCCCCAATGTAACCCTTGGGTACCTTGTATTTGACTGTAACCTATTATAAGTAACATTATTATGTAACTTTTGAGTACTCTATCTTTAATGTTCTGCATCTGTACTGTTCTCACTGTTGTAACCGTGCTATGTAACTCTGTCTAACCCCCCTCCATGACGAGGTACCTTTGTAAATGAGTCCATGACTCAAAGGTTGTAAATCTGACTTTTCTAATAAATAAATACTTAAGGACTGGCAACCCTTACGGAGCCCTCTTTTGCTTAGAAATTTTCCCACCCACTCACCCATGCATAAGGGGGGGCTGGTGCCAGGGCAAGGGGCAGCACTAGGGGGACAGCAGCCAAGGGGAAGTCTTTAGTGATAGTGGTGCCCCAAGGAGTGGCACTGTGGGGGACAGGGCAGCTGCAGAAGGGCAGCAGTATGGTCTTGGGGGCTGTCAGAGCCCTGGCATGGGGGCAACAAGTGTCCCATTGGGGGAAGATAGGGTGAAGGAGAAAAGGGGAGAGCTTGAGAGGGAGAATAGGGGGTAGGCAGAAAAGGGGAGGGGGAGGGCAACATGGGCTGGGGCAAAATGGATCCAGGCATGGAAGTAAAGGGGGAAGTGGGAGGAGGATAGAGACTAGGGGTCAGATGCCAGTGTTCGGACCTATGGTGGTGGAGGTCCTGGTATGTTTGGTACATGGTTCTGGTAATGGTTTGGGGGGGCCAGATCTGAGTGTCTGGACCCCAAAGGACAGTATGCTGGAAGAAGAGGACCAGAAAGGAAGAAAAGTTCCAGATTAATGAATGGACAGATGTATTTACTGTTTTGATTGATGTGTTGAAATATGAAAGAATGGGAATGTAAATATTAATGTAGTGCCTAAATAAATTGTTGTTAACGAGCATCCAAACTAGCAGGTGTGGAGTGAGTTTTATTTCTGAAGGGGATTAGATGACAATAGCAACTGCGAAACAGTGATCACTATTATGGTGAGTGTATATCACAGAAAAGCAAGTCAGCAATTTGCACATGCCAGCAAAGAGACATCCGGCAAGGAGGCTGAGTGTTTATGTTAGGGGGCTGCACCCCCCACATCCCTCTTTGCAGAGGGCTTCACACCCCACACAACCCTACTAAAAGATTCTTAATTCCGGGGGGGGGGGTGCATGTCGGGGAGAGGTGACACTCTGGACTCCAACAAAAAAAAAAGATGCAGCGGCAGCCAGTGGCAAAATTCTTTCCCACACCCAGCCCCAAACCTAGTACCTGCTGTGCCATAGCTAGCCACCCCTACCACCACACCAAACAGATAGCTCGGCTGCAGCAGGTACACTACTCCATCACAAACCCTCCTCCCTAGCCCTCCCTTTCCCCTCGCTATCCCCTCCTTCTGGTCACCGTTCCCTATGGTCGCTATGGTAGGGTAGCTACTGTTGCAGGGTATCCCATGAGGAAAGCACTGAATATGAGTCTCCGTTTTGATGGTTGCTGATATTCAGTCGCTATCCTCACTGAATCCCTGCAGGATAAAATGAAGTGAAGGATACATTTAATTTTTCCAAGCCTTTTTTGCCTGGTTACTGTAGTGCCTTTAGTGTTATATGGGAAAAAGCCACAGTTAGTGCTGCTTTTGTTTTGCCACTGGTGGCATTATTTTTTTTTTGTATATTACATTTCATTGAGTTTTCCACATGCAACTCTAAGTATCACCATTTATACAGTGTCTTATAGCGTCTTAAAAATAAACTAGGCATCTAGCAGGGGCAAGCCCCATGGATATACAGTACAATCTAAGAATTAGAGCAGATATCTCATTAACTACGCAGATTATTAAATAGGGCTATCTCATGTCAGAGAGGAAAACAGTAATGCTCAAAACATGAGCAGTAGAAGGATCTAATTATTACTTTATTGATACTAGTAACAAATAACAATGCAACCTTGTAACTTTCTCTGTTATACTCCAGTCCTAGAGCAAACTAATTGGAAAGAAGAAACAAAGAAGACGCAAGAGAACAATACAACATGCCTAACAAATTGTGAACTTGAGAACATAGTTCCTTAATAAAAAAATCCATCTTCAGGAACTGAACATAATAAGTAAAGCTACAGATGGTTGAGTTTTCCAACATTATTACCCCCAGTCTGGCCAACACCAGATTTATTGCCTATTGCCAACCTGTCTATGAACGCATTTTGTTATAAGTCTTAAGACTGTCCTTAAGACTGTCCTGCAGACCATGTACTCTTTGATCCATTAACTTCTAATTTCCAAGATGCAATAATCATTATATTTCATCAGCATGCATTGTTGTCACTTACCCTGACTACCTCAAGCCTGTAGGGTGCATAATGTATTTCATGCCTGTCCACCTGTTACAACTCCCACATGCACTATCCATCCCAAAATATTTTGGTGGAACCACCTGTCACTCTGACTCCAACCCTTGTACTAAGGAGTTCTGCCATTGCTGGTATTATTGATAGTGTTCTGGCAGTTCTGTATTGACTGGTTTCATTACCTTTATTTGGTGAATGTTGTTTCACAAAAAGAATTTGTACTGGCAGACGTATATGTGTATGAGGCAAATTTCAAGATCTGTAGTGCATGGAATACTACCCCACTCAGAGATCTCCACCTGCACCTCCATCCATGCTGCTCAGCAGTGCTCAGATGTAAGACCCTGAACCACTTTCCCATACTGAAGAACCTTATATTTAAAATACAAAAAAAAAAAGATGCACACAAAATATGTGTTCAATATTTTTAATAATGGGATGTATGCATATATTCACACGATACCGCTGAATGCCACTTCGGGAATCATATCGCCCTTTCCACACAGATTGGTGACCATTTTCAGGTGAACTATTAAAGTCATCCTGAGTTAGCCCTGTACTGCAGCAGCAGCAGATCTGGGAAGAGAGGTAGATGACAACGATGAGGCAGATGACAGTGAGCTGCCTTTCCAGTGATCCTGTTGGAGGATGCTCAGTGAGCTCAGTACTGTAATAGTGCTGCTGCTGCCTGTTTACTGCAAAGACCTTTCATTCTGAGCTGCTGCAGTGAATTCAAGTGCTGCAGTGTGTTCTTTCATGCCCTTTGTTCCTTGGGGCTTCACCACAGACTGCTTGGGCAAGCATCCGAATAAAGGATGCACTTAAAGGAAATCATCGCAAGGGAGTGAGGAGGGGGTACAGTTTTTTTTATAGCAACAAAATAAAGCACTAATGCAGTTTTTTCTTTCAACAAATAATATATCCCTGGTATTTATGTATATTATCACTGACACACCATGCACCTAAATGACACTCCTCTCCGGGCTGTGAAATGATTTTTGATATACGCATGACAGGCGTTCTAAAACTGACTTCCTTTTCTTTTGTAGACAAGGGGGCACATAGAAATCGTAGCTGGTCTGTTGCCTGAGGAAAAGAAAGCATTTGCTCTTCACAGACATGACTTTTCAGAATAATCACTTTAAAGAGCTAAACAATGATGATGATGATTATTATTATTATTATTTTGCTTCACATGATCTAGTGTAAAGGTATGGCAATAAATGTTCCCATATGCAGTGCTGGCATCAGTACAGCTGCATCAGACAAACATGAGGTTGACTTTAAATGGATTGATTTCTGTGAGCTAAGACAACTATTGACTGACAGAATTTCATCCTCTGTTGCTCCTATAGACCTTTGAAATATCAGCATGAGATTCCATGTTGTGTGAGCTGCTTCCAAACCCAATATGCCCCACTGAAACTGTATACATTGCCCCTGCCATCTGGAAACTGACCAGGGGCTTATTGCATCCAGGATTTATGCATTATTCACAGGCAGGCAGAGTCTATGTGGCTACATACAGTATGTATTATTTTAGGAGGGGAGTACACAGGCATTCAGCATGCAAGGCTGAGGCATGCTTCATTTTTTTTAAATTTCCAGTCTAGGAACACCAACCATATTTTTTCACACATACTGCACTACACACAACTGCTGAATACTGTTGGCCAGTAACCCAGAAATGAAGTTGATTTTCTGTTCAACATTTGCATGCAATTTTGCTGCTACCGTACATTTGCTGTGACTAAGAGCAGCACATTCTCAGTCAAAAATAAATTAAATAGCCTTTGCACAAATTCAGTAGGATTAATATAATTGGTTTTTATGTGCTTTTGTGTGAAACAGATAAAGAAAACAAAGCGGAGTAAAAAACCACTATGGTTCTCAAAAGAAGTGCCAGGGAAGGTTAAGGAGAAAAAGGCTGCATTCAAAAAGTATAAGGAATCACAGAAGGAGCACGACAGGGAACTGTATCAATTAAAGCAGAAAGAAGTGGGAAAGGCAGTCAGAATAGCAAAAGCCCAAACTGAGGAAAAAATAGCCAATTCAGTTAAGAAGGGGGATAAAAACCTTTTATAGGTACATTAAGGAGTATAGAAAGGTTAAGGGAGGAATAGTGAAGATCGATAAGGGAGAGGGGAGGAGGGCAGAGGGAGACAGTGAAAAGGCAGTGATACTGAATGAATACTTTTGCTCAGTATTCACAAAAGAAGATGAGGAGGAGTTACCTAAACCAGACAATAGAAGCACTCTGGGTGGAGGGTTGACACCAGTCCATTTACAGAAGATTTTAACTCCATTTGCAGTTTGTACAACAAAGTATTACAGAGGTGCTGTTCTGTCTGCTATGGCCAGTGTTTGTTTTAGCATATTTTTTTGTTTCTTTGTTTCTTTATCTTACTATTACTAGGTGATCCTAATGATCTGCCCACCATCAAAACCTATTTACATGGGGGGGACATTTATTTTTTTTATTTATCAAGTCTAGGATTACAAATACCTTTGAGCCTTGGCTCTTTTACAAAGGTTCTATGTCAGAGAAATACAAATTATGGAGAACATCAAGACAGACATTACAACAATGTGGACATTGCAAACAGAGTACAGATTAATACAATTCAAGGGTAGCATTGTAACAAGGCAGCCAGTGGCATTTGTCAGAGAAAATAGACAACAGATAAGAAGTGCCAGAGTCATAGGGAGAGGGAAGAGAGGAGGGGGGGGGATGGAATGTAGGAAGGGCGGAGAGAGGGTGAAAAGTGCAGCATTGGGTATACTAAGTTGTGAGGGTAGACTCCAGTGAGGAGGGGAAGGGAGACCATTAGAGCAGGAAGGGAAGTGGAGAAACAAGGTTAAGCTGGGCAGTCACAGGAGCTGTTGGTAGTGAGATAGTCCCGGAGCCTAGTTTTAAACATACCAATTGTTGGGGCAGAGGAGATGGTTGGGCTGAGGCCATTGAACGAGAGTGGCACTCTATAAGCAAAAGAGCATTGTCCCTGTGAAGTGTGACAGTGGGGGACTTTCAGTAGCTGCAGCATGGATCTCCTAAGGCACCATTTGTTAATTTGGTGTTGTAACAGAGTTGAGACCCCAGAAGGTGCAAGGCCAAGGTAGATTTTTTCACCATGGAGCAGGTGAGAAACTTTATGTGGTTTGATAGTTGGAGCCAGCTGGTCTGAGTGTACAGGTCACATGTGTGGGTGAGACGGTGAGCACCAGTGATGAGCCGACATGCCTTATTTAAGGCAGTTGAGAGGCATCTAAGGGTTGTGGTTGTGACCGAGCCATAAATGATGAGACCATAGTCTATTACAGAGATCACAGAGCTCAGGACTGCAACCTTGAAAGTTTCTGGCATGAGGTGTGGTCTGTGTTTGTAGAGGAGGCCAAGCCGTTTGTTAGCAGCTCTAGCAACATTATCTACATGAAGTCCATAGGAGTGAGATTAGGGTCAAGCTGTATCCCTAAGTATTTGAAGGACCCCACCTAATCTAGAGTGTTCCCCTGGGTGGTGGAGATAGCCAAGTGGTGTAGCTTGTGTGGGTTATGAAAGTTACAGAAGAGCATAGATTTGGTTTTCTTGTCATTGAGGACCAGTTTATGATTAAGAAACCATGTCTGTACAGAACTTGAAGGTTGTGTTGGAGAGTTGCAGGATCTTTGTGAGTGGAGAATACAACAGCATCATCGGCATATAGTATGATCTGCTCAGAGCAGTGGTAAGGGAGGGAGTTTAAGAAAAGGCTAAAAAGGAGGGGGCCCAGTATGGATCCCTGTGGGACACCCGAGTGAACAAACAGACACCCTGTCAGAAAGAGTGTCCGCAATTTTTACTCTCTGCGACCGGTTTTCTAAGTAGCTTTTAAACCAGAGAGAAGAGTTAGGTGATAGCCTGGCATTCAGTAGTTGGTGTATTAGTAGACCATGGTGTACTGTATTGAAGGCCTTGGAGAGGTTGACGAAAGCGGCCCCTGTGAGAAGGCCATTGTCAAGGGATTTGTGCAGAGCTCCAGTGAACTCAAGAAGGGCTGTGGTGGTGCTGTGACCTTTCCAGAAGCTGTGTTGTTGTGGACAAGGTATATTGTATTTATCCAAGTGGTCGGTAAGTTGATCAGCCACGATGTGCTCAAGTGCCTTAGAGAGTGTGGGCAGTACGGAGATAGGGTGATAATTTTAGTGATTTGTCTTATCCCCACTTTTATGGATGGGTATCACAGTGGCTGTTTTTCCATAGGTCCGGGAATTTTCCACAGCTGAGAGAGAGGTTTAGGATTTTTGTTATTGGATAAATTACCTCATCGAGGGTGAGCAACAGAAGCTTAAGGTCCAGGGTGTCACTACTAGATCTAGATTTAGAGATAGCTGCAGTAATATAGCAGCGAGCTTCATTCAGCCTTACCTCCCTGAAGTAGAAGAGGGGATGGTTAGACTGAGGGGCTGAGGCATTTGGGGAGTAGGCCCTGTTTTTGAAAAAGTCATGGGGTAGAACAGCACTAAAGTCTGAAAAAGCCGTGTTAAAGATGTTTGCGATCACCTTGGGGTCGAGGGTTGAGGATCCATCAACCATTAACATGGCTGGAGAGGTTTTTGGCTGCTTTCCTGTGACATCCTTGATATTGTACCAGGAAAGCACGACCATTTCCCCATGTATTGGTGAGAGCGTCTTTGTAATAGGTGGATTTCATTAGCCATATGGCTTTTGTGCAGGCATTTTGTGCTTGTTTGTGATTTTGGATGTCCAGTTGTTTGCCAGTGGCCCTGGCAACTGCCCAGAGGTGATCCCTTAGTTTCAGCTGTGAGAGAAGAGCTGTGGTGACCCATGGGTTAGAGAGAGATTTTGTTTTGCGCCTTTTAGCAGTGGCAAAGAAGTCAGCAGGCTTTGTTGAAAATTGAGATGAAGTGATCAAGAGCCAAGTTAACATCTGCTGCTTCATAGATGGGTAGCCAGTCTTGTAGATCAGGTGTTCTTTGAGATGTGGAAGTTTTCCATGAGGAAGGATTCTGCTAGCAATAATTTTGGGAGGGGGCTTAAGGAATTTGTTAGACCATGCACACATGACTGGGGTGTGGTCACTGAGAGAGTCTGGGAGAATGCTTGTATGAGAAATCCTTGTGGGGTGAGTGGTGAGGACCCAATTCAAGAGGGTACTGGTGCCAGTCTTGTAGTTAATCCTAGTTTACCATTTGCGTGAGGTTAGCAGCTGAGATGGAGTCTTTATAGGCACTGGCGCGCGATGCTAACCAGTTTATTTTGAAATTCCCTAGTAGAATAAGTTAAACTTTGGGTGGATGAGAGTTGATAAAGTTTAAGATGTCGTTGAATCCATGTTTATGGTCCCTGGGCAGGATGTATATGAAGACGACAGTCAGGGTTTTATGGTTGGGACCTAGGATGGTTTTTATTGGCAGAATCTGGGCCGAGGCAGAAAGTGATGGAGTTGCTACAGGGTGCCAAGACAGGGAGTCTCTGATATAGATTGTGCAACCACCACCTTTTTTGGATATCCGGTCCAGCCTATGGACATTGTAGCCCTGTATTGTTACTGCTGAGTCAGGAACTTTAGGTGTCAGCCAAGTTTCCACCACTGCAAGGATGTCAGGGTTGTCTTGGAATATGAAGGCTTGGAGTGCATCCAGCTTTGGTAGTAGGCTGCAGATATTAATGGTTGTGAGGATACAGGCACCTGGAGTTTGTGTGTGACCTGAGCTTCTAGGGCCAGGATTGGGATGGATGCTGCCAGAGATGAGAAGGAGGAGGAGGAGTAGGAGTTTTAAGGAGCAGAGTCTCAGCTCTTTGAGAGATAATTTTGATTGTTGTTTCCGGGAGTAGAGGTTGCAAGATTCCAGGCGGTATCCCATACGGACTGCAAGGTGGTACAGTATAGAGAGGTGGCCACACTTGTTGAGAGTAGAGGTTGGGTTAAGTAACCAGGAATATACAAACAGTGCACCAAGCACAAGTCTTGAGTGGAAGTGAAGAGTTCCCTTGGAGTAGCAGTGAAAACCAGAGTAGAGGGTGGCGGGAGTGGGGAGGGGGTGGGGGAGGCTAGGACCAGGGATAGAGAAGAGAGGGGGCAGGGCAAGAAGGAGGAGGAGATTCGAGAGAAAGGCAGAGAGAACCCACATGGCTTACGTAGCAGATAGAGATAGAGATAGAGATATAGCCCTCCAGTGGTGAGAGGATATAATCTGCTAACGGAAAAGTCAAAAGTTAAAAAAAAAGCTCAAAATTCACTTCTAATATCAACTCAGAACTTAAAATGACTGTAAAGATTAAATACATTATTAAACCCTGGCACACAAATTCAACTAGAGACACAGAGGGAGATACAGTAGTTAGAGATGTGTTCAGCAGGAGATAGTGTGGGCCACTTGGGAATCAGCTTCTACTGGTACCAAATGCAAAAGTCAGGGCTAGTACCTTGCAGTACAGAGGAGTTCTGAAAAACTGTTTAGGTTACAGAAATTGAGGAGTCCGTGGCCTGGTCAAGGCACGCTGGATCCCTGAAATAAAGTAGAAAAACAGGATTTTTAAAGGCTGGAGGAGTAGGCTTGTTACATCAGAACAAAGAGAATAATAGAAGTGGGCAGGGTCAGAGAGCAAAGCAGATGGTTTGAGTGTTGGGGAGGAGAGAGGTTGCAGGGCAGAGAGCAAAAGAAGGATTTACACAGTCAAGGCTCAAACTTCACTTCTAATATCAACTCAGAACTTAAAATGACTGTAAGGATTAAACAAATTATTAAACTCTGGCACATAAATTCAACTAGAGACACAGAGGGAGATACAGTTGTTAGAGATGTGTTCAGCAGGAGATAGTGTGGGCCACTTAGAAATCAGCTTCCACTGGTACCAACTCCAAAAGTCAGGGCTAGTACCTTGCAATACAGAGGATTTTTGAAAAACTGTTTAGGTTCCAGAAATTGAGGGGTCTGTGGCCTGGTCAAGGCACACTGGATCCCTGAAATAAAGAAGAAAAACAGGATTTTGAAAGGCTGGAGGATTAGGCTTGTTACATCAGAATAAAGAGAATAATAGAAGTGGGTAGGGTCAGAGAGCAAAGCAGACGGTTTGGGGGTTGGGGAGGAGAGAGATTGCAGGGCAGAGAGCAAAAGAAGGATTTACACAGTCAAGGCTCAAAATTCACTTCTAATATCAACTCAGAACTTAAAATGACTGTAAAGATTAAATACATTATTAAACCATGGCACACAAATTCAACTAGAGACACAGAGGGAGACACAGTAGTTAGAGATGTGTTCAGCAGGAGATAGTGGGCCACTTGGGAATCAGCTTCCACTGGTAACAAATGCAAAAGACAGGGCTAGTACTTTGCAGTACAGAGGATTTCTGAAACACTGTTTAGGTTCCAGAAATTGAGGGGTCCGTGGCCTGGTCAAGGCACGCTGGATCCGTGAAATAAAGTAGAAAAACTGGATTTTTAAAGGCTGGAGGAGTAGGCTTGTTACATCAGAACAAAGAGAATAATAGAATTGGGCAGGGTCAGAGAGCAAAGCAAATGGTTTGAGTGTAGGGGAGGAGAGATGATGCAGGGCAGAGAGCAAAAGAAGGATTTACACAGTCAAGGCTCAAACTTCACTTCTAATATCAACTCAGAACTTAAAATGACAGTAAGGATTAAACAAATTATTAAACTCTGGCACATAAATTCAACTAGAGACACAGAGGGAGATACAGTAGTTAGAGATGTGTTCAGCAGGAGATAGTGTGGGCCACTTAGAAATCAGCTTCCACTGGTACCAACTCCAAAAGTCAGGGCTAGTACCTTGAAATACAGAGGATTTCTGAAAAACTGTTTAGGTTCCAGAAATTGAGGGGTCTGTGGCCTGGTCAAGGCACACTGGATCCCTGAAATAAAGTAGAAAAACAGGATTTTTAAAGGCTGGAGGAGTAGGCTTGTTACATCAGAATAAAGAGAATAATAGAAGTGGGCAGAGTCAGAGAGCAAAGCAGACAGTTTGGGGGTTGGGGAGGAGAGAGATTGCAGGGCAGAGAGCAAAAGAAGGATTTACACAGTCAAGGCTCAAAATTCACTTCTAATATCAACTCAGAACTGAAAATGACTGTAAAGATTAAATACATTATTAAACCATGGCACACAAATTCAACTAGAGACACAGAGGGAGACACAGTAGTTAGAGATGTGTTCAGCAGGAGATAGTGTGGGCCACTTGGGACCCAGCTTCCACTGGTACCAAATGGAAAAGACAGGGCTAGTACCTCGCAGTACAGAGGATTTCTGAAACACTGTTTAGGTTCCAGAAATTGAGGGGTCCGTGGCCTGGTCAAGGCACGCTGGATCCCTGAAATAAAGTAGAAAAACAGGATTTTTAAAGGCTGGAGGAGTAGGCTTGTTACATCAGAACAAAGTGAATAATAGAAGTGAGCAGGGTCAGAGAGCAAAGAAGATGGTTTGGGTGTTGGGGAAGAGAGAGGTTGCAGGGCAAGAGAGCAAAAGAAGGATTTACACAGTCAAGGCTCAAAATTCACTTCTAATATCAACTCAGAACTTAAAATGACTGTAAGGATTAAACAAATTATTAAACTCTGGCACATAAATTCAACTAGAGACACAGAGGGAGATACAGTAGTTAGAGATGTGTTCAGCAGGAGACAGTGTGGGCCACTTAGAATTCAGATTCCACTGGTACCAACTCCAAAAGTCAGGGCTAGTACCTTGCAATACAGAGGATTTCTGAAAAACTGTTTAGGTTCCAGAAATTGAGGGGTCTGTGGCCTGGTCAAGGCACACTGGATCCCTGAAATGAAGTAGAAAAACAGGATTTTTAAAGGCTGGAAGAGTAAGCTTGTTACATAAGAACAAAGAGAATAATAGAAGTGGGCAGAGTCAGAGAGCAAAGCAGATGTTTTGGGGGTTGGGGAGGAGAGAGGTTGCAGGGCAGAGAGCAAAAGAAGGATTTACACAGTCAAGGCTCAAAATTCACTTCTAATATCAACTCAGAACTTAAAATGACTGTGAGGATTAAACAAATTATTAAACCCTGGCATATAAATTCAACTACAGTCACAGAGGGAGATACAGTAGTTAGAGATGTGTTCAGCAGGAGATAGTGTGGGCCACTTGGAAATCAGCTTCCACTGGTACCAAATGCAAAAGTCAGGGCTAGTACCTTGCAGTACAGAGGATTTCTGAAAAACTGTTTAGGTTCCTGAAATTGAGGGGTCTGTGGCCTGGTCAAGGCACACTGGATCCCTAAAATGAAGTAGAAAAACAGGATTTTTAAAGGCTGGAGAAGTAGGCTTGTTACATCAGAACGAAGAGAATAATAGAAGTGGGCCGGGTCAGATAGCAAAGCAGACAGATTGGGGGTTGGGGAGGAGAGAGAGGTTTCAGGACAGAGAGCAAAAGAAGGATTTACACAGTCAAGGCTCAAAATTCACTTCTAATATCAACTCAGAACTTAAAATGACTGTAAGGATTAAACAAATTATTAAACCCTGGCACATAACTTCAACTAGAGACACAGAGGGAGATATAGTAGTTAGAGATGTGTCCAGCAGGAGATAGTGGGGGGCACTTGGAACTCAACTTCCACTTGTACCAAATCCAAAAGTCAGGGCTAGTACCTTGCAGTACAGAGGAATTCTGAAAAACTGTTTGGGTTCCAGAAATTGAGGGGTCCGTGGCCTGGTCAAGGCACGCTGGATCCCTGATATAAAGTAGAAAAACAGGATTTTTAAATGCTGGAGGAGTAGGCTTGTTACATCAGAACAAAGAGAATAATAGAATTGGGCAGGGTCAGAGAGCAAAGCAGACGGTTTGGGTATTGGGGAGGAGAGAGGTTGCAGGGCAGAGAGCAAAAGAAGGATTTACACAGTCAATGCTCAAAATTCACTTCTAATATCAACTCAGAACTTAAAATGACTGTAAGGATTAAACAGATTATTAAACCCAAGCATACAAATTCAACTAGAGACACTTAGGGAGATACAGTAGTTAGAGATGTGTTCAGCAGGAGATAGTGTGGGCCACATGGAAATCAGCTTCCACTGGTACCAAATGCAAAAGTCAGGGCTAGTACCTTGCAGTACAGAGGATTTCTGAAAAACTGTTTAGGTTCCAGAAATTGAGGGTCCGTGGCCTGGTCAAGGCACGATGGATCCCTGAAATAAAATAGAAAAACAGGATTTTTGAAGGCTGGAGGAGTAGGCTTGTTACATCAGAACGAAGAGAATAATAGAAGTGGGCAGGGTCAGAGAGCAAAGCAGACGGTTTGGGGGATGGGGAGGAGAGAGGTTGCAGGGCAGAGAGCAAAAGAAGGATTTACACAGTCAAGGCTCAAAATTCACTTCAAATATCAACTCAGAACTTAAAATTACTGTAGGGATTTACCAAATTATTAAACCCTGGCACATAAATTCAACTAGAGACACTGAGGGAGATACAGTAGTTAGAGATGTGTTCTGCAGGAGATAGTGTGGGCCACATGGAAATCAGCTTCCACTGGTACCAAATGCAAAAGTCAGGGCTAGTACCTTGCAGTACAGAGGATTTCTGAAAAACTGTTTAAGTTCCAGAAATTGAGGGTCCGTGGCCTGGTCAAGGCACGATGGATCCCTGAAATAAAATAGAAAAACAGGATTTTTAAAGGCTGGAGGAGTAGGCTTGTTACATCAGAACAAAGAGAATAATAGAAGTGGGCAGGGTCAGAGAGCAAAGCAGATGGTTTGGGTGTTGGGGAGGAGATAGGTTGCAGGGCAGTGAGCAAAAGAAGGATTTACACAGTCAAGGCTCAAAATTCACTTCTAATATCAACTCAGAACTTAAAATGACTGTAAGGATTAAGCAAATTATTAAACCCGGGCATACAAATTCAACTAGAGACACTGATGGAGATACAGTCGTTAGAGATGTGTTCATTATTAGATAGTGTGGGCCACTTGGAAATCAGCTTCCACTGGTACCAAATGCAAAAGTCAGGGCTAGTACCTTGCAGTACAGAGGATTTCTGAAAAACTGTTTAGGTTCCAGAAATTGAGGGGTCCGTGGCCTGGTCAAGGCATGTTGGATCCCTGAAATAAAGTAGAAAAACAGGATTTTTAAAGGCTGGAGGAGTAGACTTGTTACATCAGAACGAAGAGAAAAATAGAAGTGGGCAGGGTCTGAGAGCAAAGCAGACGGTTTGGGGGTTGGGGAGGAGAGAGAGATTTCAGGACAGAGAGCAAAAGAAGGATTTACACAGTCAAGGCTCAAAATTCACTTCTAATATCAACTCAGAACTTAAAATAACTGTAAGGATTAAACAAATTATTAAACCCTGGCACATAAATTCAACTAGAGACACAGAGGGAGATATAGTAGTTAGATATGTGTCCAGCAGGAGATAGTGGGGGGCACTTTGAACTCAAATTCCACTTGTACCAAATCCAAAAGTCAGGGCTAGTACCTTGCAGTACAGAGGAATTCTGAAAAACTGTTTGGGTTCCAGAAATTGAGGGGTCCGTGGCCTGGTCAAGGCACGCTGGATCCCTGATATAAAGTAGAAAAACAGGATTTTTAAAGGCTGGAGGAGTAGGCTTGTTACATCAGAACAAACAGAATAATAGAATTGGGCAGGATCAGAGAGCAAAGCAGATGGTTTGGGTATTGGGGAGGAGAGAGGTTGCAGGGCAGTGAGCAAAACAAGGATTTACACAGTCAAGGCTCAAGATTCTCTTCTAATATCAACTCAGAACTTAAAATGACTGTAAGGATTAAACAAATTATTAAACCCTGGCACATAAATTCAAATACAGACACAGAGTGAGATACAGTAGTTAGAGATGTGTTCAGCAGGAGATACTGTGGGCCACTTGGAAATCAGCTTCCACTGGTACCAAATGCAAAAGTAGGGGCTAGTACCTTGCAGTACAGTGGAGTTCTGAAAAACTGTTTAGGCTCCAGGAATTGAGGAGTCTGTGGCCTGGTCAAGGCATGCTGGATCCCTGAAATAAAGTAGAAAAACAGGATTTTTAAAGGCTGGAGGAGTAGGCTTGTTACATCAGAATGAAGAGAATAATAGAAGTGGGCAGGATCAGAGAGCAAAGCAGATGGTTCGAGGGTTCGGGAGGAGAGAGAGGTTTCAGGGCAGAGAGCAAAAGAAGGATTTAGACAGTCAAGGCTCAAAATTCACTTCAAATATCAACTCAGAACTTAAAATGACTGTAAGGATTTAACAAATTATTAAACCCTGGCACATAAATTCAACTAGAGACACAGAGGGAGATACAGTAGTTAGAGATGTGTTCAGCAGGAGATAGTGTGGGCCACTTGGAAATCAGCTTCCACTGGTACCAAATGCAAAAGTCAGGGCTAGTACCTTGCAGTACAGAGGATTTCTGAAAAACTGTTTAGGTTCCTGAAATTGAGGGGTCTGTGGCCTGGTCAAGGCACACTGGATCCCTGAAATAAAGTAGAAAAACAGTATTTTTAAAGGCTGGAGGAGTAGTCTTGTTACATCAGAACAAAGAGAATAATAGAAGTGGGCAGGGTCAGAGAGCAAAGCAGACGGTTTGGGCGTTGTGGAGGAGAGAGTTTGCAGGGCAGAGAGCAAAAGAAGGATTTACAGTTAAGGCTCAAGATTCACTTCTAATATCAACTCAGAACTTATAATGACTGTAAGGATTAAACAAATTATTAAACCCTGGCACATAAATTCAACTAGAGACATAGAGTGAGATACAGTAGTTAGAGATGTGTTCAGCAGGAGATACTGTAGGCCACTTGGAAATCAGCTTCCACTGGTACCAAATGCAAAAGTCGGGGCTAGTACCTTGCAGTACAGAGGAGTTCTGAAAAACTGTTTAGGTTCCAGAAATTGAGGAGTCTGTGGCCTGGTCAAGGCATGCTGGATCCCTGAAATAAAGTAGAAAAACAGGATTTTTAAGGGCTGGAGGAGTAGGCTTGTTACATCAGAATGAGGAGAATAATAGAAGTGGGCAGGATCAGAGAGCAAAGCAGACGGTTTGAGGGTTGGGGAGGAGAGATAGGTTTCAGAGCAGAGAGCAAAAGAACGATTTACACAGTCAAGGTTCAAAATTCACTTCAAATATCAACTCAGAACTTAAAATGACTGTAAGGATTTAACAAATTATTAATCCCTGGCACATAAATTCAACTAGAGACACAGAGGGAGATACAGTAGTTAGAGATGTGTCCAGCAGTATATAGTGGGGGGCACTTGGAACTCAGCTTCCACTTGTACCAAATCCAAAAGTCAGGGCTTGTACCTTGCAATACAGAGGATTTCTGAAAAACTGTTTAGGTTCCAGAAATTGAGGGGTCTGTGGCCTGGTCAAGGCACCCTGGATCTCTGAAATAAAGTCGAAAAACAGGATTTTTAAAGGCTGGAGGAGTAGGCTTGTTACATCAGAACAAAGAGAATATTAGAAGTAGGCAGGGTCAGAGAGCAAAGCAGACAGTTTGGGGGTTGGGGAGGAAAAAGGTTGCAGGGCAGAGAGCAAAAGAAGGATTTACACAGTCAAGGCTCAAAATTCACTTCTAATATCAACTCAGAACTTAAAATGGCTGTAAGGATTAAACAAATTATTAAACCCTGGCACATAAATTCAACTAGAGACACAGAGAGAGATACAGTAGTTAGAGATGTGTTCAGCAGGAGATAGTGTGGGCCACTTGGAAATCAGCTTCCACTGGTACCAAATGCAAAAGTCAGGGCTAGTTCCTTGCAGTACAGAGGATTTCTGAAAAACTGTTTAGGCTCCAGAAATTGAGGAGTCCGTGGCCTGGACAAGGCACGCTGGATCCCTTGCAGTACAGAGGATTTCTGAAAAACTGTTTAGGTTCCAGAAATTGAGGGGTCCATGGCTTGGTCAAGGCACACTGGATCCCTTGCAGTACAGAGGATTCCTGAAAAATTGTTTAGGTTTCAGAAATTGAGGGGTCCATGGCCTGGTCAAGGCATGCTGGATTCCTTGCAGTACAGAGGATTTCTGAAAAACTGTTTAGGTTTCAGAAATTGAGAGGTCAGTGGCCTGGTCAAGGCACGCTGGATCCCTTGCAGTACAGAGGATTTCTGAAAAACTGTTTAGGTTCCAGAAATTGAGGGGTCCATGGCCTGGTCAAGGCACGCTGGATCCCTTGCAGTACAAAAGATTGCTGTTAATCCTCTGTCTATTGACTTAGACATAGCAGTGCTCCACAAGCACTGTATCGGCTAAGAATGCTCTTCTAGGTTTGCATCTTCAGCTTATTAATGCAGAGCACTACAGAGATAGAAAACAACACATTAATAAAAAAATTCCATTTTCTGCCGTACAACACGTTGCCTTTTTTACTGCTTAATTTATATCTTGAAACATGCTGCAGTGCTGATGTTAATTGCCTGCCCCAATCCTTTCAACATGCCTCAGTTTAATTCACTTTTTTATTGCAACCACAGATAACCAAGTGTCTTCAAAAATGTATTTGGACTTTAACATACAATGCCACTTCAGTGTGCACAAAACTGAATACAATCAGTTTTGTGTGTCTAGATGAGTATTTATTTATTTATTTGTTGAAGCAGTGCTGCCGCTAACTATAAACTTATATATCCTGCCCATTACTTGGTAGAAGAAGCTGTCATTCATACTGGTGCTGCGCTGCATTGATAGTTTCCCAGCCAGCATTGCTGAAACTAACAGTTCTCAGGCATCATTGTCTTCATCTGGCAGCCAGGTGCATAGGTAAGAGTTTGGTTTCTTATGCCCACTCATTAAAAAAGAATTATGATTTGCTGCTATTGCCCAACTCAGTGTGAAACTGTGCACACCTTCCCACTGAAAGACTGGTTGTCATGACATCACTTTCTCCCAGCACATTCCTGGCTACTAGATGTGCACACTTAGTTGTGATATCATCAGGTTGGTGCAAGGTGGAAATGTATCTTGTGGCTATCAGGTGTGCACTGACAACAAAAGCAGAAAGTAAACATAAAAGGGCTATAGCCACTTGCTGATACACACAGCAAAGCACTATTAAGTCCATGCAGTACACATAGTTTGATTCAGTAAATCAGACGTTCATGGCTTTATTCCTGGTTTATGTGATACTTACCGAATTAGACTAGATGTTGTGAAATGGGATTTAGCAGTGCTTTATTGTCTATGCTGAGCACAGCTTTTTTTTTACTTGATGTGCTGCAGCACCTGTGGGTGAGCACTCTGCTTTATTTGTCTGTTTATGTTTCACAGCACTGTGCACCAGCTTACATACCTGTGGGGGTGGGGCTTTGCTTGCACAAGAAACACATCCCAACATGATAATCTATGAGACAGTGGGTATTGGGTAGTAGGTAGAACAATGCTGAGTAAATATAATGCAAAGCCACTACAATACAGTAAAAATGAAATCCATACAGTAAGAGCTGAGAAGGAGGCTTCTGATTCTTTCTGCAGAAAGATTTGGAGAGCTAGGGCCAGGGACTGAGGAGATGTCACTGGATAATATGAGGAGCCAGAATAGATTCTTTTCCAAGTCACTAAGCATGATAAATAATCTGAATCCAGCAGTCAGTAAACAGACAATACAGTTCTTTGTTTGTCCTGTTACTGCATCAGGACTTCACTTTTAGAATGGAACAGTTTATTTCTCTTGAAAATAACTCACCCAAGAGTCAGCATCTCATTTTCCACAAGGTCCTGATTCTAATCAATTATTTCTGTATGTGCACTGAAGCACAGAGAGGTCAAACAATGTGCTAACTAGGCAGTGAGACCGTGGTTGTGTTCCAGTTTGAGCATTTGGTCTCCAATTTATCAGTTCAGTGCCCTAGTCCTTCAGAGTGATGGCCTTCAGATGGGCTTCACTAGCTGTGAATTCTCAATGGATTCTATGAGCCTTCTTCAACATCTCCTTGGAGGGATAACGGTATATTAGATACATGGAATTGGACACTAATTTATAAAAGATACATAATAGCACTATCCAGCTGCGTAACAGAGGCTGTTCTATTTTACCTGAAGCCCTGGAGTTACTATATTTATTCCTGTAATCAATAGAAATATTTCTGTTAAAATCTGTTTCATTAGGGTTTCAAGAAAAATAGAATTGGTTTGTTTACCTTCCTTTAAAGAGTTCAATAGTGCTGCTATCTAGCTTTTATACAGTACATTAGTGTATGATACTATGTAGCTAATACAATTCATTCAAGGAGATTTTGGAGAAGGCTAATGAAATTCATTGAAAATTCACAACTATCGAAGACTGAAGAAATTTTCTTCTGTGCAATTGAATATAAACTTCTCAAATGTTGTGAGATATTGGCTATTGCTACTTGTAACTTCAAAGTGTGGAGAGGGGCACTGACAATGACATACAAAAAAACACAAACAACTCAACTTATGTTTTATTTCTAAAAAAGTACAAATCAAAGCAATATCTAAGTGCTTGTACAGAACAATGAAGAAAGAACATTCAGCAGTCAAAACCATAAATTACAATGAAAACATCAATATTACAGTATTCAGTAATCTCCAGTTTCTTTCTTTCTTTCTTTTTTTATTTAAGTCTTTGGTAACCAGGTAAGTGTGCTGATCCAGGGGACCATTTTCAGGCACAACCTGGGCCACAAAGGTGACAGTACAAGCATATAGTACAATAAATACAAGCAATGAAGATACAGGCATCAGTGATGTACAAAATGAATACACAGGAGTTCATATACCCTCCAAGAAGGCAAGCTTAAAAAAATGCATTTTTAAGGCATATTAAAGCTCTCCACAGTCAAGCACTCCCTTATCTGACGAGGTAGAGAGTTCCACAGGGTCAGGCCTGCAAATGCAAATGCCCTAGCACCAGAAGTCTTTAAAAGGACTCTGGGAACCTCTAGCAATCCCTCGTCAGTGGAGCAGAGGGGGCGGTAAAGGCACAGAAGTTCTTGCAGGTAGTGCCTTCCCTGTTCAAGTAGGGCATTATAGGTCAGCAAGCCGACCTTGAAGGTGATCCACCACTGAACTGGCAGCCAGTGCAGTTCACGGAGCACAGGCATGACATGGTAAGATCAAGATAAGCCAGTCAACAGCCTGGCTGCTATATTCTGCACCAGCTGCTAGTGGTGGATATCAACCCCCAGAAACCCTAGGTACAGAGAGTTGCAATAGTCAAGGCGGGAGATCACAAAGGCATGGACTAGTGTTGAAAGGTCAACAGGTGGGAAAAGGTGTTTAATCCAAGCAATATTCCTCAGATGGTAAAATGAGGATTTGACAACAGCCGACTCCTGAGAATTAAGGGTCAGACCATCATCAAAAATAACACCCAGATTGTGCACCCGGTCAGAGGTCGATAACGGATTGCCCCGAGCCAAAGCCCCAAAAGTTGCCCAGCCAATGACCCCTCAGCTTGATAACCTGGGTCCACAACCAGCATATCAGTCCTGTCAGTTTAACCTCAGTCAGTTGGCACTCATCCAGTCCTGAATCTTGGCAAGGCAGTTGTTAAATAAAAAGACAGTATCATCCTGGTCAGGCACAAAGGACATGTAGAGCTGAGTATCATCTGCATAGCAGTGAAAACTCTATCCATACCACCTCACAATGTCTCACAATGGCAGCATATATATTGTGAATGACATGGGTGGCAGTGCCAAGTCCTGCAGGACCCCACATGTCAGGGGGACCGGGTCTGAGGAAAAAATCCCAGACACCACTCTCTGTAACCTGCCTGTGAGGAAGGAATGGAACCATCTGAGGACCATACCCAACAGTACACAGATGAACTGCAGGCACTCTAGTAACACACTTTTGCACACACAATTGCTTAGGCATTGTGAAGCTGATGAGAGCTTAAACAACAAGCATTTGTTTTAAGGGGTAGTGTAGTAACGCTAGTTTAGTTAGGGTAAGTAAGTGAGATAGTGAGTTATAAACTCAGTGCGGGAATAGTGATTAGTGTCTAGTATTTAGACATCAGTTTGCAGTCCTTTTGAAGTCTGGTAAAATCAGTTATTGGAAATAAGAATGAACATATCTATACACGTTCTACCTGTTTACTGCCTGCTTAAAACTCTGATACTCTGATGAAGCTGTGAGGAGTGTTTCTGAGGACTCTGCAGAAATGAACCTTCCTAATGGATCGATTCTCTCAGATGGTTGGACCTTGTGGGAACTGTCTGATTTCCTGGCAAATTGGCTGAGGGATTGTTTTCTACCTGTTTCCTTTCCTTTCATGGATTGCTGAAGGTGGAGAGTGGATTGGGGTGGCATTAAGCTGTCGGTACTGTGGGAGGGCTGGATGTTACTGCTGGGTCCAGAGAGGAGATACCAGGGCTCGATCTGTTGGAGGGTGGATGGTGCTCATTCAATGCCTCTAGGTGTTCCAGGGGGATCTTCTGGAGAGTTGATCCCAGCCTGGAGGCTGAATCCGAGGGCTTGGTGGGTGAAGGTCATCTCCTGCTTATGTACTGGCAACCCCATTTTGTTATACCAATCCGTTGATGTGCCAGGTTTTTTGAAAGAACGTTATACTCTGTGGACCAGGTCAAGATTAGTGGGAGAAAAAGATCTGAATACAACCAAAGCATTGGTGAGAACTTTCCAATTTGAAGTACTTTGCTGGGCAGTAAAGAATACTTATTGTTTATTTTTTGTCCAGTGTTCTGTACTGTAGCCAATGTGAGAGATTGGCTCAGCTAAAATTATTATTTGGTTTAATTTTCTATTGGAGGTGAGAGCTCCAAGGAATTCATTTATAAATATGGTATGACTCAGTTTAAAATTATTTATTTATTTGACTTCCCATTGCAGGTGAGAGCTCAAATGGACCTTCATATATAGCTGGAATAATTGATTGCACTTCAATTCTGGACTTCAAATCTGGACTCTGTGAATGAGTTTTTTGTTTTCTTGATGAGTATTTCTGCATTGTGTTGTTTTAATATTTTAAGGGAGGTATTTTATTTATTTTTCCTTTTAGAGTTGTTTAAGTTGAGGGTGGGAGGGTTGTATGAGGGTGAATGAAAGGGTTTAAAATATGTGTTGGGGTATAAGTAGGACAGTTAGGCAGTACTCCTCCTCAAGACTTAGGGATCTCCGTCCCTTTGAACTACCCCACTTACTGGGGAGGTTTATGCTAGATGTTGAAATCTCAGCATTATGAGATCAAAATGTAGAAAGATACGGGGATCCTGGAACTCTTGGGGGGTATGGGAGGGAAGAGAAAAGATACGGGCAGTGAGGGCTAGGAGACACCCTGGTACAAAATGGGTACTAGAGCGAGGTCCTCCTTGCCTAGTCCCCATACCCAATGGCACTGACTTGGATTGTGTCAGGCAGGTAGAGGGATCACCCTTGGATTCCCGTCCCTTTCAGGCAGTGTTAAGCAAAGCCAGGTCGATTAGGAATAAGACTGCAGTGATTTCAGACCTTATTTCCTCTGTTGACTTGGCTTGCATCATCGAGACCTGGCTAGATGGAAATGCTGGTCCTGTTTTGGACTCTGCGATTCTGGCTAGGTTCTCCATGATTCACCGCTCGAGAGTGGACCAGAGGGGCCGGGGGTTACGGTCTGTTTTAGACAAGATCTGGATCTCAGGGAAGTGCCAGTTGGTGATACCAACTCCTTTGAGTGCATAGTGGGTGCAGATGCAGGCTACAGGACCCTTCTTATCTACCGTCCACAGGGGATGAGAGGGAATTCCTGAAGGAGGTTGCAGACTTCATCGCCGATATGGTATTGGAATCCCCCAGATGGTTAATCCTGGGAGATTTCAATGCCTAGGTCAACGATGAACTCTTGCCATTTGGTCAAAACCTCCTCCAATTGATGGATTCATTGGGCCTGTCATGAGTAATTACCTCTGCAACCCATGAGGGGGGGCACACACTGGACTTGGTGTTCCATCTGGGGATGGCGGTATCTGATGTGGAGGTGGAGCCAGTCGGATGGTCTGACCATCACGCCCTGAGGTTTAGATTTGTGGTCCCCAGAAATAGGCCTGCCACTAGGGAGTTAGTACAGTTCCGTCCTTTAAGAGGGGTTACCTCAGAAGGCCTAATGATGGAGCTGGACTTCTCGGGCTTCCAAGGGATAGCATGGATCCAGGGCCTTTGGTCCTAGCCTATAATAGGGCTGTAACTGAAGCCCTGGATGCCATTGCTCCAATTCATGTTCATCCCCGTACTCTTCACTTGGGGGCTTCCTGGTTTGATGGGGAGGTCTGTGAGCTGAAGAGGAAGGGACGAAGTCTGGAAAGACACTGGCAGAAAACTCAACTGGAGGTGGATGGACTTGAATTGTTAGAACATTATAAATTCTACCAATCAGCAATTTCCCATAAGACGGCAGAGTTCCTGTCCAGGGAAATTGCTGCAGTGAGGAATAGACCATCCCAGCTCTTCCAGAATGTGGAAATTATAAGATGGTATGGGTTGAGTTTTCATTGTTACGCTGATGATTCTCAGCTCCACCTATCTTTTATGCCTGATCAGGAGTCTGATTCCATCATAATGTTTAATAACTGCCTCCTTGAGATTCAGGATTGGATGAGTGCTAGTTGCCTTAGGTTGAATTCAGAGAAAACTGAGGTGTTGGTTGTGGACCCTGGAGGGAGAACGATAGGGGCCTGGACTGGGAAACCCTCAGGTTTATATCTTGGGGGAGCCCCGCTTCTTGCCTCTGGCCAAGTGCGTAACCTAGGCATGATTTTTGATGAAGGCCTGACTATAAAGGCGCAGGTATTAGCAGTAGTCAAATCTGCCTTTTTTCGTCTGAGGAACATTGCCCGGCTGAAACACTTGGTTCCACCGGAAGATCCTCCCATCCTGGTCCACGTCTTTATCACCAGCCTTTTTGATTACTGCAATGCCCTCTATCTAGGGCTGCTGGGGGTGGATATCCACTGCTTGCAGCTTGTGCAGAACGAAACGGCCAGGTTGTTCATGGGAGTTTCAAGATCTAGCCATATGACACCTGTGCTGTGTGATCTGCACTGGCTGCCAATACAGTGGCGGATCACCTTCAAGGTTGCGTTGCTGAACTTTAAGGCCCTACATGATTTGGGACCTCACTACCTGAAAGAGCTCTTGGTGCCTTACTGTCCTGCCCATTCTCTACACTCCTCTGACAAGGGATTGCTAGAGATTCCCAGGGTATGTCTAAAGATGTCTGGAGGTAGATCTTTTGCCTATATGGCACCGACCCTGTGGAATTCTCTACCTCATCAGATACGAGATTGCCTGACTGTTAAAAGTTTTAAAAAACAACTAAAGACCTTGCTTTTTGCCCATGCATTTTCTGTAATATAAGTGAGTGTTCTGTATGACTGTTAGATTTATTGTTTGTGAAATGTGTTTTAAAGTGGTTTTGAATTATTGTAAAAGTGCCCTGAGCTTGGGAAGGGCGCTTGAAATAAATAAAATTTTACTTACTTTTACTTTACTTACACCATGGTCCACTGTATCAAATGCCACAGAGATCAAGGAGAACCAGGATGAAATGAGTGCTCTGATTTCTCGCTATCCGGAGATCAATGAGCACCCAATCCAGGGCCATCTCAGTACTATGTCTCTCTCGAAGGCCTGACTTGGAATGATCATACGTATCATGAATGGTAAGATGGACCTCCAGCTACAGTGCAACCGCCTTTTCAATAACCTTACCCACAAAAGGAAGGTTAGAAACAGGCCTGTTGTTACCTAGACAATCAGGGTCAAGAAAGGATTTCTTAAGGAGGGTATTACTGCCACCTCCTTCGGGGTGTCTGAAACATACCTGTCTCTAATGAAACCCTGACTATCTCTGCTAGGACAGGGCCGATGACTTTAACACACCCCACAAGGAGGTGAGTTGGGCCTGGGTCCAAACTACAGCAGGTTGGATGATCCTCATGATCTCCATGACCTCCAACTAGTCGAAGTCTGACCAAATGAGGTGCAAAAATCTCCCACCGACTAAAGCAACTCTCATTGAAACGAGCCACACAGATGTCAGACCTGATGTCGGCAACCTTACCCGCAAAGAATTGAGCAAACTCATCACATTTCTCCTATGACAATGCTCTCTGAGACTGGAGGCAAACTGGACTGCACATTCTGTCCACAGTCTAAAAGAGCTGAGCAGGTGAGTTCTGTGCAGTAGCAATCTTCCTGGACACATGCATAGCATTAACTCATACCAGGATATGAGTCAGATAGATAATACTGACTGACTTCTAACTGTCTGCAGGGCTCCTGATGTGCTCCTGCACTCATTCTCTTAAAGGCCTCACAGTTCTTCCTATGTATAGGACACGGCAGGTGCAGAGGAAGCAGTAAACCACAAATGAGACAATACAGCTGATACATTCTCTGATTTTGCAACATGCGTCAGAGAAACACCATGTAAATACTTTACACAGAAAGGCATAATGGCAGATATTACAGTTGTCACAGGTAAAAAAAATACATGGTTTTACTGGCAAACAGGTACCAATCTCATTTTTTTTCTATTTGAAAGCACTATGTATTGTTTGCACAAGGAACGTATCACAACATTACTGACTAATCCCAAACAGTGAACACTGAGATCATAATCCTCTCTGATGGATTTAGTGCACCCACGTTTCATACTTCTGTTTAAGCTCTTGTACTGACAATACATGGTCTGATTCCATGGCTGGGACCATGAGATACTGAACATTGGGTAGTGAGCAAAGAATGGTTCATAAATATAATGCAAAGGCACTACAATATAGCAAAAATTTAATCCATACAGTAGGAGATGAAAAGAAGGCCTCTGATTCTTTCTGCATAAAGATTTGGAGACCTAAGGCCAGGGACTGAGCAGATGTCATTGGGTAGTATGAGAAGTCCGCATAGAATCTTTTCCAAGTCACTGAGCATGCTAATTTATTTTTACTTTATTTAAAGTTTAGTAACCAGGAGAGACACACTGAGCCAAAGATCGTTTCCAGGTACAACGAGGTGGAGGGGAAAGAGAAGACTAGGTTACAGAAAACAAGTCAGGCTGGTTTCAAAAGCCTGCGGTAAAGCATGGAATTAAACATGTTGCATGGCTGAAATGTGATGACCTGAATCCAGCGGTCAGTAAACAGACAATACTGTACTTTGACTGTTCTGTTACAGCATCAGGACTTAACCTTTATAATTGAACAGTTTATTCTCTTGAAGATAATTTAGCCCAGAGACAGCATCTCATTTTCCACAAGGTACTGGTTCTGTAAAATTATTCCTGCATGTGTATTGAAGCACAGGGAGGCCAAGCAATGTGCTAACTAGACAGTGAGACCGTGGCTGTGTTCCGATACAAGCATTTGATCTCCCGTTTACCATTTCTATGCCCTAGTGGTTCAACCTGATGGGCTTTCTTTTTTTTTAATTATATTTCTGCTTCTGGCATGCAGTCAGCTCTTAGCTCACTCTCAAGCTTCATCATGCTTCAGCAAACACATTTAATTTTTCAAGGGCTTACTATGTTCCTCACAGTTCAGCAGTGGCTTGCCATCCCCCAACAGTGGGCCTCTTGGGACGGATTAGGAATCTATGGGAAATTTTGTTTCTGCTGTTTGAATGCACTTGTGTCCCTGAAATAGCAGCAACATTCTCTATTATCCATCTTAATGGACTGTAACACACCCTGGGATACAGTTCTTATAAAACAAAATTTCTAGTATTATGACCACAACTCTATTTCACCATTTTGAGATCTGTCCCTAAATAAAAACTGCAGCTGTTGAGAAAAAAAAAAGGCATTCAGATTTTATAGCTGTGGCTTCCAAAGGGTGAAATATTTGCTTGTCACGTGTCTTAATGGGTATAAATAAATGCCAGTTTATATAGCATGGTAGTGCCAGTATAGTTAGGGTTGCCCGGCCACTTCTATGTTAAACTCAAAATTTTGCACTTTAATAACTTTGCCACCATACTAGAATTTGCCTGAAATTTCTCATGCATGGTCTGGTAATATAGATCTCTGGATCTGACAAGTTGTGTTATAGTCGGATGATCAGTTGCAGAGCTGCAGAGCACCACAAACACACAAAAATGGGATTTTGTGTGTTTCTTAGCTCGTGGCTATGGCCCATACAATTTGTCTGTTTGGTCTGAAATCTTTAGAGAAGATGCAGTCTGGATCACTGATGTGCCTTTCGAAAATGTGGTGAAAAAATATCAAACCGTTCAAAAGTTATTCAACAAACAAGTTTCCCATTATTGCCAATGGGAAACAAATATATGTGTCTCTAGAAAGCTGCTGACACTGCATTTTACTGTTGCAAATGGTGCTTTTACTGTCATGCGGTGGTCATCTTTTCAGTTAGGAAGAGAGAAAAATGCCTGCTGTTTAAATTTAGGACACCCTAGGTAAACACTGACTGTTGTGTTTGCCTAGTCGGGTCCTGAGTATCACAGCACTATCTTTTTTGGGGGGACCCCCCCCCCCAGAAATGCCTTTTTGGTGATCGGACCCCTTGTACTGTCACAAATTGTGACAGAACAGATGTGACACTTTCGCAAATCATGAAAGTGTCTTGCCCATTTTGTCATAACATTTTGTGAAACTGTCACAATTTGTGACAGAACATCACCCAAAAAACAGCAGTTCTTTGCCACCCTGCAGCATTAAAATGGTTGGGGCTTTTGGGCTGAAATTTGTAGGTGGCAAGCCTTGGTGACACAGATGTGCCTTTTGATAGTTTGGTCCCAAGGCATTCAACGGGCCCATAGTTACAGCACTCCAAAGTTGAGAAATTTCCCATAGGCTAACATTGTGGTGCCCGTGGCAACCTTCAATGCCCGTATCTCGGAAATGGTGCGATATATGGATTTTTTGTTCCCCACAGATCAGGAGGTTTCAAAGTCATGAATACCACATTTTTTTCATAGTTGCTATGGTTACTAAGATATTGCCAATTAGTGTTACAAGGGTTCCTTTTTAGTACTATTCAGCTGCTGTGTGGTCCGTACTTATGTGTAAGTGGGGGCACAGGGCCCAGCTGGCCAGCACTCCCACATACACACACCATTACGCAAAAATGGGCAGAATGTGGGGAGCACAGGGCCCAGAGGGCCCGTGCTCCCACTACCACATACCATTTACTACTTAGATTACACTTTCTCAAAAAGAAGGGAAATTCATTGAAAAAAACTTCTTTAATGCATCAGTTAGGTTTGACAGTACACTGACAAAAGTTTGAAAATTCGGTGTTAGGGTTACCAACTCCTACTACCCCATCCCCAACCCCCATCCTCCTCAGACCAACAGGCATCAGAGTGTGCGTTGGAGACATTGTGCCTAACTCTCACCCCATTCTCCTACACTGCACCACCTCAGCTTGTTTACACATGGAATGGGGTTAGAGTTAGCCTGATAACCCCAATGCACACTCTGATGACTGTTGGTGTGACGAGGATGGGGGGTGGGGATGGGGTGGTAGGGGTTGGTTACCCTAACACTAAATTTCAAAACTTTTTTCAGTGTACTATCAACCCTAACTAATGCATTAACAAAGTTTTTTGCAATGTGTGCGTGCGTGTGTGTGTGTGTGTGTGTGTGTGGTATATATATATATATATATATATATATATACACACTGTGTATCTCTATATATATATATATATATATATATATGTATATATACCCAATGTCCAGTACAAATCGAACTGAAGCAGTACTATTTGATTGGTGCTGGGAGGCTCTCAGTCAGAGTTTAGCACTAATCTGAATTGTAGTGGGCTGTACATGTGATGGAAAGGACAGAAAGAAACAGAATGCTATTACAAGATATAAACAGTAATGCAAGTACTGCAGTTAATGGTACGCAGTTACCCATGGATACAGAGGTGAGGCATATTGCTAGACTAACAAAAATATTGGCAGTGACCTGGACAGCAGCAGTTACTGTGATGTAACGGTTACCATGGAGCTTCCCTGCACAGCACACTACTCTGCTTCTCTGCTTCTCTCTTTCACTTGCAAGACAGGCAATACTGGTACTTCTAGTGGCATTGGTATTACCAGTTACTAGTGGGTTAACAAGGAGTACAGATCATTATAGAGCAGTCTGCCAAAATAACAAAAACTACCAGCCCTGACTTCCCGATGAGCAAATCAATTCACTCTGAACAAAAATTAACACACTCCAAATGACGATTTCCTTTTAGGGTAAAGAGGGTTGCCCAATTGAAGGGCAGACCACATTGTCCCAAGGCCCAGACAGGATTAGTGGAAGTTTGGGGGAGGGAGGGGGGTCTGCAATGGCAGACTGGGTGGGCCAAGTGGTCCTTATCTGCTGTCAAATTCTATGTTTCTATGCAACCTCCTGTGTGGGATGGTGTCAAAGGCCTTGTTGAAGTCCAGGTACATCACGTCCACTGCCCCCTCTCCCCAGTCCACTGGTTTGGTCACCCAATCAAAGAATTCAACCAAGTTAGTCTGATTTGATCTACCTGTGGAAAATTCATGTTTGGGGCCGAGTTTTCCTGCCTCTTTTAGGAAGTCTATGATCCTTTCTTTAAGGAGTGTATCTATGATTTTACTCACCACCAAGGTCAAGCCGACATCCCTAAATGTGCCACAAAGATGGGAGAACATGCTTTATCAGTGTTTGTACCCAAGCTTTGGCACTCCCTTACAATGACATTTAAATGCGTTAAATACGTTAAGTCTCACCAGGTCTTCAAGAATGATTTCTGCAAAACTACTTCTAGCCAATGATAAATGCTTGTGTACCTGTTTGTGTACCTGATTCCCTGTATCTTTGGACTGGATCTATTAAATCTCATGTTACTTCAGCACTTATTTGGTTACTTTCTTATGACCCCTGTACTGCTCAAGTGTTGTTTTCTTATACCCCCATACTGCTCAAGTGCTATATGTTGCCCAAGAACTGTATCTTGCTTACAGTGTTTGTTGTCTCGTGTCATTGTAATTTGATGTTCACTTTGTCTGTAACCCTCCCAGGCCGTGCCTGAAAATGAGCAATGTTTTTTTCTAGTGCTACCTCCTGGTCAACAAAAACTAACTAAAGGAATAAATAAAACAGTTTAGAGTCACTATATCGTATTCCAGTCTTCCCAACTCAGTTGCCTAATCCTTCCATATTGTGCAACCATTTGTACTTCTATTCTGGATCCAGCTGTAATGAGTCCACCTTTCCTTTGGCTGATGATTATTTTATTCATGGAACTTAGCTGGAATCATGTTAGCAGGAGCAATCCTTCACTCAGGTTGAACGTGTCCCAGTCGAAACGGCATGTTTGCCACCATCCATTTTTTTTTATAGTGTCTGTTTATGCCCCTTTCAGCTCTCCATAGCAATACCCTGTCTCTCAGGTCCTTGAAGGCATCAGGCTGGCTGCACCTTGACCTCTTACTCCATGCTGCCTAGGATTGCCCCCTGGTGGGGAGGGAGGGAGCAGCTCCCCTTTCCACTCCCCCCAACCTGCTTGAAGTCTTCATCAGGAGCACTGGAGTTGTCCAGAGTGGTCAGGCTATATGCCGGAAGCTGTTGTCAGGTTCAGATGTGGGGCATTTTCCCTGTTTCTCTTTCCCCCCAAGGAAGTTGGCACACTGGGAGAACCAAGGGATGTAAGTATACAGGGGCATGCTGACTGCTCCAGAACTCAGCCAGTGTCCTCCCCTCCTATGGCATCCCAGAGCTGTACCTCCACCCTCAGTCACCCTGGTGGCAGTATTGCACTGGGGATGGTTGCCCTCCTTCCCCAGAGGAGAAGACTGATCCTAAGGACACTCTATCCTCCTCCCCCAGCAAGCCCCTGATAACCCAAGTCTGCATCTGAACCCAAGTTACTGGCTTTGCAAATGGTAGCTCTACTGTTGCGCCAACCAGGCTGGCCTGCTTGCCACCATCCATAATGGCTGCTTGGTCTAAAAGCTCCACTTTTGTGGTTGCTGTTATCTGGCCACAGGTAACCACCTTCCTTCTGTGAAAAAAGTGCTGACATTTTGAGGTCATGTGACCCCTTCCTCAGAGCTCAAAACTGTTCAAAATCTTCTGAAACAGCAAAACTGTACAGTAGCAATATCAAAAATATTGCTAGTACCAAGAGCAGGAAGAGAAAAATACAACGAGATACATTTTTCATTTGTTTATTTTTTTTATTTAAACAAAGTTGGTGTTTAATAAGGATACATCAGCATTTTACACTTGTGAAAATAAAAAGGAGTTATAACACAATGTTGGTTAAAGAACACTTTTGCCAAGTGCAATCCTGGCAGGCAAGGTCAAACTGCTTTGTAATTTAAACAGTATCCCAGTTTTATTATTTACCTGATGACCAAATCATTTTATATGCATAGAGAAAGACAAATGTGAGTCTAATAATATCTCTAAATATCTAAAACGATCCACCTGTTGAAGTTGAACACCTAGGTCATTTTTAATAATCAAAGGAAACAGCTAATGGTTTTTTATCTCAACCCAAAGATCATGTATTTTGTCTTGGTATATAGTATATAGTACAATATAGTAGTAATCTGTTTCAGTAACCAGTCATCAAGAATAGAAAAATCAGAGCCCAGTGACCTGTCCAGCATGTCCACCGAGGGGGAGCTGTGATATAATATAATATCATCTGCATACATTAATGTATGTGTGTTTGTAAGAGCAGATGGTAGGAGATCTATAAATAAATAAAAAATACAGAAGAGGCCCCAGGATAGAACCCTGGGGAACGCCCTGCTTCCTCAATGTGACATTTGACATCACACCCCCATTTCTCATCCTCAGTGGATGATGTGACACGTAACTGGCAATCCATTCGAGTGGAGAATCCACTAGACTAATATTCCCCAGTCTTCTGAGCATCAACTGGTGGTCCACCAGGTCAAAGACCTTTGGCAGGTCTATGAACACAGCACCAGTAAGCATTTTGGTGTCCATTGCTTTACTTATGTGGTCCGTGAACACTGCCAAGGCAGTTCCTGTACCATAACTCTTTTGAAAACCATGCTGCACAGGAGACTGGAGACCATAGAAACAGAGATATTCCAGTACCTTTGTATTGACTATCCTTTCCAGAAACTTTCCCAGGACTGGCAAAAGGGATATAGAATGACAGTTATCTACACTCTCCCTCTGACTGCTCTTAAAGATAGGTATTATTCCTGTCTATTTTCACTGAGGTAGAAACTGACCAGTAATCAGTGAGAGACTGAACATTTTTATTAATGGAACACAAATGTACTCTGCCACAAGTTTTAAAAACCTGGGCTCAAGCTCATCCCCGAACTTTTTTGAACCAAAATATTGTTTAATAATTTCAAAATAGGTATCTAAACAGCTGGAGAAGATGGTATAGGTGGGAATTATTTTATTTTAACAGGCACGGGGAGATATTCAAATGAGATGCCGGACTCTATTCAAGTGAAGGGTTGCATTTAAATAAATGGAACTAGAGTTCTGGCTGGCAGAATTAACATAACAATACATACCCTTCTAAACTTAAAATGGGAGAGGGAGGGTGGATGTACGTATTAAATTACATCCACAAAAGTAAGAAGTAATGGAAAATGAAAAACGTTATTAGCTAGCACTAGACGATTAAGGAATAAGAAATCTAAATTGGAATATTTACTAAATAATGAAAACATACAAATTTGTGCGATCACAGAAACATGGTGGTGCAATGGAGAATGGGATATTGACATTGCAGTCTACCATCTATTCAGAAAAGAAAGGTGGTTGAAAAAAGGTGAGGAATAGCAATTTATATTAGAAATAATATAGAAGCTGCTGAAATTGAAAATTCCAACAATATGTCACATGTGGAACAATTGTGGGTAAGGTTATGCCCACCAAAAATGGAGAAAATAACACTAGGGGCACAATTCTCAAAGCCTGTAGAGTGACACAAGGTGCCTGTGTCAAAAATTTCTGATGCAATTGTCATCTACTGTAGATGCAGCATTCCTGATTCTGAAATTCAGACTGCATCAGAATAGGGAGCTGCTGCATCAAAGTGGGTCTGTGCCACCCTTGCGACATATATCGGGGTGCGCCAGGTCACAAGGGGGCTTGAGCCATGGTGGGGCTGCAACCTTTCCTTATTTAGGATTCTAGTAGCCCCACCATGGCTGAAGGATGAGGCACCACTTAGATCAGCCAGGAGGTAGTCTAACTGGCTTGCGCCACTGGGACAGAGTGGATAATGTGTTGCCAGGGGCATGTACGGTCGTGCTGTCTGCTATGTTATGATGCACTCTGATGCTGCATTCTGCTGCTCTATCCATTGTCCCAGCTTTATTGAGTTTATTTTGGGCTTCAACTATACAAACTGTCGGGGTACTTTGCACTGTACATTATTGTACAGTATCATGGACATGCTGGCATTTAGGAGAGGTAACATATTGTACCCGAACCCCGCTGGGTGCCAGTTCAGTAGCAGCCTATCGCAGCTCTCCATGACTTAACTTCTGCCACCCCACCATCCCTTATTCCCCCTGCCCTCCTCCTGGCTAGCATTTTAACCCCCCAACATCCCGCTCTGCAAATGTAGAGCCGAGTGGGGGGCGGCGGAGTCGTGTGGCACTTCCTGGCAGTGTGCCACCTGTTTGGAGCTGAGTGCAGAATGTAGAAAAAACAAGGATTTTTGAAGAAAGGCCCTGATTCTTCCAGTTCTGAGCACAGGATCCCTGGCACACCCCGAGTTTGCCACAACCCTGGAGCAACATTACTTGCAAAGCTTCAAGGGATCTTTGAGGATTGGACTGCCGGTGTCTGTTACAGATCTCCTTCTCTTACAGTGAACTAAAACTTAGACTTTCTAAATGGCATAACAAAAAGAACTGGACACCTCAACATGAAAAAACAGCCTGGTTGTGAAAGTTTATTTGCACCCTGTCTTTTATAACATATGGGCAATAATAAATTCACAAATATGCCCTTACTTTTGATGGGTTAATTTCACTGCCGCACTCTTCCAGGTTTGTCTCTCACTGCTGTGGCCATTTCATCAAGACCGGAGGACCAGAACACACATGCACAAAGACATCCAAAGTTGTTGTGCTGTAATAGCTACATATCTTGAACAGCAGAACAATGAGAATGATGCAACTACTGCAGCACAAAAACATTGTTTCAGGTTTAGATTTATACCTAGAATGACATTCTACCATACACTATAATGATTTAAATGGGAAATTTCAATTTTCCCAGTATTAATTGGGGGCACTAAGCAGGGAAGTGCACAGAGAGAAATTGACTTCATTTAAATTGTGGCAGTCCTGAACTTTTAACAATATGTAGGGGGGCAACAATACAGGTAATAATCTCATTGACCTCATTTTTAGTAATATGGAAGAGGCGCACACAGCCGAGGACCGAGCCAGGAAGAGCGTCCCCAGCCAAGCACCGGGGCAAGCTTCGGCCAGTGGGTGGTCAACCTCCCTTTGCTGCCACTCGGATCCAGCAGCCCGGACACTCAGCGCATACAGGAATGGCAAAGCCGCAACCAATTGGAAGGCGAGTGCCTTTTATGGCTTCAAATCCAATTGGTCCCCGCTATCTGCACCTTGTAGAACTCTGTATTTTACTGACTTTAGTGGTAATTCTGTACAAATGGTTCAAAAAAAGCTGTAATACTGAATTGTGTGGGATTGAGGTTTTACAATTGTCGTGAAGGGTGTTAACTCCAGTGATCGCAGCCCCCTTAGGCAATTTGTGATTCAAAGTTCTCCCAGACGCTTCGGCGCCATAGCCCACACCACTAGCTTTTGTTTTGTTAATTTTGAACCCCTGCTGCTTTGGCAGACTCCTGTGCCTCAGTGCAGTATTTAATCTGTGCACCTCTCTCTCTTCTCCAGCCGAGGACCGAGCCAGGAAGAGCGCCCCCAGCCAAGCGCTGGGGCAAGCTTCAGCCAGCTAGCAGTCGGCCTCCCTTGCCACCGCCGGTTCCAGCAGCCCAGACACTCGGCACACAGGCATGGAAGCCACGGTTTTGCTACACCTCCCACCCCTCCCCCTCCTCCTTACTTATTATATAGACCCTCTCTCTCTCTCTTTCCTTAGTCACGCCCTTGTAAAATTTACCATCCTATAGCAGTTCCTCCTCTTCTCCCACCAGAATTTTAACCCCACAGTTACTGGTATTTTCTCATACCATCTGTTGGCTATAACACGCATACTGGGAGCATTTATGCTATATAGTACAAATATCAATAATCTTACTGCTGCATACCGACTGACTAGGTCGAAGAACCAGAAATTTGGGTATCATCCTCCCTGCAACACCTTTAATGGGTGGAAGGCTGTGGATTCTCCTTTTCCTCCTCATTTTTCCAAATATATGCAGACAATGGCATCAATCGAATTATAACACGAGGGGAGACTGGTGGCCGCCCTTGCACCATGATATGATAAACTCAGATACAGATCAGTTTATGTATTCTCATATCTTTCTCCAGTATCAGTGGAGTCCTTGGCTACACCATTATGGCAAGACGCGCTCAGACTCCATATGACCAGATATGAAACCCCCCTTCCCCACTATCAAAACCATCTTGCTATTCTCGGTCAGAGTCCTAGTCTCTGCTATCGCAAGAGGACTAAGCATACCCCCAAGATGAGGTAAAAAACCAACTGATAGCCCAAGAAAATGGGGAAAAGCAAGAACCCACAAATTATCCTTTGCTGCATTCACAAAGCTCCTGCTTCTGATACTACTATGCTCTGGCAACGTGGAACTTAACCCAGGACCCACAGAGTCTATTGCAGCACCTTCAGACATTCCCAGACTCAAAGAATTAAGCTTCCTCCACATCATTGTATGCAGTCTACTTAAAAAGATCACTATGATCCAAGCATGGATAATTCACACAATACCAGATCTCTTGGTGGTCTGAGAGATGTGGCTTAGGCCAGCCACTGCTGATAGGGATGTCAACTTACCTAACTACCAACTTTTCAGAGCTGATCATGAAACTAGAGGGGTCAGTGTAGCGATTTATTTGAAAAACAACTTTGCAGCAACCTGTCTTACCTCAATATCTATGGTACATGAGTTTGAATGCATATTCCTTAAAGTGGTAATATCTCCTTCTACATCATTACAGATAACAGGCTGCTATTGACCCCCTAATGCCAGGCTTAAGTTGCTATCCCACTTAGGTGACTTAACTGTAATAGGACCTCCAGAAATGGTCATCCTAGGAGACCTTAATCTAAATATGTGTATGTGCCTCAGGACCTCCTTGTGAATGAGCTTGCACAACGGAGTCTTTCCTGCAATAAACTTGAACTTGAAAAAAACAAATTGGCTTTCCAAAACCACTACTCCACTTGTATACTTCTACGACACCCATGGCTTAACACAACTAATTAGTGAGCTGACCAGAATTAATAAAAAAATTCCAGGTAATAGTACACTCCTGGACATTATCCTGGTGAGCAAGCCTCACTTATTCTCCTATGCTGGCATTTTCTTCGATGATCTTAGTGACCACTGCCTTATTGCTGGCATAAGGACATCTAATAAACCCATCTCCCTTTCTAAATTCTCATTACGCAGATCAAAACAGAATTTTGACATACAAGCATATTCAGAAGATAGGAGGCACTCTACTCATAGGCAAGAGTTCTACCTGGCAAAAACGGTGGATGCAGCCTATGACATCCTCAATGATATCATCACAGGAGCCCTTAACAAGCATGTGCCCATATCTAAAGTGCGACTAAAAAACAAATCTTGCCACTGGTTCACTCCAGCCCTAAAAACTGCACTCCTAGAGACAGATAAACTATGGAAAAAAGCACAGAAAACAAAATATCAGTCAGACCGGGACCAGTTCAGGACAGCTAGGAATGCATGTACTAGAAAGATCAGAGACACAAAAGCAATTTCCTATCGTAATGAGTTAGATTCTTCTTCTCAAAACCCTGTTAAATTCTGGAATACCATTAAGGACCTGTCTTGGCACACACCAAGTAACTCACTCCCAGCTAAGATTCTGTCCGGGACTACCATTATCAATGACAGATTGGAAATACTAACCTCATTTAACAATCATTTCATGACCACAGGCTTGGCATTCGACAACTCTCCGGCTAATTTGCTGCGTTCCCAGTTAGTCATACAACCCCCCGAAACAATGGTGCCAAACACTAGTTTCACTTTACAACCTGCTACACTGAAAGAAGTGGAAGACTTGATTTGGCAGCTAGACATTAAGAAAAGTGCAGGTGCAGATGCCCTTGACCTCTGCTTTCTGAAGGTTGCTATCCATACGCTAGCGGTACCGATAACACATCTGTTTAACCTCTCACTACTACAAGGGACTATCCCCTCTAACAGGAAAACTGCACAGGTCATCCCGTTATACAAATCAGATGACCCTTGCGATCTCAACAATTACAAACCAATCTCTATCCTCCCTTTACTCGCTAAGCTTCTGGAAAAGATTGTAAGTACTCAACTGAAAGCCTACTTAGAATCCAATAATCTCCTAATCCCTGTACAATCTGGCTTCAGGGCTGAGCACAGTACCATCACAGCCCTAGCAAAAGTAACCAATGACTGGCAATTGGAATTGGATAACAGAAATTGTATCTGCGCAGTGTTCCTGGATCTAAGTAAGGCATTTGATACAGTTGACCATGACCTTCTCCCTACATCCCTGAAATCCATAGGTCTGGATTCTGTTTTCCTACATTGGTTCAATAACTAGCTCTCCGGATGGCTCTGACAGGTTAAGGCCGAAGGTGATCTGTTCCCCCTAAAGCCATTACAAAGAGGTGTACCACAGGGATCTATCCTCGGTCCTATCCTATTCGTTATCTACATTAACAACATCAATATTAACATCACCAAGGCCACTATACACCTATTTGCCAATGATAAGGTACTATATGTCAGTCACCCTTCCCCAGAGGTAGCCTGCAAAGATCTACAAACTGACTTCAACCTACTCCAGCACCAACTTCTGAGCAAAAAACCTTTGCTTAATGCAAAGAAGACAAAAGCAATGTTTATCTCTCCGTATAGGCATCCAGGACATACAGGACACACACTACCTCACTTATCCACTATTCTTGGCGAAAATGTTGAATTTGTATCCAAGTTCAAGTACCTAGGAGTTTGGCTTGACAACAGACTCTCCTTCACTGAACATATGGATGAACTATTAAAAAAACTCCATCAGAGACTTGGCCTCTATTTTAGAATGAAGCACTTCCTCACAAGCAATGCAAAACTATGTTTGGTACAGGCCACGTTTCTCTCTATAATTGACTATGCTGACTTTTTATATAGTCGCTGCCCTGCCTTCTATTTGGGTAAGTTGGATGCACTCTATCATAGGGCACTGAGGTTTATTACAGAACTACCATACGATACCCATCATTGCTCTCTATATACAGCAGTTGGATGGACCTCACTCCAGTTCAGAAGGGGCAGAAATGCTGCATGTTGGACATTCAGAGCTATATCCAAGCAACTACCACAATACATCTCGGACTGCTTCACTCAAACTTCTATAAGCAAATATGCCCTAAGACGCTACTCCTTCATCTTGCTGAAAGTACTCAAAGTCAATACCTTCTTTGGAAGAACAGCCATCAGCTTCATGCTGCCCTCACTATGGAACCATTTTCAGAAAGTCCTAAAACTGAGTATACCCATATCCATTACTTTCTTCAAAACCCTTTACTCAAAACTTTTCAAGGAGCATTGCAAATGTTTTCGTTAGCACAAAAGTGAATCAAGCCCTCTCTGCTTTCTCCATCGCTTCTGCTTTCTACCAACTCCCACGTGGCCTGCAATACCCCATACCTCTCCCATGGCCATTCACACTAGTATATCCTTTCCCCCCATCTTTTCACCCCATCGCTATCTGTTTTACTGTTCCCTCCCCCTTCACCCCTTCCTGCCTCCTGCTCCCCTTCCGTAGCTCCCCTCTGCTAAAACATAAGTTTATCATCCATCTCCAATCCAGATCCTGTGCCCATTCTAAGCCATCTTTTCAACAGTGTATGCAAATCTTTAACAACACCTCCTCCATGCCATATCTCAATATTCTGTCTATGACCTTAGAGTTATGTAAAAATGTTTAAATATGAACAATTTGGTATCGCATTATCAGAATTTACCTGATAATTTATTTATTTATTTAGCTTTTGTTGACCGGGTAAGTGCACTAGACAAATCCTGCCTATTTTCAGGCATGACCTGGGGAGAGGGGGATACAGATGCATGCCAACTGACCTTGAACCAGATTAAGCTGTTGGTGGTATTTTTAGTGAATGAGGGAAATTTGGCCAGGACACCGGGAAAATTCCCCTACTCTTTTCAATAAGTGCCATGGAATCTTTAACATCCACCTGAACTACCACCAATCCAGGCAGATGGGACCTCAGTTTAACGTCTCATCTGAAAGACGGCACCTCAAATATGCAGCACCCCTCTCATGCTGCATTACAGTGTCAGTACTGGGATATTAACCCAAGTGCCAGATGTGGAAACTGAACCCACAGCCCTCTGATCTCCCAGCCTCAGAGGCGAGTGTGCTACCTACTGAGCCACTGACACTGACAATATGTAATTGTGACATGTAATTCAACAATGTATATTGTATAAATCAACACTATGTATATTGTGTGTTTTTCTTTATATTGTACTGTGTTTATGTAATTGTCACTGATCCAACCAGGTCCATCTTACAAATGAGCTTTGCTCAATGATGTCTGCCTGAATAAATAAAGATTCTGATTGATTGATTGATTGATTGATATAGTAGAATGTAGGGTTAGGAAGCACTTGGCCAGTAGTGACCACCATATGATATAGTGATGGATTACTAATACAAGACAGAAACCAATAGGGGCAACTAAGATAAGATGCTTCAGCAAAGCAAACTACACAAGAATTAAGGAACAGTTAAAAAACTGGCCAAGGGAGACAGATTCCAGAGGACAGGATATTGATAAAATGTGGGCAATACTAAGTTCTAAGCTACAAGGCTCTATCAAGAAACATATACCTGAAAGGAAGAACTACAATGAGCGGGTGGAATTCCAGCATGGTTTATACATAGAATAAAGAGACTAATATAGAGGAAAAAAATGCATGGAGCCAACTTCCAGGTAGGATGCTTCTTCCATGAGCTCCACATCTCATCTCAATAAAATATAAAGTTAAAGCTACAAAGTATAAGTACAGCTTTTTGTGTTTAGCACTCTTGACTTCCTAAAACTATCAGCTGCTGAGCAATCATATGGATCCCTATGGGGTACCCAAAGAATAAGCAGTTGGGAGCACCAAAAAATGGATCCACAGCAACTTAACAAGGCCAAAGATCCCACAGGTCAGGCGGGAACTAGTTTAATGGGTGTGATGACTGAACCTATGTGGCATATCATGCTAAACTCCATGAAAGCTATGGATGCCAAAATAGAAAAAAAATTGACAAAACTGGAATCACGTGATGCCACGATTAAGGATCTTGTCAGTTCTGTTGTAGAGGCAGATAAATGAACAACTGCCATGCAAGCAATGGTTGCCAGGTTGACTAAGGAGAATATGAAACTCTGGGGGTGTGTGGAAGCCTTGCAGAATGATATTCAGGCTGGCAACCTGTGCCTGGTAGGGGTACCAGAGGATGTTGAAGGTACACAGCCAGCTGGATTTCCAGAAAAGTTGGCTAATAGATTCAATATCTATGCCAGAAGACTTTGACTGGTCTAGTTTAATGTGTGCTTATCCAGTCAACTCTCAGGCTAGGCCAGCTTTCACACATCAACCACACACTGTCCTGCTGCGGATGAGGGGAGCTGAGATCCAGGATGTCATACTGTGTGTGTGGCCCAGGCAGTGTACCCGCTGCTGATTAATGAACAGGATATCAAACTTTCTGGACCTCTCTTTTCAAACTAGGGCCTTCAGGAAGCTGTTTAATGTGGTGCACAAGTGCCTCAGGGCCCTGGGCATAGTGCCTCTTTCTAGCTGCCAGTAAGATGCCGAATCACGTTGGGGGGGGGAATCCTGGCAATTCTCTGACCCAATGGACTCTGCATGATGGCTTGAAAGGACTGACTCTGAGACTGCTGCAAAGGCTGTCCCTGAACATGCAGCTGTGTAGTTAGACTTGGAAGAAGATTAAGAGATTCTAATTTGGTAGACAAATGAACTGAATAAGTAGTGTTCATACAGTACTGTACCTAGAGAAACACAGTTTAGATTGTTATTTGTTATATATTTGGATTAAAAATTGAAGTACTTGGTGTGGGTGAAAGGGCTTTTGGTTAATTTTGACTGCTGAGGTGGGCCAGTGGGTTTGTTGCCCTTATGAGGTGTGCAGTGTTAGTTTAAAAGATAAAGCTCTGAACTCCACATTACTCTTGGTCACCTTCATTCTCTTTACATGAGCAATGTTTGGTACTGGACTTCAGTTTAGACACTGTTCTCTTACAAACAGTTACACTTTTATATATTAAAGTTGTTCTGCTTGGTATTGGGTTTGGGCTGTGAGGACACTGAAGAAGAAGAATTTTACTGAAGTTCATACTGAAAAGTGTTCAAACTGAAAAGTGTACGGAGCAAGTAGGCATAGTCCATATTTGCTCTGATGTATACTAATCCCTAAAATAACATAGTTTAACTCCAGACACAATGTACAGTATCTGTCCAATCTTGATTTAAATTCAGTTTTATTTTTAGTTAGTATAAAGAGAGTTGCCCTCTTAAAGGGCAGACCCATTGTCAACAGGCCCAAGGCAAGGTATGGTGGGAGGCTAAGGCTGTAGAAGGAAGGGGAAGGGCTTGGTGAGGTCATGAAAGGGGAGGATCCATGATGTCAGGACTGGATTGAGGTGGGAAGCAAGGACTGGTGGAGAGAAAGAGAGAAAGAGAGAGGGGTGAGCAACCAGGGTATTTAAGGGCAAGCACAGGCCCACGGAGCCACATTTTTGCTCTAAGAGAATATTCTAAATCAATGGAAATGGGAAGATGGATCTACCTCTTCGGAAGAGATATGTACTAGGGTACAAAATAAAAATGTTTGATTAGAAATAAGATATATTCCTAACAAAATATCATACAACAAAAAAGATAAAATACCAATCTGGTTAACACCCAAAATATCTAATCTGTTTGCTCAGAAAAGAAGAGCTTATAGGGCATTGTTCAGAGATAATAATGGTTATAATAACTATAAATACAAAAATATACTTAAGGAGTGTAAACACAAAATAAGGTTAGAAAAAAAGAAAATTGAATTTAAATTACCCTATATAAAAGACGGGGGGAAGCTTTTAAGCTTATGTAAACAACAAAAAAAACAGCATCAAGATGTATCGGTCCTCTGAATATAGGTACAAAAACAATTAACAAAGCACAGGAAATGACTAATGAACTAAACTTATATTTCTGTTCAGTATTCAATAAAACAAATTCCCCAACTTTCAATATTTTAAACAGTTCAAAAAACTCTGAGCCATTGACTGTAATATCAAAACTGGATATTAAAAAACAATTAGACAGCATAAATATAAATAATTCACCGGAACCAGATGAGCTTCATCCTAAACTAATTAAAGAACTGTCTAATTGGCTGGTTGAACTGTTGTACAAAATATTCAATCTTTCCTTATATTCAGGAGATATTCCAAAGGACTGGAAAATAGCAACAGTTACTCCGCTGTTTAAAAAAGGAAATCAAAGTTTATTAGAAAACTATAGACCAATAAGCCTAATGAGCATTTTGGGTAAAATTTTCAAATCATTATTCAAAACTAAATTAGAAGAGGATATGGTAATCAAAAAGTAGTAGACAATACACAGCATGGGTTTAAAAAACAAAGATCTTGTCTTACCAGTAATTTGATTTTTTATGAAAAAGTCAGTAAAATGTTGGATAACAAAATACCTGTTAATATCATTTACTTAGACTTCTGCAAGGCCTTTAATAAGGTACCACACTCGACCTTGGTAGACAAGATGTATAAAGGAGGGATAAATGATACCTTGGTAAATTTGGTTGCCCAATGGTTATGTTGCCATACCCAAAGGGTCTGTATTAGGGGTCACTACTCAGATATAGATCAGGTTACTAGTGGAGTGCCCCAGGGGTCAGTGCTGGATTCTGTGTTGTTTTCTATTTTTATTTCAGATATCACATCTAATTTAAAAAATGTTGCAATGCAATTTGCGGATTATACCAAGATAGTAGCCAATACAACCTGGAAAAACATAACAAACTTAGGAAATGATCTGGTACTTCTGGAAAAATAGGCAAAAGAAAACAATATGACTTATAATACAGACAAATGTGTTGTTATGCATTTGGGAGAACATAATACCAAACATCAATATTTTTTAGATGGCAAAATACTGAAATCACTTACTACCGAAAAAGATCTTGGAATAATTATAACATCTGACTTAACTTTGGAACCCACTGTGGAAAATTTTTAAATAAAGCAAATAATCTGATTGGATGTATAAAGTGGTCTTTTGTTTCAAGGAACAGGGATCACATTATTCCTTTGTATAGATCTTATATCAGACCACACCTGGACTAATGTTCACCCATATGGAGTCCATATTTAGGGAGAGATGTAAATAGATTGGAGGGGGTTCAGAGAAGGGTAATGAACATGATTGATGGTATGAATAATAAGAGCTATGATCAGAGATTACTTGTACTGATTATGTATCCACTGGAATTAAGAAGAGTAAGGGGCAATCTTTTACTTATGGAAATTCGTAAAGATACAAACCTAATGACAGATATGGACATGACTTTTAACAACAGAAGCTGTAAGTTGAGAAGCCATAGATACCAGCTCCAACTAACCTTTCCCAAAATAGATCTTAGATGTTTCTTTTATACACAAAGGATCATCCCTCAATGGAATTCCTTACCAAATTGTATTGTAAATGCTAGAAATCTTGAATCCTTTAAAAATAAGTTAGATTCTTACTTATTAGGTAAATGGAATTGAATACCAGCATGATGGAGATGTACTAACATGGGCTATAGCCTTCTGCACATCTACTAATTCAAAGTACAATTATGACAATTTAGGCAATTATTTCTGAGTTTATATTGTGTACTGAGCCACTGGGCTGTTTCACATAGGTATTTTGACTTAACTAGGAGTTGTTAAAGTTAGGATTAATTTAGTGTAAGTAAAAAAAAAAAACGATTTCCAAGTCTGTGAACAAGAAGGAGAGGTCATTTGACCATCTACAAGTGAGTACTGAGGCAAGACTGAATGCAAAAAGCTGTTTTTCTGTTGCTGAACCAAAGCGGGTTGTTTGTGGAAAGAAGTTGTTATGTCACACCATTGGAGTCTTTGTAGGTTACTGAACATTAATGGGTCTCTGGGGGTGAGAAACAGAGTTGAGCTTAAAAGTTTTTAGATGCCACCAAAGAACAAGTACAGCGGGTGGCTGGGTTGGCCTGTAGGCCATCTGATGCAGGACAAGGCAGGGAGAGCATTTGTGCTAGCGCAAGGCTAGAAGCCTTGCTGGGCTGCTGCCAGCAATTTGTGCTACCTGTGGACAGGTAGCATTTTTGGGTATGCTTGTTGTGGTTGGAGCCATTTTTGTATATATTAAGCATTGATGGGGTGCTGGAGGACAGGACTCAGATTGGGGGCCTGAAGTGTTATTTTTTTTAGCAGAGTTGGCGTTGTCCAATGAACCTCCATGAGGCACCAGGCCTTCCTTGATGTGAGTAGGCAGCGTGGGAGGGCATTCTGGAATCACCTTGTGGTTGGGGGTGCAGAAGGGCCGCCGGCTGTAGCAGCACCATAGAGGCAAGGGAAGAACGGACTAAATGGGGGCCAGAAAAGCAGGCCTGTTAGAGTGTTGAGCAGGCCAAACTAGGAGGAACATGGGAGACCATGTGGCAATCGTATCTGACATCATCGCCACGTGGCCTGGTGAGTTGGGGACAGCTCAGGGGACCGGGAAGACTACAGGCAAGGTGCAGGGAGCAGGGCGGATAAGGAAGAAAAATGAATGAATAAAGGAAGAATAAAACCAAAAAACAGTTACTGGAAAAGTCAGGATTTAAGGGGAACTGAGCAGGGTGAACAAGGGGAAGCTTGAGAGGACCATGTGGCGATGGCATCTGACATCTTAGCTACATGGCTTGGTGCAATAAGGACGACCAATTGGGACAGACAACCCACATAAGGAGACAGGGGGACTAGGGAGAGAATAACAAGAAAAGGTTTTTTTTTAATGCAGAAAAAAAATAAAATATAATAAAAGATATATAAATAATAAATAGCTCATATACGGGATCAAAACAGCAACTGGGGCACATGGGTGTGAACATGCATGAGGGAGGGCATGGTCAGGAGTTGTTTAAGGCGTGAGACCTCAGTGGGTCCCGTGGCCCAGAAAGGACCCACGCCAGCAGGCAGATCCCCAGGAGGAATCCTGGAGAAGACAACCAAATTATCAAATTATAAAAAAAAAAAAAAAAAAAGAAAACCCATGAGACAGGCATTATATACCAGATCATTATCTAGAGGGGGCACAGAAAATGCTGCCAGCATTCCACCCCTACAGGGCAGGGTAAGGGGTCCTAGAACAAGGCTTGGTATCTGTGGGGGGGGTAAGTATAGCAGCAAGTAAAGAAGCCCACCCAGGGCAGAAAGAAAGTACATCATGGACATGGTGAGGGTAATGGTTTCTTGTTATATATTTTCCAGGTCTTAAGAAGCTACAATGGTCCCCAGGAAGAACAAGCCTTCCAAGGAAGAGTGCTACAATGTGGTGATGGAACTTGTGCCCAAGGTGAACCTGCTGCTGGAGGCTATGGACCCTCCAAGCCCGGGCAAGGGTAAGGGTAAGAAATGGAAAGGGGACATGCAGCAGGGAGGGAAGAGCAATAAAAGGGCACCAAGGGCACCAGCAGGACCAAGGCAACAAGACTCCAATCCACAGCCGGTCTGCCCAGTACCTCCCCTGGTCCTGGTGCCCACTGACCCCGGTGCCTGCCCCTGCTCCTGCTCCTGCTCCAATGCCCAAGCCCAAGAGGCCAGACGACCGAGTTCTTCCTGCCCCAGGGACACAGCTCATCATCCTGACAGTACTGGTCAGCACCCAGTCAGCTCGGCCTGTGGACCCCAGCCCCCAGCCAGGCTCTTAAACAGGTAATAATGAGGTGACATTGGAAAGCAGTGTAAAAGAATATGTACAACAAATGCTAAAAGCTATGGGGGCTACAGGCTTAGGCCAATTAGAAAAAGCACTGGGGGAGCTGAGGAACAAAGAAAATGGGGAGGGCACCTGTGCAGAAGGGGGTGCCATGGGGGAGAAGGGATTCAGGGCAGAGATTAGAGCACCAGGGGTTAGGATCGGGGACCATGTACCTGTATCCACCAAAGAGGAAATTTGGAAGGGCAAATTCATAGACATCTTTGCTCTGGCCAATGTGGACAATATGGATAAATATGAAGATAAAGAAAGCTTTGAGAAAAAGGACATGGCTACAGCTGTGGTTCTTTTGGGAAAGGGGGAAGCTGAGAAGTCGATGAAAGGGAAAACATTGGACAATTGGTCAACTTGTTTTACATATTATACAGCCATAGTCATTGAAAAGAAGCCAGAATTGGCTACCCCCCGTTGACATATTCGCTGATTATAAAGAATGTATATAAGAAGGGAGGATATAGTTGGCTGAAATATGATGAAAAATTCAGGAAGAGGATGGCGCATGTTGGGGAAGTGAAATGGAGCGTCCAACAAATTGACTTGTGGTTAGAGATGTGTAAGGGGGCTACCAGGGCCATTGGGGAAGGAAACAAAAAAGGCAGGGCAGCAGCAAAATGCTGTTGGGGCTACAACAGGGCATTTTGCTCCTTGCCCAACTGCCGGTTCCAGCATGCTTGCTCCAGGTGCGGGGGTACCCACCTGGCCTCCAGATGCAAGAACAGCTGGGACAAAGGTGGTGCAAGTCAAGAGAACACTTGCAACCAGTCCTTTTGAGGTACCCAAGCGGGGTTCCAAGACCAGCAGTGGGGGAAGGGGACCCAGGGCAGGGGAGGTAGGGGTCAATGTCACTACAACTGGCAGCAGGATAATTAAGATGGGAGTGACAGGGGCTTTCCACCTGGCACACACCTCCATTAAGGAGGCACTGTTTACAGAGAGGGTGGTGGCTGGGTGGAATGCATTACCTGCAAAAGTGGTATGCAGTAGAACAGTGGACTGCTTCAAAAGGGGATGGGACAGGACAAGGGGGAGGGTCAATGAAGGGGAAGGGTGGAAGGGAGGGGCAGCTGCAGAATAAGGGGTGCTAGCTGCACATTCAAGCAGACTTGATAGACCTCTAGGCCTTTATCTGCTAGCAAATTTCATATGTTCTTATGTTAGTATTAAGGTACATGTGCTGCAAGAGTGGCTGAGGGTGTATCTGGACAAGGAAGTGTCCGCCACATTATTGGCAGGTTTCAGAATGGAGTTTAGTTTACAGTTTAAAAGGGGCCGTAAAGGGACAAAAGCAAAGAATTTGAAGTTGGTCAGGGGGAGGAAAGAGTTGCTGGAACAGAAAATCCAAAAAGAAATGGAAGCTGGTAGGGTGGAGGAACCATTTGGGAAACCACCACTGCCATGCCTAAGAGCATCATCACTAGGTCTGGTACCAAAAAAGCAGCAGGGGAATTCCGGGTGTTACACCACCTGTCCTACCCAGAAGGAGATTTGGTTAATGATCACATCAGTGAGGACGACAGTAAGGTGACGTACAGTATACTACGTTAGAAAAAGCAGCCAGGCTAATTAGGGCAACACAAGGGGCGTGGCTGGCAAAGACAGACATAGAAGTGGCTTTTCGCCTGCTGCCAGTCGGATCAGAAGACTGGGACTTACTGGATTTCCACATAAAGGAGGACTACTATTTTGACAAAGTAATGTCCATTGGCTACTCCATTGCTTGTGGGACATTCAAACTGTTCAGTACCTGGTTACAATGGGCATTTCAAGAAAAATACAGGCACCAGACAGTGGTCTATTATTTGGATGACTTCCTACTCATAGGGGAAGGGTGACAACAGATGGAGAAGATGGCTACAGGATTTTGAGGCCATGTGCCATGACCTAGGGGTGCCAGTGTCACCAGAGAAAACAGAAGGGCCTAGCCAGACCATGGAGTTCAAGGAATTGAAATTGACATGGTGGGGGAGTTATTTCACCTTCCCAAAGCAAAAGTGGGGAAATTAAGGGCATTACTGGGCATGGTTCAGGCCCAGAAGGGGGTACAATGCCAGCAAGTGCAGCAACTGATGGGTCATTTGAACTTCGCCTATAGGGCTATAGCACCAGGCCGCATGTTTACATGGCACTTGGTGAGGGCAACGCAATGGGTATCTAGGCTTCAACACTGGGTGGACATTAGCAGAGGGACCAAGGATGATCTGGCAGTATGGGATACTTTCTTAAGCCACTACAATGACAGGACATTCTGGCAGGAGGAATGAGTCTTTAACACGGACCTGCAGCTATACACAGATGCGGCTGGTGGCATAGGCATGGGAGCATATTTTTTGGGGGAAATGGTTTGCTAAGGTGTGGCCCAGCAAATGGGTGCAGGACGGCCTGGCGAAGGACATCACCTTCTTAGAAATATTCCCAATTTGGGTCATTACAGAAATCTGGGGGGAGGGCTAAAGAATCAGAAGGTTACTTTTTGGAGTGACAATAGGGTGGTGGTGAATGTTCTAAACAGTCATGGGGCAATGTCAGGGAAGGTCATGCAGGTCCTAAGACAGCGGGTCCTGTGGAGCGTCATGTTGAACATGTGATATAGGGTTAAACATATAGGTGGAGTGGATAATGTGATAGCTGACTGCATCTCCCATCTGCTATTGCCCCAGGAGCAGAATCCAGGCAGACGGCAGTTCCAGATTTCATATGGAGGATTGGATTGAGGGAGCTGAACATTTGTTTCGCAAGTCCTGGTCTTCCAGAACCCTAAAGGCGTATGGAGCTTCATGGAGGGCCTTTTAGGCATTCCGGGTGCAATCTGGCTGCCAGGTAAGCGAGGCAGTGACAGGGCATCAAATTGCATGATTCATAGCATCAGGGTGGAAAAACAAGCTGGCATACACCACAATGGAGATACATTTGGTGGCAATAATCCGGTTGTGCATACTGAAGGGATGGGAGATGGGAGGACCCCACAAACAGTAACCTCATTCTGTGCTTGATGCAAGGATGGATGAGGGAGGCCAGGAGGGCCCGAGACAACAGGAGACCACTGACATACGGCCTGCTAGAGAGGTTAGTAGGGATACTGCACCAGGTATGCAGATGTAGTAGCGAGGAGATCCTGTTCAGGTCGGTGTTCACAGTCATGTATAGTGGGGCGTTTAGAGTCAGTGAAGTGGTAGGACATGGCAAGGAGGGCCAGTCTGCTGGTTTGCGTTGGGAGGACATGGTATAGACTGCAGATGGAATTTTGGTTATGGTAAGGCAATCCAAGACAGACCAGGCCAGAAAGGGGAAAAGGGTAATACTGCAGTCTCACAGGAATGCTGCCATCTGTCCAGTGAGAGCCCTGCAATCATATGCGGCTGGGCAGCCACAGGATGGAAATCCATTACTATTCTTACATGAGGATGGGGCCCTGGTGACAGGGACTCAGGTGATGATGGTTTTAAAGTAGGGACTGAGTTTCTTGTGGGGAAAACCTGACAGGATACTCATCCCATTCATTCCAGATTGAGGCAGCCTCCGAGATGGTAGCCAGGGGAGACACACCAGGAGGTATCAAAGAGAATGGGAGATGGTCTTCTGATTGCTAAAAGACATGTGTGCAACACATTGCCCAAATACTAATGATGTCTTTTATTTCTTCCCAGTAGCAGATGGAGCGCGGGGGGACAGGCCAAAAGTAAGACAGACAGTAATGGTGTATTTGTTTATGGTTTTCAGTAGTAGGGACTGGGTGACTGGAGGCTTGGATATTCATCCATTGGGCAGAGAAGTGGGCATCCAGGAGGCCCAGGGGGAGGCAGCTGTATTTCAACATCAGCAGTATCAAGTTAACCTGGAGGGGCATGAGAGGCATGAAACAGGCACAGCTGTTTCCAGTACTCAGGGAATTAAGGAGGGAACACAGCCTCCCAGACTTAATCATGATCCACCTGGGAGGCAACTACCTAGGGACCAGGCCATGGTTGGATATATTTCATCAGATAAAAAGGGAAGTTGAAGAAATTAAGGAATGGTGGCCAGAGGTGACCCTGGTCTGGTTGGATATGGTTCCACAGAGGGTGTGGAGACATGCGAACAACCACAAGGCTATGGACAGGGCTAGGAAGTGAATGAATGATAGAGTAGGAAGGCTGTTCCAGAGCATGGGTGGTGTGGTATGGTGGTGCATAGGGGAATGGTGGAAGAAAAAGATGAGTACTATTGGGGTGATGAGGTACACCTTTCCAGTCTCAGTTTGGCACATTTTAATGAAGAGATTGCCAACACACTAGGGCCCTGGGTGCAACAGAAGTTAGCTGGAGCAGGGCCCCCTCCTCCCCTTGGTTTGGGGGGGGTGTCCACCGTCCAATGCAAGCAGGATGTGGACTAGTGGAAAAATAGGGGAAGGGAGGAGGAGAAGATGAGGGGGAAAAGGGAGGCGGGGGGACAAAGAAAATAAGATATATGAAAATAGGAGATAAGAAAAACAGCAGGAAGCAAGGGGGTGGAACATGCGCTAGTACCCCATTTGAAGCAGGAGGAGGAGGAGGAGAGAAGTCAGCCCCCCATGATGTACATCTGGAGGGGGGGAGAAGAAGACAAATAATAGAAGGAATAATATTGGAAAATAGAGAATAAAAGGACAATAAATGGATGATAATTGATTATGTGATAAAATGGAGACGGAATGAAGGATGTTTGTAAAATACGAATCGGAGACACAGTGGAACCTCGCAGATACGAACTCCAGACTTATGAACGGACCGGTCAACCAAACCCCTGCCTGTTCCCACCCACTCCAGCCATGCCCACGCACTGGTCAATCATTCATGAAAGCTTACTACAGCACATTTAAAATGGCAGTGGTAAACTGCAATTTTTATATACCATTTATCTCTGGATTAGACACAGTTTCCAACTGAGGCAGTATCTTTGAGGTTGGAAGTATGTCTGCTACAGCACTAGTAGAAACCGTCATTGTTTCTGCAGCACTAGTAGAAACTGCCGTTTTTTCTGCCTAGAATGAAATGTAAAAATTAAGTGGGTGCCTTTACAGAATGTCTACAAATAGTGGATTTAGACCGGTCACTGTATACATTCAGATTGAGTTTCCTGCCTGTGTTATTATAGGGGTTGCAGTTACAAAAGATTGATTTTTCTCGACGTATTCTTCTGTAGTGTTCTGACGAGGAGAGGTTTTATTATTGCTTATCATGGATTCAACCATTATAGTAACCTGAATACTTAATAATATTACGCAGCAGAACAATAACATTCTGCTCTACTAAATCAACTGCACTAGGTAACTACAAACAACCACTACCACTGCTGAATCCAGGAAGTTGAATTAAAATTGCAACATTTAATCACACCACAGTATATTTCAGACTTACGAACTTTTCTGAGTTATGAACACCATGCATTCCCATGGTGTCCATAACTCCGAGGTCCTACTGTATATGTATAACAATAAGTGTAAACATAATGTGAATAAAGAAAGAATAAGTAGAGTGATTTCCAAACTAAGCACCCACACATATACTTGTCTATGTATTTGTTGTTGGGAATCCGGGAACAAAGAGGATTGCCCTCTTAAAGGACAGCCCAAGGCAAGGTATGGTGGGAGGCTAAGGCTGGAGAAGGAAAGGGAGGGGCTTGGTGAGGTCACGAAAGGGGAAGGGCTATGATGTCGGAGCTGGAGTGTGGTGGGAAGCAAGAATTAGCAGAGAGAAAGAGAAAGAGGGGTGAACAACGTGGTACTTAAGGCCAAGTACAGGCCCAGGGAGTTCACATTTTTGCTCTGAGAGAATTTTTCCACCCACTCACTCTAGTGTAATATGGTAATTGTAACTAGTGGGGTCACTGCTGTAGGTGGATGCAGGTGACCATGAAGGGCTGCTGAAGGTGGATGGCAGGCAAAAACTGAGGGCGTAGAGGAAAAATGGGGAGAAGATGGGGGAAAGGGGGCAGGGGGACAAAGAAAATAAGATATAAGAAAATAGGAGATATGAAAAGCAGCAGGAAGCAAGGGGGCAGAATGTAAGCTAGTACCCCCTTTGAAGAAGGAGGAGGAGAGAAGTCAGCCCCCCATGATGTACATTTGGGGGAGAGAAGAGGACAAAAAATAGAAGGAATAATATTGGAAAATGGACAATAGATGGACAACAAATGGAAAATGATTGATTATGTGATGAAATGGAGATGGAATGAAGGATGTTTGTAAAATGTGAATCAGAGAGATATGTATAACAATAAGTGTAAAAATAATGTGAACAAAGAAAGAATAAGTAAAGTGATTTCCAAACTAAGAACCCACACATATACTTGTCTGCATATTTATTGGTGGGGATCTGGGGACAAAGTTTTCAGGAAGAGAGTTTCATACATTAGCAATTCTGATTGTAAAAAAAAATATTTCTTATGTGTATGCTTAAAAGTTTTCCCTATTATTTGTAAGGGGTGACCTCTAGTATTCTTACTATCAGGTTTAAAGGAAATGCTGAGATCAGTCAATAAAATTGGATCTTGCATAAAGTCAAACATGAATAACAAATCAGAGTGCATTCTCCTATTTTCTATAGACATTAAGTTCAGTTGATCCAGCCTGTCCTTTTATTCCCGATCTTTCATACCTGCAATACTTTTGGTATATTTTCTTTGTACTTTTTCAATTGTGTCTCTTTCTTGTTTCCTGTGAGGGAACCATATTTGAGACACATATTCCAATTGTGGTCTCACACACGCTCGATACAAAGGTGCAAGTATAGATTTTTCTCTTGTTCTTATATTTCTTTTTATAGACCAAATAATTGAGTTACATTTTTTTATTACAGCATGAGTCTGGACATCTGTATCGAATTTACCAGACATCACAAAAACCAAGTCTCTTTCCGTGATGCATATAGTTAATGGTTTTCCACATAAAGTATATGATGCATTATTATTTTTCTTGCCTAAATGCATTACTTTACACTTATCAATATTAAACCTCATGTCCCATTTATTTACCCAATTTGATACCATGTCTAGGTCATGTTGGAGAGACATTATATCCATTATAGTTTTGCATGGGCCACCATTTTTCATATCATCGGCATATTTGGTTCTCCAGCAATTTATATTTTTTGTGAGGTCTGATATAAAAATGTGAAAGAGAACCAGCCCCAGTACTGACCCCTGGGGCACACCAATCCTGACCTCCCCCATAGCAGCTAGGCGGCTGTTTATTAATATTCATTGTATTCTATTCATTAACCATTCTCTAATCCAAATGGCAATCCCAGGATCTGTTTGTAATGTCACTAATTTTTCCAAAATTGCACAATGTGGTGTCAGATCGAAAGCTTTGCTAAAATCCAAATAGACAATATCACAAGGCATCCCTTAATCTAACGCCTTACTAATATTCTCATAAAAGCACACTAGATGTGTAGTACAGCTTCTGCCTTTGACAAAACCATGCTGGTCTGGGTCATTATGTTCTATACTGCAAATGAGGGCCTCCTTAACTATGCCTTCAAGGATCTTACCAATTACACAAGTGAGGCTGACTGGATGATAATTTGAAACATTGACCTTATTTCCCTTTTTATGGATCAGGACCACATGAGCTAATTTCCAGTCTGATGGAATATTCCCAGTATTTATTAAGGATTCGAAAATAATATCTAATGGAAGTGCTATGAGTTCCGTCATGGTTTGCAACATGTGAGCGGATTCTTTGTCTGGACCTGGGGATGCAGTAGATTTTAAACTTTTAATACGTTGTTTGATTTCCTCTAAGGTAAATTCTATTTTGATGTATTGCAGTTTTCTGTACTGTAGATTTAGGGCCCAATACCTCACAAAAGTAGTGATTAAATGTAGTAGCCATTTCAGAATCTGCTGTTATGGTTTCATTACCATTATTATAGGCCCTACTTTATTCTTTTTTTTATGAGTTGATAGAAGCATAAAATGCCTTATATTTATCCTTTCTCGCATTTTGGGCTAATTTGAGTTCCACTTCCTTTTTGCCTTACAGATTTCTTTTTACAGATATTTGTACTGATTTTAGTTGCTTTTTATTGTTTCCATGTGATCTTTTTGATACTTTTTGTAGTATCTTTTTTTTTTCCTTTTTATCAGTTTTTTTTGTTAAACCACATGGGGTTTTTGAAATTATTGCTATTTTTTCTGATTTGTGGTATACAGGACTCACTTATTCCAAGAATAGTATTTTTAATCTGGTCTCACATTTCATCTACTGTTTTGTCAGTCAGAAGAGAGACCCACTCTAATTGTTCTAAAGATTGTATTATCTTGGTCTTATCAACCTTATTATAATGGAAAATGTTTGTTCAACTGTGTACAGGAATATGATTAAATATGAGTGTACATTTTATTGAATTGTGGTCGCTGGTTCAAAATGGAGGTTGGGTAGAGCAATTTGTTATTTGTAATTGCTCTGATCTGAGTACCACATCTAGAATCTGACTTTCTCTTGTAGGAAAATTAATATGTTGGACTAAATTGGCATGAGTACAGTGTTCCAGAAATCTTTTTGCCATGGAACCTGAAGCTGTAATATTAACCCAATCAATCCCTGGCATGTTAATGTCTCCCAGAACTAGCATGTCCTCCATTTCTCCTGTCACATCTATCTATTTTTGCCATGAGTTCATCAGAGATTTCAATAGATGCAGATGAAGGCCGATAAATAGAACCTATAACTATTGACTGTTTGTGCCCATCTCTGATTTTAACCCGTAATGATCCAGTGTTTGAGGCAGAGGATTTATTTTATGTGAAATGTCTACTGAATGTAATCAATCTTTTACATATAAGGCTACATCTCCTCCATGTCTGTTGTCTCCATTTTCTGTAAAAATGGTATTCATTTAAGTTTTTTCCCCAGTGATCCTCATCATCATCAGTCCATCATGTTTCAGAAACTGCTATGATGTCATATTGATTAGTGGTTATAAATGCACAGAGATCATCTATATTTTTATTCATGCACCTAGCATTAAAGGAAAAGAAAGCTGAACAATTATTTGTGTTGTAGGGTTTAGAACTTTTCTGATTATTTCGTTCAGTTCTTTATTATATATTTTGCTTTTTCTTTCTTTTTGGAGGAGTTTTATTTATTTTTTTCTGTTGATAGTCAGTTAATGCACAGAGAGTTTAAGGCTCCATCTAAGTTCTCTGCAAGAAGTCTAGCCCAATTTCCCATTAGATGTAAACCATCTTTTGAGTACAACTCTTGTTTGTTTTTAAACCAGTCCCAGTTGTTGATGAACATAATGCTGCTATTTCTACACCAGTTTTGAAGCCTTGAGTTAATTCTTTGAATTGTCTGTTTTTATTTTTGATAATATGATTTGAAAATAGGGAGGATTCCTGAAATAGCAATCTGATGACCCATATTTTTGTATTTGATATCTAAATCTAGTAGTTCTACACAAATATCTTTCTCGTGTTTCCATACTACGTCATTAACACCAGCATGTAAGACAACCACAGATTTCTCTGGTAAATTTATAAATTGCAACATCTCAGCTGCATCTGTTACTTTTGCCCCAGGAAGACAGAATGCAGTGCTAGAGTCTTTAGCAGTGCTACAAATATGAAAATCAGTGAACCTGATGATGGAATCACCTATAATTAATCTCTCTGTGTGAAGCAAATAAACAAAACAAAACGATGTAAGAAACCACTATGGTTCTCCAAGGAGGTGGCAGAGAAGGTTCAAGAGAAAAAGAAAGCATTCAGAAAGTACAAGGAATCACAGAAGGAACAGGACAGAAAATTGTATCAGTTAAAGCAAAAGAAAGCTGGGAAGGCAGTCAGAACAGCAAAGGCCCGAACCGAGGAAAAGATAGCCAACTCAGTTAAGGGGGATAAAATCTTTTTTAGGTACTGTACATCAGGGAGCGAAGGAAGACTAAAGGAGGGATAATGAGGCTTAATAAAGGGGAAGGGGTGGGCAGAGGGTGACGGTGAAAAGGCAGAGATGCTGAACAAATATTTTTGCTCAGTATTAACAAATGAAGAGGGGGAGGTACCAAACAAAAAACAATAGAAACACTCTGGATACAGAAGTTGATACCAGCCCATTTACAGAAGAAAGGGTTCTGAAAGAACTCTTAAAACTGAAGGTAGACAAAGCAATGGGGCCTGATGGGATTCATCAGAGAATTCTAAAAGAACTAAGAGTAGAACTAGTGGCACCACTGACTACCCTCTTTAACAAATCATGGAAGGATGGGGTGGTACCTGAGGACTGGAGGAGGGCAGATGTGATTCCCCTTCACAAAAGTGGGAGCAGGGCAGAATCAGGAAACTACAAATCTGTTAGTTTAACCTCAGTGATAGGGAACATGATGGAATCACTTCTGAAGGAAAGAATTGGCAAGTACCTAGAGACCAGAGCGGCACAGGACCCATGGCAGCATGGATTCACAGTGGGAAGGTCATGCTAGACTAATCTAATAGATTTCTTTGACAGGTGACAAAAGTAGTAGATCAGGGAGGGGCTGTGGACATGGCCCACCTAGACTCTAGCAAGGCATTTGACTCAGTCCCACACAAAAGATTAATATACAAGTTAGCCAGCCTGGGAGTGGGTTGCAAGATGATAGCCTGGGTAAAGAATTGTCTAGAGAATAGGACACAGAGGGTAATAGTAAATGGAGTCCACTCTGAAGAAAGGGAGGTTACTAGTGGAGTACCGCAGGGTTCAGTATTAGGACAGGTCCTCTTCAATGTCTTTATAAGTGACATTGCAGAGGGACTGGAAGGAAATGTATGTCTCTTTACAGATGACACAAAGATCTGCAACAGAGTTGATGCACAAGGTGGGGCGGAAAGGATGAGAAGGGACTTGGCAAGGTTAGAGGAAGGGTCAAATGTATGGCAGCTTAGATACAATGCTAAGAAGTGCAAGGTAATGCACCTGGGAAACAAAAACCCAGGGGAAGAGTACACAATGGGGGGTGAGATACTAACAACAACAACAATGGAAAGGGACCTGGGGGAGTAGTCATATCAGATGACTGAAAGGTGGGCATGCAATGTGAGAGGGCAGTAAGGAGGGCTAGGGGGATACTGGGATGCATAGGGAGAGGCATCACCAGTAGAAAACAAGAAGTTGTTATCCCTCTGTACAGACAGCTGGTGAGACCCCCTCTGGAGTACTGTGTGCAGTTCTGGAGACCCAATCTCCGCAAGGACATAGACAAGATGGAAGCTGTCCAGAGGAGGGCAACTAAAATGGTGCAGGGTCTGCACTAGAAGACATGTGAAGAGAGATTAAAGGAGCTTAATATGTATAGCCTTGAGGAAAGGAGGGAGAGGGGGGACATGATAGAAACTTTCAAGTACCTCAAGGGAATCAACAAAGTCCAAGAGGGTAGCATCTTTCAAAAAAAAGAGGTGTGCAAGAACAAGGGGGCACACTTTGAAGATGGGGGGGCAGCTCAGAGGTAGTGTAAGGAAGTATTTTTTCACAGAGAGGGTTGTGGATGCATGGAATGGCCTTCCAGAGAGGTTGTGGAGTCAAAAACAGTGGCTGAATTCAAGCATGCATGGGATAGTCATAAGGCAATTCTAGGGTGTGGGGGTAGTAAGAAGTAGGCTGCTGGTTAACTAGGATCTGCAGCTTATCCATTAGGTAGGGAAATGGGCAGGCTGGGTGGACCAAGCGGTTCTTATCTGCTGTCAGATTCTATGTTTCTGTGTTTCTCTCTGATAATGTAGGATTTTGAGAGTCCATAGGTACACACGTATTTTCTTGTTCAGCTTCTGTTTTCCAGAGGGGCATATCTATTTTGAGTTTGGATTTCGACTGAGGATGTAATTATTTTCTGTTTTTTATTTCTATAGGCAACTGTTTTCTATGTTATCTCATTAGTTGTATAGTCATCCCTGCCATTTTTTTGGGTCCTCTCACTTCCTATGGAATCTGAACTATCATCATTTTTATCATGTGGTCTTTTTCTTTTTGTTACATTATACATTTTTAAGCTAGGTATCTCATTTTCCACTGTCTTTATAAAGGATTGCATACTAGCTATATCCTTTGTTTGTTGTAGCTCAACTCTTAAGTGGCCATTTTCAGCTTGTAGAACACTAATTAGCGTGCACTTTGTACATACGTCGATCTCCATAATTGAGAGCGGAGTTGGAATGTACATTAAACATGTTTGGCATTTTTTTATAAATCCTTGTTGAACAAGTGGGTCTAGCACATCTATAATGTTTACATTCTCTATGCTTTTGTTGAGTTTAGGATGTTGAATGTCGTGTGTCAGTGTATCTTAGAAGTCTTTCATTCATGCTATTAATCCCAACTTCTACGTACCTATATCTGTGACACTGAATTTACCCACTTAATTTGTTGCGATTGCTTTTTTTTCTTACCTATCCTTTGGGGAGTTTGATCAGGGTAAAGTCCATTTTTCTGGACCTGGTGTACCCGCTGGACAATCCAGACACTCACGTAATGAGGTGCATGTCCTGCTCATGCTCACCCCACTCAGTTAGGGGTGCGAGTTTTATGCAGTATCTAACCCAGAAGCAGTGTCCTGTCAGGTCAGGGCACTGATTGTTTTAGCAATTAAAATTCACTTCTGCATACATAAAAACAACTCAGAATGCCCCTCATATGGAGTGTCCTGATGTGAAGTTAGATATTTGAACCCCTAAAATGAGTTAAATGCTGAACTACTAATACGTAGTTTCTTAAATTCTGGCCTAGGACTACAGGAGATAGTTCCTGCTTCCTGCCCCACAGACAAATGATTCCCCAATCAGTAGCACTAGTACAAGCACTCAAACATTCATTTTGTAATGAGATAATTAGCTGTTGCCTGTCTCATGGCAGAAACTGTCTCACAGGACAAAACTCAATCAGTTCATTTAGTTAATTTACCTTGATTTTATTGTGGTATGTGCCCCTTAGGGTGACACCAATACAGCAAACTACAATCCTGTTGGCAGAACCGACACTTTGCTGACAGGTCACTGTGTTGGTGCATCCGAGACAGGGGCACACTTTCTCCTAGAACTGCACCCCCACCCCAAAGTAACTCTGACTGGAGTTAAGAATCCTAAAGTTAGGGGGGCTACATGGGTGAGTTCAGGGGCACCCCACCGATAAAAAATATAGGACCGAGAGACAAACAGGAATCATGATGCCTGCAACTTGCAGTCGACATGATTCCTGTCAGTGAGATGCCAGTCAAAAAGAGGGTTGTCAAACTGGTATCATAGCCTTTTATTGTTCTAGTATGGTTAATTGCACTTTTATGAGTGTGTCTACATTTCCTGTTTCTTCTCCCTAATGGCCACTACCATGACCATTGAAGTGACTGGCATTTCCTGAGACATTAAAGTGTATCTACAGTATTAGATTTCCAGCTTCCCCCATTCCTTCTGTACAATATTGCAAGATGTTTAATTGTGTATCAAGTTTATACTGGTAATAGCACTTGTTGCTGTTTTTCTTTGTTCTCTTACATGAGAATATAGCCTGTATTGTTTGTCTACTTGAAAACAATAAAGAGTAAGTTAAAAAAGGCTAAATCTAAAAATACATATGAACTACTGTGTGGGAGGCCTACAAAAAGTAAGTTAGGAAACAGAAACAACAAATCAAAAGATTTAAAATGGAACAGGAATACAAACTAGCAATAAGTACAAGGGATCAATTCAAAATGAGGCACAGTATCAAAGGTCTTTGAATAATCCAATTACAACATATCCACAGTTAATCCCTCATCCAACGATTCACTGATTGGTTCAAAGTAATAGGACAAATTCATTTGACACAGTCCCTGAACCATCTTAACAAGTACAATACCCAGTGCCCCAACAGCACGGATTTAGAAAAGCCCTCAGTACTAGTACTGTATTGGAAGAGCACACTTATTACATTCATGAGGCAATGGATGAAGGCCAAGTCATCGGTTCTATCTATATAGACCTAACAAAAGAATTTGATATGGTTAACCACCAGTTATTGATCACAAAACTTTATGCACGTGGGTTGTCCCCTGAGACAGTGAGCCAGTTCAGAAACTACCTTACCCAGAGAACCCAATGAGTAGAGATAAATAACGCACTCTCAGATAGCAAACATGTCACACTCAGTGTCCCTCAAGGGTCCATACTTGGATCACTTCTCTTCAGCCTTTTCATAAACACCCTCTCAGATGCATGCCCACCTATTACTCTGCTCTATGCCAATAATGCTGCCATCTTTGTTCATAACCCTCAGATAAGCTCATCGAATCAGGAGCTCCAACATAGCTTTCAACAACTAGAAGAGTGGTTTAGGATGAATAAACTACTGCTAAACTACAAAAAAAAAAAAAGAAAGATCATGGTATTCTCCAACCCCCAGAATAAAGGCAAATTCAGCAAAATGGTTATTTTGAACAGTAGTGGTGAACTGCTTAAACAAGTGTGCACATTCAAATACCTTGGAGTTACACTAGATAACTCCCTTTCTTTCACCCCAACATTGATCAAGTGGTTAAAATAATAAATGCCAGACTAGGCACCCTGTGCAGGGATAGAAAGTATCTGACACAAGAGGCCACAAGACTCACTGTAAACAGTTCAGTACTGTCTGTTACAGACTATGGACTCATAGTGCACTGCATTGCCTCCAAAACAGATTTAAAAAGAGTTAAAGTGGTACTAAATAAAGCATGCAGACTGTTTCTGGGTGCTGGGAAGATAACACACACCTGCAACCTCTATGCCCAATCCAATTGGCTCACACTCCATGGGAGGATCATGTATCAAGCATGCCTTCTTGACAAAAAAACATGCCTAGGATGTACCCCAACCCAGATTTACAAAAGCTTCTCCAGTGTTCATGCTGCTTGCACCTTACTATGAGCATCACCAGAAATGCCCTCAATGTCTCTTTCAGAAATACCTTATTAGCCCTGTGCTCCTTCACCTACAGGGTTCCTCTGTGGATCAATGCTATCACAACTGTCCAGGACATTGGGCAGTTCAAAAGGAAGCTCCAGTCAGATTTGATTCTGATGGGTAAATGTAATTGCACCAATTAGTCTGCTTTACCTCTACCTACAACAAAGCCCACCCATGTGAGCCCTTTTCTGCCCCATGATACATATAGAGAATAATGCATGGGCAACCATACACAACAGGGCTGTGTTTCCATCGAGGGGTTGAGATGACAGCATATAAACCTCGAGAGTGAAGCTCGAGAGGTCCATGCTGTCATCTCAACCCTGAGATGGAAATACATGCCGAGTTGTGTGTGGCTGACCGTATTTTATTTTTTATAGTATATGGTTGTTTACACTAGAGTAACAGACCTCACTGAAGTGAAAAAAAATCTTGCCATTTCTTTTTTCTACTTCCATATCACAATCAAATTTCCAGACTTTTGAAAGGTAAAAGGTATGACTTTGGGCACAGGGTGGTTAGTAAGTAGCTAGGTGTAGCATAAATGATAAAATTAAAAATTGTATGACCTTTGAACTGTGCATAACAACTGTTCAGAATGCATATAACAACACTTTAGAATTCACATAACGGTTTAGAATGTACTTAAGGATTTTGAGGAGGCTGATTTTTATACATAAAGGATAACCATATACTATATACCCTTTACTCTCTCATCCTCAGACACACACCCCTCAAATATTCCTTTTTTTTCTATCTATGCTTGGTGCACAGAGAACAAATCTAACTGGTAAGGCTGGTTTTGTCCCTATGCCCTATCACCCTATTCTACCCCTTTTGACAAGGCTATATTTGGATGCCTTTTTCCCCCCTTTCCTACTGACAGAGCCAACCAAGCTGCACTTGTACTGATTTTCTATTGGTCTGTGTTGTACTATCCCTTATATTGAGTAACTCTGGAACTGATTGTGCATAAGTTAAATACCTTTGTATATGTCATTGTTTGTACTCGATGTGGAACCTTTGTAAATGATCAACTAGCTCAAAGGTTGTCGTAATCCAGGACATTAAATAAAAATTAAAAAAAAAAATTAAATTATTTTACAACCATATAAATAATCTAAAAAGGGGCAAGGTACAGAATGAACTATATTCAGAATTAACCAACAGATTAAACATAGTGATAACATGGCTATTTTTTTTTTATGAGCACTTTTTAAGAGTGTAACAGAAAAGTGAAGACGTTGCTAACATGGACAAAGTAAATGAGGCATCAAATTCTTTAAAGATTTCAGTGGAACAATTTAAAACGAAACTCAGTAGTCGCAACCCCAACAAATTGTTTAGTCCTTATGGACTATATCCAACACTGTTGAAGGAATTGTTTGAGGTAATTGTGGGACCAATAATACTGTTTTATCAAAAATCATTAGATGAATGAACAGCCATCTTAGAAAGGAGTGAGGCAATAATAATACCAATGTTTAAGAAAGGATCCAGGTCAGATTACAAAAATTATAGATCAGTAAGTCTGACATCGATAGTCAGCAAAATATTGGACGGTATGATTAAGGAGGATATTGAAAGACATATTATTGAAGCTGTTAAAGAAGATCCAACATAGCATGGTTTTAAGAAAGGGGGACTGTGTCAAATGAATCTGTTCCATTTCTCTGAACTGATCAGTGAATCGCTGGATGAAGGATTAACTATGGATGTTTTGTACTTGGATTATTCAAAGTCCCTTGATACTGTGCCGCATTTTGGACTGATTAAAAAAATGGAAGAAATGGATATAAATAAAAATATCATGAATTGGACAGCTTCCTGGCTGAATGGTAGGAGATGGAGGATGTGTGTTAGAGGATCTTATTCAAAATGGAGTAGTATAACTAGTGGAGTTCCACAAGGATCAGTGTTGGGAACTACACTGTTTAACATCTTTGTTTTAACATTGCAGTGTATCAGATCAGTTTGGTTATATAAATTTGCAGATGATGACAAGGTGGGGGGTTTGTGGATAATGATAATGCAATAAAACAAATTCAGAATGAAATAACTAATCTTGAACACAGGGCAAAACAGAACAAATTGATGTTTAATGCCAAAAAATGTGAGGTGATGCATTTTGGAACCAAAATAAATAAATAAATAAAATATTAGCCTAATGGAAAGGAAATTATATCCATGGAGGTAAAGAAAGACCTAGGGAGTACTGATAACTAATAAGTACATTTTTGATTAACACTGCCAGGTATTAATCAAGAATGGAAATAAAATACTTGGTTGTATTTCCTTTAACAGAAGTAGTAGGATGAGGGAGATGGTTATGAATTTGTACAGTGCCCTGCTGAGGCTGTATCTTGAGTATTGTGGACAATTTTGGGCCCAAAACAAAAAAGGTAATATCAGAAGACTGCTGGGGGTTCAGAGAAGGGCCACCCAGTTGGTAGAAAATATCAAGGAGTTAGAGTACAGGGACTGGTCTGGGGATATGAGAATGTATTCCCTAGAGTACAGAGATTGAGGGCAAACATGTTAATGCTTATATGGCATTCGAGGATTGTGATATATGGGAATGTATTCGCTTGAAATTAAAGGTGCAGTGCAGAAATATTAGAGGTCATGGCCTCCAGATAAAAGGGGAAAATTACAGGGCAGGCTAAAGATGAGCATGATTTAAGCAAAGGGTGGTATCAATTTGGAATAGTCTGCCACACAGTGCAGTTCACAATATGAAGATGGGTAAGTTCAAAATTTCATTGGATACTTATCTAATTAGTAAGGGAATAACTTGATATATCCATTGATAAATGGCAAGTCATAATGGCTACCACTTACTGACTTGTATTATTGCTATGCGTCCTATGAACAGGCCATTATCAAGATGACATTTTATATTATGTTATCACAATCAGTTGCATGTCATGATACAACTTTTTATTTTTGTGAAGATTTTGTTGCATGATATGGGATGTGAACAAAATAAGAGACTTGAGCAGGTCAAGACATGGGTCATGAACATTGAACCATTTCATGACATTAATATATTGGATGAAGGCTGGCCTGGTGGTGCTGAGGGTTGAGGCACAGGATGCCACACCTTGTGCCACGCTGGTGACCTGGATTTGGGAATGGACTCAAGCTGGGCTGGAAGGGGTAGGAGAGGATTGAGCATCTGGAGGACTGCTCTCCTCTCCTGGGGTGGGTTGTGGGTCTCTCATTGCTCCTTAGTGGCCCTCAATGGAGATTGGGGGCACTACATGGAGCAATGCAGCTACAGGGGTTGAAGCAGCAGCAGACATCAGCACATACCATGCACAGATGTCATTGTACATCTGTGCTCTGGGGAAACCAACACAAGAAAATCCCCAGCTCCAGGGATAGGCGATGGCAAACTACAGTGCCCTGTAGCCACACTCCCAGCATGTGGCTCACTCTGCCAGCTCCCCCAATCCCTCACCCAACCCTGGTCCAAAACACTACATTATAAATAGAGCACCAGGGTGGATGGTGGGTCTACGTCAGGAGGCTTAGAGCTGGGGGGTCTTCCAGGCAAGGATGGAGGTATCAGTCCCTGATTTCCCGGTAGAGGGAGCTTCAGATGGGAGGAAGAAGCTGCAGTGGTGTGTGGGGTATGCTCAAGAGAGTTCCCTGGGCTAGCTGGTGAATAAACAAAGTTTAAAATATATATATATATATATATATATATATATATATCTATACTGATTGGATGAGCTGATGATATCCTTAGAGCAGTTTGCTTCTTTGGTATTTCATAAGAAGGACAGGGACTCCATAAAGCTGAAGTCAAAACATCCAGTAAATGTCATTGTTGGGGCTCCATATCGCACTGTGGACACAGCCTGCTGTGTAATTTTGAGGGTTAGTAATGCTAAATTTATTTATTTAGCTATTTAGAATTTGGTAAACAGGAGAGGCACATTGAACTGGAGCTTGTTTCCAAGTGTGACCTGAGAGAAGTGGAAGTGGGTAAAATAATGCAAAAATAAAGGTAAACAGGTTGTTTACAATATAATACAACATTTACAAGTAGCAAATAATTATTAAATAATAATGGAAATTGGTGCTGTATGAGGTAGTTACACAACAAATAAGCACTGACAGGAAATGTGACATTACAAGTAGCAACAACTTAAATTAACAGTAATGGAATTAGTACAAAAAGATGAAGATTCACAACAGGTTAGCATATCCAGTACATTTATGGGAGGATAACAGTGATTAGGGAGAGAGTGAATGATCAAGGGGTAGTAGGGAGGAAGGTTTCTGTAGGCAACAGGTGTCTGAGGGGTGGGGGAGATTAAAGTACAAAAGGAGATAGGAGGGGTAGAGAAGGAGAGAGAATGCAAAGACAGAACAGGAGCAAGCAGAAATTGTAAAACAGAAACCATTAAGACAGGTACTGTACTGTCTCATAATAGTAACTGTGCAACTTGTTTTATGCCCACAGTGATCATGTATAGTAAATTCTTCTGGGAACATATTGTCATGGTAGCCATGAAGAAATACATAAGGAAGAAATATCATGGATATCTGTTCTTTCAGACAATGGGCCTGATTTTCAAAACTGCTATACTAATGGAAGGGACCTGCGACAAAAGAGTGTGACGCAAGGGGTGACTTCTGTCATGACTTGCAGCAAACATGATTTTGTGTCCAATCCAACGAAGCTGCATCAAAGCACCCTTCCACCATGGTTGCAGCAAGCAACCAGGTGTGCCAGGTCACAAGGGAGCTAGCACCATGGCAGGGCTGCAACATCCCCTTTTTTTGGATTCCACAAGCCTTGCCATGAACACAGGAAAGGGCACCACTTACACCAGCCAGGGTGTGGTCTAAGTGGCTTGTGTCATTGGGAGAGGATTGATGAATGGGTTGCAAGCTGGAGAAGAGGCAAGGAACATATTATGATGACGTCATGGAGACAGCTCAGCAGCAGCAGGAGTTATGGCACCCAATGGGGTGCATTGGCATTGTACTGGATATAGATTAGTCCTTCTGTACTGGATGTACAGTATAGTTAGCTTTCCTGGTGGTCTAGGGCCCCCTATCCCTGATGTCCCTCAGTCATATGTCAACCCACCCTGGAAGTCTATCAGTTTTATTTGTCAATTCCTGATGTCCCTGAGCTATAGTGACAGACCTCACTGGTAATCTAGTAGCTTCTTAATACCCAACCCCCCCTCTCCATCATCATTCAAGTAAAAATCCCTGATAGTATAGTGGACCCCATCCCCCAGCCCTGATCTGGCCATACAGTGACATGATAAGCAAATCTGTCCCTGGTGATCTAGCATTAGTCATAAATGAAGATGGTAATGAGATCAGTCCCTGGTGGTTTAGTGGACCTCCACCCCAGCAGGTAGTGCCCACCGCCCCGCTCTCCCAATCCAGAACCCTGAGCTGGTGACCAGCACAGCCTTCCTCTCACTTCCACAGCCGGCCAGTGACTGAGCTGTCACTGAGCATGTACTGTATACAGTGTGCACTCAGTGACAGTTCAATCGGTGACTAGCCATGGAACTGTGAAGGTGGCTGTGCTGGTCACTGGCTTGGGAATGGGTTTGGGGTGAGTGAGGTGGTGTACACTATGTGCTAGGGTGGGTGGATGGTGGTATATTAGTATATTAGACCACCAGGGACTAATCTCATTACCATGTTAATATATGGTCATGTTGGAGCTGGGGGGTAAATGCTAGACTACCAAAGTGGGTTGACATATGTCTGGGGACATCAGGGATAGGGGGCCACTAGAACACCAGGGCAGCTGACTATACTGTGCATCCAGTAGAGAAGGACTACTCTATACCCAGTACAACTTGTCACAAATTGTGGTGATCTAAGGGATTTTTGAGAATCAGACCCAATGATTCTAAATGTAATACATCAGCAGTGGCTAGTGGAACTTCTGGAATTAATTGGGTCAGGATGCCACTTGAATAACAATTGTACTAATCAACAGCCACACTGAAAAAGTGTACATCAAATAGTACATTATTTTTTTTTTATTTGTCACACCAGGTCTCCAGCTATAAGTCTGAATGAGATAATGTGGCATGCCAAGAAAACATTTATCAGGAGAAGGAAAAAGAAACATATACAAATGAAAAACTCATTGATGCCATCAAGTTGTGTTGGAAGGCATTAAAAATTAGGCATTGCAGATGATACATTTTACACTTGCACTGGCTGTGTTTGCCAAGCAAAGCTGTGCTACAGGACTGTGAATCATATACTGTACTGTATTTGTTGCTTGAATTGTCTCCTTTGAAAATGTGTTTTGTTCTATACTGTACTGTATGTGCTGAATAAGCTGTAATTATGCTTCTGATGTTTTCTGCCACAGTGAAATGTTAAAATATACTGCACACTCTGTTGCACTGTATGTATGTAAACTGAATTACATTGTGAAATATTTCAATAAAGGAAACCTCCCAATAATAACACACAGTAAACTGTAATGTTCCTAAAACGCAGGAGAGATGCTGCATTTCATAAAGTGCTCCTAAGAAGAAGGGGTACACATCCAAGGCCATGGTTTCCCAGATATTTCTGCCACCGGGATTTTTCTTTCTCCTGAGAGCCTGGATGTTGTGAAATGATACTGTCTGGCCAAATTGAGTAGCAATTTTATAAGACCCTAACGCAAGTGCTGCACTATTTGAAAAAAAATAGCCACCGTAGAAGTAAGCATAAGCAGCAAAGTACAATAAATTATACATACCCTGTATGCTAAACAAATGTTCATACTGTGTGGTGACTGCATTTCATTAAATGCTCCTGTAAGGAAGGGGGCAAATCCAAGATCATGGTTTCCCTGAGATTTCTACACTGGTGTTTCTTTTTCTCGTGAGACCCTGGTTGTTGTGAAATTATACTTTCTGGTAAATATAGCATCACTTTTATAAGACCGTAGTGCAAGTCCTGTCTGGTATAAAAAAACACAATTACCATAGACATTTCCATTCATAAGTCACCTACTGGGCAAGTAAACATAAGCAGCAAACTGCAGTATGAACAAAACAGACAGTATAATAAACAGATGTTCAAACTTTGTGGTGGCCATGTTTTATTAAGCCTGCATGTGGTGAAATGATACATAGATGATCACCATGCTAACATTGCAATGTGGTGCAAAACAGTTGTTACTGTTTTAATAACTGGTCCACAGACCTTTTAACTGACTTAAAGGAGCATATGGGCAGGGCATGGTTAGAGGCTTTAAGACCATTATTAGGTCAGATTTCAGCAAGGGCAGAGAGAAAATTCAGAGTGTAGAATGCAGTGATGCTTTGTTACATAATACTTTTTGCAATAAAATACCTTTCATGAAATGTTGATGTCAGACCAAAAGTACAGCACAGTACAGTGTGGAACATCAGCGATGGTTAGTAGGTCCAGTTATGAATAAATGAAATATTCTACCTATACACTTACATGCTTATTCACAAAAGTGATGTGAATATGAGAGTGCATAAATATCATGCACCCAATATCCCCAAAATGAGCAGAGTGAAGACTGACCCTATTAAAGGGACATTGTCAACCCCATTAGGCCTTAACGTGTCCCTAGTTTAAAAACATTTTTTGATTGTTCACATGACATAGAGAATGTTGATGCAGCTGGTTGTTTGATTCAGATCACTTTTTTTCTTTTAAAAAGTGAAAAAAATGACTGTTCACCATACTGGTGTTACCATACCGAAACATGTTTGTTTACATTTCTTGATCAGCTCCCACTGCATCTTTCCTGGACTCAGGAACATCTCCCCAACCCAATCTACCCACTGATTATGCAATGGCAGTAGAGGAGACTGTTGTATCATGAGTGGCTTCACTGTTTCAGGGTGTTTCAAATTTTCAAAAAGTGTACATTAAGAGTAGTTCCTTGATATGAAGCAAAATAAAGCTGGGCATAGCTATACATTACCATGCAGTTTGGTTCTAATAAGCAAGGAAACAGATAACACAACCAGCAGCATCAATGAATTTTAGAGGAAGCAATCGATCATAAAATGTGGGTTGTTATCTAAAAATAATATAATGCAAAAAAGGTTGACAGTGTCCCTTTACGGTTCCATGTGAAAACAGTGAGGACAAAAACCGTGAACGAAAAACAGCATGGCCACATAGGGTGGGTAGCACATGACCATGATCACCAAAATGGCAACAAAAGTGCCGCAGTGACTTTCTTCTCCCTGCCACATCTCCCTTAAGAAATATAACCAATTCCAAGGGGAATGCAACTCTAGGAGGGAGAAAAGACATAGGTCACCATTTCCATGATCACTATGATGTGCCACTTGCCCGATGTGGTCATGATGTTATCTGTTCACAGTTTTCATCCTCACCTTTTAATGCTCACCATTTTCATTGAATACCACCTATTAATATGAACATTGCTGCAGTGAATACCCTCTGATTCTCCCTGTAGAAAAGGTAAATCACAGAAATGAAAATCATAAAACACATTTCAAAGAACAGGTGATTTAAAAATGGCTGAAACAAGACTGCCAATGCCTCAAAGCCACTTTGTTGTGAGGATTTGGGGACACAGACATGGGTGTTCACAACACACACTACATGCAAGTGAGTAATGAATGCCATGAGAGTGAGTACAGTACATCCACATTTTAATATTAAGTATGTGTAAGTCTGTAATACTGTACTTCTAACATGCAGGCAATTAGGCAGAGCAATGTACATAATAAAATACAATATTTAATCTTGTATCCCTAAAGAATTTTCAAGGGATGACTGTGGTCTGGAAGGAGGCCCTGATGACACCAGTACTGACCCATGAAGGGGATCACTATGTGGACCCCTATAACAGTGAGTGTCATTTGGAGGGGCACTAAGTGATTGCTCCGGATTCCCCCTTTTTCCCCCACAAAAGACAGACCCCCTGTATATTGTTGTGCTCAGATTGGCAATCAATTTATTTTATATATATATATATATATATATATATATCATAATTTCATTTCCATTTTTCATTGTCATTTATTATTGTCTTTTTACAATTTTATTTGTATTGCATCCAAAACTCCAACTCTGTTCCTTTCTCTCTCTCTCCTTTTCTTCTCGCTTCCCCAGGTGAAAACCTGGGTGCCTTCTTCTTCTCTTTTCTGGTAGGTAACGGTGATAACCAAGACCACTTTTTGTCCTTCCATTTCTTCTTCTTCTTCTTCTTCTTCTTCTTCTTCTTCTTCTCATCATATTTCTTTTTCCTTCCCCCTCCTCCTTTTCCCTCCCTTTTTGCCCATAACCTGTCTCCAGCTTGCATTGGTTGACTGGCCTTCCCCCCTTTTAGGGTTCTTCCTCACCCCCCCCTTCCTTGTTTTATCTCCTTTCTTGTCTCTGCCTCAATAAACCCCATCATTTCAGTATTAAACATGTCTATTGCTAGATCTGACATGTGTACTCCATCTGGCCTGTAGAATTCCTCCACCCATTCTTTAACCCCTCGCACTATTACGTGTCCTCCCATACTCCTAACCAAGGTTTCTACCTTTCTATTCATCTTCCTCCTGGCTCTGTCTATTGCTCTATGGCTATGTTCCTGTCTCCACACCCTCCTTGGTATCATGTATGACCAGGCTATGCTCACTCTAGGCCACCATTGCAGTATCTTCCCTAAGTCCTGTTTTAACTGCATATACGTGTCCTCCCATGGCTTCCCCCTAAGGTAATTATCCCCAAGGTGTACAATAATTAAATCTGGGATGGGCCGCCTGTCCTTCATGTCCCTCAGGGTAGGAAACAACTGTGTGCATCTCATCTCTCGGATGCCACGCCACAAGAGCCTACATTGTCTGGCATCCTGGTACAGTTGCTTTCCCCCAGCTTTCTTCTCCGCTCTCTTTCCTGCCCAATAAATGTATGAGTGCCCCCAGATCCGTACTTCAGTGGTCCTCCCTTTCCCTATAGAAGTGAAGCAAATAGACACCTTAATCACCTACTTGCCTTGTTTATATTTACATCTTTTACCAAACCCCCCCCCTGATTTTTTTAATTTTTGACAAAACAAAGTTAACATGTTAATCTCAAAACTGTATATCTCAAATATACTTCTTATAGCTGGCAGATCGCCAGAGCCCCTTTTCCATCATACTGTTCACTGTTTCATCTGCTGCTGCCCACTGTGAAGCAGCCCCAATCTGGAAGGAGTGAGAAGAATAATTGCCCGGGTCATCACCCAGGAATTCCATGCCCTTTTTTAGCATGGCCATTACTTGGTAACTCTTCACTCTATTCCTGTCCACATGAACAAATAATCTCCCATTTTTTCTCCTGCGCTCTGCAGCATATGCCCACAGAGCTTTTACCAGGCACACTGTCACATCCACGTGAGCCTTAATAGTTGATCATTTTTTGACCTTTTAACTAGGACTTGAATCTCCTTCTGCCCCAAGTAATGTCTCCCCATTCCAACCCCCATCTGTGTCCTTCCTGCCATGCCCTACCACCTAACTCACTCTCAAGGCTTCTGCAAACATCACCAAGTAAATCATATGGAACAATTGTGCCTCATCCTTGGATCTGCAAATTGCCGGCAGCACCACCTTTAATTTTGCTAGCCAATGGTCTGCTATTGGCTGTCTTCCATCTCTGTTTTTTTTTCTGCAACCTACTCCACCCTTGCATCATCCTCCGTATCAACATTGACTTTGTATGGTCCTTCCATCTCCTTAGGCTACAAACTAAACTAATCCCTGCTAGGTAAACCCCCATCATGGTGTGGCCATACCTCTCTGCCATTGGTCCACTGTAAACTTTCTTAACTGTTCTTCCATAAGTGGCCCACTTATCTCCATGTGGTGTGTTGCCCTGAATGTTTGCAGCACCCGCCAGGCCCCTTTATAGGCCCTCAAGGTCCATGGTGCCCATGAATTATGAAATAGCATTTCTGCTCCCTCTTGCCAATGTCCCAGATGTTCATTGGTATGGGTGTTCTTTGTTCCTCTGCTGCTGGTGCCAACATCCGGAAACGATCCAGCTGCAGATGGGAAAGGCTGTCAGCTAGGGTATTTTCTACCCCTTCTATAAGTTTGGCCCTGAATGACATGTTCAATTGCAAGGCTCTTAAAATCAGCTGTCTCAACACCCCCTTGACCGTTTCTGATTTGGCTCCCCTGTTGTTTAAAACCTCCACCACATTTGGTGATTTGTGGTCACACCAGAATGTGACCTTCTGATTCCTTAACTCTTCCTCCCGTACCAGGGTGCAGGCCCAAATGGGCATGATTTCTAACAGCGTGATGTCCCTTACCTTTCTGTCTCTCACCCAATGGCTTGGCCAAGGCTCAGAGAACCATTTTCCCCTAAAATACCCCCCCATGCCAAACCCCCCTTTGCATCTGTATACAGCTCAAGATCTGTGTTGTAAACCCAATCATCCTGCCAAAATGAGGAGCCATTGTAGCTGCTAAGGAATTGTTCCCATACTTTAAAATCTTCTTTCACTCCCCTTGTAATATCCACCCAGTGGTGTGGTCTGGTTACCTCTGCCGTGGCCCTTGCTAGTCACTTAGTGAATGTCCTCCCTGGCCCAGTTGCCCTACAGGCAAAGTTCAAATGTCCCATTACTTTCTTTACCTGCCTCAATTGCACTGTCTTCTGCCTGTATGTACCTGAATCAGTTCTCTAAGTGTTGATACCTTGCTATCAGGCAACCTAAAAACCTCATTTTGTGCATCTATCATGATACCCAAGAATTCTAGAACCTTACTTAGTCCTTCTGTTTTTTTTTCTGGTGCCAATGGTACCCCCAGTTCTCTACACAGGTTCTGGAAGTTAGTCAGCAGGTTTTTTGCTTCCTCCCGTCCACTGTCTATTAACAGGAGGTCATCCAGGTAATGTATGACCACTATGTAACCCTTCTGCTCCTGAAATATCCATTACAGACAGGTACTGAAAGCTTTAAATGTGGCACAAGCTATGGAAAAACCCATGGGTATGGCCTTATCAAAATAGTACTGGTCCCCTATCTTGAAACGCAATAGATCCCAATCTTCCTGTCTAACTGGTAGCAATTGGAAGGCAGATTCTACATCTGTCTTGGCCATCCATGCCTCTGGTGTCGCCCTAATAATCTGAACGGCCTCTTCCAGTGTCACATAAGTGACTCTGCTGTGTTTCTTCCTTATAAAATTGTTCACTGAGTCCCCTTCTGGAAATGACAGGTGGGGGCACAGTATAGGAGAATGGGGTGACAGTTAGACACGACAGCCCCAATGCACACCCCAATGCCTGTCAGTGTGTGGAGGGTGGGGTGGTGGTGATAGAGTAGTAGGGATGGTAACCCTAATGTGGAAATTCCACATTTTTGTCAGTGTGTGAACAACCCTAACTGATACATTAACAGAGTTTCTGCAAAGAATTTCCTTTCTTTTTTTTAAAGTGTAATGTAAGTAGTAAATGGAATGTGTTGGTGGGAGTGCTGCTCAGTTGTGCATAATGATATGTGTCTGTGGGACTGTGGACCCTCCAGGCCCTGTTCTCCCACTTACAGATAAGTATGGAGCCATACAGTGGCCCTATAAGGCAAGGAGCCCTTGTAACACTAATTTGTCCATATCTCGGGAACTGTAGCGTTTAGAAAAAAAATTCAATTGTTGTTGTAATCGTGACAGTGAGTAGTGCTCACAACATAAGTCAATCAAATCTGTATCTCACATTGTTTATGAAATACGGGCACTGAAAAGCACTTTGACTGCAAATGCTGAGGGCATAATAGCAGCTGACGCACATGAATAGGAGAAGTTAGAACACTAATTCGCAAATATCTCAGGAACTATACAAGGTAGGAAAAAAAATTAGAATTTCATGGCTTTCCAAACTACTTCTGTACTTAGTCTACCTACACAGGGACTAAGCATTTTTGTGACGAAAAGTCCATATCTAGAACAGTTTTCAAGATACAGGCCAGAAAGGCGCTGCAATGTTATCCTATGGGAACATTACTTCAGAATGCTGTACATATGGGCCTGTTCAATGTTTCTGTACCAAACCACCAAAAGGCACATCTGTGGGACTAGGGCTGTCCACCCTGAAAAGTTCAACCCAATAGCGCAATCCACATTGCCACAATGAAGGGACAAAGAAAACAACTAATACAATGTTATCCTATGGGGACATTTCTTAACTTCGGAATGGTGTAACTATGGGCCTATTGAATGTTTCTGTGTCAAACCACTGAAAGGCACATCTATGCCACTAGGTCTTGCTACCCTGAAAATATCAGGCCAATAGCACAAACATATTGCTACAATCATATGACAAAAAAAAAACACATAGCAAAATGTGTTTGTGCAGTGTTGCCACGACAACATTACTGCCTGTGCGATTCTCCTATCTCTATAATGAGAATGTTAGCACATACAATAAAATGTTAGCGCAGTTACTTTTTTGAGTTAGCATGATTGTTTGTGCAGCAGCATAAATGTTTGCGCGATCAAAAAATGGAAAACATTTAAAAACATATTTCCAGACTAGCTATTAAAAAACTGATGACAGTTCCCTTTCTTCTATCAATATATTCCCTCAGCTGCTGCTGCATTTATTCAGCACACATTCACACTTCATTTTTAATTGTGCATGCCAACTTATTTCAATTTGCTTGGCTATTCAGTGCTACTAGCTATGCAAAAGAATCTCACCCGAGTCTCCTGCCCTTCCATGTTTTCCCTATGTTTACAGCCCTCCTGGGGTTTAATCTGGTTAAGCATGTTTATTGGTACTCAGTGGGACTCAACCCAGAGACTCAGTAAGTCTATATTACGTTCACCATATGGTTCATACCTGCTTAAATGCATTTGTACCCAGCAATTATTCTTGTTGTTTAAGTGCATTACTACCCATGCCTGCAAAGTCCCTTGCTTGTTAAACTCCGCTCCTGATGGACGCTTCCACTATTTGTACACTGCTTCATTATACTCTGGAGGTCAGTTCAGTTGTCACTGTAAACTAGTTTTAATAAATCTGCATGTGGGTCATGGTGCTTTACCATGGCTCCTTTGTTTTGCTTACAGTTGGAGGCCTGAGGGGTTATAGTGGAGAGTCATGGCACTGTGTAGTTCATTTACCTCATATACTGTGTTTACTGCTAAAATCCTCTGGGTATTTGTCACCTTCAATTGGCACTTATTGACTGACTGGTTGGCTAGCCTCACACTGACTAAAAGCCCAGATAATCTGAGCTGGTTGTTTAATTCCTACATTAGTAGATTGTTAGATCAAGCTACGATGCTTCTGTGTACTGTTTACCAGGCCCATTGCTACAGATGTTTACCATGCTACTCATTGCCTGTTACTCCCTGCCTTGCCATGTATGGCCTGTACCATTACCAAAGGTGTTTACTTTGCTGCATAGTACATGATATTCTCCGCATTACCTTGTATAGCCTGCTCCATTGCTACAAGAGATTTGCCAATCAGGCCTATCAGTTTATTGGCTCTGAGCTCACTTGCAGCCGAGGGTCTCGCTCTGTGCCCTAGTCCGCATCCTGAGTGCGTGATGACTGGTGTGGGGTCCTTCCTTTCTGGCCCATAGTGGTATTGTCTTTACTCCCGGTGAAGCTTTAGCCATTTGTGTTCAGTGGCACCTCTTGATGTAGAATTTGTCTAGCTGTGAAGGAAGGATATAGTGCTTTACTTTAGCTGTAGTATCAACTACCTAGGCAGTTTCAATGCATTCTCCCTATGACTGCTCATGGTTCACACGATCTAAATAGTAGATTGGAAGGTCAAGCAAGTGCCTCAGTGGTTGTTCTCTCCTCCTCCCATCTTTGAGGTAGTTTGTTGCAGAGGCCAGTACTTCCAATCCTCCATAGCATTCCCATTGGCAGGAACGAGTGAGAGTTTCCTCTGAATTGGAAAATTTTCTGCTCCCCATATTTAGGTTTCTAAATGGCAGTAGCAGAGCCATTACTAAATACAACATCCCAAGCCCAGAGGGAAGGCAATCTCAGCCTTGGATCCCCAGAGATTTCCTCCTCAAAAGGTTTTTTTTTCTCTCCTCTGTGCCACAGGTTATAATACTAGTTAGTTTAGCAATATTCTCCAGCTCACTTAGGTAGATTGTACTGTTGGATGGAGATGGATGGTGGTCCTACTAGCCATTCTGTCTCTCCTTAGAAAGCCCCCACTGTCATCAGCGCAAGACATATTATTGGAGCTATCCTGCTAACTTGTGTGTCTCATTTATGCAAACAGTAATACCCAACAGGGTGAGTGGTATTGGACTATACTCGCCTGCTCAGGGGTGTAATGCCACTGGAAGGGTGGGTATATCCCATACCGCCCACACTGGAGGGTATTATTGTGCTTAGAAAATGGGTTACTGTATTTTATATGTGTGAAAAAAAATGATTAGTAAATATTTAAACTATTTTATGTTTGCTTTAGTTTTTAATAAAATAGTTCCTCTGCCTCATATCTGTCTCAGTGGAGCCACTGTAGCTATTAAGCTGGTTGTCATGATTAGTTTGTCTCCCCCCCAACACATACACACACACACATACACAAAAGATCACCTGTGAGAGAAGAAATAGTCTGTCTCCCTGGCAGCGAAGAACTGGCATGTGTTTAGTTGCTTTTAACTTTGTTTCAGTTTCTTTTTGTTTTCATTTTACTGAAGCGCGATGTTGCTTGATGTATGATCTAAGTGACTCAGAAGGGAATGTCGGCCGTTATGGAAGGAGGGAGGTCCAGTGACAAAATAAATGTACGTATAAAAAACGGGAAAGAAAATATTTTTTTTCTGTGTTGCCATTTTGAATCTCCCACGGCATGCTCACAGTGCACTTCACAAGTGTTCCTGATGACCTCTTGGCGATGTACGGCATACAGGGATATTTTTCTGTGATGGGCCACCTTGGGCTGGCACATGTTTTAGGTGGGCATTGTTGTCTGATAGATGCCCGCCTAAATGAGTGGCTCAGTCAATCAGGAGACAGAATGCCTTTTTCCCTATTTTCTAAGTTTCATTAAGCTGCCTATTGCTGTCAGTCTGCTTCTCTGTCTCCTAGTGATCGATGACTGCCACAGTTCTTTTGGTGTTCCTTGGTAAGGTACCTTTAGCCAAGGGGCTATTCTTGCAGCACCTCTGGGGGGTGTAACCCTCTTACAGGGTTCCTTGCTATCCGTACCCCTAAAGGGTGGTAATTCCTACTGGAATAGAGAGTGCAAATGGACAGAAACATTGTTATACAGTTGTACAAGCATAACATTATTCTGGTTGAGAAAGCCATTGCATTGACAGGCTCCACCTGCAGTTTAACGGGTGAGCAACCAGCCACACCTACTTCTAAACTATATAAGCAGTTCCTTCCAGCCTCCATCTGAAGCAGTTTCTCTTTGCCCCACCATCCTCCCCTCCTTCTCCTGTAATTCACCTCTCTATTCCCAGGGGGTTCCTTCCTAAGGTACCTTTAGCCAAGGGTCTCTTCCTGTGGAACCTGTAGGGGAGGAAACCTCATGCAGGGTTCCTTGCTTTCAGTACCCCTACAGGGTGGTAATTCCTACAGGAACAGAGAGTGTGAATGGCCACAAACATTGGTGTACAGTTGCACAAGCATAACATTAGTCTGGTTGAGAAAGTCATTGAAGTATAGATTATGTAGCACTGTACTAGAGGACACCAAGATGGAAAAACAAGACCTAGGAGTCCTGGGCTGGGATATTCAAATAGGTTGCGCCTGGCTCAACAAAGCTGCATTGGCACAGCCCCACAGTGGGCCCCAGCAGGATATTAAAAAGGCTGCCCGGCACAGCGCAAATCCCGATGCACTAGGGTGCAAGGTAATCCTATGTGGCACAGATGCAGGGGGCATGCCCATGCATATGTGGCATAACCCAATATTCAGCATGGGATGTGTGGCGTATATGCTGATGCAACCCCTACATGCGCCACACACTGGTGCTCAAAGTTGAGCTGTAAAATATAGGCTCAAATGCTGGCCACCCACAGGCAGGTGGCTGTATTGCAAGGTGCAACACAACAGCCGCCAGCTGTGGGTGGCCACCTGCCCAGCAGGAACACTGTCCACAAGCACCCGGTCCCCCCCTGGTAGTCCAGTGGCCCCCACCACCCTGTATGCCTGATCATGGGCAGTACGATGAAAGAATAAACTCCTATGCTACATCACAGGCAGTAGTATGACTATAGACATTCTTGGTGGCTAGTGGACCCCTCTCTCCCCGTATGCCCGATTGCGGGCAGTAGGAAGCATAACTAAATTCCTATGCCCAATCGCGGGCAGTAGTAAGTATGAGGTTAATCCTATTCCCGATCATGGGCTGTAGCAAGTGTAACTAAAATCCCATGCCAGATTACGGCTGTAGTAAGGGTAAATGAAATCCCATGCCCGATCACAGGCTATAGTAATACATGAGAACAACCTGCTGGTCCAGTGGTACCCCCTCCCCACCCACCCACCCACAGAGGCCCCGGCCACCCAGCACTTCCCCATCATCAGCAGGCGGCAGCATCCACCCACGCACCCGCAGCCACCCGCTGAATGACAGTGGCTAGCATGATCTGTAGTTTTACGCCACAGTGGACCAATGGCTTGCAGACCATATTAGACCACACAGGACCAGATATCATTGTTCATTCACATATCTGGTCTCTGTGCTTAGTACAGTATGGTTCTCATGCCCATTGGTCCACATTGTGGTTCCAATAGGCATACAGATCATACTGTATGCTGCTCATTCGGGTGGAGGTTGCGGGCGTGCACGCTGGCGGGTGCTGCCGCCCCACTCATGATGGGGGCTGGGTAGCCGGGCCTCTGTGGGTGGGTGGGAGGAGGTACCCCTGGACCACTAGGGTGTTCTCATGTATTACTGCAGCGCATGATCAGGCATGGGATTTCATTTACCCTTACTACAGCCTGCAATTGGGCATGGGATGTTATTTACACTTGCTACAGCCCACGGTTGGGCATTGGACATCATGTACATGTACTACAGCCCATGAACGGGCATGGGGAGTTATGTCTACTGACTACAGCCTACAATTGGGAATAGGATTTTATTTCTATGTACTACAGCCCACGAGCAGGCATTGGAATGTACTTCTACCAACTACAGCCCACAATCAGGCATACGGGTGGGAGGAAGCTAATATAGCCCATGAGGGAGCTGACCCCTATGTCAGTAGCATGGCAGGGTACCAGGCTCAATTTTCTGGGATGCCCAGTGCATAGCATGCAAATGGGGCCATAATGACATGCAAATAGACACATTTGCACCTTGCATAGATTAAGGCCTCATTTGCATGCCCCGGCTGAATATCACGGGTGATGCGCCTAGCACACTGGCACTTGCACTGGTGCATCCCCGTGTCCCCCTCTGTGGCTTGTGCTGGTGCAGTGCCACTGCTCTGTGCTCAGTATGTGGGCTGCCCTTGCCATATTCAATGGTGCTGCACCATCGCACATCAGCGTTGAATATCGCCTGGTCCTGGCCCCAGTGCAGCCCAGCTGCACTGTGCCCAGACCTGCGCCACTGCCCAGCGCAGTCTGAATATCCGGCCCATGGTGTGCAGCTCCTTTGACCATAACAAAATGTCACACTGTACTAGAGGACATTGAGACAGAAAAAGATCTAGAAGTCAGATGTTCAGCTCCTTTGACAATAACAAAAAAAAAAGCACTGCTATAATAGCAAAAAAAGACAACACAAAGTGGGTATTTAAAAGAAATATCAGATTCTGAGATAAAGAAATCACACTACTTCAGTACAAGGCATATGTGCAGTGTTACTTCAACTATATATCAGTTTTGGTGCCCATATAGGAGGGGGAAATAAATAAAATAGAAAATGTGCTGGAAAGGGCTACCAAAGCTATAAAAGGATTAATAAAAATGACATATGATGAAAGACTAACCAAGCTGAATCTTATGTCCCTGGAATCGAGGCGAAGGCATGGAGACCTATTACAAATATTCAATATTTTACAAGATGAGCACTTACTGTGTACTGTAAATTAAACTTACATTTTAGACCTATTGAATCAGAAACTAGAGGATATGCTATTCAATTAGTGGGCACAAAAGCAAAACTTTTTTTATGCAGGGTATTAAAAAACAGTAGAATTCCTTATCTATCAAAATCATAATCCGCAAAAACAAGGAACAAATTAAGTTTAAGGTAGAAAACCTCTACGTAAATAAAAGAACAGCAAAAAAAAAAAATCAAATCTAGATTTGAGAGCTAATCATCGGCTCACACCTTTTTAGCTGTCTTTATAGTATGATTCCAGTATGATAAGTATACAGAATAGAAACACATTTCAGTTGTTATTTTAGTGTATTGTGAAAAATATACAATACTTGACCTTTCCTACTAGTGTCTGTGTATATTCATTCAGTACAGTATAACCATAAAAGTGTGTTCAAGGGCTACATCTGTGTAACGTGTGTCACACAAAGAGCAGCTACAGTAAAGTATTGTAGAATGTATATCTACAGCTCCTGCATTTGCTTTGCAAACATTGCTCATCTCCTACCTTTGGCTTTTCTGCTTGCATTAACCTGAAATTCTGGAGTCTATGTCCCCAAGGTGCCCCTTAAATACCTCTCAAAGCACAAGCTTCTACAAGAGAAAGGTGGTTATGGGGGGTACTTCTAAGTGCTGGCTGCCAAAATTTAGGGTGAGTTTCCAGATCTGAGAGACAGCCTTTGTTTGGCACACATCACACAAAATGGTGCCTAACTCTGGCACTTTTGCTTACATTAACTGGTGAAAGTGCACCCTATCAGACTGTAGGCGCTGCCTGGCAGTCGCAGCTGATTGGCTCCCCTATCTCTCTCTGCCGACAGGGCTCCGACTGTGAAATTACATTGATTTTTACTGTTTAAACTGAAACCTGCCTGTGTAAAGTAAGGAAAAAAATATAAATCTGTGTTCAGAGTTAGAGTGCTACGTGTTTGCAGCTCCTTTCTGAATCTGTGAAACCCCATGCCTCCCCCCCAAAACTGAGCCAGCTCTCTTTGGTGCCCAATTTCTCCAGGGCTATTGTTCTGCTAAATCTCCCCAAACCTCATGCTCATACTGTCTTCTAAATTTTCACCCCCCCCACCATCTCCACTGATTAAATACTCTCTCTGCCTGCCCTCCTCCTCGACCCCACCCCTTCCCACCAGCCTCCAGCAGTCTTCCATTGGCTCCCTTCTACTCTAGAATTCCCATTCTCTCTGTTTCACCTCCTAGGCCTATTGGCCTTTCACCCTCCTAGGGGCCAATCCACACATTTGTCCCAGCCAATCTCAGGCTCCTTTCTCCTCATAATTACCTCATTGTCTAAGAGGCTGCTATAAAATCCCGGCACCATGTCCACTGTGGCTAGCGTTTTACCTCTACTCAGCTGTCTGCTCTCCTGCCTCCCACCCCTCCTCTCCACCATGCCGCCTACCTTTCCCATGCCCTCCTCCCCCTACTTGACTCATATTGTAACTTCTCCTTGCCCCTCCAACCCTGCACTCTCTCTCCCCTACCCACTCCTACCTGGGCACACTCCACTATATGTCCCCCCCTTTTCCTAATCAGACCCTCCTCCTCCTGAACTCTTCTGCACCTACTTGCTTCTTTCCCCAACCCTGTTACCCACACAAATGTCCATCCTTGCCCCCACTAATGGCAGGGCTCTTCCGTTCCAAGCTACCTCTGTATACTAGCTCAACACCTATCCTTCACCCTCCTCCTTCTTGTAGCGGGAGACATACACCCAAATCCGGGACCCTCGACCACCACATCCTCACCAACCTCAGCCAACACTCCCACCCTGCATCCCATCCCAAATGCCAGGTTACCCCTTCCACAAATGCCTCCATCTCCTTCACCTAAATATTTGTAGCCTACCACTTAAAATCGACCAGCTACAAGTTCTCGCTGCCTACATGCCCCTGATGTCCTCATCCTCTCTGAAACTTGGCTTAGCAAAAACATTCACGGCTCCTCAGTTGCAATCCCTGGTTACACGATGGCCCACCAGGACAGGGCCATGAGAAGTAGTGGGGTAGCCATCTTCATAAGTTAGGGACATATGCTACAAAATAATCTTATCTAAAACTGAACCTAAAGAGTACGAACTCTTGCTGCTCCAGCTCACACTACCTTTCTCGTTGCCCATATTCATTGCTGGAATTTACTGCTGACCAGAGACCCCTACCGCAACTGTTACTGACCTCCTTACACAAATCAGTTCACGAGCATCCACCGGGGAATTATATGCTATGGGTGACCTTAACCTAGACTGGTTAGCCCCGGCCCTCAACAAAACCCAGACAGATGTCGCTGCCCTCAATTTAACCCAACTCATCACTGAGCCTACCCACCTAAAACTTAAATCAGGTAACCACTCCCTTATTGACTGGGCTCTGACCTCCCATCCTCACAGAGTTGACCAAACAGGCCTACTTCCCTGACTCTATGAGTGATCACCATGTCATCTACCTTGTTCGCAAAATCCATCGTCTCAAATCCCCCAAGTTCTTACTCCAACGGTCGTTCAAATTCCTAAACCTCGCTTTCCTCCTAAATGACCTTGTCCTAGCTAACTGGCTCCCCTCTCCCCAACCTGATAGATGACACCCTACTTCACTTCAAAAACATGTTCCTTAAGATATGGGATTCCCACGCTCCACTACAACGTACTAGGGTACGCAGTACCCACCTGCCTTGGATCTCCCAAGAGCTCACAGCTTGTATGAATGCCCATGACTCAGCATGGCGAGCCTTCAAAGCCTCAGCCCTACCTCAGAACCTCTCCCACTACTGGTATCTGTGCAACATGTGCACTAGAGCAACTCGGCTAGCTAAAGCAGAGTACTTTAGATCCTCCCTCCAATCTAACCTTAATAACCTCTCCAAATTCTGGAAGGTCATACACTCCCTCTTCTCACCCCCAGTGGCCAAGCCCTCACCTCTCCTTAGTGTAAACAACTCCACAATCTCGGATCCTATCTCAGTCGCTGTTGAGTTTAACTTATATTTCTCCACCTGCGCTTCCTCGCTCCTTTCCTCCTTACCTCCCTTTTCACCATCTCCACCACCTACAGGGCAAAAACTACCTCAAAATACAGGCATTTTCTCCTTCAGGGAAATCTCTCTTGATGAAGCTCTAGAAGCCCTGCTAACAATAAGCCCCTCAAATGAGAATTCCCTGAATGGACTAGACCCCAAACTTCTGTTCCTCTTGGTCTGTGCCATAGCCACCCCTATTGCCTACCTCCTAAATCTATCCTTCTCCACTGCATCTGTCCCTCTGTCCTGGAAGCACGCCATTGTCATCCCTCTCCACAAAGGGGGCACCTCCTCCTCCACCTTAAACTATCAGCCAATCTCCCTCCTCCCTGCTCTGGCGAAGCTGCAAAAACAATTAGTGCTTAGCCTGCTAACATCCTATCTCGCCGACTCATTGTTTCTTCACACACTACCAGTCCGAATTCAGGAAAGATCACTCTACTGCCTCCTCTTTACTAAGGCTCACTGACACCATCCAGTCTAGAATGGATAGAGGCCTCATCACCTCTGCCATTTTCATCAGTCTGGCCAAGGCCTTCGATACAGTCTCCCACACTCTGTTACTGTCTAGTCACTCTGACTCTGGCCTCTCCACATCTGCTACTGCCTGGTTCAGTGCCTATCTTACAAACTGCACTCAATCTATTAGGATTGTGGATGCCATATCCCCTCCCCTTCCCTCCCTATGTCCACTGGTGTCCCCAAGGATTGTGCTTGGGCCTATCCTATTCTCTATTTTTCTAAACAACCTGCCCCAAACTTGTTCTACCTCCTTGATCCACATGTATGCTGATGATACTGTCCTATTTTTTTCTGGCACCTCTCCAGCCTCAGTTGCCTCTACCCTCTAGGTGGATTTTAACAAAATCCAGTTCTGGTTCAGCTCTCACCAGCTCTCTGTAAATGCTAAAAAAACTGTAACTATGAATTTTGGTACATCCCAATGACTAGCCAGGCTCCTCTCCCTCCCACGTTTCCACACCCTTGATGGGTCAGAGCTGGAGGATATCACCTCCTTCCGGTATCTTGGAGTTTGGCTTGACCGCCACCTCACCTTCACAGTCCATGCTGACTCTATACTAACAAAACTCCACCTTTATATTGGAACTGTTCTAGCCTCCCCTATCCGGTCCGTCGTGAGCTTCTCCAGAAGATGATACTTCCCTCCTTCGATTATTGTGATATTGTTTACAGTGCCACCCACAAGTCAGTTTTATCCAAACTAGATGCCCTTTTTAATGCTTTCTGCTGGTTCACTCTTGACGCTCCTCCTCAAACCCACTGCTGTGAGCTATACCGCTTCCTTGCTCTCCCCTCCCTTGAGAACCACCTCCTAATACACTGTGCCAAGTTTATCTCAAAGAACTGGTTTGATACCCTCCTAGTGTATCTGACCTCTGTACTATAGCCCCCTCTGGCACCCACCTATGCTTTGAGGTCCCTAGACTCACGGCTCCTGTTAGTCCCCAGACATCGGACCCAAGCTGGCCAGGCTGGCTTCTCTCACCACTTCCTCAACTCTGGAACTCTTTCTCCTCTGAAATTCGCCACTCTTCCTCTATCCGCTCACTATCCTATGCCCTTGTCAACCACTGCTCAGTAAACTGCTCCTGCAGCTAACTCTCCAATCTAGTCTATCTCAGACACTCCTATATTTCTTCTCCCAGTAGGCCCAATGGTGCTACTTCGCTAACCACACCCAACTACTGAACTTGATCCCGACTTTTGATCTAGCTAGCTTGCACTTACCCCTATCTCATTATATACCAGAACCCAATACCTTAGCAGGATTTCCTCATTGTAACTGTTACTCTCAACTATTAGGGTATATGTATTAATCCACACTCACTTATTCCTGTCAAACATATGCAGCTGTATTATCTAATTATATGTGTTCAAGGTATAAAGCATGACTTCCTCATGTAATTGCTACTATACTATAAGTAAGGGTAAATTGTCATCTACGCCCAACTATTTCTGTCAAATGTTTTCAACTGTATTGTAATTCTATGTATATATGTCAGGACCTGGACTACCCTTGTCCTCTTCCCCACTGTACCCCTCCCTCCAAGTCGCACTGGGAGATGAGCAGTTCTTGCTCAGTGTGCTTTTCCTAGTGAAACAATTTCAATAAATAAACAAAATTACAGACTGTTGTTCCCTAAGCTGTCCACAGAGTATCTCTTGAAGCATAAGCTACTACAAAATGGAAAATGTGGATATTGGGGGGAGGGTGTTCATGTGGCAGCTGCCAAAATCCATGTCTGAGTGCTAGCATTCATTTGGCAGACATCACACAAAATGTATCCTAAAGTACAGGAGTACCTATGGCATTTCTGCTTACATTTACCTGAAATTCCATATTCATATTTCCAAAGGTATTGTCCCCTAAATACCCTTCAAAGCACAAGCTGCTGCTGCAAAAAATGGAAAGGTGGTTGTCAAGGGTTCTTATATGTGAGTACCCAAAATTATGGGTGAGTTCCCAGGTCTGACAGCCAGCATTCATTTTGCAGACATCACACAAAATGGATAATAATTTTTCACCCTCCCCCCACCCTACCTACATTCATTCTTCCCCCTCCTCCCTCCCCTCTTCCCACTCCCTATGACTCTGGCACTTCTTATCTCTTGTCTGTTTTCTCTGACAAATGCAGCCGGCTACCTTGCTTACAATGTTACCCTTGAATTGTATTAATCTGTAATCTGTTTGTAATACCCACATTGTTGTAATGTCTATCTTGATGTTTCCCATAATTTGTATTTCTCTGACATGGAACCTTTGTAAAATAGCCTTGGCTCAAAGGTATTTGTAATCCTAGACTTGATAAATAAATAAATAAATAAATAAATAAATAAATAAATAAATAAATAAAATATGTTCAGCATTTTTGTTGACATAATCCAGATTCATGTTTCCAAAGTGTTCCCTAAATAACCCTCAAAACACAAACTGCTACAAAAAGGGAAGGGTGGTTTTCATCCACTGCTTTTATGTGATGACTACCAAAATACAGGGCAAGTTCTCAGGTCATGAAAGCCAGCATTCATTTGGCAGACATCACACAAAATAACTCATAACTTTGGCATTCCTTCTTACATTAACCTGAAATTTTAGATTTGTGTTCCCTACGGTGGCAACTAAATACTCCTCGAAGCTCAAATTGCTACAAAAAGGGAAAGATGGTGTTGTGAGGTGCTTTTATGTGATGGTTGCCAAAGTCTCCGGCAAGTGCCGAGGTCTTTAAGCCAGCATCTATTTGGCAGACATTACACAAAATGACTCATAACTGCTTACATTAACATGAAATTGCTGATTTGTGTTCCCCTATGTGTCCCCTAAATACACCTTGATGCTCACACTGCTAAAAGAAAGGTAAAGGTGTTGTTTGGGGGTTGCTTTTATGTGATGGCTACCAAGATCCAGGATGAGTTCCCTGGTCAGAGAGCTAGCATTCATTTGGCAGACATCACACAAAATGGCTCATAACTCTGGAATGTCATCTTATATTAACCTGAAATTCCTAATTCATGTTCCACAAGATATCCCCAAATATACCTCAAAGCCAAAGCTACTACAGACAGGGAAATGAAAGTTTCAGGGGGAGGTGGGGCTTTTATGTGATGGCTGCAAAGATCCAGGGTGAGTTCCCAGGTCACAGAGCCAGCATTCATTTTGCAGACATCACATAAAATGGCACATAACATTGGCATTTCTGCTTACAATAACGTGAAATTCCAGATTCCTGTTCCCTATAGTATCCCCTAAATACCCACTGAAGCACAAGCTGTTACAAAAAGGTAGAGGTGGGTCTTGGGGGGGAGGTGTACTTTGTGTAATGACTGCCAAGATCCAGTATGAGTTTAAAAGTGACACACCAATTTGAAAATGTGGATGCAACCATTAGGGCCACCTTTTGAGAGGGAAATAAGACAGCATCTAAGTATCAGCACCTCTGCAGTACAAAATGGGTGTTGCATTACTGGCTGATGCTGCAAAATGCTGCAATAACATGTGACGTGAAAGAAAAGAACACAACATGACGCTGAGCACAGCTGTACAACTGTATGCATAGCAGATGTTATTTGTAATACATAGTTTTACTATAGAACACAAATATGTTTGAATAAAATGTAGATTAATTGAAACACAAAACAAAGCACTGAAATAAGTGTGATTTATAATCTGTTTTCATTAACAGTGATGTATTTTCATCCAGTGCACAAGTTTCAACCAGAGGTAAGTACAAGTCTACAAATTTCTGTGTACTCTACCAGGTTGCTGTGCAAGGCCTAAGCTTTAATTCCCCTTACTATGGACTGTCATATTAAGGGCACAGTTTGTGCAGACATTAACACATTTATCCATGAATAGCATTTCCTTTTCTAAACCCTCCCTATAGAGAACTTATTAAGTGTTAGCCATGGTTCTGTAGCTTTAAGGGCAAAATGGTTAGTAACTCTACTATAATTCTTGATATACAGTATGCAGAGAATGGACACTTCAGCTATTTCGTGTCCTTCATAGCCATGGATTCATCAAGCATATGAAAAGTATAGTAAGTTATGCAAACAGAAACAAAGCTAGGAAAACAACTTTCAACATGCTTTTCTGTTTATTGTCCTTCATAATGTTATGTAGACAAAAGCAGGTCCAGAATGCAGTCTGCAAACAAATATCAGACCATATTCAAAATTGTATCCTTTTGATGCTCCCTATTTGTGCAATGCTTGCCTGTACTAGGCAACTGCTGGGAATCAATGAAAATTGCTAGATGCAGACCATAACATGTCATAGCAATATTGTTTTAGTTCTTTATTTTATTTGCCTTACCCATCGATGGTTGAGTGAAAGACCCATTTTCCGCCATTTTAATTTTCTCTGTGTCCATTGATATCTAGGCACAGAGAAGATTTATGTCCTGCTCTCTTTCATGATTGCTGACATATTCAGAATGTTTATTTGTGACATGATCCTAGAGTAGGCTTAGACATCTTATTTCCTCCTAAGATTTCCCTTGCAAATCGCATTTCTTTTAATGAAAACAAAAACACACCATCCTCTAGAAACTACTGTTCTTGTCTACTCTTGTATTCTTCTTTACCAGATGAGCTGTTGTATATCATAAAAAATCCACAAAAAAAAAAACACATTTGAGGCAAATTCACTGGTACTAATGCCTCTTTAAGAATTTGGAGCAAAACGTTTCCAACCAAAATGACTATTTCTTGAAGTTTTACGCCTTTTATGCCTTAATTGAGTCTTCCTTCAATCAGTTTCCCATCCCATCTAATCCCAGTGAACAGCCACCCATCATGTTCCAACCTATACACTGCATCTTGATGCAACTGTGGTTGTCCCCCATCCCACAAACTGGGAAATCTGATGTGCAGTCTGCATCCCAAGAAAGAGGATAGGCATTAAGGTCAAACACAATTTTCTTCATGTGCCTTGTTTGTACAAATCATTAGGAGAGGGACCCTTTTTAATAGCAACACCTTTCAGTTGGAAACTGCTCCTCAAAAAAGTAAATATTCTTTTAATAACCACTCATTCATATTAAAACTGTTTATCTTCTATCTTAGCCAATGCACTTGTTATCATGCCACTTCAAATCATAAATCACCCTATAAGTATCATACTGTATGTTAAACTTTCCTCCTCTGGATACTGCTGCTCTCTTTTGTTGTTCTTAATACTTGCTGTGTCTTTCAAAGGTAATGAATAAGACATGTCAAGGTGTGGTTTAATGCCTGATAAGATCATGACCCAGGTGCATAATGAGGCATGAGGCACTTGCACCAAGTGCCATTAACAACTTGGGCAAGCTCTTATCAAACCGTGAACCACATGTTTGAGTGTCTTGTTCTGCTTATAAAATAGGCCCCAGAAGAAAATTATAAATGAAGTTATTTCTAATAAAATTATTAAAAATATTTTAGAAAATATTTTTTCCCCACAAAGTAGTTTTTATGTATTCATGTATAATGCTTCTAGAGTGCACTGTTGCTCCTGTGTGTTTCAGTACCCTTCCTGTCACCCACAGCCAAAGTTAGAAGTATTTCATTTTTCTGTGTTTCTAATGTCTGGATTATTTGAATTGAGTGCATTAATGAAAGGAAAGCCACAGGTGATGAGAGCAGCTTTCAGCAAGTGACCACATCTTGCACAGTGTGCACATCTGAACACTACAGTGAAAAACACTGAGAGGCCAGAAACCACAATTTCCATTTTTTCTGAACCTACTGAAATTATTTTATGACTTCCTGTCCTGCTTGGAGTTACATCAGTGCTCTTCTCATTGAGAGGGTGGAGGACTGGAGAATGAGTGAATCTACAACACTTCAGGAGGTGGGTGCATGGCATGGACCGAGTACAGAACTGTGTTGACTGGAGATTGGCAGGAGAGCTGAGAATTGCAGGCCAACAACAAAATGTCTCCACAAAGAATATTAACTGAAGGTCAGATTATGCTTTAAAATGTATATTACATGATTTTGTTTATTTGTTAGCTGAGATGCAGAGGTTGGGAGTTTTTGAAATTAGAAAAAAGGGTACTTTTTTACATTAGAGCAGTTACTGTATGTCCATTGTTTTACAGAACTAACATGGCTGCCAGAAATTTTTGTTTCAGGAATTTCTGGGAGGCATGGATCTGTGGGTGTGCTGTATTCTGCTTGACTAAAGAAGTACCAGTTGGCAGAAAATGCACTGGTAAGGACATGGTTAAAGGTATCTCTCAGCTAATCAGGACTCTGAAAAGTCTCCACCAATTTTATGTCTTATAACTGATGACTGATTAAAGGGCTATCTGTCTTTTGTATATACAGTAGAATTGTTTCTAAATAATTTTGACTGAAATGTAATTTAATATCAGTTTAGTTTTTAACTAGGGCTGGGCAAAAGTTGTGATTTTCACTCTAGCAGAAATTTTGTGGAATTTCACAACTTTCGCATAATTTTCCAAAATGTATTCCTTTGGCAAAATTGGGAATCTTCCAAAAGTTTTTCATGAATTTTTGCCTTGTTCAGTGGAATTTTCTTGCTAAACTGTGGAATAAAACACATGAACTATGAAACTAATACATTAATCTGCAATTCATGTGATTATTCCTCAGATCAGTGATCAGTTTTGCACTATACCCAGAGAGGAAAAAATTAAAAACCTTGCCTGGTGTCCAGTTGCACCCCCTCACCCTTCGATCATCTTGCCCCCTTCTTATGTTTCCCTGGCATCTAGTGGCATACCCCCACCCTCTGCTCACTCATCCTGCCACCTTTATTTATGTTTCCCTTGTGTCCAGTGGCACCCCCCACCCTCCGATTGCTCACCTTGCCATTTAAGCCCTGCTAACCTGGAACCCGTTTAAGTGCCTAGCATCTACCTGCAGTCCCTGTCATTACATGTGGTGGCTGGCTGAGATGGTAAGAGGAGAGCTGTGCTGGTTGTTGGTCACATGCACCCTGCCATTACATATGATGACAGGCCAATGTGGTGAGAGGAGGGTTGCGCCAGTCACCATATGGGTTCCCCATGGCACCAACCCAGTGACCACCAATTACGAAGGGAGGGGGGTAACAGGTTAGAGTACCCAACCCACTGTGGATTGTGGGGGCCACAAGATAGAAACATAGAATAGACTTTGACGGCAGATAAGGACCACTTGGCCGAACCAGTCTGCCCATTTCCCTACCTACTGGATAAGCTGCAGATTCTAGTTAACCAACAGCCTACTTCCTGCCACCCCCCACTACAATTGTCTTATGTCTGTCCCATGCATGATTGAATTTCCCCACTGCTTTAGACCCAACAACCTCCCCATTTAGACCCAACAACCTCCCCAAAAAGATGCCAGGGACATAAACAGGTTATGACCTGACAAGACTTAAATGGCAAGTTTAGTGATTGGTGGGTAGGGGTGCCATTAGACAAAAGGGAAATGCACATGGGGTGGCATGAAGGATCAAAGGGTGGGGTGTACTAGTAGAAACCAAGGAAATAATACAGCAGAAGCAATCGGAGGGTGTGGGTGCCACTAGACACCAGGGAAACATAAATACAGGTGAGTGATTGGAGGGTGGGGGGGTGGCACCAGACACCAGGGAAACAAATTAATGTGGGCCTGGGGGCCAGCGACACACAGTTCAGTAGTTCATGCCTTCATTCTCCAGTTCAGTGACTCAAGGAAATGTAGAATGAATGTATGAATTGCAGAGTACTGTTATTATCTAAAATGCCAAAAAGAAATTCCACAGGACTGACCTCTGAAGTGATCAGTTCTCCTGAATTATTTTCCACAGTTTAATACATTAATCCACCCTTCATTTATTTATTCTACCGTTCTAAGTTAGAATTTCCTTGAAAGTTACCAAAATGGTTTCCAAAGTTTCACAGACGTGAATGTCTGACTTTTGTGCAAATTCTGCCCCCAGACATTTTCTTCACATACCTCTGTTTTTAATTACTCTGCTGCTGTTCACAGTTCACAGAACTTTCTCATAAAACAAGTGCTTCACCTAAATGGGACTGTTCTAGAGGGTACAATTCTGAAATTAAAAAAAGTGTATGTGTGTGTGTATATATGTGTGTGTGTGTGTATATATATATATATATATATATGTATATGTATATATATATATATATATATGTGTATATGTAATGTGTGTGTGTGTGTGTGTGTGTGTATATATATATAATCTGAATTTCCTGACATTTTTGTGATATTGATAAAGAATCTCTATGCCTGCCTGAAGCACCACTGTAGCACCACAAGAGAAAGTATATTTAGAAATATTGAAAATATAAGGAAATATCTGGCCATGATAATTACTGCAACTATAGCAATCATTTTTGCCCATTAAGTGGATGTCTCAGTGTCCTTCACCCTTAAATGCCACCAGGTTTGTAAACTGAGACCTATAAACTTAGTTTTAAGACAGAAGAGGGCATGTTGCCCTGTTTTCTGTCTCCCATTTACTAGGGTCAGCTTACTCTTTTATGGTCAAGAATGTATGTATTGTATATGTCTAGATCTTTTTCTGAAAGTTGCTAAACTGTTTGTCTTGACAATCACTTTAGGCAGACAGTTCTGAATTCTTCATGCCATTGGTATATAAAAAAAAACTTTGGATTTGCCTATTATGAGACCTTAGAATAAATTCTATGGTTATGATTTTAATTTGCATAGATGCTTTTAGTTTTTTATGTTTTGTGATCTTGAACACCTCAAGCATATCGTCTCTTCCTCTCATATCCTCTAAAGAAAACAACTTCAGGGGCATAATATTTAAAATTTTGCCCTGGCACAAATCTCAGTTTGCCTGTGCAGACCGGATTTTGTGCAGATTTCCCACACCCAAAAGCCCGGTTAGTGCAGGCAAACAGGATTTGTGCCCAATCAATATTCAGAGAGGGGCACAATGCAAGTGAAGGGGTGGTCAAATATTCAGAGCATGTGCTCTGTGCAAGGCCATTTTGCTTGGTCCCCTTGTGCGGTGCACATACTGCCATTCGTAACCCCAACTTACTCCCACACAACCCTAGCAGTTGGTGGAGGAAGTGTGGCACCCCATGACCCCCAACACATTAATCCATGGTGTCTAGTGGTCCCCCCCCCTTGCTGATCACTGGCCTGATGTAAAGCAGACACTTTTCCTTGTGTCCAGTGCTCCCCAGCACCAATTGCCAGCCTGATGTAATGAAGAAAATTTCACTGGTGTTTACTGCCCCCCTCCCGCTGCTGATCGCTGAGACCGACGTAATACAGGCCCTTTCCCTGGTGTGTAGTGATCTTCCCCGACGATCGCTGGCCTGATGTAATAAATGAACTTTACCTGGTGTCTAGTAGTTCCCCCCACCGGTCACTGGCCCAATGTGAAAAACACCTTCTCCCTGGTGTCTAGTGGTCTCCTCTCGCTGATCACTAGCCCGATGTAAAAAAAAAAAAAAGACACTTACCCTGGTGTCTAGTTGTTCCCCCTCATTGATCGCCAGTTCAATGTTAACAATATACTTTCCCTGATGTCCACCAGTCCCTCAACCCTCCCACACCCATGCTCAATGTTCAGCTAACTATTCCCTATTGTCCAGTGGTTCCCCCATCCCAGATCATGTGTAAAATATTATAGACCCACTCCCCAATGCCCCTCCCTCCTTGATTGTCCATATAGTAGAATGAAACACACTCCATGTTGTCTAGTGGTCTCCCATCCCTATCCCCAACTCACCGTAACATGGAAAAAAAAAATCCCTCATGTCTAGCAGACCTCTTCCCACCCCAACAGGTAGTAGCCCACCACCCCACCCTCCCCATCCTTTCACATAGCAGGTGACCAGCTAAGCCCTCCACTCTCCACCATGGCTGGTCACAGACTGTGCTGTCAATGAGTGCGTACTTGAAGTATGCACTCATTGACTGCTCAGTAAATGACTGGCTGTGCTGGAGAGAGGAAGGCTGTGCCAGTCACCTGCTGAATTAGGGGATGGAGGAGTAGGGTGGTGGGGCACTACCTGTTTGGGTGGGGGTTGGGTATCTACTAGACACCAATAAATGGGTTTTAGTTTACTTTATGGGTGATAAGGAATAGGGAAGGGCCACTGGACACCAGCAAGTGGGTTTAATTCTACTATACAGGTGATCAGGGAGGAGGGAACACTGGACACCAGGCAGTGGGTCTATAATAGTTTACATGGGATCAGGGATGGGGACTACTGGACACCATGGAATAGTTACCTCTATATCAGGCATGGGTGTGTGTGGAGGGAGGGAGGGACCACTGGACACCAGGGAACATTTATTATTTACATCTGGCCATTGATCGGCAAGGGAGAGGACCAGTAGACACCCGGGAAATTATATTTTTTATATTGGGCCAGTGATCAGCAAAGGGGGTACAACTAGACACCAGGAAACATTTTTGTATTACATTGTGCAAGTGATCTTTGAGGGGGAGACCAGCAGACATCAGGGAAAGTTTCTTTATTACATCAGGCCAGTGATTGATGAGGGGGCCCACTATGACATTTGGCCAGTGAGTGGTGTGAGAGACCACTAGCACTAAGGATAGCTTTCTGGGATCGGACAAGTGGGAGCAATATTATGCTAAATTGACAGGCTACTCATGCAAACGAACAAATAATGGGCATGCAAATGGCTCTTTAGCACCCTGCATACTCAATGAGCTCATTTGCATGGGTTCATATCATTATCATAAACGTAGCGTGGGCGCAAGCTGTTGTTTGGCTCTTTTTTGGGAACCATGTCTGTCTAGCACTAAGTGGCTTAGCGCTGGGCCACCATGGCCCTACACTCAGTCAAATAGTGCTGGTATACTGTTTTACTGAATATAGCAGTTTTGGACACCCAGGCAACCACAAGGTGCAGTGCTAATGTTTGCGCTGCACTTAGTGCCTTTTTAAATATAGGGCATAAGGTGACTTAGCCTTTTTCATAGTCCAGATTTATAAAATCTATAAACAATTTCTGTGGCCCAATGTTGGACTTGTTACAGTAAATTTGATTTCACCTTTCATATAAGGACTCCATAAAGATGGTGCATAATCCAAGATGGGTCTTATGTATAATAACCTTGTAAATAGGAATTTTACACTCCTCGTATTTTGATATAAATGTTGTTTTGATATTGCACAGAGTCTATTTGCAGTAAGTGAAATTTTACTGCAGTGTTTACTAAAGGTTAGATATTTACTTATTAGAACTCAAAGATCTTTTTTAATGATTTGTATTATTTTTGCCCATGTGCATCACCATGAACTTGGCTGCATTAAACTTCATCTTCTTTTCCTCAGCCCAAATTTCAATACTTTTTAAGTAATTAGTTAAGTTTGTTTGTTTATTTTTATTTTGTTAACCAGGTAAGGACATTGTGGCAATCCTTTTTCATGTTCAAGCCGACATATAAACAAATACTAGTAGAATAAGTTACAATAACACAATAAACTAGCAAAATACAAAACTTAATGACATTTTGTTATGTCTATCAGTAGTGGATGCTACATTGCCACCTAATTTTGTATCATCTGCAAATTTTGATAATATTCCTTACACACCTCTACCGATGTCTGAAAAAAAATGAGATTAATGTGGGACCCAATACCAATATCTGAGGAACACAACTTATTTCTGACAAGGTACCTTTTTGACTCTTTATATCTAAAGTTCAAAATAAAACATATATACACACAAAGATTAAGATGTACAATAGACATTTATAACAAATACAGCAAGAGGTAAGCACACATTAACATCATCCATAATAATCCCAAATAAGTAAGTCAGGCACAGAGAGAAAAAAAAAGAAAAGCTCATATGCTAATGACCTCTGTACCTTGCCAGCCTCCATTGAGTCCAGGACAGTAATTCTACAACTTTTGGGGACAAAATCTGGCCTCTGGTTTACCATATAAAGGACCCATCTCTACCACACCAATTCAAAATGCTCCAAGTTATGTCTTAGAAGGGCTGTGAGCTGCTCCATTTTATACAATTGTATGATAATTTTCTGCCACTCCTCAATAGTGGGGGGGGGGTATATTAGACAGCCATCTCTTGGTTTTTGCCTTTGCCACAGCAAGGGAATAAACCCTAAAAAGCATATGAGATGCCAGACCCCATACGTCATTTGGATAAGCTGAAAACAGAAAGATCTCCACACTGGGCTCTATTGGAGTGGCAAAAACCTCAGTCAAAACCTTCTGGAGAGACTCAAAAAAGGAGATAGGCACTGTACAATTCCCCAAAATATGGCTATGTGTGGCTGGAGAAAAGCCGCAACCCCTCCAACAGTCTGCTCCTCTTCCTAGAAGGAATTTCCCTTGTATTTCTAGAGTCCTGAAAAAATGTATACAGTAGCTATCTTCCAGGAAAATTTCTTCCAGGAATATGACCATGTAGGAAAATGCACAGATGCCAAAAAATGTTCCCAGGTAAAATCAATCAAATCAATACCTAAATCCATCTCCCACCTAATTTTTGTCTTTTGCAGAGAGTCTCCCTTCAGTTCCAATAATAATTTATATGCGTGGGAGATAATATGCTGCAAGAGAACATTGCCTTCCACCATGCATCTTAAAAAGCCTGTTATCGGGAATCTTTGCCCTTCCAGCAAATATCTTTGTGATAAAGATTTAATACAATTAAGGGCCTGCAAATACCAAAAATTGTCATGCATTTTATTTTTTTAAGTCTTCAAATGTTCTGGGGAGACCATCCTTTAGTAAATGTGACAAAGTTAAAATTCCCAAACACTCCCATCTCACAGAACCATGGTTCAATTTGGCCAGGATGAAGTCCTGGTGATGGGCGAGGGAGAAAAACAAAGGTCTAATTCTTTGAAATTGCTTACAATTCAGAAGTTGCCACCAAGACTTTAAAGTAGTTCCAGTATATTGATTATTAGTAATATCATCTACCATGGAAGCAGGATATGAAAGAAGTATACGGTGATGTTTAAAAAGTCCTCCTCCTGCATCTCCAGCTCCGTCCATTTGGCCACATAATGCTTGTGAAGTCAGAGGAATACTGTTCATAGCTGAGCAACCTAGAAATAACAAAAACAATTTGGGAGCACCAAACCACCCTGTCTTTTTGGGAGTTGAGGAACTGAAAAACACAACCATGGCTGTTTGAAATCCCAAAGAAATCTAGAGACACGCTTATTTAAATCAATAAAAAAATTATCTGGTGGGGGGATAGGCAATGTTTGGGCCAGATATAACAACTTAGGTAACATGTTCATACAAACAGCATCTATGCGCTGAATAAGAGTGAATGGTATTAATTTCTATTGTTACAGGTCCAAACAGAACTGTTGGAAGACAAGCATATAGTTACAGTGATGAAGCTTAGATGGATCTGATGCAGAATTAACCACCAGCTATTTCAGATATGGCAGGTGCCATTAAAATGGATAATGTCGTACTATAAAGTCAAAGGAGTAATAATTTACCTGGAGTTCTTCGGTTTCTGTTAAATTAACCCTGTAACCTGCCAATTGCGCATACTTCTCAAGTAGACTCAACAATGGAGGGAAAGAACTCTCAGGAGATGATAGATACACCAATACATCATCAGCATACAACACCAATTTATGTTGCTCACCACATACATGAAGATCAAGGTTGATACCATCCAGTTGTATGACTTGGGATAGTGGCTCCAAATAAAGAGCAAATAATAATGGGAACAGGGGGCAAATCTGCCTAGTGCCCCACAATAATGGGATAGTATCTGATATTGAACCAGTAAACTTAATATAGGCAAGAGGATTATCATAAAGACTCATAATAGTATGACAGAAAATGTCTCATAATCCCATCTTCCTCAAAGCAGCCTAAAAGAAAGGTCAGGACCCAATCAAATGCCTTTTCTGGATCTAAACTTAACAGTAAAAAATGGGCCTTCAACCAGGTGGCATGCTACAGAAGATGGAGAGTCCTCTTGACATTATCCTGTGTCTGTCTCCCAAGGATAACCCACTTTGGTCAAGATTAATCAAATGCGGTAAAATCTACTCTAGACGTTTTGCCGTAATGCACGTGAATATTTTATAATCGATATTAAGAGCAGAAATAGGCCTATATGAAGCACAAGAAGATAAATTGTTTCCTGGTTTAGGAATACTAGAAATAGTGGCATGCCTCCAAGTAAGAGGAATTGAGTCCCCTTCCAGAATACCATCACATACTCTCAACAAGTGAGGTGTAACTAAATTTAAAAATGCTTTCTAAAACTCTCCAGTATAGTCATCAGGACCAGGACTCTTAGATGTTTTCAAGATCTTGATGCCTTGCTGTATTCCTGATTGCAAAATTAATACTTCTAATTGAACATTAAGCTCTTGGGAAACCTTGGGTAAATTGAGAGAATCCAGAAAAGCCTGAGTGCCATGGGAGTCAAGAGGACTAAGGTGTATATAAATTTAAATAAAACACCTTAAATGCTGCCTGAATCTGTGATGGTGAACTAGTAAGCTGGCCTGTAGTTGAAGATCATATTTGAGTAATATTAATAGGGGCAACCAATTGCCAAAGATGATAGGACAAAAGCCGCATAGTCCTGGAACCCCCGTAGTATCTTTGTTTTAAAAACTGAAGGGTACATTCAATTTTGACTTCTAATAATTGTTGTATCTGTTGTTTGGTGGCTTCTAGCAAGTGGAGAATAGTCGCATCACCCTGTACATGTAATTGTTGCAGCTCCCGAAACGTGCTGCAATCCATCCAATCAGGCTTCCTGATTCTTTTTGACAAGGTAACTTTTATGGGAACTTGCTGATGTCTATTGCATAACCAGTTCTTAACCCAGTTCATGATGTTTGGGTTTATATGTGCTGATATTAATTTATCTATCAACATTTCATGGGGGACTGTAACAAAAGCTTTCATGACATCAAGATAAATAACATAGGCCATCCCGGTGATGCTGAGGGTTGAGGCGCTGGACACCACATCTCGTGCCATGCCAGTGACCTGAGTTCAGAAATGAGCTCAGGTGACAGGGGGGTTGGCAGAGGAGGGAGATGATTGAGCATCTGCTAGACTGCTCTCCTTTCCTGAAGGAGGGATCCAGGGTGTCTCTTGTGCAGCGGGGACCCCCAGTGGAGACCTGGGGTAACAGTAGTATACAGCTGTTAAGGGGAGGAGCACAGCACACTTCTACAGCTTCACCATGCTTACATCACTGCATGCTTGAGCTCCTGGGAGAAACCACAGAAGAAAAACCCTTACCGTCAATAGGTGATGGTGCCGATCAGTGGTGGTGCTCCATGCCCAATTTTGGGATGTCTGCCTTGGTGTTCCCAGTCTCCCTCTGCCTCTCTGGTTACTCCATTAGATTAATATATAGCATGCTAGAGGAGTTGGTGGTCCAACCCTGGGGGGCTCTGAGCTGGGAGATAGAGTGGCTTAAAGAGGTTGAGAGGAGGTCCTGGTCGGTGAGCACTAGTGGCAGAGGTTTTAGGCAGGCAACAGAGCCATCACCGAGAGTTGGTACCTGAGAGAGTCTAATAGGTGGAAGATAAAGTCTACCAAAAAAAAGATCAATAACATCCATAGCAAATTTTAGATTTAATTTTGAATTAAATTCTCCATAGGAACTTATATTTGTCATGCTTGATCTTTTATTTTTTTAAACCATGTTGCAATGAATCAGATAACCCCACTACTGGCTATGTTCTGTTCTAGATTTTGCTTAATTAATTTTTCCATCATTTTACAGAGGATGGCTATTAAGCTGATTGATCTGTAGTTTTCAGTGCTTGTTCTAGCACACTTTTTGAAGATGGGCACCACTGTTGTCCATTTACCAGCCTCAGGAACCTCCTTTGTTCTCTAGGATACATTAAAATATGAGTCAGTGAATCAGTAACATATTCTGCTGTTACATGCAAAAATTAAGGGTGTACTCTATCTGGTCCAGCAGGTTTGTTTAACTTTAGTTTCAGTACTATTTTTAGAATTTCATTTCAGTCAAACAAGTGGTTTAAGTCAATTCCAGTTATGGTTTTAGTTTGCTTATTTGGTTTACCGGTAAATGCTAAAGCAAAATAATCATTAAATATATTTGAGAATGTTTTTGATTTGCTAATAACATATCATCATTTATTATTGGACCAATTGTTTTATCTGAGTTTTTGCTGTGGTTCACATAAGCAAAGAAAATCTTAGCATTGTCTTTTGTACTTGCCAATTCGAATTCTATTTTTAATTTTTCTTTCCTTATTATTTTTTTGTTTCCGTTTGCTTCTTTTTGTATTTGGTAATATTTATTTCTGATTGATCTAATTTCATTTTCTTACATGCCCTTTCTTTCTTCTTGATTTATTTTTTTTTAAGTTTTACGTTATACCACTGTGGGATCTTTCCTGTTTTTTGTTTTTTTTGGTTTTGTTTTTGTTTGTTACTGGAATGTATTTTCTTTCTAGATCCAGAGGCTTATGTTTCGAAACTTTCCATCCTTCTTCTACATTCAGTTTGAAATTTCTTTATTCCATTCTCAGTATTTTGTTTCTTTTTATTACTGGATAATGTCATTATACTTTTCTTTTTATGTAATTGAATACTACAGTTGTGCCTTTCATAGTTTTAGTATTAAACATAATATCAAATTCAATCATATAATAGTAATTTTGACCCACAGGTTCTAATATCCTGACATTTGAAATATTTTCATGTGTATTACTTAATAGCAAATGTAAATTGCTTCTTTCCTCTCATGGGTTTGAAAATTAACTGTGTTAAAGCTACATTAGTGAAAATATCTACAGATAATTGTTCATCTGGTATGTTTGTGCTTACAGTATTCCAAATTGTGTTTGGAAGATTTAAGTCTCCTATTATGATTACATTCCCAAATTCTGACTTAGTTTCAATTTTTTCAACCAACAATTGATTATAAATGTTATCTATATTAGATGCCTTGTAAATTGCTCCCTGAGTTACCTTTCTTTCCATGTGAGAGTTTCTCTGAACCCATATTGCTTCATTTCCTTCTTCAACCTCAAGCTGACTAAGTTTGTTGCTGGCAATATTTTCTTCTATGTAAATTGCTACTTCACCATACTTCACCATCTTTTTTTCCAATATGATCTTGATGATACATTTACCTTCTCGTTCCACCAGGTTTCAGACACAGCCACTATGTGAATGTCTTTTTCTGCATTAATATTTCCAGTTCTGTTTTTTTTTTAGCTTCTATAATTACTAATTATTACTTTAAATGTGTCCTTTTTAATTCTTCTAATGCTCATTTTAAGATATGAGGCAGCAGCTCCATTATTTTGTTCATCTACATTTTCTGGAACCCCCAATGTTTTTAGTTTAAAGACTTTAATTTTGTTTCCCAGAATGCTGCTTCCTATTTTGCAAATGGGTGGTACTAAACAAATCCATAATTCCTTCAAAAATCTCCCACAGTGATATTTATTTGTAATTGTTTTCCGTTGCCTACTAACACAGCCAGTTATTTATAACTTTTAATTTATTCATTTTTTTATTCTACCTGCTCTGGGGATCAGTAGTATTTCGAAGAAAATCATATAACATTTTTTTTTCCTTCAGTACCATGCTTAGGCTTTTGTATTCATCTATCACCTTGTGTGTTTTCTGTCTCCCCATGTTATTTCTTCCAGCATGCACCACTATGAATGGTTTGACTATTGCATGCTTTCTTTGATTATGTTAGGTATCATATTCTCAATGTTTCTAAGTTTCCCCCTGGAAAACAACTAGTAGTGGTGTTATATTTATTTCCTCTGGCAGTGACTCTATCTGTATATTTTAAGATAGAATCCCCCTGTACGTAGATTTGTTTTTCGGTTGGTGGGTATGTTGTGTTTGGGCTTCTAAGCCAGGTGAACAATTACTTATGACTTCAGTTTCATCTGACATTTTATTTTCTTCCTCATCCAAGTTTATCAGAGGTATAAAGCTATTAGTGATTTGAATCTTAAAAGTCCATAGACCCATGCCCCCCTTTTATTTTTTATTTCTTCTAGTGTAAACAGTGTACCAATCCAACTTGTCTTCCTCATCAAATTCTCTCTGACATTTCTCTTTGAATTATCTTGGTTTCCTGTTCTGATATCTCCCATTGTTTTATTTTTTCTGCAGTTCTACTTCATTTAGGATACAAATATTCCTTAGAGTTTCAATTTTCATTTTGGGTTTCATTAAATTTTAATTTCAATGATTTTATCTCTATGCACTGTCTGTAGCTAAAGGCTGCAAAGCCTACCATTGATTCTAAACTAAATTTATTGCATATTATGAACTTTGTCCCAATTTCTCACAAGGCTAGTGTAATCTGTCCACTTTCCATAGTTTCAATGATTATCTTTACATGGTTTCATTTCAGTAGATTTTATGGCCCTTCAGGGCTCTCTGGCTGACAGCGGCAGACATGTTTGCTTCTGCCAGTGTTGCCTCCACAACCACTCACTGAGAAACACTTGTGCTTCCTTGAAATAGTTCTGAAACTGTAAGTTGCAATCCACAGCACTTCCGGTTTGGCACTACACAACTTTGCCCCAAAACCATAGATAATGTCCTTTATAAGGATATAACACACTGATTAATAAATGCTACTATGTAGCTCACATTCCATAAAACAGCTAGAAACTGGCTTTTAAAAAACAGAGCTGCTTTTGAGCTATGGCAGTCCTCCTCCTTCCCACAATGCAGTGTATGCCCAGGGAAATATAGAGAATGGCTAGGATTTTTTTATGTATATTTTCCATTAAAAAAAAGAGACTTAAAGGATAGTAGCCAAAGGGATAACCTAGATCTCGGGGATAGAGTTCTGGTTCTCAGGACATGAATTTTTAGATTCAGCAGCTCCTCCTTGCACACAGAGTTAATGCTTGTGTGTCCTTTAAAAGCACCAAAACCAGAAAATGCAGCTTTCAGCACTTCTGGTTAAGCACTACTCAACTTAGCCCCAAAACAATAGAACCAGTGTTTATAAGGCTACAGCACACTGATTAATGCTTAATAAAAGCTACTATGTAGCTCAAGTTTCATAAAACAGTCAGAAAATGGCTTTTAAAAAAATGGAACTACCCTGAGCTATGGTCCTCCTTCTCACAATGCAGTGTGTGCTGTGATACTACATAAACAACAAGAGTGAAGCTCATGTGGTTTATAAAAGTATCATACACCAAGGAGGTGCAAGAAAAGAATTTGAAAACAACGCTAATGTCCATTACTTTATTCTTTATTATTACTGGTTTGAAAAAAAGAGCATTGGTAAGTGCAGGAAAGCACCTTTCAGGGCTGAGCCCCTAAAACATGTTTGTTGCATCACAGATGAAAGTGACTGACTTGGGGGTGACATCAACCTGAATATGTAATTATAAAGCAATAATAGAGTATGGAGTTTGACAGTGACTGATTTTGGGGTGATACTAACCTGATCCAGTAACTATATACTGTATAGACGGAAGGATGAAGAAGTGTGTGATATGAGAATTTAATACACCTGAGGTGTAGGACACTACATAAACCCAGAGGGTGAAGCCTGAGGGGTGTATTAAAGCATCCCATACTGACGGTATGCATTAAATTCAAGTTTCACACACTTTCTCATCATTTATTTTATATAATTGCTTGTGAACAATTGTTTACAGCCTGAGTCCTGTATTCCTCTGTGACTCACATACAGGCACTCACACACTCTCTCTCTCTCTCTCTCTCCCTCCTTTTCCAGTTACAGTTTTGTTCTTCATTTCTTACTTTATTTATTTTTTGAAAGTTATAGTTGACATCGTGATTGCACTTATCGCATGGACCCATTCCCTCTTACAGTCTGTATCACCTGAAGCTGATGAACCACAGGATCAACCAGATAAGGTTGTTTTTCATTTTTTTTATTTAAAGGCAGGATCAGCTAGATTGCTAAAGAAAATGATTGAGAAGATGAGGACTCTTGTTGTGGTGGCTCCTCACAAAGGGAGATTTGGAGCCACTGTGTTTGAGGAACTGTTAAGCCCGCCCACACACAGGATGAGAGGCAATGAATGAGTGCTCGATTTTGACTGAGCACATGAATGCCATAATAACACCTGGGTTATTACAATGAATATTAACTGGCTGAGCCCATCGAAAAAATTGCTCACCAGTTATTATAAACCAGTAATACTTCTAATGAATGGACTGTTTTCAGTCATTTGAATCCACTAATGGATGACTGCCATATACAGACATGGACAATTACAATCATACCTATTGTATGGATATAGGACTATCTATTCAGTACACCAGAGACAATGCCATTACTCTAATAAAAATTGCCATGGGATTTTGGTTTAATATTATTTGTATCCTTCTACCCAGTAGCTGTTGCATATATAATTTTTTCATTGCACCACCCCTCCTCTCCTGCTACAACATCCACATGCATCATTCTGGATTCCCCCCACCCCATTAAGATCTCATTCATCACTTAAGCAATAAACCATGACAGAGTGTGGGTTATCCTGGGATTTACCCACACCTGGCATGGATCAGTCACGAGGCTGCAGGCCAAGTGAACAAACCATCCAGGAATGGGTAAATCACAGCATAATCTACACCCTGGAGTGGTTTAATGAGATTATACAATGCCCCCCTTGACTTTTTGTAAGATACATTCAAAGAAAAATATAGTTTATTTGCCATTTTAAATGTTTTTTATTGTATTTATTCTTGCACCACAAAAAAATAGTTCCCTGTTGCTTGGTGAAATGATCACCCAGATGTGTTTTAAAAAAAGGGAGACTCTCTCAGACAGTGCTCAGTTTTGTATCACCCCCCCCCCCAAGTCAGTCAGTGAGCAATCTGCAGCCATGGAGCAAGAGAGATCTTGTGCCTTCGAGTGCTTTGTATTTATCTAATTTTCATTGTTACAGTGAGTGACAGCTCGTTGGGCTGACACAGCACTTAAGATTCAGGAGGCTTGTGCTCACCTCTTACCATCCTTATTCAAGTAAGCAGATAGTTTAGGAGCTTCAGTATTGCTGAATTGGCAAAAGCCGTTCTTTATAAAAAAAAAAAAAAAGTGCTGAAAGTTATAGAAATGGCATCCAAAAACAGGAACTGTGATATTGGACATGCATATGTATAAGCAGATGCCCAGTATCATGGCTCTGTATTTTGGCCATGATTTCTCTATTTTATGCCCTCGGTTTTTGTTAAGAATAGACTTGTTCCACAGACCTCTTCGTCTTTTGGCTGGGGAAAGAAAGCAGCCATTTATTTTCATTTTGTGTCTGCTGTGCATCTCCCTCATGGAACACTGCAGTGGTACAGACTACCAAGCAGTAAGAGAAGGGTGTTTTAACTGTGGAGCCCTGTACCAATGTGACTTCCCTACAGGTCCCCCTCTTCAGCAGTCATGGGACCAAAGGGTGAAGAAAAATACATTGTTATGCAGGGGAACAGGAGTTAGAGATTAACTTTTTGAAGTGATACAGAAGTGACACTTATTTTCTGTCAGATACCTTTGAGGGAACTCACGTGTGATGAATCTGTCTGTTTGACATTCACACATAGCTGAGTAACTGTGGTGATTTTACACTTCGATGCTCTTTTTTATGTTGTTGTTCAAAGTGGTTTCCTCGATTGGGTAAGATGGCATCTTGGTCAGCAGGTGGATTGATATACTCCTGTTGGGGTACTGAATGTTTGTCTTGTTTACCGTCATGGATTACTGGCGGTTTAGTGGTGAGTCAAGGACAAAGTGACTAGGGGCTTCTCTGTTTCTGTTTTCAGGGGGCAGGGAATGATTCCATTGGGGGTTCCATATTCAACTGATTGGTAACTGGCACCTTTTCCCATTGGTAGATCGCAGGATTTACAATGGGGAAAAGGTGCCAGTCGAGTCAATCAGAAGGCAGGATTTTTCAGACCCATTGTATAATCTTTAGTAGAGCCTTCCATGTCTCCCAGATGAATCCCTAGTGAGTGAAGAGCCAGGGCACCTGTCCTGGGTAGTCCATTGTCTGTTTCACACCCTTGTAGCACTGTGGTTTTCCTGCACTACAGCAATTTGTACCTTGGAAATAAAGCCTTTGGAAAACATTTCTCCTAGCCTGTATTGTATTTCACTGCATTGTTTACAGCTTATTTGAGTGCAGGTCTTTGTGTTGTTAGAGTTTACTTTTCTGTGGGCTAGCTGTCCCATATCCTGCACATGGATCCTACACCAGTGAGTGTGTTCTGTTTTCTGCCTTTGACATCCATACTTCAACTTGCAATGGGAGAGGCAGAACATCATATGATGAACCATGGTATCAAAGCCTGCTTTTGGGCAACCACAGCTGAAGAATGGGACCATGGGGTAATTAAATCGGTTAATATTGGGCAGAAGGCTCTCATTTCCATGTCTGATCTGAACAATGAACCCTCCAATAAAGCAGCACAAATCTTAGTACAGGTACAGTGATGTGGTGCGTAGAATGCATCTGTATCCAAGCCAACAATGTTGGACTTACATGGAACACTAGAGCCTGTGGCACAGAGCCAAGAGTATTACCATCTGAGCAGCAAAATATCTGCCCAAATTGCTTTATGCCAAAAGAACATGTTCCAAGGTCAAAATATCTTTCCTTTTCAGTGTACTCTTTTGTCTTCAGCATGTTCAGTATGAAAAGAGATATGCAAGGTAAAAACAAACAAGCATGTTTACTTCCCCTCAAGATCAAACTAGCATTTACAAAGGATTTCATTATAGTCTTTAGTTCCTAGTGTAGTAAGAAACCATTTTAAGACATGTTTATATTTTTCATACAGTGCATCTGATAAAACTTTCCTTTTAACATTTCATAACATTAATTCTGCCTTGCTAAATATGTTCTGGGTTTTATGATTGTAATGGCACACTTTACAAGATATCTTTCCCATACAAATAAAATGTTCTGTAACAAAGGTTTATTCCCCTTTGTACTGTAATGTCTGCTTCTAACGCACTGAATATAATATCTTGGAAGCAATCAAACTTGTTATAACCTCTTTTGAGGTGTGTCACCATAAATGAAACAAATAACTCTTTTAGAAATCAATAATGCAGATAGGCAGCAAACCCATTAGAGAGGGTTAGTGTAGGCTGTGTTTATATGTTGTTAATGTGGAGTCAAGTTACCCTATCCATATTCATTTCACATGTAAAGACACAACTGAAACATACTATTAGTAACTTGCATTACTACTGTAGCTACTGTAAAAGAAACAGTTGTTCATAGTAATTGATTAATATATAGGTTCACATTAAGGTCAATGTGCATTACTCAACTATGGAATTATTATAGAGTCAGGATGAGTTGAAACCATCTGAGCTGGTAAGTTATCATTAAAAGCAGTAATGCAAAAGTAAAGAAGACACTGTGGTTCTTAATGATTTAAAAATAAAGAGGCTTAATGTTGTACGTATTAAGAGACAATCATTTATTTTCTGCTCTGCTGATTTCTTCACATAACCTTCGGTTTCCTACACTGTAGTTCAAAGACTCTCTCTCACTCATTCTCGCTTTCTTGCTCTTTCTTTTACCTAATATGAACTGCCATTCAAAGGCCATCAGTGTTGCATTACTAATAGTCCATTTGTGTGAGTTAAGCCTGCAGGAGCTTTGAAGGCAGGGTTCTAATACTCATGTATAATTATGACATTATTTTCTGTCACAAACATGAGCATTTATGAAAAGTTAGTGGCTCAGTGGCTTAGTGATTTGACAACAAGATGAGAAGTCTTCCACCTTGATCTTAGTGCACTGTAGTTCAGATTAGTAGTGGCTGAAATCTGAAATCAAATAACTACTTGGTGGACTTGGTGAAATGAGTTGCAATTGCCTTGGTTAAATTTATTTTGTTTCAAATTGTATTTTATTAAGTTTAAACAACATCAGATTTAGTGCCAGTACATGTCCATTTAAATGTATTTCATTCCATTATCTTATAATACTTAGAAACATAGAAAGTGTCAGCAGAACATGATTAGGCCCATCTTGTCTGCCCTATTTTCATTGCTTGACACTACACCCTGGGCTCTTTTTGGTCACAGCTGTCAATCCCTCTTTCCTTACCGCTGTTTATTATACCCATATGCCCATCCCACGCCGGTTGGAAGCTCCCCATTGTCTTCACTCCTACCATTTCATCTGGCAGGCTGTTTCAGGTATCCACCACCTGTTCTGTGGAAAAGCATTTCCTCACATCTCTCTTAAATCTCCCTCCCCAAACATGATAGCATGACCCCGTGCTCTTCCTCATGTGAAAGAGACTCCCCTCCTACACCTTGTTCACTGCCTTGAGATACTTATAGGCCTCAATTATGTCCCCTCTCTCTTCCCATCCTCCAGGGAGTTCATGCATGTTGAGCTCCCACAGCCTCTCCTCATGTGGTTTCTTGTGCGACTCCTGCACCAGTTTAGTAGCCCTCTTCTGGACCACTTCTGCCTTGTCATTGTCCCTACAGAGGTGTGGTCTCCAGAACTGGACAAAGTACTCCAGGTAGGGTCTCACAGATGAGCAGTACATAGATAACACAACCTCTCTTCTCCTGCTAGAGATCCCCCTTCCTATGTGCCCCAGAATCCATCTCGCCTTGTTTACTGCCCTGTCACACTGCCCTGCCACCTTGAGATCATCAAATATGATCACCACAAGTCCCTCTCTTGCTTGTTAACTGTAAGTACCTCCCCCATATTATACTCAGCTTGGGATTTCCCATCTGTAAGTGCATGACTTTGTGCATGTGGTTTTGAAATCCAGCTGCCACTCCCTAGTCCTTTCCTATAGTTTCCCAAAATACCACTGCAACCTCACCAACCCTTTCTGGATGTCCACCCTGTTGCAGATTTTTTATATCACCTGCAGAGCCAAACCTTCACCTCCAGTTCCTGAGCAAGGTCACTTATAAATACACAGAAGCAGTCAGGGTCCAGCATCAATCCCTGTGGTGCTCCGCTGGTCACTCTCCCATTCTCTGAATGACCGCCATTTACCACAACCCTTTCCTTCTTATGTTTTAGCCAGTTGGCTACTAATCTCATTAACTTCTACCTCACCCCAAGGCTTCTAAGTGTCTTTGTCAGCCTCCAGTGTAGTACAGTCTCACAGGCCTTACTGAAGTTCAGATAGGCCACATCCTCTACCCTATCCTGATCCACCTCCCTTGTTACCCAGGCAAAGAAAATCTGAGTTTTATTTAACATAAACTCTACCTGTGAAGCTGTGCTCACAGTGGTCCTACAGCCCATGTGTCTCCAGGTACACGATCAGTCTCTCCTTCAGCAGAGACTCCATTAAACTTCCCACCACTGATCCATCAATCAATTAATCAGATCTTTATTTTACCAGGTGGAACACCATTGAGATAAACTCATTTTCAAGGTGGACCTGGAAGTGGTACACAAAAGTCAATATGATATATACAAAGACCTTCCCTGACAGGCAGCATACAGATACATTCAATGACTACAGAACATAAAAAGATGTCCATGACGGTGTACAAATTGATATACTATACAGGCAGGTCAGTTACAATAAATAAGAAATTACACAGAGCATACACAGTAAATATGCAGGATCTACACTGCATGTAGGAGGTAATAAGAAGACAGGAGAAGGAGAGAAGGCCAGAAGAAGTGTAGTAACATCAGTTTATAGGGGATGTGAGTTACAAAAAAAAATGTGATGTGAGACTAACCATTCTGTAATTGTTAACTTTCCTTTGCTGCCAGTCTTGTGCAGAGGGACCACATCGGCCCTCCTTCAAACTTTAGGAATCACCTCCGTCTCCAATGAGGTACTAAACAATGTTGTCAGAGGGGTGGCCAGCACTGTGCTTAGTTCTTTAGGTACCCTTGGGTAGATCCCATCCTGCCCCATTGCCTTGTTTTCCTTTAGGGCTTCCAATCCCTGGTGGACTCTTTCTTTCATAAATGGACTTGAGTCCACTCACCCTGCTGCCTGTTAAAGCATGTCATCAACCTTCCATTGTGAAGACCTAGCAGAAGTATTCTTTAAAATGATATCTTTTCCTGGTCCTCTGCTGCATAGCCCCCCCATCACCTGATTTTTCACTAAGCCCTTCCTTGCCTTCCTTTTTTTACTCACATACCTAGAGAAAGTCTTGTCTCTTTTCTTGACTTCCTAGGTAATCCCTTCCTCAGTTTTAGCCATTGCTGTTCATACCCTCCTTCCTGCCTCCCTTTGTTTTTCTAGATATACCTCCCTGTCCACCTCCATTTTAGACTCCTTATGCTTCCTGATGGCCTTTTTTTTTCCTCCCTTACTGCCTTAGCCACCTCCTTAGAGAATCATAGTGGCCTCTTTTTCCTCTTACCCTGGCTTATTGCATTTAAACAGTTTGCTGTTGCTTTTGTTATTTCCTCTCTTGTTCTATTACATTGTGCCTCTACCCCCCCCAGTTATCTCCTTTTCAAGGTACTTCCTAAGTCACTCTACCATATCTTTAAAATCTGGTCTCCTGAAGTCCAGGACCCTCATCCTAGTATGTTTTTTCTGCTGCCCAATCCATATGCCAAACCACACTGTACGATGATCAGTAGTATACAGGGTCTACTCAATGTGACATCTGCAATGCAGTTTTCTTTTGTAAGCACCATATCCAGCACTGCCCTGTCTCTAGTGGACTCTGTAAGCAGCTGCCTGAAAAATGGCCCTTGCAAAAATCTAGGAAGACCCTACTCCTAGTTGTAGCCTCAGCCAGGATGTTCCAGTCCACATCTGGTATATTAAAGTGATCCATAATTACTACTTCCTCTTTTCCTGCCATTTTGCCTCCCTCAAAACCCTGTCCAATTCCTCTCCCTGAGTTGTTGGCCTGTACACCATCTCCACCTGTAGAAAGGTCCTGGATCAAGTCTCTAATCCAATCCAAAGAACCTCCAACCCTTCCTTTTCCCCACAGTGTCATTGTATTTCCATGACAATTTATATCTTTCCTTACATATAAAATAACCTCCTTTTCTCTTCCTGCCCCATCTTTCTAAAACATGCAGTACCCTGGAATTGCCTCCTCCCAGCTCTGGTTGTCAGTGCACCATGATTCTGTTATAGACACAATATCTAGGTCTGCCTCCACAATGGCAGCACCAAGGTCAGGAGTTTTGTTCCCTAGTCTCATTGCATTGGCACAAATGGCTCACCACACCTTTTTTCCTGCTTCTGCACTGCACTCCCCTCAGGAGTCCATCCTTTACCCCTTCTCTTTTCACTAGTACTGTCCTTCCCTAACTGATCCTCCTCCTGCCCACCCTTAGCCTTTGTGCCACCTCTTGACCTCATCTCTTCCCCTCCCCCATTCCCCACTACCCTTGGGAAATGTGCTTCCCCTGGGCTTTTCTTTCTTGCTATTCAATTATCTGGGGGCATTCACTGCCTCTCTCATTCCTTCTGCCTCCCCCATGCCTAGTGTAAATGCTAATTGAGAAAGCATTTTAAACTTCCATCCAAGACTACCACTCCCCTCCTGGATGGATGTAGGTCGTCCTATTTGTAAAGGCCCTCATAACAACTGGTATGATTCCAGAGTCCAATATTGCCACATCCCTCCTCCCTGCATCATGCCTTCAACCAGTTGTTGAAAACCATGGTGCAATGCTTCCTCTCATCCCCCCACCTTACACAGGGTGAACCTCAGTGAAGGCCACTGTGCATGCTACCTGCTCCAAGCTCCTCCTCCAGCTCCTTAAACTAATTGATACATGCCTACTGCATCCCTTGCCATGTCCTTTGCCCCCTGATGGACAATGACATCCAGCTCCCCCCACTGCCTTACTGCCTTGATGATCCTAAGTGTCTGATCGCCATTCCTCCATGCCGAGGCACTGGGTAGACACCTCTTCTTTATACAAGTGTGAGTTATAAATAAAACAGTTTGACAATATCCTTAAAGTCTGGGACATAGCAAGCAGTTCAGTATATTGATATCAATGAGCTTCACTTTTATTCTGTACCTTAATCAACTATGAGCTATGAGGCACACCTCATTTTCTCTTCCTAATTCTATGAGTTACCTCTTGCTTGGAAAAGGAATGACTCTTGCCAAGTCAATCCTACTTAATAACTGATCATGTTTATTTATTTATTTATTTGGATTTTTTTAGTAACCGGGTAAGCCCACTGAAACCAGAGGTCCTTTTTCAGGGGCTACCCGGAATTAGTTACAGAGAAAGACACATAATAGCATTCTTTACAGAAAAAGACACATAATAGCATTCTTTGCAGTAGTTACAATAATTACACAAATATACATTAGCAACAGGTTACAGGGGTAGAAGTAGGTTAATGTTCTGGCTCTTTTTAGCAGTACATGACGTTGGGTTACACATCAGTTTAGTAGGAATTTGAGACAGTCACAGAAAAACGTCATATTAGATACATCCAGGAAGAAGGGAGGTTAAAGGCAATGTGAGCGGAACTGAGAAATGGGCTAGGGAGCTAACGGTTACAGCCACAAAGGCTGATGTTAAGTAATCCAAAATGGATGTACATTCTCGGCATTCTAATAATTTAATAAAAGGAAGTTGGAGATATGTGTTTTTCTTTTGGAAGCACAGATAACCCATTATGTTCTCCATCTGATAAATGGATTTGCTAATTACTTCATATTGTTCTGGCATGGTCCCTTCCTCATTGAGATAATTTAATGTAACTGTGATTGAGGTGGCTGCATGAAAAAGTAGGTTGTCAGCTCAAATGGCAGCCCCTGTTGTCAGGGGTTTCCGGAGCAAAAATGAGAGGAGGGCACAAGGTGGAGAAAATAGCAAAAAGGAAAAAGGGGAGGAAGGGAGAGGGTAAGGGATTCTGGGAGTAAGGGCAAGGAAGAGAGTAAGTGACCCTAGGAAGAGGGGTGGTACAAAACGGGTGGGGTTTTAAAGGTAGAACAGGGATTGGCAGATGAGATCCAAGTGAAAGACCAGAATGTGGGGGTATAATAGGGGAAGGGAGAGTAGGATCTTCCATCTTTTGCTAGCTAAGCAATTTGAGATGCTACTAGCACATCGGTTGGCATCACTTCTTTATAACACACGTTTTTTTCTAGTATTAGGGACTTGAGGGATAAAGGTAAATTCAGTTCAAGGCACACATACAATCTGGCATAAGAAGTTTGATATGCTCTTTTATTTGGACTGAGTAGTCATTGGGAAGTGGGTTTAAAAAGATGTCGTATTTTTCAGGTCAAGAGAGGTAGTGAGACCGGTAATTCAGCGGAGGGAGCATAGGTATTGGATTTCGGGGAACTGGTTTCATTTATCAATAGGTCAGAGTTTTTCTGGGGAAACAGTTTTCCATCTCAGGTAAAAGAAAACATACGTTAGTCAAGTTTATTATTCATCTTTATCTTTATTTAAATTTGTTTTCAGTTGTTCCCCAACATTTTGCTTCTTCTGGGGGACTATTAAATAAATATAAACAGAATACAATATTTTTTAATTCCATATTTTGATAATTAAGTCTCAAAATAATTTCTATATATTTTTTTATGAACACCACCACTATAATATTTAGTATCCACCTATTTTTAAATGTGAATAAGCTGTAAATTCTACCATTTTGTGACATCTGTGCCATACTAGTCTTAAATAGCCAAAATGGCTACCTACTGGATCACTGGCCATTTACTGCTTCTATACACCAGTTTTCACGATTATTAGTCAAAAGGATTATACTTTGTTACATTCATATAAAGAACACTAGTCCTGAAATATGCCCAGTATATGAGGTACTTTCCCTTTAAATCAAACAAAAGATTTTTCAAATATCATTAATAATGCCCAGTTACCTGTTATGCTTTCATGCTGCTTTTCACATGACAATTTTCTGTATCCATATGAGTAATACATTTCTCTAAGGAAAACACATTATCCTAAGTTAGCCAATAATTTAAAAATACCAATACATTCCTCAAAATTATTTTATGGTTTAAATTACCTATCAAATACATTTCGATCTTCTGTTCCCTTCATTTTTACAAATGTGTTCTAGGGTGTAGCTGCTCTTATTTCTAGGTCTGAAATACATTTTTTTAATGTTTAAACCACATTTTTACAAGCTTGTTCAGAGATGCAACTGCCCTTATATCAAGGTCTGAAGCACCTTTCCTAATATTTAAACTACAGCATGTATTTCTCTGTCGCGAGTTACCACACTTCATGTGTTTCTACGTACTAGCCCATTAGTTTACTTCTTGAAAAGTCCCATGTTTTTAAAAGCTCGTTCAAAAAATGCAGCTGCTGTTATATCAGAAACACATTTCCTAATCTTTAAATCACAACATGTATTCCCTTTCAAGAGTTACAACACTTCATGCGTTTCTACGTATTAACTCATTAATTCATTTCTTATAAAGTACTACGTGTGATAAGGGCAGAAATGAAGAGTTTAACAATGCTCCCAATATCCTTTTAAGGTGCAATATTCAGTTCATATTCCATAATGGCTACTTATTCAAAGTTGGCTTCTACGAAGCTTACAAACTTTCTGTGGCAGCAAGAGACTGGTGTTGGCCTACTCCTCTTATACCCACATGGAGAGTGCTGTGGTGTCATCAGCCAGTGCACATGGTGCCGTTGCATAGCAACAAAATTGCTATAGCAAAGCTCTTACCACATGGGTAAACAGCAGCAGAAACACAGTGAAACACTTTACTTAATAATCACACTAAAACCACAGAAATAAAAATAAAAAATCTCTCACAAAGACTTAAAAAAAATAACAGTACTGACTGAGAAATGTGAAGGAAAAGATTAAGAACTCACCTGCTTGCTTTTACATACCTACCTGCCCCCACTCAACTCCTTCACAGGGACAGACAAAACTGAAATCTCTATTTAAACTAAAAATTAATCAAAGATCTAAACAAAAACAAAGATTCCTAGCAGAACTAGGACAAATAGAATATTTTGGAAGTGAATGGCTCTCAAAAAAGCTAGTTTAAAAGTTTTTTTTTTTTTTTCTGTGATGCACACCAGAAGACTGTTCTCCTACTCTCTCGACGGTAGACTGTTCTAGAGACAGCCTCCATGTGATATTTGACCTCAAATCCCATAATGCATTGCACAATTCACCTTTTGGCCACAGTTCACGGGCAAAGTCCTTAAAATCCACATTTCGCAAAGTTTTCAGCAAATCCACAAAGTTCGCAACCATTGCAAAGTTGCACTTTGTGACGGTAGAATACTTCGGGAATTGTAGAAAATTCTCAAATGATTGCGCTGAGAAAAATCTTTTCACTTCGCACATCACTAGTCAAGTATATACAGTGGGAAATAGTAAAAAACAAGCAGGAGTAGCCATTTTAATCCACATAAATGTTCTCTTTCAAGTGGTAGAACAATAACCAGACCCCCTAGAGTGATATATTATCCTTAAAGGGTTTCTGGGCAAGTCAGATGGCTTCAATTTATGGCCCGAATGCATAAGAACACATTTCTTCATGAATCTTTTAACACAGTGGTCCCATTCTCCTGGGAGTAGATGGGAACTTGGTATCAGACAATACAATCGACAGATCCAGAGCCAGAAACATCAGTCTGTCTTCAATGCGGAGGACATTCAGGGAGCTACAGGACTCATTGGCTTTAGTAGATACCTGGAGAGTCCTGCACCCTACAGTGTGAGACTACATGTTCTGGTCAGCTGCACATTACTCTTATTTGAGAAATGATTTCTTCCTCATAGGTCCTGAGAATCTTAAAGACACGACTCATTGTGAAGTCAAAGGCAAGGAAATCTCGGACCATGCCCCGGTTACCACTTCTTTTTTAGCCACCCAGCTAGCTGAGAGGGATAAATTATGGTGGTTGAATAACAACCCCCTCAAGGATCAACAATGCTTAGGCACGCTGAAGGAGTGTGTCACACAATTCATTCAAATCAATACCCCTCAGCTCCTAATCACAACTGCTTATGGGGGGCTTTTTAATACATAGTTATGGGGAAACTACTGTAATCAGGCTGGCATCAACCAGAAAACAAAAGAGGGAAGCAGAGGGTAAACAACTGCTACAAACCATTCAAGAGCTTGAGAAAAAAGCGTCAGGAGATAAGTTAGCTGACCCTTTTCTTCAACTGAATGCTGCTCAGGCTATATAATGAGCGGTTGAGGATGAAAGCAGAATTTACAATATTTAAAGTCAAAATTAAATACAGTATGTTGATAAGGGGGAAAAAGCAGGGAGGTTGTTGGCTCTCAGAATCGAGCAATAGGAGGCTGCAAGTCTGATTAGAACAGTCTAACATAAAGCTGGTAAGTTGCTCTCCAGCCTCGGAAAGATAACCAATGCATTTTGTGAATTCTTTTCAGATCTATACACAAAAGAACAGCCTGTTCAGACTTCAGAGATCCAACAATTCCTTCGAGCAGCTAATTTACCTAAGCTCCCAGCAGATCAGTTTGAGATCTTTGGGGCAACTGTCTTGGTAAGTGAAGTGAGGCAAGCGATCTCTTCCCTTTCTTGGAACAAAGCACCAGGCCCTGACATCTTCTCCCATAACTTTTATAAAACATTGTGCACTGAGCTTTCCAAACCTCTTAACTGAGTTATTTAATGAGGCAAAGCATACCCAATATCTGGACCCAAACCTGCAGGAGACTTTAATTAACTTAATCCCTAAACCAGAGAAAGACCCTATCTTATAGGGTGGCTATAGGCCCATTTTCTTGCTGAATATTGATATTAAATTCCTGGCAAAAATTATAGCGGCAAGAGTCAACAAAGTGTGGAAAGTGCTTATAGGCCCAAAACAGGTAGATCTTATGCAAGGCAGAATGGCCACCTATCGATCACCTTCATAAATTGGCATATATTCTTTCTGCATCCTGTGCTTCTTTCCCTGGATGCAGAGAAGGCTTTTGACAGGGTGTCCTGGCCTTTTTTTCTTTGAGACTCAAGGGGAATTCAAGTTCCCTACCTCTTTTATTGATAGGGTTAAAATAATATACTCCCACCCTTCCACCAGGATATGGTGTAACAGCACTCTGTCCACATTCTTTGCCTTGGAAAGGGGCACAAGACAAGGTTGCTCACTATCTCCTTATCTTTTCAATTTGTATTTAAAACTGCTGACCAGACACATTCTCACAGATAGCAATGTAACCCCTAGGTGGCGCTATCCCAAAGGCTACTACTCCTGCCTGCTTGGCTAGTAGCAGGTTAAGGGGCCTAGGTTCAGTGACGGGTGCCTCCACCCAAAGGTCAGGGTTGGTATGGGTCAAACTAAACTGGTCACAGCCCTCTGGGACACTGTGACCCCCTCTTGTCTCCTACTAGTGGCCCACGCAATACACACTGTTTACCTTCACAATACCCCTGCTTGTGCTTTACGCATACACATATATTAGGCACTTACCCCCAGGACTGATTTCTTCAGTTTGCTCTGGGGATCCCTGGTAAAATAAGGTCAGGCAAGACAAAAGGCAACAGTGCAATACTTTAAGCATACACTGACACCACAGTCAATGTGAATTGCAGAAAAAAGTAGATCTGATTTATTCAAGGGGTGGTAACACAGGAGGAGCACAATTAGGGTCATTGGTTGGAATAATCTATCATTTACTCTACAATGTGGGCATTTAAAGTCCCTGAAACAGTTACAGTCTCTGGGTACCCAGGGGGATGGGAGATGGGCTAGCCAGGACTGTTGCCCAGGGTAGGCCGGCGTTGCAGTTGGTTGGGTCCCTGTGAAGAAAAGAAATAACATGCACCACACCCTAATTGTAATCCGGAGCCAGACGGATCAGTTTGTGCGCAAGAAAAGAAAAAACAAGCAGTCAGGTGACACACTTTTGATTTAACTATATGTTGCAGGGAGCTAACCTGATAATTACTCATGATACCCAAAAACTGGATGCAGGATGGATGATGGTAGAGACAGTAGATGATGACTTTGGATTGCCAGAAAAAGCAGGGTCCACACGATGCACCACAGTGTCGTTCCTGTTCAGGCATGGAGCCGGGACTGATCCACTGGCAGGTCTTTCATCAATGGTTCTTCACTGTGCAGAAGGGTAGGGTGACAGAACCCTAGTGGCAGGGCCTAGCCGCATTAGGTAGCAGCAGATTTAGTCCAATTTGAGCTGGGTACAGCTTCTAGCCCTCAGCACATTTATATGTAAAAAGGATTACTTTATCAGGCAAACGCTCCTCGATCCCGATCGCAAAGTCACTGCTAACACCCAGAAGTTCTGAGGTAGCTGAAGTTCCTGACAGGCCGATTGCATTTAGCATGATCTTTGGTCTTCTACAGGTGCAGCCTGGTCTCTTTCTAGTTACTTGCTAGGTTTCTCCAGAATCAGAATCAGTCTGAAACGTGCTCTTTTCCTCTCACCCTCTCCACACTATGTGCCAAAATGCAGGCCGTTACCTACGCCTTCGCACAGTTCTCCCACTCGAACTACAACATGCTTGCTCAGCTATCATGAGCTTTATCTCCACTTCGACTCTCAACTTCAATCTGGCTCACCAGCAGACAGCTCGGGGGGTTTCCCTTGGATCCAAAAGGTCCAATTGGTGGGTCCAGCTGTCAGTCACAGTAAGAGCTCCCCCTTTTGGTGCAAAAGGTGCCAACAGTCCAAAACTACAAGTCCCAACTGGTAATCTACACAGTCCCACATTAGTAGGCTCCATTTTAGAATCCTCACATACTGATTGGTCCAATTCGGCAGTTTGGGACAACAATGTTGGAGCTAACTGAACAGTCCTTGCAGCAAATAAGGCAGGTTAGAACAAACCACATCATTATTACTACTCTAAATGATTACCAACAATTGGCCACATCTTTCAGCAGGGCTCCTTCTGCACAGTTAGCGATGGCAGAAACGAAAAGAGTATTCAGCAGCCCGGGCGGGACTCAGGCATGGAAACACACAGTCCCCCCTTTTGGTTAATCATGACTGCAAACAGGCAACCCTTAAACGGACAATACATGGAGGCCACACAGGCACTCACGGGCAATACTTTTAACCACTAAACGCAAGACACCAGTCTGGCAACGAGCATTTGGGCAAGCTCACTGAAGCCTTTTGGGAACCCCTATTTGTAGGGGGATTACAGCAATATTGTAGATATTGCTGTAGGGAGCAAGTCCTATAAAGTTTTTTCATAGTGCATGTTTGTGATGTGCTGCTCCACTTGCTGAAACCCTCTCAATCGATCCAAACCACCTTTAGTTTATTACAAAACTTTGGCCATCTGTCCAGCTACAAAATAAATCTTACCAAGACCTGTATAATTGACTTAATTGTCATACTAGAAAGGAGCAGGTTCTCCAAGGGGGAGGAACATGGTGTCCAAACTCCATTAAGTACCTAGGGATTCTTATTGCTCAGAGTGCCAGCTGGATGAGTAAGCAAACCTTATACACACTACTAAGCAGAATAAAACAAGACTTGCTTTGGTGGCAAGCCCTTCACTTAACTCTCTGGGCCAGGGTTAACAATTAAAATGAATATTCACCCTAGACTACTGTATCCCATTGGAATATTAACTTGTGTTTTGACAAATGCTTGGTTTGTGCAGCTGAAATCTGCCTTTTCTAGTTTCCTGTGCAAGGGCAAAACCTCATATAGGTCCTACTTCAAGCTTACTATGATGAAGGAATATGGAGGCCTGCAACTGCCAGACTTCCGCATATACTGTCTGGCTACCCGGGGGAGCCAATTGCTCTTGTGAGGTTCTATGTGATATGGGTGACTCAAAAACTGCGAGTCAAAAATGGCAAGGCAAAAACCGCAAGGAACAAAAGAATGACCAGGAATATACAGCAATGGCAGAAAGGGAGACTGGACTGTTTTATGTTTTATGTTTTATGGTGGGGCTTCACCCCGAACACCTGCTTTCTATTGATAATCAACGTGTGGGGGGGGAATTGAGGGGGAAAAAGCCACCGGTCACCTTTTCCATTTGGTCACCATTATTCCCGGTCGCTGTTTTGCACTCGATCATTTTTCCATCACTGTATTTATAGTCACCATTTTTGTTTCATCCTTATTATGGGATGCCCTCTGGTGGAGGAGGCAATCTGTTCAGATGGACCCTTTAGCTTACCTCCCATGAAGGAAGGCTATGGAAATTAATTTATGTGCAAGTGCATGGATCAATGTCAATGTCCTACTTAGTATGCCTTTTGTCAGGCTACCTCAGATTCTGAAATCAACCCCAACTGGGCCCTCAGTTGAAGTGAGTAAACAGCTTCACAAACTGCTGGGAATAAGACCCATTTATGATATGGTCCAGCCTCTTGTGGGGAACCCTAATTTCACAATTCAACAGAAAACAATAACATCTAATTTTTAGGGTAGGAACTCACTGTGAACCTTCAGTATGTTCCTAGACAATGGTTCCCTTATAGCTTGTAACAAACTGAAACAACTCATTAACTCATTGCCCCACTGTGTTTATCCACCTTCTCTTTCCTTCAGATCCAGCATTTGCTGGCTTCAGCACTAGGCCCCAGACCCTAAGATTTTGGGAATAATAACAGATGAGATGAGCGGGAAACATTGGTTACTCAACGTCATGCCACATCCCTAGTTTATAAGAAACTATTGCTTTCAGGCCCCTTGAGAGGAATTCTGATCCCAGAGTAAAGTGCAGACTCTTGGGCCTCCTACCATCTCATAGCCACTTTCCTGCATACAGTATGCTGGGTAACCTGGGCCCCTCTTGGTGCTTGTCCTGGGAATTATTCCCTGCTCCCCCAACCTCACAAGAGCTCTAATTGCTCCTCACCATCCCTGAAGATAACCTGTACTGCACATATTGGCAGTCTGAATTTCTTGAGCTGTAAATTCCCACAGCCATAGCTGCATGGGGGTAAGAATAACCACAAATTCCTTAAATTTGATGGCCACAGATTAATGTAATACTATTATACCACAGTAGAATTGCACAAAATGGGATAACTAGAGTCAGATACCTGTTCAAGATGTAAACGACACAGTGGTACACTTAAGCACATTCTATGGGACTGCCCAAAAGCGAAACCTCTGTGGAAAGAGATTAAAGAAAGATTGGATCCTTTATTGGGACTAAAAGATGCATTTACCCCTCAAATTTGCTTAAGCATAATTGGGCTTAGTTTGGAATCATTATTTGGCCAAAGGAAGTGTCATATTTCCCTCATTGCAGCTATAGTCAGGATGAGGATGAAACCCACTTATCAGGAATGGCAAAATGCAACCTTGGAAGCTCTAAAAATGGAAAAAATTATTTTCTCTATGAGAAATACCCAGAAACGTTATCAAATTCTGTGGAGAATGCATGTTGCTTTGCTATTAAATGCATGAAGCAAACCCCTAGGGTATCTGGATTACACTCCTAGCTAGGTTACTTCATTCATGTCTTTTTTAATTTTTTACCTATTGTATATTAGTGTCAGCATCTTTATATTTCAGTTACTGTTCCTTGAATGTTGACTGGTCAGGTAGGCCTTCTTTTGCTATTCTGAATGTTTTATTTTTCCTGTTGGTTATTGTGGTTATGTATGTTTAATGTTGAATTAAAATTTCAATGAAGTATACTATTAAAAAAAAAGATGGCAGCCAGTGGACAGAGCAAGCAGGACATAAGCAGGAGAGGGAGAGTACTGGGTATTGGATAAGAGGCTGAATAGTACTGAGGGGAACCATGAAGGTGAGGGGATAGATGAGCTGGCATTGATACAAAGGGATATTAAAAAGCAACTGGAGAGGCTGCATAGCTGCAAGGTGCAAAGAGCCATAAGGTGAGCCAGAGGACCTGGGTGGGATACCACCCACGATGGCCACAGACATGCTTTATGAACCAGAATGAATCACTCCTACTCCAACAATGGCCATTTAAGCCTCATATTTTTTAAATGGCAGGGGCAAATAGTAAAAGTACAAAAAAAAAAGAGAGAAGATGGAGGTATAGATGTGGAATACAAATCTTCACAGGCTGCATGTATTTGGGGGGGGGGTGAGTTATACGGATGTCTGTTTTCTTTCCGAGTTGGCTGGCATGGCTCATAAAAACATAGAAACATAGAAATCAACAGCACATAAGGACCGCTAGGCCCATCTAGTGTGCCCATTTTCTCTGCCTCTTGTAAAAGCTGCAGACCCTACTTGATCTCTGGCTTTACCTCCTTGTTCCATTGCTAGGGTTCCTCTATGCTTGTCCCATGCATGCTTTAATCCTCCCACTGTGTTTGCCCCCACTACCTCTGCTGGGAGTCTATTCCATGCATCCATCACCCTTCCTGTGAAGAAATACTTCCTCATGCTACCCCTTAGTCTACCCCCCTTCCAACCTCATCTCATACCCCCTCCTTCCTGGACATTTCCTTTTCTGAAAGATGCTACTCTCTGGTACCCTATTTATGCCTGCTAGATATTTGTAGGCTTCTATCATATCTCCCCTATCTCTTTTTTTTTTCTCCAGGATATACATATTGAGGTCTCCCAGTCTCTCCTCATATGACTTTTGGTGCAGGCCCTGCACCATCTTTGTTGCCCTTGTTTGAACTGCCTCCACCCTGTCTGTCCTTATGGAGATGCAGCCTCCAGAACTGGAAGCAATATTCCAAATGAGGCCTCACTAATGATCTGCACAGTGGCATCACCACCTCCTTCCTTCTGCTGGTGATACCTCTCCCTATGCTCCCCATCATCCCACTGGCTCTCTCCACAGCATTGGCACATTGTTTGGCCACTTTTAGGTCATCAGATATAGTTACTCCCAAATTCCTTTCCTTTTTGGTGACCATCAGCCCCCCCCCCAAAACATGTAATCCTCCCCTGGGTTCCTGAAATCCCAAATGCATGATTTTGCAGTTTTGTGCATTGAATCTCAGCTGCCACACTCTGGACCATTCCTCCAGTTTATCTAGGTTGCTACTTATTTTTGCCACCTCTTCTGGTGTGTCCACTCTGCTGCAGATCTTAATGTCATCTACAAATAGGCGCACCTTCCCCTCTAGCCCCTAAGGAATGTCACTTATGAAGACATTAAACAGGACTGGCCCAGGACTGATCCCTTTGACACCCCACTGGTCACCCTCCTTTCCCCAGATCGAGCAACATTTATCATGACCCTCTGTCTTCTGTCACTCAACCAGTTCCTAACCCAGTTTACCATCTTGTGACCCACTCCCAGGAGGTCCAGCTTGTTCACAAGTCTTCAGTGTGGAAAGGTGTCTAATGCCTTACTGAAATCCAGGCAGGTGACACCCACTACTCCCCCTGATCCACGACCTTAGTCACCTAGCCAAAGAAGTCAATTAGATTTGTTTGACATGACTGGCCCTCTGTGAATCCATGCTGTCTGAGATCCTGTGCTCTGTTCCTCAAGGTGTGCCATGATCCTTTGTTTCAGTGATTCCATAATCTTCCCCACTATTGAGGTGAGGCTGACTGGTCAATAGTTTCCAGCCTCCTCCCTACTGCCACTTTTGTGAAGAGGGACTACATCTGCCATCCTCCAGTCCTCCGGAGCCACTCCTCTATCAAGTGACTTTTTTTTTTTTTTAACCAGGAGAGACGCATTAAGCTGTAAGCTTGTTTACAGGTGGCTCATTGAACAGTGTTTCTTGTGGTGGTGCCAGTACCTCCCGTATTTCCCTAAATATTCTAGGATGCATCCAATCCGGTCCCATTGCCGTGTCCACTTTCAGTTTTGTGAGTTCCTTTCGAACTCTGTCTTCTGAAAATAGACTGGTGTATTTCTCCCTTCCACATTTGTTCATGTTGCCTAACTGTGGTTCCTCACCTTCTTCTGTGAATACAGAACAAAATCATTTGTTCAGTATTGATGCTTTTTCCAGGTCCCTTTCCACCCACCCTCCTTCTTCTCCTTTAAGCCTTACTATAGCACCCCTGGTTTTTCTTCTTTCACTAATGTACCAATACAAAGTCTTTTCTCCTTTAACTCCTGTGTGATTTTTTTCCTCTGTTTGTGCCTTTGCATTCCTGACTGCTTTCCCTGCCTCTTTCTGTTTATCCAGATGCACTACCCTGTCCTCCTCCAGCTGTGTTTATCTGTATTTGCAGAAAGCAATCTTTTTCACCCTTGCCCTCCCAGCCACTACCTTTGAGAACTATAGTGGCTCTCTTTCTCTTGCCCTTGTTTACTTGCCTAATGCAAAAGTTTTTTAGCCCCCACTATGGCTTCTTTCAGATGGGCCTACTGCTCCCCCTCACCCCCCTTTTGTCCCTCTCCACCAGGACATGCTTGAGACATATCCCCATCTTAGTAAAGTCTGCCTTCCTGAAATCCAGGACCCTCACCTTTGTGTGGCTTGACTCTGCCACTGTCCTCATGCTGAACCACACTGTGCGATGGTAACTGGATCCCAGGTGTTAGCTCATGCTGACTTCCTCAATTCTATCCCCATTGGTGAGTACCATGTCCAAAACTGCACCCTCCCTGGTGGGCTCTAGCACTGGCCTGCCCCTTGTTCAGAGTACCGTATGTCCCTGCTCCTCACTGAGGCAGCAGCTGGGATACTCCAATTCACATCTGGCATATTGATATCACCTACCAGCAGTACCTCCCCTTTAGCTGCCATCATGTGGATGGAATCCAACAGAACCCTGTCCACCTCCTCCCTCTGTGCTGGAGTTGTGTATATCATGGTTGTATGAATAGCAGTGTTGTTGACCATCTCAAGGGTGACCTAAAGTACCTCTGTCCCCCTTGCATTCCCTGTACCTTAGTCACTCTAATATCCTCCCTGATGTAAAGAGCCACCTCCCTCCCTTTTTAACCCCCTTGTCTCTTCTAAACAGACTATAACCTGATACTGCTACATCCCAGTCATGTGTTCCAGTATACCACATTTCAGTAATAGCTACAATGTCAAGGTTAGCCTCCATTATCAAGGCCACCATGTCTGAAATTTCATTCCCTAGGCTGCGGGCATTGGTATACTTGGCATTCCATGTCCTGCCATTTGTCCCTTTATCACCCCCTGCTGTATTTTTGCCTCCTCTATTTGTCCTTCCTGTATTCAACCCCCTTCCTCCTGTCCTCTAGTGTTCCCCCTTCTATGTGTTCCATTTCCTCTGGTGATTCCATAATGTTATGGTCTTCTATGTTGACTTCCCTATCCTGTGAGGGTGGGCAGTTTGCTTCACCAAGCATCCTTCTGCCCTCCCCACTAGATTAAATGCTTGCCAATGAAGCATTTAAACTGTTCACTGAAGACAGCGGTCCCCTCACAGTACAGGGTCGCATTCCTCCAGGTGGGTCCCTAATTCCCAATGAAGTCAAAACCTATTTCTCTGCACTAGCTCTCCAGCCAAGTGTTAAATACCTTGGTGTGGGGTTCCTAGCCTCCCCCTTTCCATAGACAGGCAGCACTCCTGAGAAGGTCATGGAGCTTGCTACCTGCACGATGCCCCTGCCCAACTTCCTGAACTCCTCCTGCACCCTTGTTATCTCTGCTTTGTCTCCAGCCAGGCAATTTGTACCTACATGGAAAATGACATCAAGCTTCCCCTGCCTTGCAACTGATTTAGTCATTCCCTGGATCCTCTTTCCATCCCTCTGAGCTGTGCTTTCTTGTATACACCTTACCTCCCTTTCCTCCCACATTTCTGTCCCCAATTCCAATCCCCAGACTTTGGAGTCCCCGACTAGGAGAAGCTTCTTCTTCCTTTGGGGTCCTCTTCCATCCCCCTGTGGGGTTCTCTTTTGTAGAACCTGCTAGTCCACCAAGTTTACAACTTCAGGTGTCACAGTGGGATTCTCCCACTCCTCTAAACCTATGTAGGAGTTCCTTAGTTGTACTGGGTGGGGAAGGGGATTCGCTTTTGATCCATACACCGCAACCTCCCTGAGCCCACTGTAGTCCACACACTTCTTTTGCTGGTTCTCCTTTGAGGACGTGGGTGCAGACTTTGTGGCCCCTGGGGCAGGCAATCCCCTGTAATGTAATCAACTCAGCCTGAAGGCTAGCAATCTGCCTTCAGCCCAGAGAGGTGCCTGCCACAGTTCCCAGAATGTTCTTCTGAAGACTGTTGATCCACATGTATTGCTTTGCACCTCTCTCATCATGAGTCCCACCTTCTCTGCTTCTGTCTGCCCAGGTTGCTGTTGGGAACCTCACTTCCCTTTAGTATCATAACCCGTTTTGTAGGGACTATGTACCAGGACCCACCAATATTTTTTTTTTGTTTTGTTTTATTACACAATAGCAATCTCAAGACTATATCCTCCCAGCTTATGCAGAACATCCTCACTTCCTTCTGTGGCACACCCCACCCTGTTTCATGCCTGAGCAGGAAATTGTCACACCTTTCTTCCTAACCCCATAAAGCTAGGTGAGCCAGGGGAGGGTGGGTTAGGGAAATGCACCTGGTCTGTGCTGTGAAAGCAATTGGAGCTGTCTAGTTTAAACCTCTTCAGTCTTTATTTTGGTTGAATACACAAACAACTCCACTAAACCACAGGAATTAAAATTAAAGCAGCCCTCAGCCACCAGTGAAAATCTAAAAGTTTGTTGCAACATGTCTCCAAAATACTAGAAAACTATAGTACAATAAGTCAACAATGCATAGGAAAAAGCAATTTCAGCAGTATTTCTACCTCTCTGAATATGAAGTAGCAACATACAAATGGATATGCAGTATTGCAAACCCCTTCTTGATTCAAACAAGCAACGACAAGTGTAATGTCAAAAGTAAGGCACACCTTCCCCTCAAATAACAAGCAAGATTGTACTTTCATCCAATATAAATTTAAAAGTAAGGTACACCTTCCCCTCAGACCACAAGCAAGATTATGCCTTCCTCCAGGTTCCCGGTTGCCAGATCGGGAGTGTGCTTTCTTCCCAGCTCCAAGTTCAGTCTCAAGCAGCCTTTATTTTGAAATGTTAGGGCCTTTCAAAAGGGGAAGAAAATGGGAGCAGCAGAATGAGACTCTAAGGAATATCCAGTGCAGCAGATGGTGATGATGATGAAAGAGGTCCAGGCAATGTTGGAGGTAGCTAAAGGGAAGGAGTAGACGAGGAAGAAGCTGACTCCAAAAAAGAAGGCACCAGTAGTGGACACTGGCAGGGGGGTGAAATGACTGACTAGACAAGGGAGCAACCAAGGCTCAGAGTAAGGATGATATGATTGATTATGCATTACAGGGGAGCCTGAAGAAGTGTGTGGATGAGATTTCGGGGGCAGTAATTTTATATAAAAACACATTATTTGCATTTTAGTCATCATGATGACCAGCAAAGGAACAACTGTAATACTGAAAACTATCAGCAGCACTATTTGTATTTTAATTTGAGTATGTATATTAGGAGGAAGAGATGATCAGGAAAAAAAAAAACATTTAAGTAATTTGTTTTTGACAAACATGAGTAGTGAGGCCTTCACAACTAACCAGATTCTTCACCACTCCTCAGTCATGGGTCTTACCACTCACAAGTCAAATTATGAAATTATTACATTAAAAAGAAAGCAAGAGAGAATTCTAAGGACTACAATTGCAGAGTGGTCCTTTAGACATTGTGCTTACAAATTCTGAATCAATTACCAGTAGGTTTGGACTGTGCTTGGGAAACAAACAAATTTTTTTAAGTATCGATACTACTTATCTGGTATCTCAGACTGGGACTGTTTGAACTGATTATGTTTTAAACAAAACTGGAAAAAAAATTGTGAAGGTAAATGAGTTATTCCACTGCTACCTATCTACCTATCTCTCTATCTAAATACATGGATGGAGATACAGATCCATCGGATTAATTATCATATATTTCCAAGTATGCCTCACCAGTTGCTTCCCAATTAAAGTTGTACACCTCAGGAAGAACATCCAATGCATCCCTTTATGTCCCTGCTGTCTAGTGGCACCACCCCGTCCATTCTTTCAAAAAGAAAAACATCGCTTGATAGTTTTTTTGTGCCTGCAAAAAAAAAAGGTCCCTCACTGATCAGCTCCCCACCCCTACGTCGCACTCAGCACCCACCACCTCACACCCCCAATACTCCCTCACTTACCTGAACAGATCCCAGGTTCGAGATCCACTCTCACAATCGAAGACACGTCTTGCTGCTGGAACCGGCAACTGCAATATGAGAAACTGAAGTAAATGCAGTTCAATGTATTTCAATGGGGGGTTTAAATTTTATTCATAACGCAGCCATTTTTTTAACATTTTGACCCCAAATTTCCAACATGGCCTTTTGGGAGACCCCACCTCATGAGCAATATGACTGTTTTCACAAAACTCCTGCCTGAAAGGTGATTTCATGGTTGGTTGGGGATTTGACAATGTTTCCTGACCTTATACATGAGGTGGAGTCAAAAAAAGGCGATGTTAAAAATTTGGAGTCAAAATATGTAAAAATGGCAGAGTTATTTTATTTATTTTATTTTATACCAATTATTTTACCAGGTGAGACACACTAAGCTGAAAGCTTGTTTGCAGGTGCAACCTGGGAGCACGAGGAAGTTAAGTGACTTGCTCAGGGTCACACAGTATGCACCTAGGGGGCTGTGGGATTCAAACCCAGGTCTCCAGATTTGCAGCTCAGAACCTTAACCCACTGCGCCATACTGACCATTCATTGCAATTTTGCTATGCACACTCGTAACTTCAGAAATATTAAATATTTTGACCACAAATTTTCAACATAGACCTCTTATTAGCCCACCTCATGTAGGTCACAGCTTTCCTTTTTCAAATCCTGGAGCAAATTGTCTTTTTGCAACTGTTGTGTGGAATGGCATTGCAGTTGCACAGCATTATGTTTTGGCAGGGATTTGAAACTTTTCAGTACTGGGTACATGAGTTGGGGTAATAAATTTATGCTGACAATTTGGGCACTGTTGTCCTATAAATGGAAGTGCAGGGCCCTTCCACAGCTACATACATTTATGCATTTATGGAGGGATGGGAGCAAAGGACCCTATGCTCCCTTAGGCAAATAAGGATACAATTACTCTATCTCAAAAACTATACATGGGTGGGAACGCAGGGCCCAGTGGGCACTGCACTCCCACAGGCAAATAAGGCTATGATTACACTATCTAAAAAAGTAAGAAAATTTGTTGCATAAAAAAAATTCCTGACACCACTATATCTTTTGCACCCTACAATGTCTTCTGTAGTTACAAAGAAACTAGGGGAGGGGGTGTGACAATTTATGTCAAGGATAAGTTTACAGTCTCTGACTATACTCCTGCCAGTACACCAAAGGAGTTCGAAGCTCTGACATTAAATATTTCTCTATCACCTATTAAAACCCTGAAAATAACAGGTTGTTTCAGGCCACCCTCTGCAAGCCTTCAGCTCCTAAGTTACTTACAAGATGTTGCCAACAAAAGGCAGAATGAGATTATCATATTTGGTGATTTAAATCTTGACTGGCAAAAAACATGCAACAAAAGCTCTTAACTTAAAGAATTCTTTGACGATGCCGGCTTCTCTCATCTGGTAACTGATATCACTCGACCACTTCATAAATTCTCCCCTTGATCTAATTGATCTAATTCTAAATAACAGACCCCATAAAATCACTCACACTGTTGTTTTTCACAATGACACTAGTGATCAACACGCCATGGCCTGTGTTAGAGGATGACCCACATGCAAGTCAGACAATAGGTTTTCTTGGAGAAGGAGTCTTTGTACGTTCAATCTCCTTAAATACCTGTCTGACCTCAGGTTCATTAATTGGACTGATTTCTACCTGGCTTCCAACATTAATGATGTGGTTTCATTCTTCAACAACATCCTAACCACCATCACTGACAGACATGTCCCTATGGTAAAATGCAGAGTATGGAAGTTCTGCCCCTGGTTCACAGCCAAGCTAAGGGTCTTACTAAATGGGAGGGATCATCTCTGGGCTGCAGCCAGGCAGACCAACCTCCTTTCTGACTGGGCAGCTTTTAGAGCCTGTTGTAACCATTGCACCAAAAGAATAAGGGACACGAAGGCAAATTTCCACCTG